>CALSEM010000060.1:0-642221 GCA_943735885.1 Stelis phaeoptera | reverse complement strand
ACGTTTAGCGTAAAAACTGTGCAATAGCAGCGTTTTCGTGCACGAAACGCACGTTTAGCGTCAAAACTGTGCAAAAGCAGCGTTTTGGACCTCGAAACGCACGTTTAGCGTCAAAACTGTACAAAAGCAGCGTTTTGGTGCACGAAACGCACGTTTAGCGTCAAAACTGTGCAAAAGCAGCGTTTTGGAGCTCGAAACGCACGTTTCGTTGCAAAAGCGGCGTTTTGGTGCACGAAACGCACGTTTTGCGTCAAAACTGTGCAAAAGCAGCGTTTTGGTGCACGAAACGCACGTTTAGCGTCAAAACAGTGCAAAAGCAGCGTTTTGGTGCACGAAACGCACCTTTCGTTGCAAAAGCGGCGTTTTGGTGCACGAAACGCACGTTTAGCGTCGAAACTGTGCAAAAGCAGCGTTTTGGTGCACGAAACGCACGTTTAGCGTCAAAACTGTGCAAAAGCAGCGTTTTGGTGCACGAAACGCACGTTTAGCGTCAAAACTGTACAAAAGCGGCGTTTTGGCGCACGAAACGCACGTTTAGCGTCAAAACTGTGCAAAAGCGGCGTTTTGGTGCACGAAACGCACGTTTAGCGTCGAAACTGTGCAAAAGCAGCGTTTTGGTGCACGAAACGCACGTTTAGCGTCAAAACTGTGCAAAAGCAGCGTTTTGGTGCACGAAACGCACGTTTAGCGTCAGAACTGTGCAAAAGCAGCGTTTTGGTGCACGAAACGCACGTTTAGCGTCAAAACTGTGCAAAAGCAGCGTTTTGGAGCTCGAAACGCGCGTTTAGCGTCAAAACTGTACAAAAGCAGCGTTTTGGTGCACGAAACGCACGTTTAGCGTCAAAACTGTGCAAAAGCAGCGTTTTGGAGCTCGAAACGCACGTTTCGTTGCAAAAGCGGCGTTTTGGTGCACGAAACGCACGTTTTGCGTCAAAACTGTGCAAAAGCAGCGTTTTGGTGCACGAAATGCACGTTTCGTTGCAAAAGCGGCGTTTTGGTGCACGAAACGCACGTTTAGCGTCAAAACTGTGCAAAAGCAGCGTTTTGGAGCTCGAAACGCACGTTTCGTTGCAAAAGCGGCGTTTTGGTGCACGAAACGCACGTTTTGCGTCAAAACTGTGCAAAAGCAGCGTTTTGGTGCACGAAACGCACGTTTAGCGTCAAAACAGTGCAAAAGCAGCGTTTTGGTGCACGAAACGCACCTTTCGTTGCAAAAGCGGCGTTTTGGTGCACGAAACGCACGTTTAGCGTCGAAACTGTGCAAAAGCAGCGTTTTGGTGCACGAAACGCACGTTTAGCGTCAAAACTGTGCAAAAGCAGCGTTTTGGTGCACGAAACGCACGTTTAGCGTCAAAACTGTGCAAAAGCAGCGTTTTGGACCTCGAAACGCACGTTTAGCGTCAAAACTGTACAAAAGCAGCGTTTTGGTGCACGAAACGCACGTTTAGCGTCAAAACTGTGCAAAAGCAGCGTTTTGGAGCTCGAAACGCACGTTTCGTTGCAAAAGCGGCGTTTTGGTGCACGAAACGCACGTTTTGCGTCAAAACTGTGCAAAAGCAGCGTTTTGGTGCACGAAACGCACGTTTAGCGTCAAAACAGTGCAAAAGCAGCGTTTTGGTGCACGAAACGCACCTTTCGTTGCAAAAGCGGCGTTTTGGTGCACGAAACGCACGTTTAGCGTCGAAACTGTGCAAAAGCAGCGTTTTGGTGCACGAAACGCACGTTTAGCGTCAAAACTGTGCAAAAGCAGCGTTTTGGTGCACGAAACGCACGTTTAGCGTCAGAACTGTGCAAAAGCAGCGTTTTGGTGCACGAAACGCACGTTTAGAATCAAAACTGTGCAAAAGCAGCGTTATGGTGCACGAAACGCACGTTTAGCGTAAAAACTGTGCAATAGCAGCGTTTTCGTGCACGAAACGCACGTTTAGCGTCAAAACTGTGCAAAAGCAGCGTTTTGGACCTCGAAACGCACGTTTAGCGTCAAAACTGTACAAAAGCAGCGTTTTGGTGCACGAAACGCACGTTTAGCGTCAAAACTGTGCAAAAGCAGCGTTTTGGAGCTCGAAACGCACGTTTCGTTGCAAAAGCGGCGTTTTGGTGCACGAAACGCACGTTTTGCGTCAAAACTGTACAAAAGCAGCGTTTTGGTGCACGAAACGCACGTTTAGCGTCAAAACTGTGCAAAAGCAGCGTTTCGGTGCACGAAACGCACCTTTCGTTGCAAAAGCGGCGTTTTGGTGCACGAAACGCACGTTTAGCGTCGAAACTGTGCAAAAGCAGCGTTTTGGTGCACGAAACGCACGTTTAGCGTCAAAACTGTGCAAAAGCAGCGTTTTGGTGCACGAAACGCACGTTTAGCGTCAAAACTGTACAAAAGCAGCGTTTTGGTGCACGGAACGCACGTTTAGCGTCAAAACTGTGCAAAAGCAGCGTTTTGGAGCTCGAAACGCGCGTTTCGTTGCAAAAGCGGCGTTTTGGAGCACGAAATGCACGTTTAGCGTCAAAACTGTGCAAAAGCAGCGTTTTGGTGCACGAAACGCACGTTTAGCGTCAAAACTGTGCAAAAGCAGCGTTTTGGTGCACGAAACGCACGTTTAGAATCAAAACTGTGCAAAAGCAGCGTTATGGTGCACGAAACGCACGTTTAGCGTAAAAACTGTGCAATAGCAGCGTTTTCGTGCACGAAACGCACGTTTAGCGTCAAAACTGTGCAAAAGCAGCGTTTTGGAGCTCGAAACGCACGTTTAGCGTCAAAACTGTACAAAAGCAGCGTTTTGGTGCACGAAACGCACGTTTAGCGTCAAAACTGTGCAAAACCAGCGTTTGGAGCTCGAAACGCACGTTTCGTTGCAAAAGCGGCGTTTTGGTGCACGAAACGCACGTTTTGCGTCAAAACTGTGCAAAAGCAGCGTTTTGGTGCAGGAAACGGACGTTTAGCGTCAAAACTGAGCAAATGCAGCGTTTTGGTGCACGGAACGCACGTTTAGCGTCAAGACTGTGCAAAAGCAGCGTTTTGGTGCACGAAACGCAAGTTGAGCGTCAAAACTGAGCAATAGCAGCGTTTTGGTGCACGAAACGCACGTTTTGCGTCAAAACTGTGATAAATCAGCGTTTTGGTGCACGAAACGCACGTTTAGCGTCAAAACTGTGCAAAAGCAGCGTTTTCGTGCACGAAACGCACGTTTAGCGTCAAAACTGTGCAAAAGCAGCGTTTTGGTGCAAGAAACGGACGTTCAGCGTCAAAACTGAGCAAATGCAGCGTTTTGGTGTACGAAACGCACGTTTAGCGTCAAAACTGTGCAAAAGCAGCGTTTTGGTGCTCGAAACGCACGTTTCGCTGCTAAAGCGGCGTTTTGTTGCACGAAACGCACGTTTAGCGTCAAAACTGTGCAAAAGCAGCGTCTTGGTGCACGGAACGCACATTTCGTTGCAAAAGCGGCGTTTTGTTGCACGAAACGTACGTTTAGCGGCAAAACTGTGCAAAAGCAGCGTTTTGGTGCACGAAACGCACGTTTAGCGTCAAAACTGTGCAAAAGCAGCATTTTGGTGCACGAAACGCACGTTTAGCGTCAAAACTGTGCAAAAGCAGCGTTTTGGTGCACGAAACGCACCTTTCGTTGCAAAAGCGGCGTTTTGGTGCACGAAACGCACGTTTAGCGTCGAAACTGTGCAAAAGCAGCGTTTTGGTGCACGAAACGCACGTTTAGCGTCAAAACTGTGCAAAAGCAGCGTTTTGGTGCACGAAACGCACGTTTAGCGTCAGAACTGTGCAAAAGCAGCGTTTTGGTGCACGAAACGCACGTTTAGAATCAAAACTGTGCAAAAGCAGCGTTATGGTGCACGAAACGCACGTTTAGCGTAAAAACTGTGCAATAGCAGCGTTTTCGTGCAAGAAACGCACGTTTAGCGTCAAAACTGTGCAAAAGCAGCGTTTTGGAGCTCGAAACGCACGTTTAGCGTCAAAACTGTACAAAAGCAGCGTTTTGGTGCACGAAACGCACGTTTAGCGTCAAAACTGTGCAAAAGCAGCGTTTTGGAGCTCGAAACGCACGTTTCGTTGCAAAAGCGGCGTTTTGGTGCACGAAACGCACGTTTTGCGTCAAAACTGTGCAAAAGCAGCGTTTTGGTGCACGAAACGCACGTTTAGCGTGAAACTGTGCAAAAGCAGCGTTTTGGTGCACGAAACGCACCTTTCGTTGCAAAAGCGGCGTTTTGGTGCACGAAACGCACGTTTAGCGTCAAAGCTGTGCAAAAGCAGCATTTTGGTGCACGAAACGCACGTTTAGCGTCAAAACTGTGCGAAAGCAGCGTTTTGGTGCACGAAACGCACGTTTAGCGTCAAAACTGTACAAAAGCAGCGTTTTGGTGCACGGAACGCACGTTTAGCGTCAAAACTGTGCAAAAGCAGCGTTTTGGAGCTCGAAACGCGCGTTTCGTTGCAAAAGCGGCGTTTTGGAGCACGAAATGCACGTTTAGCGTCAAAACTGTGCAAAAGCAGCGTTTTGGTGCACGAAACGCACGTTTAGCGTCAAAACTGTGCAAAAGCAGCGTTTTGGTGCACGAAACGCACGTTTAGAATCAAAACTGTGCAAAAGCAGCGTTATGGTGCACGAAACGCACGTTTAGCGTCAAAACTGTATAAAAGCAGCGTTTTGGTGCACGGAACGCACGTTTAGCGTCAAAACTGTGCAAAAGCAGCGTTTTGGAGCTCGAAACGCGCGTTTCGTTGCAAAAGCGGCGTTTTGGAGCACGAAACGCACGTTTAGCGTCAAAACTGTGCAAAAGCAGCGTTTTGGTGCACGAAACGCACGTTTAGCGTCGAAACTGTGCAAAAGCAGCGTTTTGGTGCACGAAACGCACGTTTAGAATCAAAACTGTGCAAAAGCAGCGTTATGGTGCACGAAACGCACGTTTAGCGTCAAAACTGTGCAATAGCAGCGTTTTCGTGCACGAAACGCACGTTTAGCGTCAAAACTGTGCAAAAGCAGCGTTTTGGGGCTCGAAACGCACGTTTAGCGTCAAAACTGTGCAAAAGCAGCGTTTTGGTGCACGAAATGCACCTTTCGTTGCAAAAGCGGAGTTTTGGTGCACGAAACGCACGTTTAGCGTCAAAAGTGTGCAAAAGCAGCGTTTTGGTGCACGAAACGCACGTTTAGCGTCAGAACTGAGCAAATGCAGCGTTTTGGTGCACGAAACGCACGTTTAGCGTCAAAACCGTGCAAAAGCAGCGTTTTGGTGCTCGAAACGCACGTTTCGCTGCTAAAGCGGCGTTTTGTTGCACGAACCGCACGTTTAGCGTCAAAACTGTGCAAAAGCAGCGTTTTGGTGCACGAAACGCACATTTCGTTGCAAAAGCGGCGTTTTGTTGCACGAAACATACGTTTAGCGGCAAAACTGTGCAAAAGCAGCGTTTTGGTGCACGAAACGCACGTTGAGCGCCAAAACTGTGGAATAGCAGCGTTTTGGTGCACGAAACGCACGTTTTGCGTCAAAACTGTGCAAAAGCAGCGTTTTGTTGCTCGAAACGCACGTTTAGCGTCAAATGTGTGCAAAAGCAGCGTTATGGTGCACGAAACGCACGTTTAGCGTAAAAACTGTGCAAAAGCAGCGTTTTGGTGCACGAAACGCACGTTTCGTTGCGAAAGCGGCGTTTTGGTGCACGAAACGCACGTTTAGCGTCAAAACTGTGCAAAAGCAGCATTTTGGTGCCCGAAACGAACGTTTAGCGTAAAAACTGTGCAAAAGCAGCGTTTTGGTGCACGAAACGCACGTTTAGCGTCGAAACTGTGCAAAAGCAGCGTTTTGGGGCTCGAAACGCACGTTTAGCGTCAAAACTGTGCAAAAGCAGCGTTTTGGTGCACGAAATGCACCTTTCGTTGCAAAAGCGGCGTTTTGGTGCACGAAACGCACGTTTAGCGTCAAAACTGTGCAAAAGCAGCGTTTTGGTGCACGAAACGCACGTTTAGCGTCAGAACTGAGCAAATGCAGCGTTTTGGTGCACGAAACGCACGTTTAGCGTCAAAACCGTGCAAAAGCAGCGTTTTGGTGCTCGAAACGCACGTTTCGCTGCTAAAGCGGCGTTTTGTTGCACGAAACGCACGTTTAGCGTCAAAACTGTGCAAAAGCAGCGTTTTGGTGCACGAAACGCACATTTCGTTGCAAAAGCGGCGTTTTGTTGCACGAAACGTACGTTTAGCGGCAAAACTGTGCAAAAGCAGCGTTTTGGTGCACGAAACGCACGTTGAGCGCCAAAACTGTGGAATAGCAGCGTTTTGGTGCACGAAACGCACGTTTTGCGTCAAAACTGTGCAAAAGCAGCGTTTTGTTGCTCGAAACGCACGTTTAGCGTCAAATGTGTGCAAAAGCAGCGTTATGGTGCACGAAACTCACGTTTAGCGTAAAAACTGTGCAAAAGCAGCGTTTTGGTGCACGAAACGCACGTTTCGTTGCGAAAGCGGCGTTTTGGTGCACGAAACGCACGTTTAGCGTCAAAACTGTGCAAAAGCAGCATTTTGGTGCCCGAAACGAACGTTTAGCGTAAAAACTGTGCAAAAGCAGCGTTTTGGTGCACGAAACGCACGTTTAGCGTCAAAACTGTACAAAAGCAGCGTTTTGGTGCACGGAACGCACGTTTAGCGTCAAAACTGTGCAAAAGCAGCGTTTTGGAGCTCGAAACGCGCGTTTCGTTGCAAAAGCGGCGTTTTGGAGCACGAAATGCACGTTTAGCGTCAAAACTGTGCAAAAGCAGCGTTTTGGTGCACGAAACGCACGTTTAGCGTCAAAACTGTGCAAAAGCAGCGTTTTGGTGCACGAAACGCACGTTTAGAATCAAAACTGTGCAAAAGCAGCGTTATAGTGCACGAAACGCACGTTTAGCGTAAAAACTGTGCAATAGCAGCGTTTTCGTGCACGAAACGCACGTTTAGCGTCAAAACTGTGCAAAAGCAGCGTTTTGGAGCTCGAAACGCACGTTTAGCGTCAAAACTGTACAAAAGCAGCGTTTTGGTGCACGAAACGCACGTTTAGCGTCAAAACTGTGCAAAACCAGCGTTTGGAGCTCGAAACGCACGTTTCGTTGCAAAAGCGGCGTTTTGGTGCACGAAACGCACGTTTTGCGTCAAAACTGTGCAAAAGCAGCGTTTTGGTGCAGGAAACGGACGTTTAGCGTCAAAACTGTACAAAAGCGGCGTTTTGGCGCACGAAACGCACGTTTAGCGTCAAAACTGTGCAAAAGCAGCGTTTTGGTGCACGAAACGCACGTTTAGCGTCAAAACTGTGCAAAAGCAGCGTTTTGGTGCACGAAACGCACGTTTTGCGTCAAAACTGTGCAAAAGCAGCGTTTTGGTGCACGAAACGGACGTTCAGCGTCAAAACTGAGCAAATGCAGCGTTTTGGTGTACGAAACGCACGTTTAGCGTCAAAACTGTGCAAAAGCAGCGTTTTGGTGCTCGAAACGCACGTTTCGCTGCTAAAGCGACGTTTTGTTGCACGAAACGCACGTTTAGCGTCAAAACTGTGCAAAAGCAGCGTTTTGGTGCACGAAACGCACCTTTCGTTGCAAAAGCGGCGTTTTGGCGCACGAAACGCACGTTTAGCGTCAAAACTGTGCAAAAGCAGCGTTTTGGTGCACGAAACGCACGTTTAGCGTCAGAACTGTGCAAAAGCAGCGTTTTGGTGCGCGAAACGCACGTTTCGTTGCAAAAGCGGCGTTTTGGTGCACGAAACGCACGTTTAGCGTCAAAACTGTGCAAAAGCAGCGTTTTGGTGCACGAAACGCACGTTGAGCGCCAAAACTGTGCAAAAGCAGCGTTTTGGTGCACGAAACGCACGTTTAGCGTCAAAACTGTACAAAAGCAGCGTTTTGGTGCACGGAACGCACGTTTAGCGTCAAAACTGTGCAAAAGCAGCGTTTTGGAGCTCGAAACGCGCGTTTCGTTGCAAAAGCGGCGTTTTGGAGCACGAAATGCACGTTTAGCGTCAAAACTGTGCAAAAGCAGCGTTTTGGTGCACGAAACGCACGTTTAGCGTCAAAACTGTGCAAAAGCAGCGTTTTGGTGCACGAAACGCACGTTTAGAATCAAAACTGTGCAAAAGCAGCGTTATGGTGCACGAAACGCACGTTTAGCGTAAAAACTGTGCAATAGCAGCGTTTTCGTGCACGAAACGCACGTTTAGCGTCAAAACTGTGCAAAAGCAGCGTTTTGGAGCTCGAAACGCACGTTTAGCGTCAAAACTGTACAAAAGCAGCGTTTTGGTGCACGAAACGCACGTTTAGCGTCAAAACTGTGCAAAACCAGCGTTTGGAGCTCGAAACGCACGTTTCGTTGCAAAAGCGGCGTTTTGGTGCACGAAACGCACGTTTTGCGTCAAAACTGTGCAAAAGCAGCGTTTTGGTGCAGGAAACGGACGTTTAGCGTCAAAACTGAGCAAATGCAGCGTTTTGGTGCACGGAACGCACGTTTAGCGTCAAGACTGTGCAAAAGCAGCGTTTTGGTGCACGAAACGCAAGTTGAGCGTCAAAACTGAGCAATAGCAGCGTTTTGGTGCACGAAACGCACGTTTTGCGTCAAAACTGTGATAAATCAGCGTTTTGGTGCACGAAACGCACGTTTAGCGTCAAAACTGTGCAAAAGCAGCGTTTTCGTGCACGAAACGCACGTTTAGCGTCAAAACTGTGCAAAAGCAGCGTTTTGGTGCAAGAAACGGACGTTCAGCGTCAAAACTGAGCAAATGCAGCGTTTTGGTGTACGAAACGCACGTTTAGCGTCAAAACTGTGCAAAAGCAGCGTTTTGGTGCTCGAAACGCACGTTTCGCTGCTAAAGCGGCGTTTTGTTGCACGAAACGCACGTTTAGCGTCAAAACTGTGCAAAAGCAGCGTCTTGGTGCACGAAACGCACATTTCGTTGCAAAAGCGGCGTTTTGTTGCACGAAACGTACGTTTAGCGGCAAAACTGTGCAAAAGCAGCGTTTTGGTGCACGAAACGCACGTTTAGCGTCAAAACTGTGCAAAAGCAGCATTTTGGTGCACGAAACGCACGTTTAGCGTCAAAACTGTGCAGAAGCAGCGTTTTGGTGCACGAAACGCACGTTTAGCGTCAAAACTGTACAAAAGCAGCGTTTTGGTGCACGAAACGCACGTTTAGCGTCAGAACTGTGCAAAAGCAGCGTTTTGGTGCACGAAACGCACGTTTCGTTGCGAAAGCGGCGTTTTGGTGCACGAAACGCACGTTTATCGTCAAAACTGGGCAAAAGCAGCATTTTGGTGCACGAAACGCACGTTTAGCGTCAAAACTGTGCAAAAGCAGCGTTTTGGTGCACGAAACGCACGTTTAGCGTCAAAACTGTGCAAAAGCAGCGTTTTGGTGCACGAAACGCACCTTTCGTTGCAAAAGCGGCGTTTTGGTGCACGAAACGCACGTTTAGCGTCGAAACTGTGCAAAAGCAGCGTTTTGGTGCACGAAACGCACGTTTAGCGTCAAAACTGTGCAAAAGCAGCGTTTTGGTGCACGAAACGCACGTTTAGCGTCAGAACTGTGCAAAAGCAGCGTTTTGGTGCACGAAACGCACGTTTAGAATCAAAACTGTGCAAAAGCAGCGTTATGGTGCACGAAACGCACGTTTAGCGTAAAAACTGTGCAATAGCAGCGTTTTCGTGCAAGAAACGCACGTTAAGCGTCAAAACTGTGCAAAAGCAGCGTTTTGGAGCTCGAAACGCACGTTTAGCGTCAAAACTGTACAAAAGCAGCGTTTTGGTGCACGAAACGCACGTTTAGCGTCAAAACTGTGCAAAAGCAGCGTTTTGGAGCTCGAAACGCACGTTTCGTTGCAAAAGCGGCGTTTTGGTGCACGAAACGCACGTTTTGCGTCAGAACTGTGCAAAAGCAGCGTTTTGGTGCACGAAACGCACGTTTAGCGTGAAACTGTGCAAAAGCAGCGTTTTGGTGCACGAAACGCACCTTTCGTTGCAAAAGCGGCGTTTTGGTGCACGAAACGCACGTTTAGCGTCGAAACTGTGCAAAAGCAGCGTTTTGGTGCACGAAACGCACGTTTAGCGTCAAAACTGTGCAAAAGCAGCGTTTTGGTGCACGAAACGCACGTTTAGCGTCAGAACTGTGCAAAAGGAGCGTTTTGGTGCACGAAACGCACGTTTCGTTGCGAAAGCGGCGTTTTGGTGCACGAAACGCACGTTTAGCGTCAAAGCTGTGCAAAAGCAGCATTTTGGTGCACGAAACGCACGTTTAGCGTCAAAACTGTGCGAAAGCAGCGTTTTGGTGCACGAAACGCACGTTTAGCGTCAAAACTGTACAAAAGCAGCGTTTTGGTGCACGGAACGCACGTTTAGCGTCAAAACTGTGCAAAAGCAGCGTTTTGGAGCTCGAAACGCGCGTTTCGTTGCAAAAGCGGCGTTTTGGAGCACGAAATGCACGTTTAGCGTCAAAACTGTGCAAAAGCAGCGTTTTGGTGCACGAAACGCACGTTTAGCGTCAAAACTGTGCAAAAGCAGCGTTTTGGTGCACGAAACGCACGTTTAGAATCAAAACTGTGCAAAAGCAGCGTTATGGTGCACGAAACGCACCTTTCGTTGCAAAAGCGGCGTTTTGGTGCACGAAACGCACGTTTAGCGTCGAAACTGTGCAAAAGCAGCGTTTTGGTGCACGAAACGCACGTTTAGCGTCAAAACTGTGCAAAAGCAGCGTTTTGGTGCACGAAACTCACGTTTAGCGTCAGAACTGTGCAAAAGCAGCGTTTTGGTGCACGAAACGCACGTTTAGAATCAAAACTGTGCAAAAGCAGCGTTATGGTGCACGAAACGCACGTTTAGCGTAAAAACTGTGCAATAGCAGCGTTTTCGTGCAAGAAACGCACGTTTAGCGTCAAAACTGTGCAAAAGCAGCGTTTTGGAGCTCGAAACGCACGTTTAGCGTCAAAACTGTACAAAAGCAGCGTTTTGGTGCACGAAACGCACGTTTAGCGTCAAAACTGTGCAAAAGCAGCGTTTTGGAGCTCGAAACGCACGTTTCGTTGCAAAAGCGGCGTTTTGGTGCACGAAACGCACGTTTTGCGTCAAAACTGTGCAAAAGCAGCGTTTTGGTGCACGAAACGCACGTTTAGCGTGAAACTGTGCAAAAGCAGCGTTTTGGTGCACGAAACGCACCTTTCGTTGCAAAAGCGGCGTTTTGGTGCACGAAACGCACGTTTAGCGTCGAAACTGTGCAAAAGCAGCGTTTTGGTGCACGAAACGCACGTTTAGCGTGAAACTGTGCAAAAGCAGCGTTTTGGTGCACGAAACGCACCTTTCGTTGCAAAAGCGGCGTTTTGGTGCACGAAACGCACGTTTAGCGTCGAAACTGTGCAAAAGCAGCGTTTTGGTGCACGAAACGCACGTTTAGCGTCAAAACTATGCAAAAGCAGCGTTTTGGTGCACGAAACGCACGTTTAGCGTCAGAACTGTGCAAAAGGAGCGTTTTGGTGCACGAAACGCACGTTTCGTTGCGAAAGCGGCGTTTTGGTGCACGAAACGCACGTTTAGCGTCAAAGCTGTGCAAAAGCAGCATTTTGGTGCACGAAACGCACGTTTAGCGTCAAAACTGTGCGAAAGCAGCGTTTCGGTGCACGAAACGCACGTTTAGCGTCAAAACTGTGCAAAAGCAGCGTTTTGGTGCACGAAACGCACGTTTAGCGTCAAAACTGTGCAAAAGCAGCGTTTTGGTGCACGAAACGCACGTTTAGAATCAAAACTGTGCAAAAGCAGCGTTATGGTGCACGAAACGCACGTTTAGCGTCAAAACTGTACAAAAGCAGCGTTTTGGTGCACGGAACGCACGTTTAGCGTCAAAACTGTGCAAAAGCAGCGTTTTGGAGCTCGAAACGCGCGTTTCGTTGCAAAAGCGGCGTTTTGGAGCACGAAACGCACGTTTAGCGTCAAAACTGTGCAAAAGCAGCGTTTTGGTGCACGAAACGCACGTTTAGCGTCGAAACTGTGCAAAAGCAGCGTTTTGGTGCACGAAACGCACGTTTAGAATCAAAACTGTGCAAAAGCAGCGTTATGGTGCACGAAACGCACGTTTAGCGTCAAAACTGTGCAATAGCAGCGTTTTCGTGCACGAAACGCACGTTTAGCGTCAAAACTGTGCAAAAGCAGCGTTTTGGGGCTCGAAACGCACGTTTAGCGTCAAAACTGTGCAAAAGCAGCGTTTTGGTGCACGAAATGCACCTTTCGTTGCAAAAGCGGCGTTTTGGTGCACGAAACGCACGTTTAGCGTCAAAACTGTGCAAAAGCAGCGTTTTGGTGCACGAAACGCACGTTTAGCGTCAGAACTGAGCAAATGCAGCGTTTTGGTGCACGAAACGCACGTTTAGCGTCAAAACCGTGCAAAAGCAGCGTTTTGGTGCTCGAAACGCACGTTTCGCTGCTAAAGCGGCGTTTTGTTGCACGAAACGCACGTTTAGCGTCAAAACTGTGCAAAAGCAGCGTTTTGGTGCACGAAACGCACATTTCGTTGCAAAAGCGGCGTTTTGTTGCACGAAACGTACGTTTAGCGGCAAAACTGTGCAAAAGCAGCGTTTTGGTGCACGAAACGCACGTTTAGCGTCAAAACTGTGCAAAAGCAGCGTTTTGGTGCACGAAACGCACGTTTAGCGTCAAAACTGTGCAAAAGCAGCATTTTGGTGCACGAAACGCACGTTTAGCGTCAAAACTGTGCAGAAGCAGCGTTTTGGTGCACGAAACGCACGTTTAGCGTCAAAACTGTACAAAAGCAGCGTTTTGGTGCACGAAACGCACGTTTAGCGTCAGAACTGTGCAAAAGCAGCGTTTTGGTGCACGAAACGCACGTTTCGTTGCGAAAGCGGCGTTTTGGTGCACGAAACGCACGTTTATCGTCAAAACTGGGCAAAAGCAGCATTTTGGTGCACGAAACGCACGTTTAGCGTCAAAACTGTGCAAAAGCAGCGTTTTGGTGCACGAAACGCACGTTTAGCGTCAAAACTGTGCAAAAGCAGCGTTTTGGTGCACGAAACGCACCTTTCGTTGCAAAAGCGGCGTTTTGGTGCACGAAACGCACGTTTAGCGTCGAAACTGTGCAAAAGCAGCGTTTTGGTGCACGAAACGCACGTTTAGCGTCAAAACTGTGCAAAAGCAGCGTTTTGGTGCACGAAACGCACGTTTAGCGTCAGAACTGTGCAAAAGCAGCGTTTTGGTGCACGAAACGCACGTTTAGAATCAAAACTGTGCAAAAGCAGCGTTATGGTGCACGAAACGCACGTTTAGCGTAAAAACTGTGCAATAGCAGCGTTTTCGTGCAAGAAACGCACGTTAAGCGTCAAAACTGTGCAAAAGCAGCGTTTTGGAGCTCGAAACGCACGTTTAGCGTCAAAACTGTACAAAAGCAGCGTTTTGGTGCACGAAACGCACGTTTAGCGTCAAAACTGTGCAAAAGCAGCGTTTTGGAGCTCGAAACGCACGTTTCGTTGCAAAAGCGGCGTTTTGGTGCACGAAACGCACGTTTTGCGTCAAAACTGTGCAAAAGCAGCGTTTTGGTGCACGAAACGCACGTTTAGCGTGAAACTGTGCAAAAGCAGCGTTTTGGTGCACGAAACGCACCTTTCGTTGCAAAAGCGGCGTTTTGGTGCACGAAACGCACGTTTAGCGTCGAAACTGTGCAAAAGCAGCGTTTTGGTGCACGAAACGCACGTTTAGCGTCAAAACTGTGCAAAAGCAGCGTTTTGGTGCACGAAACGCACGTTTAGCGTCAGAACTGTGCAAAAGGAGCGTTTTGGTGCACGAAACGCACGTTTCGTTGCGAAAGCGGCGTTTTGGTGCACGAAACGCACGTTTAGCGTCAAAGCTGTGCAAAAGCAGCATTTTGGTGCACGAAACGCACGTTTAGCGTCAAAACTGTGCGAAAGCAGCGTTTTGGTGCACGAAACGCACGTTTAGCGTCAAAACTGTACAAAAGCAGCGTTTTGGTGCACGGAACGCACGTTTAGCGTCAAAACTGTGCAAAAGCAGCGTTTTGGAGCTCGAAACGCGCGTTTCGTTGCAAAAGCGGCGTTTTGGAGCACGAAATGCACGTTTAGCGTCAAAACTGTGCAAAAGCAGCGTTTTGGTGCACGAAACGCACGTTTAGCGTCAAAACTGTGCAAAAGCAGCGTTTTGGTGCACGAAACGCACGTTTAGAATCAAAACTGTGCAAAAGCAGCGTTATGGTGCACGAAACGCACCTTTCGTTGCAAAAGCGGCGTTTTGGTGCACGAAACGCACGTTTAGCGTCGAAACTGTGCAAAAGCAGCGTTTTGGTGCACGAAACGCACGTTTAGCGTCAAAACTGTGCAAAAGCAGCGTTTTGGTGCACGAAACTCACGTTTAGCGTCAGAACTGTGCAAAAGCAGCGTTTTGGTGCACGAAACGCACGTTTAGAATCAAAACTGTGCAAAAGCAGCGTTATGGTGCACGAAACGCAAGTTTAGCGTAAAAACTGTGCAATAGCAGCGTTTTCGTGCAAGAAACGCACGTTTAGCGTCAAAACTGTGCAAAAGCAGCGTTTTGGAGCTCGAAACGCACGTTTAGCGTCAAAACTGTACAAAAGCAGCGTTTTGGTGCACGAAACGCACGTTTAGCGTCAAAACTGTGCAAAAGCAGCGTTTTGGAGCTCGAAACGCACGTTTCGTTGCAAAAGCGGCGTTTTGGTGCACGAAACGCACGTTTTGCGTCAAAACTGTGCAAAAGCAGCGTTTTGGTGCACGAAACGCACGTTTAGCGTGAAACTGTGCAAAAGCAGCGTTTTGGTGCACGAAACGCACCTTTCGTTGCAAAAGCGGCGTTTTGGTGCACGAAACGCACGTTTAGCGTCGAAACTGTGCAAAAGCAGCGTTTTGGTGCACGAAACGCACGTTTAGCGTGAAACTGTGCAAAAGCAGCGTTTTGGTGCACGAAACGCACCTTTCGTTGCAAAAGCGGCGTTTTGGTGCACGAAACGCACGTTTAGCGTCGAAACTGTGCAAAAGCAGCGTTTTGGTGCACGAAACGCACGTTTAGCGTCAAAACTATGCAAAAGCAGCGTTTTGGTGCACGAAACGCACGTTTAGCGTCAGAACTGTGCAAAAGGAGCGTTTTGGAGCACGAAACGCACGTTTCGTTGCGAAAGCGGCGTTTTGGTGCACGAAACGCACGTTTAGCGTCAAAGCTGTGCAAAAGCAGCATTTTGGTGCACGAAACGCACGTTTAGCGTCAAAACTGTGCGAAAGCAGCGTTTCGGTGCACGAAACGCACGTTTAGCGTCAAAACTGTGCAAAAGCAGCGTTTTGGTGCACGAAACGCACGTTTAGCGTCAAAACTGTGCAAAAGCAGCGTTTTGGTGCACGAAACGCACGTTTAGAATCAAAACTGTGCAAAAGCAGCGTTATGGTGCACGAAACGCACGTTTAGCGTCAAAACTGTACAAAAGCAGCGTTTTGGTGCACGGAACGCACGTTTAGCGTCAAAACTGTGCAAAAGCAGCGTTTTGGAGCTCGAAACGCGCGTTTCGTTGCAAAAGCGGCGTTTTGGAGCACGAAACGCACGTTTAGCGTCAAAACTGTGCAAAAGCAGCGTTTTGGTGCACGAAACGCACGTTTAGCGTCGAAACTGTGCAAAAGCAGCGTTTTGGTGCACGAAACGCACGTTTAGAATCAAAACTGTGCAAAAGCAGCGTTATGGTGCACGAAACGCACGTTTAGCGTCAAAACTGTGCAATAGCAGCGTTTTCGTGCACGAAACGCACGTTTAGCGTCAAAACTGTGCAAAAGCAGCGTTTTGGGGCTCGAAACGCACGTTTAGCGTCAAAACTGTGCAAAAGCAGCGTTTTGGTGCACGAAATGCACCTTTCGTTGCAAAAGCGGCGTTTTGGTGCACGAAACGCACGTTTAGCGTCAAAACTGTGCAAAAGCAGCGTTTTGGTGCACGAAACGCACGTTTAGCGTCAGAACTGAGCAAATGCAGCGTTTTGGTGCACGAAACGCACGTTTAGCGTCAAAACCGTGCAAAAGCAGCGTTTTGGTGCTCGAAACGCACGTTTCGCTGCTAAAGCGGCGTTTTGTTGCACGAAACGCACGTTTAGCGTCAAAACTGTGCAAAAGCAGCGTTTTGGTGCACGAAACGCACATTTCGTTGCAAAAGCGGCGTTTTGTTGCACGAAACGTACGTTTAGCGGCAAAACTGTGCAAAAGCAGCGTTTTGGTGCACGAAACGCACGTTTAGCGTCAAAACTGTGCAAAAGCAGCGTTTTGTTGCACGAAACGCACGTTGAGCGTCAAAACTGTGCAAAAGCAGCGTTTTGGTGCTCGAAACGCACGTTTAGCGTCAAATGTGTGCAATAGCAGCGTTTTCGTGCACGAAACGCACGTTTAGAATCAAAACTGTGCAAAAGCAGCGTTATGGTGCACGAAACGCACGTTTAGCGTCAAAACTGTGCAATAGCAGCGTTTTCGTGCACGAAACGCACGTTTAGCGTCAAAACTGTGCAAAAGCAGCGTTTTGGAGCTCGAAACGCACGTTTACCGTCAAAACTGTGCAAAAGCAGCGTTTTGGAGCTCGAAACGCACGTTTCGTTGCAAAAGCGGCGTTTTGGTGCACGAAACGCACGTTTTGCGTCAAAACTGTGCAAAAGCAGCGTTTTGGTGCACGAAACGGACGTTTAGCGTCAAAACTGAGCAAATGCAGCGTTTCGGTGTACGAAACGCACGTTTAGCGTCAAAATTGTGCAAAAGCAGCGTTTTGGAGCTCGAAACGCACGTTTAGCGGCAAAACTGTACAAAAGCAGCGTTTTCGTGCACGAAACGCACGTTTAGTGTCAAAACTGTGCAAAAGCAGCGTTTTGGAGCTCGAAACGCACGTTTACCGTCAAAACTGTGCAAAAGCAGCGTTTTGGTGCACGAAACGCACTTCTTGCGTCAAAACTGAGCAAATGCAGCGTTTTGGTGCACGAAACGCACGTTTAGCGTCAAAACTGTGCAAAAGCAGCGTTTTGGTGCACGAAACGCACGTTTCGTTGCAAAAGCAGCGTTTTGGTGCACGAAACGCACGTTTCGTTGCGAAAGCGGTGTTTTGGTGCACGAAACGTACGTTTAGCGGCAAAACTGTGCGAAAGCGGCATCTTGGTGCACGAAACGCACGTTTAGCGTCAAAACTGTGCAAAAGCAGCGTTTTGGTGCACGAAACGCACGTTTAGAATTAAAACTGTGCAAAAGCAGCGTTATGGTGCACGAAACGCACGTTTAGCGTCAAAACTGTGCAAAAGCAGCGTTTTGGTGCACGAAATGCACGTTTCGTTGCAAAAGCGGCGTTTTGGTGCACGAAACGCACGTTTAGCGTCAAAACTGTGCAAAAGCAGCGTTTTGGTGCTCGAAACGCACGTTTCGCTGCAAAAGCGGTGTTTTGTTGCACGAAACGCACGTTTAGCGTCAAAACTGTGCAATAGCAGCGTTTTGGTGCACGAAACGCACATTTCGTTGCAAAAGCGGCGTTTTGTTGCACGAAACGTACGTTTAGCGGCAAAACTGTGCGAAGGCGGCATCTTGGTGCACGAAACGCACGTTTAGCGTCAAAACTGTGCAAAAGCAGCATTTTGGTGCACGAAACGCACGTTTAGCGTCAAAACTGTGCAAAAGCAGCGTTTTGGTGCACGAAACGCACGTTTAGCGTCAAAACTGTACAAAAGCAGCGTTTCGGTTCACGAAACGCACGTTGAGCGTCAAAACTGTGCAATAGCAGCGTTTTCGTGCACGAAACGCAAGTTTAGCGTCAAAACTGTGCAAAAGCAACGTTTTGGAGCTCGAAACGCACGTTTAGCGTCAAAACTGTGCAAAAGCAGCGTTTTGGTGCATGAAACGCACGTTTAGCGTCAAAACTGAGCAAATGCAGCGTTTTGGTGCACGAAACGCACGTTTAGCGTCAAAACTGTGCAAAAGCAGCGTTTTGGTGCACGAAATGCACGTTTCGTTGCAAAAGCGGCGTTTTGGTGCACGAAACGCACGTTTAGTGTCAAAACTGTGCAAAAGCAGCGTTTTGGTGCACGAAACGCAAGTTTAGCGTCAAAACTGTGCAAAAGCAGCGTTTTGGAGCTCGAAACGCACGTTTACCGTCAAAACTGTGCAAAAGCAGCGTTTTGGAGCTCGAAACGCACGTTTCGTTGCAAAAGCGGCGTTTTGGTGCACGAAACGCACGTTTTGCGTCAAAACTGTGCAAAAGCAGCGTTTTGGTGCACGAAACGGACGTTTAGCGTCAAAACTGAGCAAATGCAGCGTTTCGGTGTACGAAACGCACGTTTAGCGTCAAAATTGTGCAAAAGCAGCGTTTTGGAGCTCGAAACGCACGTTTAGCGGCAAAACTGTACAAAAGCAGCGTTTTCGTGCACGAAACGCACGTTTAGTGTCAAAACTGTGCAAAAGCAGCGTTTTGGAGCTCGAAACGCACGTTTACCGTCAAAACTGTGCAAAAGCAGCGTTTTGGTGCACGAAACGCACTTCTTGCGTCAAAACTGAGCAAATGCAGCGTTTTGGTGCACGAAACGCACGTTTAGCGTCAAAACTGTGCAAAAGCAGCGTTTTGGTGCACGAAACGCACGTTTCGTTGCAAAAGCAGCGTTTTGGTGCACGAAACGCACGTTTCGTTGCGAAAGCGGTGTTTTGGTGCACGAAACGTACGTTTAGCGGCAAAACTGTGCGAAAGCGGCATCTTGGTGCACGAAACGCACGTTTAGCGTCAAAACTGTGCAAAAGCAGCGTTTTGGTGCACGAAACGCACGTTTAGAATTAAAACTGTGCAAAAGCAGCGTTATGGTGCACGAAACGCACGTTTAGCGTCAAAACTGTGCAAAAGCAGCGTTTTGGTGCACGAAATGCACGTTTCGTTGCAAAAGCGGCGTTTTGGTGCACGAAACGCACGTTTAGCGTCAAAACTGTGCAAAAGCAGCGTTTTGGTGCTCGAAACGCACGTTTCGCTGCAAAAGCGGTGTTTTGTTGCACGAAACGCACGTTTAGCGTCAAAACTGTGCAATAGCAGCGTTTTGGTGCACGAAACGCACATTTCGTTGCAAAAGCGGCGTTTTGTTGCACGAAACGTACGTTTAGCGGCAAAACTGTGCGAAGGCGGCATCTTGGTGCACGAAACGCACGTTTAGCGTCAAAACTGTGCAAAAGCAGCATTTTGGTGCACGAAACGCACGTTTAGCGTCAAAACTGTGCAAAAGCAGCGTTTTGGTGCACGAAACGCACGTTTAGCGTCAAAACTGTACAAAAGCAGCGTTTCGGTTCACGAAACGCACGTTGAGCGTCAAAACTGTGCAATAGCAGCGTTTTCGTGCACGAAACGCAAGTTTAGCGTCAAAACTGTGCAAAAGCAACGTTTTGGAGCTCGAAACGCACGTTTAGCGTCAAAACTGTGCAAAAGCAGCGTTTTGGTGCATGAAACGCACGTTTAGCGTCAAAACTGAGCAAATGCAGCGTTTTGGTGCACGAAACGCACGTTTAGCGTCAAAACTGTGCAAAAGCAGCGTTTTGGTGCACGAAATGCACGTTTCGTTGCAAAAGCGGCG
Organism: Stelis phaeoptera; assembly: GCA_943735885.1. Lineage (NCBI taxonomy): Eukaryota > Metazoa > Arthropoda > Insecta > Hymenoptera > Megachilidae > Stelis > Stelis phaeoptera. The sequence goes on along the minus strand of CALSEM010000060.1, from coordinate 622,649 downwards.
TTTTGGTGCACGAAACGCACGTTTAGTGTCAAAACTGTGCAAAAGCAGCGTTTTGGTGCACGAAACGCAAGTTTAGCGTCAAAACTGTGCAAAAGCAGCGTTTTGGTGCACGAAACGCACGTTGAGCGTCAAAACTGTGCAATAGCAGCGTTTTGGTGCACGAAACGCACGTTTAGCGTCAAAACTATGCAAAAGCAGCGTTTTGGTGCACGATATGCACGTTTCGTTGCAAAAGCGGCGTTTTGGTGCACGAAACGCAGGTTTAGCGTCAAAACTGTGCAAAAGCAGCGTTTTGGTGCATGAAACGCAAGTTTGCGTCAAAACTGTGCAAAAGCAACGTTTTGGTGCACGAAACGCACATTTCGTTGCAAAAGCGGCGTTTTGTTGCACGAAACGTACGTTTCGCGTCAAAACTGTGCGAAAGCAACGTTTTGGTGCACGAAACGCACGTTTAGCGTCAAAACTGAGCAAATGCAGCGTTTTGGTGCACGAAACGCACGTTTAGCGGCAAAACTGTGCAAAAGGAGCATTTTGGAGCACGAAACGCACGTTTAGCGTCAAAACTGTGCAAAAGCAGCGTTATGGTGCACGAAACGCACGTTTAGCGTCAAAACTGTGCAAAAGCAGCGTTTTCGTGCACGAAACGCACGTTTAGCGTCAAAACTGTGCAAAAGCAGCGTTTTGGTGAACGAAACGCACGTTTAGCGTCAAAACTGTGCAAAAGCAGCGTTTTGGTGCACGAAATGCACGTTTCGCTGCAAAAGCGGCGTTTTGGTGCACGAAACGCACGTTTAGTGTCAAAACGGTGCAAAAGCAGCGTTTTGTTGCACGAAACGCACGTTTCGTTGCGAAAGCGGCGTTTTGGTACACGAAACGCACGTTTAGCGTAAAAACTGTGCAAAAGCAGCATTTTGGTGCACGAAACGCACGTTTAGCGTCAAAACTGCGCAAAAGCAGCGTTTTGGTGCACGAAACGCACGTTTAGCGTCAAAACTGTGCAAAAGCAGCGTTTTGGTGCACGAAACGCACGTTTAGCGTCAAAACTGTGCAAAAGCAGCGTTTTGGTGCACGAAACGCACGTTTAGCGTCAAAACTGTGCAAAAGCAGCATTTTGTTGCACGAAACGCACGTTTAGCGTCAAAACTGTGCAAAAGCAGCGTTTTGGTGCACGAAACGCACGTTTTGCGTCAAAACTGTGCAAAAGCAGCGTTTTGGTGCTCGAAACGCACGTTTAGCGTCAAATGTGTGCAAAAGCAGCGTTTTGGTGCACGAAACGCACGTTTCGTTGCAAAAGCGGCGTTTTGGTGCACGAAACGCACGTTTAGCGTCAAATGTGTGCAAAAGCAGCGTTTTGGTGCACGAAACGCACGTTTCGTTGCAAAAGCGGCGATTTGGTGCACGAAACGCACGTTTAGCGTCAAAACTGTGCAATAGCAGCGTTTTCGTGCACGAAACGCACGTTTAGCGTCAAAACTGTGCAAAAGCAGCGTTTTGGTGCTCGAAACGCACGTTTAGCGTCAAAACTGTGCAAAAGCAGCGTTTTGGTGCACGAAACGCACGTTTAGCGTCAGAGCTGTGCAAAAGCAGCGTCTTGGTGCACGAAACGCACGTTTAGCGTCAAAACTGTGCAAAAGCAGCGTTTTGGTGCACGAAACGCACGTTTAGCGTCAGAGCTGTGCAAAAGCAGCGTCTTGGTGCACGAAACGCACATTTCGTTGCAAAAGCGGCGTTTTGTTGCACGAAACGTACGTTTAGCGTCAAAACTGTGCAAAAGCAGCGTTCTGGTGCTCGAAACGCACGTTTCGCTGCTAAAGCGGCGTTTTGTTGCACGAAACGCACGTTTAGCGTCAAAACTGTGCAAAAGCAGCGTCTTGGTGCACGAAACGCACATTTCGTTGCAAAAGCGGCGTTTTGGTGCACGAAACGCACGTTTAGCGTCAAAACTGTGCAAAAGCAGCGTTTTGGAGCTCGAAACGCGCGTTTCGTTGCAAAAGCGGCGTTTTGGAGCACGAAACGCACGTTTAGCGTCAAGACTGTGCAAAAGCAGCGTTTTGGTGCACGAAACGCACGTTTAGCTTCAAAACTGTGCAAAAGCAGCGTTTTGGTGCTCGAAACGCACGTTTAGAATCAAAACTGTGCAAAAGCAGCGTTTTGGTGCACGAAACGCACGTTTAGCGTCAAAACTGAGCAAATGCAGCGTTTTGGTGCACGAAACGCACGTTTAGCGGCAAAACTGTGCAAAAGGAGCATTTTGGAGCACGAAACGCACGTTTAGCGTCAAAACTGTGCAAAAGCAGCGTTTTGGTGCACGAAACGCACGTTTAGCGTCAAAACTGTGCAAAAGCAGCGTTTTGGTGCACGAAACGCACGTTGAGCGTCAAAACTGTGCAATAGCAGCGTTATGGTGCACGAAACGCACGTTTAGCGTCAAAACTGTGCAATAGCAGCGTTTTCGTGCACGAAACGCACATTTCGTTGCAAAAGCGGCATTTTGTTGCACGAAACGTACGTTTAGCGGCAAAACTGTGCAAAAGCAGCGTTTTGGTGCACGAAACGCACGTTGAGCGTCAAAACTGTGGAATAGCAACGTTTTGGTGCACGAAACGCACGTTCTGCGTCAAAACTCTGCAAAAGCAGCGTTTTGGTGCACGAAACGCACGTTTTGCGTCAAAACTGTGCAAAAGCAGCGTTTTGGTGCTCGAAACGCACGTTTAGCGTCAAATGTGTGCAAAAGCAGCGTTTTGGTGCACGAAACGCACGTCTCGTTGCGAAAGCGGCATCTTGGTGCACGAAACGCACGTTTAGCGTCAAAACTGTGCAAAAGCAGCGTTTTGGTGCACGAAACGCACGTTGAGCGTCAAAACTGTGGAATAGCAACGTTTTGGTGCACGAAACGCACGTTCTGCGTCAAAACTCTGCAAAAGCAGCGTTTTGGTGCACGAAACGCACGTTTTGCGTCAAAACTGTGCAAAAGCAGCGTTTTGGTGCTCGAAACGCACGTTTAGCGTCAAATGTGTGCAAAAGCAGCGTTTTGGTGCACGAAACGCACGTCTCGTTGCGAAAGCGGCATCTTGGTGCACGAAACGCACGTTTAGCGTCAAAACTGTGCAAAAGCAGCGTTCTGGTGCTCGAAACGCACGTTTCGCTGCTAAAGCGGCGTTTTGTTGCACGAAACGCACGTTTAGCGTCAAAACTGTGCAAAAGCAGCGTCTTGGTGCACGAAACGCACATTTCGTTGCAAAAGCGGCGTTTTGGTGCACGAAACGCACGTTTAGCGTCAAAACTGTGCAAAATCAGCGTTTTGGTGCACGAAACGCACCTTTCGTTGCAAAAGCGGCGTTTTGGTGCACGAAACGCACGTTTAGCGTCGAAACTGGGCAAAAGCAGCGTTTTGGTGCACGAAACGCACGTTTAGCGTCAAAACTGTGCAAAAGCAGCGTTTTGGTGCACGAAACGCACGTTTAGCGTCAGAACTGTGCAAAAGCAGCGTTTTGGTGCACGAAACGCACGTTTCGTTGCGAAAGCGGCGTTTTGGTGCACGAAACGCACGTTTAGCGTCAAAACTGTGCAAAAGCAGCATTTTGGTGCACGAAACGCACGTTTAGCGTCAAAACTGTGCAAAAGCAGCGTTTTGGTGCACGAAACGCACGTTTAGCGTCAAAACTGTACAAAAGCAGCGTTTTGGTGCACGGAACGCACGTTTTGCGTCAAAACTGTGCAAAAGCAGCGTTTTGGAGCTCGAAACGCGCGTTTCGTTGAAAAAGCGGCGTTTTGGACCACGAAACGCACGTTTAGCGTCAAAACTGTGCAAAAGCAGCGTTTTGGTGCACGAAACGCACGTTTAGCGTCAAAACTGTGCAAAAGCAGCGTTTTGGTGCACGAAACGCACGTTTAGAATCAAAACTGTGCAAAAGCAGCGTTATGGTGCACGAAACGCACGTTTAGCGTTAAACTGTGCAATAGCAGCGTTTTCGTGCACGAAACGCACGTTTAGCGTCAAAACTGTGCAAAAGCAGCGTTTTGGAACTCGAAACGCACGTTTAGCGTCAAAACTGTACAAAAGCAGCGTTTTGGTGCACGAAACGCACGTTTAGCGTCAAAACTGTGCAAAAGCAGCGTTTTGGTGCTCGAAACGCACGTTTCGCTGCTAAAGCGGCGTTTTGTTGCACGAAACGCACGTTTAGCGTCAAAACTGTGCAAAAGCAGCGTCTTGGTGCACGAAACGCACATTTCGTTGCAAAAGCGGCGTTTTGTTGCACGAAACGTACGTTTAGCGGCAAAACTGTGCAAAAGCAGCGTTTTGGTGCACGAAACGCACGTTTAGCGTCAAAACTGTGCAAAAGCAGCGTTTTGGTGCACGAAACGCACGTTGAGCGTCAAAACTGTGGAATAGCAGCGTTTTGGTGCACGAAACGCACGTTTTGCGTCAAAACTGTGCAAAAGCAGCGTTTTGTTGCTCGAAACGCACGTTTAGCGTCAAATGTGTGCAAAAGCAGCGTTTTGGTGCACGAAACGCACGTTTCGTTGCGAAAGCGGCATCTTGGTGCACGAAACGCACGTTTAGCGTCAAAACTGAGCAAATGCAGCGTTTTGGTGCACGAAACGCACGTTTAGCGGCAAAACTGTGCAAAAGGAGCATTTTGGAGCACGAAACGCACGTTTAGCGTCAAAACTGTGCAAAAGCAGCGTTTTGGTGCACGAAACGCACGTTTAGCGTCAAAACTGTGCAAAAGCAGCGTTTTGGTGCACGAAACGCACGTTGAGCGTCGAAACTGTGCAATAGCAGCGTTATGGTGCACGAAACGCACGTTTAGCGTCAAAACTGTGCAATAGCAGCGTTTTCGTGCACGAAACGCACATTTCGTTGCAAAAGCGGCATTTTGTTGCACGAAACGTACGTTTAGCGGCAAAACTGTGCAAAAGCAGCGTTTTGGTGCACGAAACGCACGTTGAGCGTCAAAACTGTGGAATAGCAACGTTTTGGTGCACGAAACGCACGTTCTGCGTCAAAACTCTGCAAAAGCAGCGTTTTGGAGCTCGAAACGCACGTTTAGCGTCAAAACTGTACAAAAGCAGCGTTATGGTGCACGAAACGCACGTTTAGCGTCAAAACTGTGCAATAGCAGCGTTTTCGTGCACGAAACGCACGTTTAGCGTCAAAACTGTGCAAAAGCAGCGTTTTGGAGCTCGAAACGCACGTTTAGCGTCAAAACTGTACAAAAGCAGCGTTTTGGTGCACGAAACGCACGTTTAGCGTCAAAACTGTGCAAAAGCAGCGTTTTGGAGCTCGAAACGCACGTTTCGTTGCAAAAGCGGCGTTTTGGTGCACGAAACGCACGTTTTGCGTCAAAACTGTGCAAAAGCAGCGTTTTGGTGCTCGAAACGCACGTTTCGCTGCTAAAGCGGCGTTTTGTTGCACGAAACGCACGTTTAGCGGCAAAACTGTGCAAAAACAGCGTTTTGGTGCACGAAACGCACGTTTAGCGTCAAAACTGTGCAAAAGCAGCGTTTTGGTGCACGAAACGCACGTTGAGCGTCAAAACTGTGGAATAGCAGCGTTTTGGTGCCCGAAACGCACGTTTTGCGTCAAAACTGTGCAAAAGCAGCGTTTTGGTGCACGAAATGCACGTTTCGTTGCAAAAGCGGCGTTTTGGTGCACGAAACGCACGTTTAGCGTCAAAACTGTGGAAAAGCAGCGATTTGGAGCTCGAAACGCACGTTTCGTTGCAAAAGCGGCGTTTTGGTGCACGAAACGCACGTTTTGCATCAAAACTGTACAAAAGCAGCGTTTTGGTGCACGAAACGCACGTTTAGCGTCAAAACTGTGCAAAAGCAGCGTTTTGGTGCACGAAACGCACCTTTCGTTGCAAAAGCGGCGTTTTGGTGCACGAAACGCACGTTTAGCGTCGAAACTGTGCAAAAGCAGCGTTTTGGTGCACGAAACGCACGTTTAGCGTCAAAACTGTGCAAAAGCAGCGTTTTGGTGCACGAAACGCACGTTTAGCGTCAGAACTGTGCAAAAGCAGCGTTTTGGTGCACGAAACGCACGTTTCGTTGCGAAAGCGGCGTTTTGGTGCACGAAACGCACGTTTAGCGTCAAAACTGTGCAAAAGCAGCATTTTGGTGCACGAAACGCACGTTTAGCGTCAAAACTGTGCAAAAGCAGCGTTTTGGTGCACGAAACGCACGTTTAGCGTCAAAACTGTACAAAAGCAGCGTTTTGGTGCACGGAACGCACGTTTAGCGTCAAAACTGTGCAAAAGCAGCGTTTTGGAGCTCGAAACGCGCGTTTCGTTGCAAAAGCGGCGTTTTGGAGCACGAAATGCACGTTTAGCGTCAAAACGGTGCAAAAGCAGCGTTTTGGTGCACGAAACGCACGTTTAGCGTCAAAACTGTGCAAAAGCAGCGTTTTGGTGCACGAAACGCACGTTTAGAATCAAAACTGTGCAAAAGCAGCGTTATGGTGCACGAAACGCACGTTTAGTGTAAAAACTGTGCAATAGCAGCGTTTTCGTGCACGAAACGCACGTTTAGCGTCAAAACTGTGCAAAAGCAGCGTTTTGGAGCTCGAAACGCACGTTTAGCGTCAAAACTGTACAAAAGCAGCGTTTTGGTGCACGAAACGCACGTTTAGCGTCAAAACTGTGCAAAAGCAGCGTTTTGGAGCTCGAAACGCACGTTTCGTTGCAAAAGCGGCGTTTTGGTGCACGAAACGCACGTTTTGCGTCAAAACTGTGCAAAAGCAGCGTTTTGGTGCACGAAACGCACGTTTAGCGTCAAAACTGTGCAAAAGCAGCGTTTTGGTGCACGAAACGCACCTTTCGATGCAAAAGCGGCGTTTTGGTGCACGAAACGCACGTTTAGCGTCGAAACTGTGCAAAAGCAGCGTTTTGGTGCACGAAACGCACGTTTAGCGTCAAAACTGTGCAAAAGCAGCGTTTTGAAGCTCGAAACGCACGTTTAGCGTCAAAACTGTACAAAAGCAGCGTTTTGGTGCACGAAACGCACGTTTAGCGTCAAAACTGTGCAAAAGCAGCGTTTTGGTGCTCGAAACGCACGTTTCGCTGCTAAAGCGGCGTTTTGTTGCACGAAACGCACGTTTAGCGTCAAAACTGTGCAAAAGCAGCGTCTTGGTGCACGAAACGCACATTTCGTTGCAAAAGCGGCGTTTTGTTGCACGAAACGTACGTTTAGCGGCAAAACTGTGCAAAAGCAGCGTTTTGGTGCACGAAACGCACGTTTAGCGTCAAAACTGTGCAAAAGCAGCGTTTTGGTGCACGAAACGCACGTTGAGCGTCAAAACTGTGGAATAGCAGCGTTTTGGTGCACGAAACGCACGTTTTGCGTCAAAACTGTGCAAAAGCAGCGTTTTGTTGCTCGAAACGCACGTTTAGCGTCAAATGTGTGCAAAAGCAGCGTTTTGGTGCACGAAACGCACGTTTCGTTGCGAAAGCGGCATCTTGGTGCACGAAACGCACGTTTAGCGTCAAAACTGTGCAAAAGCAGCGTTTTGGTGCACGAAACGCACGTTTAGCGTCAAAACTTTGCAAAAGCAGCGTTTTGGTGCACGAAACGCACGTTTAGAATCAAAACTGTGCAAAAGCAGCGTTATGGTGCACGAAACGCACGTTTAGCGTCAAAACTGTGCAATAGCAGCGTTTTCGTGCACGAAACGCACGTTTAGCGTCAAAACTGTGCAAAAGCAGCGTTTTGGAGCTCGAAACGCACGTTTAGCGTCAAAACTGTACAAAAGCAGCGTTTTGGTACACGAAACGCACGTTTAGCGTCAAAACTGTGCAAAAGCAGCGTTTTGGAGCTCGAAACGCACGTTTCGTTGCAAAAGCGGCGTTTTGGTGCACGAAACGCACGTTTTGCGTCAAAACTGTGCAAAAGCAGTGTTTTGGTGCACGAAACGCACGTTTAGCGTCAAAACTGTGCAAAAGCAGCGTTTTGGTGCACGAAACGCACCTTTCGTTGCAAAAGCGGCGTTTTGGTGCACGAAACGCACGTTTAGCGTCGAAACTGTGCAAAAGCAGCGTTTTGGTGCACGAAACGCACGTTTAGCGTCAAAACTGTGCAAAAGCAGCGTTTTGGTGCACGAAACGCACGTTTAGCGTCAAAACTGTGCAAAAGCAGCGTTTTGGTGCACGAAACGCACGTTTCGTTGCGAAAGCGGCGTTTTGGTGCACGAAACGCACGTTTAGCGTCAAAACTGTGCAAAAGCAGCATTTTGGTGCACGAAACGCACGTTTAGCGTCAAAACTGTGCAAAAGCAGCGTTTTGGTGCACGAAACGCACGTTTAGCGTCAAAACTGTACAAAAGCAGCGTTTTGGTGCACGGAACGCACGTTTAGCGTCAAAACTGTGCAAAAGCAGCGTTTTGGAGCTCGAAACGCGCGTTTAGAATCAAAACTGTGCAAAAGCAGCGTTATGGTGCACGAAACGCACGTTTAGCGTCAAAACTGTGCAATAGCAGCGTTTTCGTGCACGAAACGCACGTTTAGCGTCAAAACTGTGCAAAAGCAGCGTTTTGGAGCTCGAAACGCACGTTTAGCGTCAAAACTGTACAAAAGCAGCGTTTTGGTGCACGAAACGCACGTTTCGCGTCAAAACTGTGCAAAAGCAGCGTTTTGGAGCTCGAAACGCACGTTTCGTTGCAAAAGCGGCGTTTTGGTGCACGAAACGCACGTTTAGCGTCAAAACTGTGCAAAATCAGCGTTTTGGTGCACGAAACGCACGTTTAGCGTCAAAACTGTGCAAAGGAAGCGTTTTGGTGCACGAAACGCACCTTTCGTTGCAAAAGCGGCGTTTTGGTGCACGAAACGCACGTTTAGCGTCGAAACTGTGCAAAAGCAGCGTTTTGGAGCTCGAAACGCACGTTTAGCGTCAAGACTGTGCAAAAGCAGCGTTTTGGTGCACGAAACGCACGTTTACCGTCAAAACTGTGCAAAAGCAGCGTTTTCGTGCACGAAACGTACGTTTAGCGTCTAAACTGTGCAGAAGCAGCGTTTTGGAGCTCGAAACGCACGTTTACCGTCAAAACTGTGCAATAGCAGCGTTTTGGAGCTCGAAACGCACGTTTCGTTGCAAAAGCGGCGTATTGGTGCACGAAACGCACGTTTAGCGTCAAAACTGTGCAAAAGCAGCGTTTTGGTGCACGAAACGCACCTTTCGATGCAAAAGCGGCGTTTTGGTGCACGAAACGCACGTTTAGCGTCGAAACTGTGCAAAAGCAGTGTTTTGGTGCACGAAACGCACGTTTAGCGTCAAAACTGTGCAAAAGCAGCGTTTTGGTGCACGAAACGCACCTTTCGTTGCAAAAGCGGCGTTTTGGTGCACGAAACGCACGTTTAGCGTCAAAACTGTGCAAAAGCAGCGTTTTCGTGCACGAAACGCACGTTTAGCGTCTAAACTGTGCAGAAGCAGCGTTTTGGAGCTCGAAACGCACGTTTACCGTCAAAACTGTGCAATAGCAGCGTTTTGGAGCTCGAAACGCACGTTTCGTTGCAAAAGCGGCGTATTGGTGCACGAAACGCACGTTTTGCGTCAAAACTGTGCAAAAGCAGCGTTTTGGTGCTCGAAACGCACGTTTCGCTGCTAAAGCGGCGTTTTGTTGCACGAAACGCACGTTTAGCGGCAAAACTGTGCAAAAGCAGCGTTTTGGTGCACGAAACGCACGTTTAGCGTCAAAACTGTGCAAAAGCAGCGTTTTGGTGCACGAAACGCACATTGAGCGTCAAAACTGTGGAATAGCAGCGTTTCGGTGCACGAAACGCACGTTTTGCGTCAAAACTGTGCAAAAGCAGCGTTTTGTTGCTCGAAACGCACGTTTAGCGTCAAATGTGTGCAAAAGCAGCGTTTTGGTGCACGAAACGCACGTTTCGTTGCGAAAGCGGCATCTTGGTGCACGAAACGCACGTTTAGCGTCAAAACTGTGCAAAAGAAGCGTTTTGGTGCACGAAACGCACCTTTCGTTGCAAAAGCGGCGTTTTGGCGCACGAAACGCACGTTTAGCGACAAAACTGTGCAAAAGCAGCGTTTTGGTGCACGAAACGCACGTTTAGCGTCAAAACTGTGCAAAAGCAGCGTTTTGGTGCACGAAACGCACCTTTCGTTGCAAAAGCGGCGTTTTGGTGCACGAAACGCACGTTTAGCGTCGAAACTGTGCAAAAGCGGCGTTTTGGTGCACGAAACGCACGTTTAGCGTCAAAACTGTGCAAAAGCAGCATTTTGGTGCACGAAACGCACGTTTAGCGTCAAAACTGTGCAAAAGCAGCGTTTTGGTGCACGAAACGCACGTTTAGAATCAAAACTGTGCAAAAGCAGCGTTATGGTGCACGAAACGCACGTTTAGCGTAAAAACTGTGCAATAGCAGCGTTTTCGTGCACGAAACGCACGTTTAGCGTCAAAACTGTGCAAAAGCAGCGTTTTGGAGCTCGAAACGCACGTTTAGCGTCAAAACTGTACAAAAGCAGCGTTTTGGTGCACGAAACGCACGTTTAGCGTCAAAACTGTGCAAAAGCAGCGTTTTGGTGCACGAAACGCACGTTTAGCGTCAAAACTGTGCAAAAGCAGCGTTTTCGTGCACGAAACGCACGTTTAGCGTCTAAACTGTGCAGAAGCAGCGTTTTGGAGCTCGAAACGCACGTTTACCGTCAAAACTGTGCAATAGCAGCGTTTTGGAGCTCGAAACGCACGTTTCGTTGCAAAAGCGGCGTATTGGTGCACGAAACGCACGTTTTGCGTCAAAACTGTGCAAAAGCAGCGTTTTGGTGCTCGAAACGCACGTTTCGCTGCTAAAGCGGCGTTTTGTTGCACGAAACGCACGTTTAGCGGCAAAACTGTGCAAAAGCAGCGTTTTGGTGCACGAAACGCACGTTTAGCGTCAAAACTGTGCAAAAGCAGCGTTTTGGTGCACGAAACGCACATTGAGCGTCAAAACTGTGGAATAGCAGCGTTTCGGTGCACGAAACGCACGTTTTGCGTCAAAACTGTGCAAAAGCAGCGTTTTGTTGCTCGAAACGCACGTTTAGCGTCAAATGTGTGCAAAAGCAGCGTTTTGGTGCACGAAACGCACGTTTCGTTGCGAAAGCGGCATCTTGGTGCACGAAACGCACGTTTAGCGTCAAAACTGTGCAAAAGAAGCGTTTTGGTGCACGAAACGCACCTTTCGTTGCAAAAGCGGCGTTTTGGCGCACGAAACGCACGTTTAGCGTCAAAACTGTGCAAAAGCAGCGTTTTGGTGCACGAAACGCACGTTTAGCGTCAAAACTGTGCAAAAGCAGCGTTTTGGTGCACGAAACGCACCTTTCGTTGCAAAAGCGGCGTTTTGGTGCACGAAACGCACGTTTAGCGTCGAAACTGTGCAAAAGCGGCGTTTTGGTGCACGAAACGCACGTTTAGCGTCAAAACTGTGCAAAAGCAGCATTTTGGTGCACGAAACGCACGTTTAGCGTCAAAACTGTGCAAAAGCAGCGTTTTGGTGCACGAAACGCACGTTTAGAATCAAAACTGTGCAAAAGCAGCGTTATGGTGCACGAAACGCACGTTTAGCGTAAAAACTGTGCAATAGCAGCGTTTTCGTGCACGAAACGCACGTTTAGCGTCAAAACTGTGCAAAAGCAGCGTTTTGGAGCTCGAAACGCGCGTTTAGCGTCAAAACTGTACAAAAGCAGCGTTTTGGTGCACGAAACGCACGTTTAGCGTCAAAACTGTGCAAAAGCAGCGTTTTCGTGCACGAAACGCACGTTTTGCGTCAAAACTGTGCAGAGGCAGCGTTTTGGAGCTCGAAACGCGCGTTTACCGTCAAAACTGTGCAATAGCAGCGTTTTGGAGCTCGAAACGCACGTTTCGTTGCAAAAGCGGCGTATTGGTGCACGAAACGCACGTTTTGCGTCAAAACTGTGATAAATCAGCGTTTTGGTGCACGAAACGCACGTTTAGCGTCAAAACTGTGCAAAAGCAGCGTTTTCGTGCACGAAACGCACGTTTAGCGTCAAAACTGTGCAAAAGCAGCGTTTTGGTGCAAGAAACGGACGTTCAGCGTCAAAACTGAGCAAATGCAGCGTTTTGGTGTACGAAACGCACGTTTAGCGTCAAAACTGTGCAAAAGCAGCGTTTTGGTGCTCGAAACGCACGTTTCGCTGCTAAAGCGGCGTTTTGTTGCACGAAACGCACGTTTAGCGTCAAAACTGTGCAAAAGCAGCGTCTTGGTGCACGAAACGCACATTTCGTTGCAAAAGCGGCGTTTTGTTGCACGAAACGTACGTTTAGCGGCAAAACTGTGCAAAAGCAGCGTTTTGGTGCACGAAACGCACGTTTAGCGTCAAAACTGTGCAAAAGCAGCATTTTGGTGCACGAAACGCACGTTTAGCGTCAAAACTGTGCAAAAGCAGCGTTTTGGTGCACGAAACGCACGTTTAGCGTCAAAACTGTACAAAAGCAGCGTTTTGGTGCACGAAACGCACGTTTAGCGTCAGAACTGTGCAAAAGAAGCGTTTTGGTGCACGAAACGCACGTTTCGTTGCGAAAGCGGCGTTTTGGTGCACGAAACGCACGTTTATCGTCAAAACTGGGCAAAAGCAGCATTTTGGTGCACGAAACGCACGTTTAGCGTCAAAACTGTGCAAAAGCAGCGTTTTGGTGCACGAAACGCACGTTTAGCGTCAAAACTGTGCAAAAGCAGCGTTTTGGTGCACGAAACGCACCTTTCGTTGCAAAAGCGGCGTTTTGGTGCACGAAACGCACGTTTAGCGTCGAAACTGTGCAAAAGCAGCGTTTTGGTGCACGAAACGCACGTTTAGCGTCAAAACTGTGCAAAAGCAGCGTTTTGGTGCACGAAACGCACGTTTAGCGTCAGAACTGTGCAAAAGCAGCGTTTTGGTGCACGAAACGCACGTTTAGAATCAAAACTGTGCAAAAGCAGCGTTATGGTGCACGAAACGCACGTTTAGCGTAAAAACTGTGCAATAGCAGCGTTTTCGTGCAAGAAACGCACGTTTAGCGTCAAAACTGTGCAAAAGCAGCGTTTTGGAGCTCGAAACGCACGTTTAGCGTCAAAACTGTACAAAAGCAGCGTTTTGGTGCACGAAACGCACGTTTAGCGTCAAAACTGTGCAAAAGCAGCGTTTTGGAGCTCGAAACGCACGTTTCGTTGCAAAAGCGGCGTTTTGGTGCACGAAACGCACGTTTTGCGTCAAAACTGTGCAAAAGCAGCGTTTTGGTGCACGAAACGCACGTTTAGCGTGAAACTGTGCAAAAGCAGCGTTTTGGTGCACGAAACGCACCTTTCGTTGCAAAAGCGGCGTTTTGGTGCACGAAACGCACGTTTAGCGTCGAAACTGTGCAAAAGCAGCGTTTTGGTGCACGAAACGCACGTTTAGCGTCAAAACTGTGCAAAAGCAGCGTTTTGGTGCACGAAACGCACGTTTAGCGTCAGAACTGTGCAAAAGCAGCGTTTTGGTGCACGAAACGCACGTTTCGTTGCGAAAGCGGCGTTTTGGTGCACGAAACGCACGTTTAGCGTCAAAGCTGTGCAAAAGCAGCATTTTGGTGCACGAAACGCACGTTTAGCGTCAAAGCTGTGCGAAAGCAGCGTTTTGGTGCACGAAACGCACGTTTAGCGTCAAAACTGTACAAAAGCAGCGTTTTGGTGCACGGAACGCACGTTTAGCGTCAAAACTGTGCAAAAGCAGCGTTTTGGTGCACGAAACGCAAGTTGAGCGTCAAAACTGAGCAATAGCAGCGTTTTGGTGCACGAAACGCACGTTTTGCGTCAAAACTGTGATAAATCAGCGTTTTGGTGCACGAAACGCACGTTTAGCGTCAGAACTGTGCAAAAGCAGCGTTTTGGTGCACGAAACGCACGTTTAGAATCAAAACTGTGCAAAAGCAGCGTTATGGTGCACGAAACGCACGTTTAGCGTAAAAACTGTGCAATAGCAGCGTTTTCGTGCACGAAACGAACGTTTAGCGTCAAAACTGTGCAAAAGCAGCGTTTTGGAGCTCGAAACGCACGTTTAGCGTCAAAACTGTACAAAAGCAGCGTTTTGGTGCACGAAACGCACGTTTAGCGTCAAAACTGTGCAAAAGCAGCGTTTTGGAGCTCGAAACGCACGTTTCGTTGCAAAAGCGGCGTTTTGGTGCACGAAACGCACGTTTAGCGTCAAAACTGTGCAAAAGCAGCGTTTTGGTGCACGAAACGCACCTTTCGTTGCAAAAGCGGCGTTTTGGTGCACGAAACGCACGTTTAGCGTCGAAACTGTGCAAAAGCAGCGTTTTGGTGCACGAAACGCACGTTTAGCGTCAAAACTGTGCAAAAGCAGCGTTTTGGTGCACGAAACGCACGTTTAGCGTCAGAACTGTGCAAAAGCAGCGTTTTGGTGCACGAAACGCACGTTTCGTTGCGAAAGCGGCGTTTTGGTGCACGAAACGCACGTTTAGCGTCAAAACTGTGCAAAAGCAGCATTTTGGTGCACGAAACGCACGTTTAGCGTCAAAACTGTGCAAAAGCAGCGTTTTGGTGCACGAAACGCACGTTTAGCGTCAAAACTGTACAAAAGCAGCGTTTTGATGCACGGAACGCACGTTTAGCGTCAAAACTGTGCAAAAGCAGCGTTTTGGAGCTCGAAACGCGCGTTTCGTTGCAAAAGCGGCGTTTTGGAGCACGAAATGCACGTTTAGCGTCAAAACTGTGCAAAAGCAGCGTTTTGGTGCACGAAACGCACGTTTAGCGTCAAAACTGTGCAAAAGCAGCGTTTTGGTGCACGAAACGCACGTTTAGAATCAAAACTGTGCAAAAGCAGCGTTATGGTGCACGAAACGCACGTTTAGCGTAAAGACTGTGCAATAGCAGCGTTTTCGTGCACGAAACGCACGTTTAGCGTCAAAACTGTGCAAAAGCAGCGTTTTGGAGCTCGAAACGCACGTTTAGCGTCAAAACTGTACAAAAGCAGCGTTTTGGTGCACGAAACGCACGATTAGCGTCAAAACTGTGCAAAAGCAGCGTTTTGGTGCACGGAACGCACGTTTAGCGTCAAAACTGTGCTAAAGCAGCGTTTTGGTGCACGAAACGCACCTTTCGTTGCAAAAGCGGCGTTTTGGTGCACGAAACGCACGTTTAGCGTCGAAACTGTGCAAAAGCAGCGTTTTGGTGCACGAAACGCACGTTTAGCGTCAAAACTGTGCAAAAGCAGCGTTTTGGTGCACGAAACGCACGTTTAGCGTCAGAACTGTGCAAAAGCAGCGTTTTGGTGCACGAAACGCACGTTTCGTTGCGAAAGCGGCGTTTTGGTGCACGAAACGCACGTTTAGCGTCAAAGCTGTGCAAAAGCAGCATTTTGGTGCGCGAAACGCACGTTTAGCGTCAAAACTGTGCGAAAGCAGCGTTTTGGTGCACGAAACGCACGTTTAGCGTCAAAACTGTACAAAAGCAGCGTTTTGGTGCACGGAACGCACGTTTAGCGTCAAAACTGTGCAAAAGCAGCGTTTTGGTGCACGAAACGCAAGTTGAGCGTCAAAACTGAGCAATAGCAGCGTTTTGGTGCACGAAACGCACGTTTTGCGTCAAAACTGTGATAAATCAGCGTTTTGGTGCACGAAACGCACGTTTAGCGTCAAAACTGTGCAAAAGCAGCGTTTTCGTGCACGAAACGCACGTTTAGCGTCAAAACTGTGCAGAGGCAGCGTTTTGGAGCTCGAAACGCGCGTTTACCGTCAAAACTGTGCAATAGCAGCGTTTTGGAGCTCGAAACGCACGTTTTGTTGCAAAAGCGGCGTATTGGTGCACGAAACGCACGTTTTCCGTCAAAACTGTGCAAAAGTAGCGTTTTGGTGCTCGAAACGCACGTTTCGCTGCTAAAGCGGCGTTTTGTTGCACGAAACGCACGTTTAGCGTCAAAACTGTGCAAAAGCAGCGTCTTGGTGCACGAAACGCACATTTCGCTGCAAAAGCGGCGTTTTGTTGCACGAAACGTACGTTTAGCGGCAAAACTGTGCAAAAGCAGCGTTTTGGTGCACGAAACGCACGTTTCGTTGCGAAAGCGGCGTTTTGGTGCACGAAACGCACGTTTATCGTCAAAACTGTGCAAAAGCAGCATTTTGGTGCACGAAACGCACGTTTAGCGTCAAAACTGTGCAAAAGCAGCGTTTTGGTGCACGAAACGCACGTTTAGCGTCAAAACTGTGCAAAAGCAGCGTTTTGGTGCACGAAACGCACCTTTCGTTGCAAAAGCGGCGTTTTGGTGCACGAAACGCACGTTTAGCGTCGAAACTGTGCAAAAGCAGCGTTTTGGTGCACGAAACGCACGTTTAGCATCAAAACTGTGCAAAAGCAGCGTTTTGGTGCACGAAACGCACGTTTAGCGTCAGAACTGTGCAAAAACAGCGTTTTGGTGCACGAAACGCACGTTTAGAATCAAAACTGTGCAAAAGCAGCGTTATGGTGCACGAAACGCACGTTTAGCGTAAAAAATGTGCAATAGCAGCGTTTTCGTGCACGAAACGCACGTTTAGCGTCAAAACTGTGCAAAAGCAGCGTTTTGGAGCTCGAAACGCACGTTTAGCGTCAAAACTGTACAAAAGCAGCGTTTTGGTGCACGAAACGCACGTTTAGCGTCAAAACTGTGCAAAAGCAGCGTTTTGGAGCTCGAAACGCACGTTTCGTTGCAAAAGCGGCGTTTTGGTGCACGAAACGCACGTTTTGCGTCAAAACTGTGCAAAAGCAGCGTTTTGGTGCACGAAATGCACGTTTCGTTGCAAAAGCGGCGTTTTGGTGCACGAAACGCACGTTTAGCGTCAAAACTGTGCAAAAGCAGCGTTTTGGAGCTCGAAACGCACGTTTCGTTGCAAAAGCGGCGTTTTGGTGCACGAAACGCACGTTTAGCGTCAAAACTGTGCAAAAGCAGCGTTTTGGAGCTCGAAACGCACGTTTCGTTGCAAAAGCGGCGTTTTGGTGCACGAAACGCACGTTTTGCGTCAAAACTGTGCAAAAGCAGCGTTTTGGTGCACGAAACGCACGTTTAGCGTCAAAACAGTGCAAAAGCAGCGTTTTGGTGCACGAAACGCACCTTTCGTTGCAAAAGCGTCGTTTTGGTGCACGAAACGCACGTTTAGCGTCGAAACTGTGCAAAAGCAGCGTTTTGGTGCACGAAACGCACGTTTAGCGTCAAAACTGTGCAAAAGCAGCGTTTTGGTGCACGAAACGCACGTTTAGCGTCAGAACTGTGCAAAAGCAGCGTTTTGGTGCACGAAACGCACGTTTAGAATCAAAACTGTGCAAAAGCAGCGTTATGGTGCACGAAACGCACGTTTAGCGTAAAAACTGTGCAATAGCAGCGTTTTCGTGCACGAAACGAACGTTTAGCGTCAAAACTGTGCAAAAGCAGCGTTTTGGAGCTCGAAACGCACGTTTAGCGTCAAAACTGTACAAAAGCAGCGTTTTGGTGCACGAAACGCACGTTTAGCGTCAAAACTGTGCAAAAGCAGCGTTTTGGAGCTCGAAACGCACGTTTCGTTGCAAAAGCGGCGTTTTGGTGCACGAAACGCACGTTTTGCGTCAAAACTGTGCAAAAGCAGCGTTTTGGTGCACGAAACGCACGTTTAGCGTCAAAACTGTGCAAAAGCAGCGTTTTGGTGCACGAAACGCACCTTTCGTTGCAAAAGCGGCGTTTTGGTGCACGAAACGCACGTTTAGCGTCGAAACTGTGCAAAAGCAGCGTTTTGGTGCACGAAACGCACGTTTAGCGTCAAAACTGTGCAAAAGCAGCGTTTTGGTGCACGAAACGCACGTTTAGCGTCAGAACTGTGCAAAAGCAGCGTTTTGGTGCACGAAACGCACGTTTCGTTGCGAAAGCGGCGTTTTGGTGCACGAAACGCACGTTTAGCGTCAAAACTGTGCAAAAGCAGCATTTTGGTGCACGAAACGCACGTTTAGCGTCAAAACTGTGCAAAAGCAGCGTTTTGGTGCACGAAACGCACGTTTAGCGTCAAAACTGTACAAAAGCAGCGTTTTGGTGCACGGAACGCACGTTTAGCGTCAAAACTGTGCAAAAGCAGCGTTTTGGAGCTCGAAACGCGCGTTTCGTTGCAAAAGCGGCGTTTTGGAGCACGAAATGCACGTTTAGCGTCAAAACTGTGCAAAAGCAGCGTTTTGGTGCACGAAACGCACGTTTAGCGTCAAAACTGTGCAAAAGCAGCGTTTTGGTGCACGAAACGCACGTTTAGAATCAAAACTGTGCAAAAGCAGCGTTATGGTGCACGAAACGCACGTTTAGCGTAAAGACTGTGCAATAGCAGCGTTTTCGTGCACGAAACGCACGTTTAGCGTCAAAACTGTGCAAAAGCAGCGTTTTGGAGCTCGAAACGCACGTTTAGCGTCAAAACTGTACAAAAGCAGCGTTTTGGTGCACGAAACGCACGTTTAGCGTCAAAACTGTGCAAAAGCAGCGTTTTGGAGCTCGAAACGCACGTTTCGTTGCAAAAGCGGCGTTTTGGTGCACGAAACGCACGTTTTGCGTCAAAACTGTGCAAAAGCAGCGTTTTGGTGCAGGAAACGGACGTTTAGCGTCAAAACTGAGCAAATGCAGCGTTTTGGTGCACGGAACGCACGTATAGCGTCAAGACTGTGCAAAAGTAGCGTTTTGATGCACGAAACGCAAGTTGAGCGTCAAAACTGAGCAATAGCAGCGTTTTGGTGCACGAAACGCACGTTTTGCGTCAAAACTGTGATAAATCAGCGTTTTGGTGCACGAAACGCACGTTTAGCGTTAAAACTGTGCAAAAGCAGCGTTTTCGTGCACGAAACGCACGTTTAGCGTCAAAACTGCGCAGAAGCAGCGTTTTGGAGCTCGAAACGCGCGTTTAACGTCAAAACTGTGCAATAGCAGCGTTTTGGAGCTCGAAACGCACGTTTCGTTGCAAAAGCGGCGTATTGGTGCACGAAACGCACGTTTTGCGTCAAAACTGTGCAAAAGCAGCGTTTTGGTGCACGAAACGCACATTTCGTTGCAAAAGCGGCGTTTTGTTGCACGAAACGTACGTTTAGCGGCAATACTGAGCAAAAGCAGCGTTTTGGTGCACGAAACGCACGTTTAGCGTCAAAACTGTGCAAAAGCAGCATTTTGGTGCACGAAACGCACGTTTAGCGTCAAAACTGTGCAAAAGCAGCGTTTTGGTGCACGAAACGCACGTTTAGCGTCAAAACTGTACAAAAGCAGCGTTTTGGTGCACGAAACGCACGTTTAGCGTCAGAACTGTGCAAAAGCAGCGTTTTGGTGCACGAAACGCACGTTTCGTTGCGAAAGCGGCGTTTTGGTGCACGAAACGCACGTTTATCGTCAAAACTGTGCAAAAGCAGCATTTTGGTGCACGAAACGCACGTTTAGCGTCAAAACTGTGCAAAAGCAGCGTTTTGGTGCACGAAACGCACGTTTAGCGTCAAAACTGTGCAAAAGCAGCGTTTTGGTGCACGAAACGCACCTTTCGTTGCAAAAGCGGCGTTTTGGTGCACGAAACGCACGTTTAGCGTCGAAACTGTGCAAAAGCAGCGCTTTGGTGCACGAAACGCACGTTTAGCGTCAAAACTGTGCAAAAGCAGCGTTTTGGTGCACGAAACGCACGTTTAGCGTCAGAACTGTGCAAAAGCAGCGTTTTGGTGCACGAAACGCACGTTTAGAATCAAAACTGTGCAAAAGCAGCGTTATGGTGCACGAAACGCACGTTTAGCGTAAAAACTGTGCAATAGCAGCGTATTCGTGCACGAAACGCACGTTTAGCGTCAAAACTGTGCAAAAGCAGCGTTTTGGAGCTCGAAACGCACGTTTAGCGTCAAAACTGTACAAAAGCGGCGTTTTGGCGCACGAAACGCACGTTTAGCGTCAAAACTGTGCAAAAGCAGCGTTTTGGTGCACGAAACGCACGTTTAGCGTCAAAACTGTGCAAAAGCAGCGTTTTGGTGCACGAAACGCTCGTTTTGCGTCAAAACTGTGCAAAAGCAGCGTTTTGGTGCACGAAACGGACGTTCAGCGTCAAAACTGAGCAAATGCAGCGTTTTGGTGTACGAAACGCACGTTTAGCGTCAAAACTGTGCAAAAGCAGCGTTTTGGTGCTCGAAACGCACGTTTCGCTGCTAAAGCGACGTTTTGTTGCACGAAACGCACGTTTAGCGTCAAAACTGTGCAAAAGCAGCGTTTTGGTGCACGAAACGCACCTTTCGTTGCAAAAGCGGCGTTTTGGCGCACGAAACGCACGTTTAGCGTCAAAACTGTGCAAAAGCAGCGTTTTGGTGCACGAAACGCACGTTTAGCGTCAAAACTGTACAAAAGCAGCGTTTTGGTGCACGAAACGCACGTTTAGCGTCGAAACTGTGCAAAAGCAGCGTTTTGGTGCACGAAACGCACGTTTAGCGTCAAAACTGTGCAAAAGCAGCGTTTTGGTGCACGAAACGCACGTTTAGCGTCAGAACTGTGCAAAAGCAGCGTTTTGGTGCACAAAACGCACGTTTCGTTGCGAAAGCGGCGTTTTGGTGCACGAAACGCACGTTTAGCGTCAAAACTGTGCAAAAGCAGCATTTTGGTGCACGAAACGCACGTTTTGCGTCAAAACTGTGCAAAAGCAGCGTTTTGGTGCACGAAACGCACGTTTAGCGTCAAAACTGTACAAAAGCAGCGTTTTGGTGCACGGAACGCACGTTTAGCGTCAAAACTGTGCAAAAGCAGCGTTTTGGTGCACGAAACGCACGTTTAGCGTCAGAACTGTGCAAAAGCAGCGTTTTGGTGCACGAAACGCACGTTTAGAATCAAAACTGTGCAAAAGCAGCGTTATGGTGCACGAAACGCACGTTTAGCGTAAAAACTGTGCAATAGCAGCGTTTTCGTGCACGAAACGAACGTTTAGCGTCAAAACTGTGCAAAAGCAGCGTTTTGGAGCTCGAAACGCACGTTTAGCGTCAAAACTGTACAAAAGCAGCGTTTTGGTGCACGAAACGCACGTTTAGCGTCAAAACTGTGCAAAAGCAGCGTTTTGGAGCTCGAAACGCACGTTTCGTTGCAAAAGCGGCGTTTTGGTGCACGAAACGCACGTTTTGCGTCAAAACTGTGCAAAAGCAGCGTTTTGGTGCACGAAACGCACGTTTAGCGTCAAAACTGTGCAAAAGCAGCGTTTTGGTGCACGAAACGCACCTTTCGTTGCAAAAGCGGCGTTTTGGTGCACGAAACGCACGTTTAGCGTCGAAACTGTGCAAAAGCAGCGTTTTGGTGCACGAAACGCACGTTTAGCGTCAAAACTGTGCAAAAGCAGCGTTTTGGTGCACGAAACGCACGTTTAGCGTCAGAACTGTGCAAAAGCAGCGTTTTGGTGCACGAAACGCACGTTTCGTTGCGAAAGCGGCGTTTTGGTGCACGAAACGCACGTTTAGCGTCAAAACTGTGCAAAAGCAGCATTTTGGTGCACGAAACGCACGTTTAGCGTCAAAACTGTGCAAAAGCAGCGTTTTGGTGCACGAAACGCACGTTTAGCGTCAAAACTGTACAAAAGCAGCGTTTTGGTGCACGGAACGCACGTTTAGCGTCAAAACTGTGCAAAAGCAGCGTTTTGGAGCTCGAAACGCGCGTTTCGTTGCAAAAGCGGCGTTTTGGAGCACGAAATGCACGTTTAGCGTCAAAACTGTGCAAAAGCAGCGTTTTGGTGCACGAAACGCACGTTTAGCGTCAAAACTGTGCAAAAGCAGCGTTTTGGTGCACGAAACGCACGTTTAGAATCAAAACTGTGCAAAAGCAGCGTTATGGTGCACGAAACGCACGTTTAGCGTAAAGACTGTGCAATAGCAGCGTTTTCGTGCACGAAACGCACGTTTAGCGTCAAAACTGTGCAAAAGCAGCGTTTTGGAGCTCGAAACGCACGTTTAGCGTCAAAACTGTACAAAAGCAGCGTTTTGGTGCACGAAACGCACGTTTAGCGTCAAAACTGTGCAAAAGCAGCGTTTTGGAGCTCGAAACGCACGTTTCGTTGCAAAAGCGGCGTTTTGGTGCACGAAACGCACGTTTTGCGTCAAAACTGTGCAAAAGCAGCGTTTTGGTGCAGGAAACGGACGTTTAGCGTCAAAACTGAGCAAATGCAGCGTTTTGGTGCACGGAACGCACGTATAGCGTCAAGACTGTGCAAAAGTAGCGTTTTGATGCACGAAACGCAAGTTGAGCGTCAAAACTGAGCAATAGCAGCGTTTTGGTGCACGAAACGCACGTTTTGCGTCAAAACTGTGATAAATCAGCGTTTTGGTGCACGAAACGCACGTTTAGCGTCAAAACTGTGCAAAAGCAGCGTTTTCGTGCACGAAACGCACGTTTAGCGTCAAAACTGCGCAGAAGCAGCGTTTTGGAGCTCGAAACGCGCGTTTAACGTCAAAACTGTGCAATAGCAGCGTTTTGGAGCTCGAAACGCACGTTTCGTTGCAAAAGCGGCGTATTGGTGCACGAAACGCACGTTTTGCGTCAAAACTGTGCAAAAGCAGCGTTTTGGAGCTCGAAACGCGCGTTTCGTTGCAAAAGCGGCGTTTTGGAGCACGAAATGCACGTTTAGCGTCAAAACTGTGCAAAAGCAGCGTTTTGGTGCACGAAACGCACGTTTAGCGTCAAAACTGTGCAAAAGCAGCGTTTTGGTGCACGAAACGCACGTTTAGAATCAAAACTGTGCAAAAGCAGCGTTATGGTGCACGAAACGCACGTTTAGCGTAAAGACTGTGCAATAGCAGCGTTTTCGTGCACGAAACGCACGTTTAGCGTCAAAACTGTGCAAAAGCAGCGTTTTGGAGCTCGAAACGCACGTTTAGCGTCAAAACTGTACAAAAGCAGCGTTTTGGTGCACGAAACGCACGTTTAGCGTCAAAACTGTGCAAAAGCAGCGTTTTGGAGCTCGAAACGCACGTTTCGTTGCAAAAGCGGCGTTTTGGTGCACGAAACGCACGTTTTGCGTCAAAACTGTGCAAAAGCAGCGTTTTGGTGCAGGAAACGGACGTTTAGCGTCAAAACTGAGCAAATGCAGCGTTTTGGTGCACGGAACGCACGTATAGCGTCAAGACTGTGCAAAAGTAGCGTTTTGATGCACGAAACGCAAGTTGAGCGTCAAAACTGAGCAATAGCAGCGTTTTGGTGCACGAAACGCACGTTTTGCGTCAAAACTGTGATAAATCAGCGTTTTGGTGCACGAAACGCACGTTTAGCGTCAAAACTGTGCAAAAGCAGCGTTTTCGTGCACGAAACGCACGTTTAGCGTCAAAACTGCGCAGAAGCAGCGTTTTGGAGCTCGAAACGCGCGTTTAACGTCAAAACTGTGCAATAGCAGCGTTTTGGAGCTCGAAACGCACGTTTCGTTGCAAAAGCGGCGTATTGGTGCACGAAACGCACGTTTTGCGTCAAAACTGTGCAAAAGCAGCGTTTTGGTGCACGAAACGCACATTTCGTTGCAAAAGCGGCGTTTTGTTGCACGAAACGTACGTTTAGCGGCAATACTGAGCAAAAGCAGCGTTTTGGTGCACGAAACGCACGTTTAGCGTCAAAACTGTGCAAAAGCAGCATTTTGGTGCACGAAACGCACGTTTAGCGTCAAAACTGTGCAAAAGCAGCGTTTTGGTGCACGAAACGCACGTTTAGCGTCAAAACTGTACAAAAGCAGCGTTTTGGTGCACGAAACGCACGTTTAGCGTCAGAACTGTGCAAAAGCAGCGTTTTGGTGCACGAAACGCACGTTTCGTTGCGAAAGCGGCGTTTTGGTGCACGAAACGCACGTTTATCGTCAAAACTGTGCAAAAGCAGCATTTTGGTGCACGAAACGCACGTTTAGCGTCAAAACTGTGCAAAAGCAGCGTTTTGGTGCACGAAACGCACGTTTAGCGTCAAAACTGTGCAAAAGCAGCGTTTTGGTGCACGAAACGCACCTTTCGTTGCAAAAGCGGCGTTTTGGTGCACGAAACGCACGTTTAGCGTCGAAACTGTGCAAAAGCAGCGCTTTGGTGCACGAAACGCACGTTTAGCGTCAAAACTGTGCAAAAGCAGCGTTTTGGTGCACGAAACGCACGTTTAGCGTCAGAACTGTGCAAAAGCAGCGTTTTGGTGCACGAAACGCACGTTTAGAATCAAAACTGTGCAAAAGCAGCGTTATGGTGCACGAAACGCACGTTTAGCGTAAAAACTGTGCAATAGCAGCGTATTCGTGCACGAAACGCACGTTTAGCGTCAAAACTGTGCAAAAGCAGCGTTTTGGAGCTCGAAACGCACGTTTAGCGTCAAAACTGTACAAAAGCGGCGTTTTGGCGCACGAAACGCACGTTTAGCGTCAAAACTGTGCAAAAGCAGCGTTTTGGTGCACGAAACGCACGTTTAGCGTCAAAACTGTGCAAAAGCAGCGTTTTGGTGCACGAAACGCTCGTTTTGCGTCAAAACTGTGCAAAAGCAGCGTTTTGGTGCACGAAACGGACGTTCAGCGTCAAAACTGAGCAAATGCAGCGTTTTGGTGTACGAAACGCACGTTTAGCGTCAAAACTGTGCAAAAGCAGCGTTTTGGTGCTCGAAACGCACGTTTCGCTGCTAAAGCGACGTTTTGTTGCACGAAACGCACGTTTAGCGTCAAAACTGTGCAAAAGCAGCGTTTTGGTGCACGAAACGCACGTTTAGCGTCAAAACTGTACAAAAGCAGCGTTTTGGTGCACGAAACGCACGTTTAGCGTCAAAACTGTGCAAAAGCAGCGTTTTGGAGCTCGAAACGCACGTTTCGTTGCAAAAGCGGCGTTTTGGTGCACGAAACGCACGTTTTGCGTCAAAACTGTGCAAAAGCAGCGTTTTGGTGCAGGAAACGGACGTTTAGCGTCAAAACTGAGCAAATGCAGCGTTTTGGTGCACGGAACGCACGTATAGCGTCAAGACTGTGCAAAAGTAGCGTTTTGATGCACGAAACGCAAGTTGAGCGTCAAAACTGAGCAATAGCAGCGTTTTGGTGCACGAAACGCACGTTTTGCGTCAAAACTGTGATAAATCAGCGTTTTGGTGCACGAAACGCACGTTTAGCGTCAAAACTGTGCAAAAGCAGCGTTTTCGTGCACGAAACGCACGTTTAGCGTCAAAACTGCGCAGAAGCAGCGTTTTGGAGCTCGAAACGCGCGTTTAACGTCAAAACTGTGCAATAGCAGCGTTTTGGAGCTCGAAACGCACGTTTCGTTGCAAAAGCGGCGTATTGGTGCACGAAACGCACGTTTTGCGTCAAAACTGTGCAAAAGCAGCGTTTTGGAGCTCGAAACGCGCGTTTCGTTGCAAAAGCGGCGTTTTGGAGCACGAAATGCACGTTTAGCGTCAAAACTGTGCAAAAGCAGCGTTTTGGTGCACGAAACGCACGTTTAGCGTCAAAACTGTGCAAAAGCAGCGTTTTGGTGCACGAAACGCACGTTTAGAATCAAAACTGTGCAAAAGCAGCGTTATGGTGCACGAAACGCACGTTTAGCGTAAAGACTGTGCAATAGCAGCGTTTTCGTGCACGAAACGCACGTTTAGCGTCAAAACTGTGCAAAAGCAGCGTTTTGGAGCTCGAAACGCACGTTTAGCGTCAAAACTGTACAAAAGCAGCGTTTTGGTGCACGAAACGCACGTTTAGCGTCAAAACTGTGCAAAAGCAGCGTTTTGGAGCTCGAAACGCACGTTTCGTTGCAAAAGCGGCGTTTTGGTGCACGAAACGCACGTTTTGCGTCAAAACTGTGCAAAAGCAGCGTTTTGGTGCAGGAAACGGACGTTTAGCGTCAAAACTGAGCAAATGCAGCGTTTTGGTGCACGGAACGCACGTATAGCGTCAAGACTGTGCAAAAGTAGCGTTTTGATGCACGAAACGCAAGTTGAGCGTCAAAACTGAGCAATAGCAGCGTTTTGGTGCACGAAACGCACGTTTTGCGTCAAAACTGTGATAAATCAGCGTTTTGGTGCACGAAACGCACGTTTAGCGTCAAAACTGTGCAAAAGCAGCGTTTTCGTGCACGAAACGCACGTTTAGCGTCAAAACTGCGCAGAAGCAGCGTTTTGGAGCTCGAAACGCGCGTTTAACGTCAAAACTGTGCAATAGCAGCGTTTTGGAGCTCGAAACGCACGTTTCGTTGCAAAAGCGGCGTATTGGTGCACGAAACGCACGTTTTGCGTCAAAACTGTGCAAAAGCAGCGTTTTGGTGCACGAAACGCACATTTCGTTGCAAAAGCGGCGTTTTGTTGCACGAAACGTACGTTTAGCGGCAATACTGAGCAAAAGCAGCGTTTTGGTGCACGAAACGCACGTTTAGCGTCAAAACTGTGCAAAAGCAGCATTTTGGTGCACGAAACGCACGTTTAGCGTCAAAACTGTGCAAAAGCAGCGTTTTGGTGCACGAAACGCACGTTTAGCGTCAAAACTGTACAAAAGCAGCGTTTTGGTGCACGAAACGCACGTTTAGCGTCAGAACTGTGCAAAAGCAGCGTTTTGGTGCACGAAACGCACGTTTCGTTGCGAAAGCGGCGTTTTGGTGCACGAAACGCACGTTTATCGTCAAAACTGTGCAAAAGCAGCATTTTGGTGCACGAAACGCACGTTTAGCGTCAAAACTGTGCAAAAGCAGCGTTTTGGTGCACGAAACGCACGTTTAGCGTCAAAACTGTGCAAAAGCAGCGTTTTGGTGCACGAAACGCACCTTTCGTTGCAAAAGCGGCGTTTTGGTGCACGAAACGCACGTTTAGCGTCGAAACTGTGCAAAAGCAGCGCTTTGGTGCACGAAACGCACGTTTAGCGTCAAAACTGTGCAAAAGCAGCGTTTTGGTGCACGAAACGCACGTTTAGCGTCAGAACTGTGCAAAAGCAGCGTTTTGGTGCACGAAACGCACGTTTAGAATCAAAACTGTGCAAAAGCAGCGTTATGGTGCACGAAACGCACGTTTAGCGTAAAAACTGTGCAATAGCAGCGTATTCGTGCACGAAACGCACGTTTAGCGTCAAAACTGTGCAAAAGCAGCGTTTTGGAGCTCGAAACGCACGTTTAGCGTCAAAACTGTACAAAAGCGGCGTTTTGGCGCACGAAACGCACGTTTAGCGTCAAAACTGTGCAAAAGCAGCGTTTTGGTGCACGAAACGCACGTTTAGCGTCAAAACTGTGCAAAAGCAGCGTTTTGGTGCACGAAACGCTCGTTTTGCGTCAAAACTGTGCAAAAGCAGCGTTTTGGTGCACGAAACGGACGTTCAGCGTCAAAACTGAGCAAATGCAGCGTTTTGGTGTACGAAACGCACGTTTAGCGTCAAAACTGTGCAAAAGCAGCGTTTTGGTGCTCGAAACGCACGTTTCGCTGCTAAAGCGACGTTTTGTTGCACGAAACGCACGTTTAGCGTCAAAACTGTGCAAAAGCAGCGTTTTGGTGCACGAAACGCACCTTTCGTTGCAAAAGCGGCGTTTTGGCGCACGAAACGCACGTTTAGCGTCAAAACTGTGCAAAAGCAGCGTTTTGGTGCACGAAACGCACGTTTAGCGTCAAAACTGTACAAAAGCAGCGTTTTGGTGCACGAAACGCACGTTTAGCGTCGAAACTGTGCAAAAGCAGCGTTTTGGTGCACGAAACGCACGTTTAGCGTCAAAACTGTGCAAAAGCAGCGTTTTGGTGCACGAAACGCACGTTTAGCGTCAGAACTGTGCAAAAGCAGCGTTTTGGTGCACAAAACGCACGTTTCGTTGCGAAAGCGGCGTTTTGGTGCACGAAACGCACGTTTAGCGTCAAAACTGTGCAAAAGCAGCATTTTGGTGCACGAAACGCACGTTTAGCGTCAAAACTGTGCAAAAGCAGCGTTTTGGTGCACGAAACGCACGTTTAGCGTCAAAACTGTACAAAAGCAGCGTTTTGGTGCACGGAACGCACGTTTAGCGTCAAAACTGTGCAAAAGCAGCGTTTTGGAGCTCGAAACGCGCGTTTCGTTGCAAAAGCGGCGTTTTGGAGCACGAAATGCACGTTTAGCGTCAAAACTGTGCAAAAGCAGCGTTTTGGTGCACGAAACGCACGTTTAGCGTCAAAACTGTGCAAAAGCAGAGTTTTGGTGCACGAAACGCACGCTTAGAATCAAAACTGTGCAAAAGCAGCGTTATGGTGCACGAAACGCACGTTTAGCGTAAAGACTGTGCAATAGCAGCGTTTTCGTGCACGAAACGCACGTTTAGCGTCAAAACTGTGCAAAAGCAGCGTTTTGGAGCTCGAAACGCACGTTTAGCGTCAAAACTGTACAAAAGCAGCGTTTTGGTGCACGAAACGCACGTTTAGCGTCAAAACTGTGCAAAAGCAGCGTTTTGGAGCTCGAAACGCACGTTTCGTTGCAAAAGCGGCGTTTTGGTGCACGAAACGCACGTTTTGCGTCAAAACTGTGCAAAAGCAGCGTTTTGGTGCAGGAAACGGACGTTTAGCGTCAAAACTGAGCAAATGCAGCGTTTTGGTGCACGGAACGCACGTATAGCGTCAAGACTGTGCAAAAGTAGCGTTTTGATGCACGAAACGCAAGTTGAGCGTCAAAACTGAGCAATAGCAGCGTTTTGGTGCACGAAACGCACGTTTTGCGTCAAAACTGTGATAAATCAGCGTTTTGGTGCACGAAACGCACGTTTAGCGTCAAAACTGTGCAAAAGCAGCGTTTTCGTGCACGAAACGCACGTTTAGCGTCAAAACTGCGCAGAAGCAGCGTTTTGGAGCTCGAAACGCGCGTTTAACGTCAAAACTGTGCAATAGCAGCGTTTTGGAGCTCGAAACGCACGTTTCGTTGCAAAAGCGGCGTATTGGTGCACGAAACGCACGTTTTGCGTCAAAACTGTGCAAAAGCAGCGTTTTGGTGCACGAAACGCACATTTCGTTGCAAAAGCGGCGTTTTGTTGCACGAAACGTACGTTTAGCGGCAATACTGAGCAAAAGCAGCGTTTTGGTGCACGAAACGCACGTTCAGCGTCAAAACTGTGCAAAAGCAGCATTTTGGTGCAGGAAACGCACGTTTAGCGTCAAAACTGTGCAAAAGCAGCGTTTTGGTGCACGAAACGCACGTTTAGCGTCAAAACTGTACAAAAGCAGCGTTTTGGTGCACGAAACGCACGTTTAGCGTCAGAACTGTGCAAAAGCAGCGTTTTGGTGCACGAAACGCACGTTTCATTGCGAAAGCGGCGTTTTGGTGCACGAAACGCAAGTTTATCGTCAAAACTGTGCAAAAGCAGCATTTTGGTGCACGAAACGTACGTTTAGCGTCAAAACTGTGCAAAAGCAGCGTTTTGGTGCACGAAACGCACGTTTAGCGTCAAAACTGTGCAAAAGCAGCGTTTTGGTGCACGAAACGCACCTTTCGTTGCAAAAGCGGCGTTTTGGTGCACGAAACGCACGTTTAGCGTCGAAACTGTGCAAAAGCAGCGCTTTGGTGCACGAAACGCACGTTTAGCGTCAAAACTGTGCAAAAGCAGCGTTTTGGTGCACGAAACGCACGTTTAGCGTCAGAACTGTGCAAAAGCAGCGTTTTGGTGCACGAAACGCACGTTTAGAATCAAAACTGTGCAAAAGCAGCGTTATGGTGCACGAAACGCACGTTTAGCGTAAAAACTGTGCAATAGCAGCGTATTCGTGCACGAAACGCACGTTTAGCGTCAAAACTGTGCAAAAGCAGCGTTTTGGAGCTCGAAACGCACGTTTAGCGTCAAAACTGTACAAAAGCGGCGTTTTGGCGCACGAAACGCACGTTTAGCGTCAAAACTGTGCAAAAGCAGCGTTTTGGTGCACGAAACGCACGTTTAGCGTCAAAACTGTGCAAAAGCAGCGTTTTGGTGCACGAAACGCACGTTTTGCGTCAAAACTGTGCAAAAGCAGCGTTTTGGTGCACGAAACGGACGTTCAGCGTCAAAACTGAGCAAATGCAGCGTTTTGGTGTACGAAACGCACGTTTAGCGTCAAAACTGTGCAAAAGCAGCGTTTTGGTGCTCGAAACGCACGTTTCGCTGCTAAAGCGACGTTTTGTTGCACGAAACGCACGTTTAGCGTCAAAACTGTGCAAAAGCAGCGTTTTGGTGCACGAAACGCACCTTTCGTTGCAAAAGCGGCGTTTTGGCGCACGAAACGCACGTTTAGCGTCAAAACTGTGCAAAAGCAGCGTTTTGGTGCACGAAACGCACGTTTAGCGTCAGAACTGTGCAAAAGCAGCGTTTTGGTGCGCGAAACGCACGTTTCGTTGCAAAAGCGGCGTTTTGGTGAACGAAACGCACGTTTAGCGTCAAAACTGTGCAAAAGCAGCGTTTTGGTGCACGAAACGCACGTTGAGCGCCACAACTGTGGAATAGCAGCGTTTTGGTGCACGAAACGCACGTTTTGCGTCAAAACTGTGCAAAACCAGCGTTTGGAGCTCGAAACGCACGTTTCGTTGCAAAAGCGGCGTTTTGGTGCACGAAACGCACGTTTTGCGTCAAAACTGTGCAAAAGCAGCGTTTTGGTGCAGGAAACGGACGTTTAGCGTCAAAACTGAGCAAATGCAGCGTTTTGGTGCACGGAACGCACGTTTAGCGTCAAGACTGTGCAAAAGCAGCGTTTTGGTGCACGAAACGCAAGTTGAGCGTCAAAACTGAGCAATAGCAGCGTTTTGGTGCACGAAACGCACGTTTTGCGTCAAAACTGTGATAAATCAGCGTTTTGGTGCACGAAACGCACGTTTAGCGTCAAAACTGTGCAAAAGCAGCGTTTTCGTGCACGAAACGCACGTTTAGCGTCAAAACTGTGCAGAAGCAGCGTTTTGGAGCTCGAAACGCGCGTTTACCGTCAAAACTGTGCAATAGCAGCGTTTTGGAGCTCGAAACGCACGTTTCGTTGCAAAAGCGGCGTATTGGTGCACGAAACGCACGTTTTGCGTCAAAACTGTGCAAAAGCAGCGTTTTGGTGCAAGAAACGGACGTTCAGCGTCAAAACTGAGCAAATGCAGCGTTTTGGTGTACGAAACGCACGTTTAGCGTCAAAACTGTGCAAAAGCAGCGTTTTGGTGCTCGAAACGCACGTTTCGCTGCTAAAGCGGCGTTTTGTTGCACGAAACGCACGTTTAGCGTCAAAACTGTGCAAAAGCAGCGTCTTGGTGCACGAAACGCACATTTCGTTGCAAAAGCGGCGTTTTGTTGCACGAAACGTACGTTTAGCGGCAAAACTGTGCAAAAGCAGCGTTTTGGTGCACGAAACGCACGTTTAGCGTCAAAACTGTGCAAAAGCAGCATTTTGGTGCACGAAACGCACGTTTAGCGTCAAAACTGTGCAAAAGCAGCGTTTTGGTGCACGAAACGCACGTTTAGCGTCAAAACTGTACAAAAGCAGCGTTTTGGTGCACGAAACGCACGTTTAGCGTCAGAACTGTGCAAAAGCAGCGTTTTGGTGCACGAAACGCACGTTTAGAATCAAAACTGTGCAAAAGCAGCGTTATGGTGCACGAAACGCACGTTTAGCGTAAAAACTGTGCAATAGCAGCGTTTTCGTGCACGAAACGCACGTTTAGCGTCAAAACTGTGCAAAAGCAGCGTTTTGGAGCTCGAAACGCACGTTTAGCGTAAAAACTGTACAAAAGCAGCGTTTTGGTGCACGAAACGCACGTTTAGCGTCAAAACTGTGCAAAAGCAGCGTTTTGGAGCTCGAAACGCACGTTTCGTTGCAAAAGCGGCGTTTTGGTGCACGAAACGCACGTTTTGCGTCAAAACTGTGCAAAAGCAGCGTTTTGGTGCACGAAACGCACGTTTAGCGTCAGAACTGTGCAAAAGCAGCGTTTTGGTGCGCGAAACGCACGTTTCGTTGCAAAAGCGGCGTTTTGGTGAACGAAACGCACGTTTAGCGTCAAAACTGTGCAAAAGCAGCGTTTTGGTGCACGAAACGCACGTTGAGCGCCACAACTGTGGAATAGCAGCGTTTTGGTGCACGAAACGCACGTTTTGCGTCAAAACTGTGCAAAACCAGCGTTTGGAGCTCGAAACGCACGTTTCGTTGCAAAAGCGGCGTTTTGGTGCACGAAACGCACGTTTTGCGTCAAAACTGTGCAAAAGCAGCGTTTTGGTGCAGGAAACGGACGTTTAGCGTCAAAACTGAGCAAATGCAGCGTTTTGGTGCACGGAACGCACGTTTAGCGTCAAGACTGTGCAAAAGCAGCGTTTTGGTGCACGAAACGCAAGTTGAGCGTCAAAACTGAGCAATAGCAGCGTTTTGGTGCACGAAACGCACGTTTTGCGTCAAAACTGTGATAAATCAGCGTTTTGGTGCACGAAACGCACGTTTAGCGTCAAAACTGTGCAAAAGCAGCGTTTTCGTGCACGAAACGCACGTTTAGCGTCAAAACTGTGCAGAAGCAGCGTTTTGGAGCTCGAAACGCGCGTTTACCGTCAAAACTGTGCAATAGCAGCGTTTTGGAGCTCGAAACGCACGTTTCGTTGCAAAAGCGGCGTATTGGTGCACGAAACGCACGTTTTGCGTCAAAACTGTGCAAAAGCAGCGTTTTGGTGCAAGAAACGGACGTTCAGCGTCAAAACTGAGCAAATGCAGCGTTTTGGTGTACGAAACGCACGTTTAGCGTCAAAACTGTGCAAAAGCAGCGTTTTGGTGCTCGAAACGCACGTTTCGCTGCTAAAGCGGCGTTTTGTTGCACGAAACGCACGTTTAGCGTCAAAACTGTGCAAAAGCAGCGTCTTGGTGCACGAAACGCACATTTCGTTGCAAAAGCGGCGTTTTGTTGCACGAAACGTACGTTTAGCGGCAAAACTGTGCAAAAGCAGCGTTTTGGTGCACGAAACGCACGTTTAGCGTCAAAACTGTGCAAAAGCAGCATTTTGGTGCACGAAACGCACGTTTAGCGTCAAAACTGTGCAAAAGCAGCGTTTTAGTGCACGAAACGCACGTTTAGCGTCAAAACTGTACAAAAGCAGCGTTTTGGTGCACGAAACGCACGTTTAGCGTCAGAACTGTGCAAAAGCAGCGTTTTGGTGCACGAAACGCACGTTTAGAATCAAAACTGTGCAAAAGCAGCGTTATGGTGCACGAAATGCACGTTTAGCGTAAAAACTGTGCAATAGCAGCGTTTTCGTGCACGAAACGCACGTTTAGCGTCAAAACTGTGCAAAAGCAGCGTTTTGGAGCTCGAAACGCACGTTTAGCGTCAAAACTGTGCAAAAGCAGCGTCTTGGTGCACGAAACGCACATTTCGTTGCAAAAGCGGCGTTTTGTTGCACGAAACGTACGTTTAGCGGCAAAACTGTGCAAAAGCAGCGTTTTGGTGCACGAAACGCACGTTTAGCGTCAAAACTGTGCAAAAGCAGCATTTTGGTGCACGAAACGCACGTTTAGCGTCAAAACTGTGCAAAAGCAGCGTTTTGGTGCACGAAACGCACGTTTAGCGTCAAAACTGTACAAAAGCAGCGTTTTGGTGCACGAAACGCACGTTTAGCGTCAGAACTGTGCAAAAGCAGCGTTTTGGTGCACGAAACGCACGTTTAGAATCAAAACTGTGCAAAAGCAGCGTTATGGTGCACGAAACGCACGTTTAGCGTAAAAACTGTGCAATAGCAGCGTTTTCGTGCACGAAACGCACGTTTAGCGTCAAAACTGTGCAAAAGCAGCGTTTTGGAGCTCGAAACGCACGTTTAGCGTCAAAACTGTACAAAAGCAGCGTTTTGGTGCACGAAACGCACGTTTAGCGTCAAAACTGTGCAAAAGCAGCGTTTTGGAGCTCGAAACGCACGTTTCGTTGCAAAAGCGGCGTTTTGGTGCACGAAACGCACGTTTTGCGTCAAAACTGTGCAAAAGCAGCGTTTTGGTGCAGGAAACGGACGTTTAGCGTCAAAACTGAGCAAATGCAGCGTTTTGGTGCACGGAACGCACGTATAGCGTCAAGACTGTGCAAAAGTAGCGTTTTGATGCACGAAACGCAAGTTGAGCGTCAAAACTGAGCAATAGCAGCGTTTTGGTGCACGAAACGCACGTTTTGCGTCAAAACTGTGATAAATCAGCGTTTTGGTGCACGAAACGCACGTTTAGCGTCAAAACTGTGCAAAAGCAGCGTTTTCGTGCACGAAACGCACGTTTAGCGTCAAAACTGCGCAGAAGCAGCGTTTTGGAGCTCGAAACGCGCGTTTAACGTCAAAACTGTGCAATAGCAGCGTTTTGGAGCTCGAAACGCACGTTTCGTTGCAAAAGCGGCGTATTGGTGCACGAAACGCACGTTTTGCGTCAAAACTGTGCAAAAGCAGCGTTTTGGTGCACGAAACGCACATTTCGTTGCAAAAGCGGCGTTTTGTTGCACGAAACGTACGTTTAGCGGCAATACTGAGCAAAAGCAGCGTTTTGGTGCACGAAACGCACGTTTAGCGTCAAAACTGTGCAAAAGCAGCATTTTGGTGCACGAAACGCACGTTTAGCGTCAAAACTGTGCAAAAGCAGCGTTTTGGTGCACGAAACGCACGTTTAGCGTCAAAACTGTACAAAAGCAGCGTTTTGGTGCACGAAACGCACGTTTAGCGTCAGAACTGTGCAAAAGCAGCGTTTTGGTGCACGAAACGCACGTTTCGTTGCGAAAGCGGCGTTTTGGTGCACGAAACGCACGTTTATCGTCAAAACTGTGCAAAAGCAGCATTTTGGTGCACGAAACGCACGTTTAGCGTCAAAACTGTGCAAAAGCAGCGTTTTGGTGCACGAAACGCACGTTTGGCGTCAAAACTGTGCAAAAGCAGCGTTTTGGTGCACGAAACGCACCTTTCGTTGCAAAAGCGGCGTTTTGGTGCACGAAACGCACGTTTAGCGTCGAAACTGTGCAAAAGCAGCGCTTTGGTGCACGAAACGCACGTTTCGTTGCAAAAGCGGCGTTTTGGTGCACGAAACGCACGTTTTGCGTCAAAACTGTGCAAAAGCAGCGTTTTGGTGCACGAAACGCACGTTTAGCGTGAAACTGTGCAAAAGCAGCGTTTTGGTGCACGAAACGCACCTTTCGTTGCAAAAGCGGCGTTTTGGTGCACGAAACGCACGTTTAGCGTCGAAACTGTGCAAAAGCAGCGTTTTGGTGCACGAAACGCACGTTTAGCGTCAAAACTGTGCAAAAGCAGCGTTTTGGTGCACGAAACGCACGTTTAGCGTCAGAACTGTGCAAAAGCAGCGTTTTGGTGCACGAAACGCACGTTTCGTTGCGAAAGCGGCGTTTTGGTGCACGAAACGCACGTTTAGCGTCAAAGCTGTGCAAAAGCAGCATTTTGGTGCACGAAACGCACGTTTAGCGTCAAAACTGTGCGAAAGCAGCGTTTTGGTGCACGAAACGCACGTTTAGCGTCAAAACTGTACAAAAGCAGCGTTTTGGTGCACGGAACGCACGTTTAGCGTCAAAACTGTGCAAAAGCAGCGTTTTGGAGCTCGAAACGCGCGTTTCGTTGCAAAAGCGGCGTTTTGGAGCACGAAATGCACGTTTAGCGTCAAAACTGTGCAAAAGCAGCGTTTTGGTGCACGAAACGCACGTTTAGCGTCAAAACTGTGCAAAAGCAGCGTTTTGGTGCACGAAACGCACGTTTAGAATCAAAACTGTGCAAAAGCAGCGTTATGGTGCACGAAACGCACGTTTAGCGTCAAAACTGTACAAAAGCAGCGTTTTGGTGCACGGAACGCACGTTTAGCGTCAAAACTGTGCAAAAGCAGCGTTTTGGAGCTCGAAACGCGCGTTTCGTTGCAAAAGCGGCGTTTTGGAGCACGAAACGCACGTTTAGCGTCAAAACTGTGCAAAAGCAGCGTTTTGGTGCACGAAACGCACGTTTAGCGTCGAAACTGTGCAAAAGCAGCGTTTTGGTGCACGAAACGCACGTTTAGAATCAAAACTGTGCAAAAGCAGCGTTTTGGTGCACGAAACGCACGTTTCGTTGCGAAAGCGGCGTTTTGGTGCACGAAACGCACGTTTAGCGTCAAAGCTGTGCAAAAGCAGCATTTTGGTGCACGAAACGCACGTTTAGCGTCAAAACTGTGCGAAAGCAGCGTTTTGGTGCACGAAACGCACGTTTAGCGTCAAAACTGTACAAAAGCAGCGTTTTGGTGCACGAAACGCACGTTTAGCGTCAGAACTGTGCAAAAGCAGCGTTTTGGTGCACGAAACGCACGTTTCGTTGCGAAAGCGGCGTTTTGGTGCACGAAACGCAAGTTTATCGTCAAAACTGTGCAAAAGCAGCATTTTGGTGCACGAAACGTACGTTTAGCGTCAAAACTGTGCAAAAGCAGCGTTTTGGTGCACGAAACGCACGTTTAGCGTCAAAACTGTGCAAAAGCAGCGTTTTGGTGCACGAAACGCACCTTTCGTTGCAAAAGCGGCGTTTTGGTGCACGAAACGCACGTTTAGCGTCGAAACTGTGCAAAAGCAGCGCTTTGGTGCACGAAACGCACGTTTAGCGTCAAAACTGTGCAAAAGCAGCGTTTTGGTGCACGAAACGCACGTTTAGCGTCAGAACTGTGCAAAAGCAGCGTTTTGGTGCACGAAACGCACGTTTAGAATCAAAACTGTGCAAAAGCAGCGTTATGGTGCACGAAACGCACGTTTAGCGTAAAAACTGTGCAATAGCAGCGTATTCGTGCACGAAACGCACGTTTAGCGTCAAAACTGTGCAAAAGCAGCGTTTTGGAGCTCGAAACGCACGTTTAGCGTCAAAACTGTACAAAAGCGGCGTTTTGGCGCACGAAACGCACGTTTAGCGTCAAAACTGTGCAAAAGCAGCGTTTTGGTGCACGAAACGCACGTTTAGCGTCAAAACTGTGCAAAAGCAGCGTTTTGGTGCACGAAACGCACGTTTTGCGTCAAAACTGTGCAAAAGCAGCGTTTTGGTGCACGAAACGGACGTTCAGCGTCAAAACTGAGCAAATGCAGCGTTTTGGTGTACGAAACGCACGTTTAGCGTCAAAACTGTGCAAAAGCAGCGTTTTGGTGCTCGAAACGCACGTTTCGCTGCTAAAGCGACGTTTTGTTGCACGAAACGCACGTTTAGCGTCAAAACTGTGCAAAAGCAGCGTTTTGGTGCACGAAACGCACCTTTCGTTGCAAAAGCGGCGTTTTGGCGCACGAAACGCACGTTTAGCGTCAAAACTGTGCAAAAGCAGCGTTTTGGTGCACGAAACGCACGTTTAGCGTCAGAACTGTGCAAAAGCAGCGTTTTGGTGCGCGAAACGCACGTTTCGTTGCAAAAGCGGCGTTTTGGTGAACGAAACGCACGTTTAGCGTCAAAACTGTGCAAAAGCAGCGTTTTGGTGCACGAAACGCACGTTGAGCGCCACAACTGTGGAATAGCAGCGTTTTGGTGCACGAAACGCACGTTTTGCGTCAAAACTGTGCAAAACCAGCGTTTGGAGCTCGAAACGCACGTTTCGTTGCAAAAGCGGCGTTTTGGTGCACGAAACGCACGTTTTGCGTCAAAACTGTGCAAAAGCAGCGTTTTGGTGCAGGAAACGGACGTTTAGCGTCAAAACTGAGCAAATGCAGCGTTTTGGTGCACGGAACGCACGTTTAGCGTCAAGACTGTGCAAAAGCAGCGTTTTGGTGCACGAAACGCAAGTTGAGCGTCAAAACTGAGCAATAGCAGCGTTTTGGTGCACGAAACGCACGTTTTGCGTCAAAACTGTGATAAATCAGCGTTTTGGTGCACGAAACGCACGTTTAGCGTCAAAACTGTGCAAAAGCAGCGTTTTCGTGCACGAAACGCACGTTTAGCGTCAAAACTGTGCAGAAGCAGCGTTTTGGAGCTCGAAACGCGCGTTTACCGTCAAAACTGTGCAATAGCAGCGTTTTGGAGCTCGAAACGCACGTTTCGTTGCAAAAGCGGCGTATTGGTGCACGAAACGCACGTTTTGCGTCAAAACTGTGCAAAAGCAGAGTTTTGGTGCAAGAAACGGACGTTCAGCGTCAAAACTGAGCAAATGCAGCGTTTTGGTGTACGAAACGCACGTTTAGCGTCAAAACTGTGCAAAAGCAGCGTTTTGGTGCTCGAAACGCACGTTTCGCTGCTAAAGCGGCGTTTTGTTGCACGAAACGCACGTTTAGCGTCAAAACTGTGCAAAAGCAGCGTCTTGGTGCACGAAACGCACATTTCGTTGCAAAAGCGGCGTTTTGTTGCACGAAACGTACGTTTAGCGGCAAAACTGTGCAAAAGCAGCGTTTTGGTGCACGAAACGCACGTTTAGCGTCAAAACTGTGCAAAAGCAGCATTTTGGTGCACGAAACGCACGTTTAGCGTCAAAACTGTGCAAAAGCAGCGTTTTAGTGCACGAAACGCACGTTTAGCGTCAAAACTGTACAAAAGCAGCGTTTTGGTGCACGAAACGCACGTTTAGCGTCAGAACTGTGCAAAAGCAGCGTTTTGGTGCACGAAACGCACGTTTAGAATCAAAACTGTGCAAAAGCAGCGTTATGGTGCACGAAATGCACGTTTAGCGTAAAAACTGTGCAATAGCAGCGTTTTCGTGCACGAAACGCACGTTTAGCGTCAAAACTGTGCAAAAGCAGCGTTTTGGAGCTCGAAACGCACGTTTAGCGTCAAAACTGTGCAAAAGCAGCGTCTTGGTGCACGAAACGCACATTTCGTTGCAAAAGCGGCGTTTTGTTGCACGAAACGTACGTTTAGCGGCAAAACTGTGCAAAAGCAGCGTTTTGGTGCACGAAACGCACGTTTAGCGTCAAAACTGTGCAAAAGCAGCATTTTGGTGCACGAAACGCACGTTTAGCGTCAAAACTGTGCAAAAGCAGCGTTTTGGTGCACGAAACGCACGTTTAGCGTCAAAACTGTACAAAAGCAGCGTTTTGGTGCACGAAACGCACGTTTAGCGTCAGAACTGTGCAAAAGCAGCGTTTTGGTGCACGAAACGCACGTTTAGAATCAAAACTGTGCAAAAGCAGCGTTATGGTGCACGAAACGCACGTTTAGCGTAAAAACTGTGCAATAGCAGCGTTTTCGTGCACGAAACGCACGTTTAGCGTCAAAACTGTGCAAAAGCAGCGTTTTGGAGCTCGAAACGCACGTTTAGCGTCAAAACTGTACAAAAGCAGCGTTTTGGTGCACGAAACGCACGTTTAGCGTCAAAACTGTGCAAAAGCAGCGTTTTGGAGCTCGAAACGCACGTTTCGTTGCAAAAGCGGCGTTTTGGTGCACGAAACGCACGTTTTGCGTCAAAACTGTGCAAAAGCAGCGTTTTGGTGCACGAAACGCACGTTTAGCGTCAAAACTGTGCAAAAGCAGCGTTTTGGTGCACGAAACGCACCTTTCGTGGCAAAAGCGGCGTTTTGGTGCACGAAACGCACGTTTAGCGTCGAAACTGTGCAAAAGCAGCGTTTTGGTGCACGAAACGCACGTTTAGCGTCAAAACTGTGCAAAAGCAGCGTTTTGGTGCACGAAACGCACGTTTAGCGTCAGAACTGTGCAAAAGCAGCGTTTTGGTGCACGAAACGCACGTTTAGAATCAAAACTGTGCAAAAGCAGCGTTATGGTGCACGAAACGCACGTTTAGCGTAAAAACTGTGCAATAGCAGCGTATTCGTGCACGAAACGCACGTTTAGCGTCAAAACTGTGCAAAAGCAGTGTTTTGGAGCTCGAAACGCACGTTTAGCGTCAAAACTGTACAAAAGCGGCGTTTTGGCGCACGAAACGCACGTTTAGCGTCAAAACTGTGCAAAAGCAGCGTTTTGGTGCACGAAACGCACGTTTAGCGTCAAAACTGTGCAAAAGCAGCGTTTTGGTGCACGAAACGCACGTTTTGCGTCAAAACTGTGCAAAAGCAGCGTTTTGGTGCACGAAACGGACGTTCAGCGTCAAAACTGAGCAAATGCAGCGTTTTGGTGTACGAAACGCACGTTTAGCGTCAAAACTGTGCAAAAGCAGCGTTTTGGTGCTCGAAACGCACGTTTCGCTGCTAAAGCGACGTTTTGTTGCACGAAACGCACGTTTAGCGTCAAAACTGTGCAAAAGCAGCGTTTTGGTGCACGAAACGCACCTTTCGTTGCAAAAGCGGCGTTTTGGCGCACGAAACGCACGTTTAGCGTCAAAACTGTGCAAAAGCAGCGTTTTGGTGCACGAAACGCACGTTTAGCGTCAAAACTGTACAAAAGCAGCGTTTTGGTGCACGAAACGCACGTTTAGCGTCGAAACTGTGCAAAAGCAGCGTTTTGGTGCACGAAACGCACGTTTAGCGTCAAAACTGTGCAAAAGCAGCGTTTTGGTGCACGAAACGCACGTTTAGCGTCAGAACTGTGCAAAAGCAGCGTTTTGGAGCACAAAACGCACGTTTCGTTGCGAAAGCGGCGTTTTGGTGCACGAAACGCACGTTTAGCGTCAAAACTGTGCAAAAGCAGCATTTTGGTGCACGAAACGCACGTTTAGCGTCAAAACTGTGCAAAAGCAGCGTTTTGGTGCACGAAACGCACGTTTAGCGTCAAAACTGTACAAAAGCAGCGTTTTGGTGCACGGAACGCACGTTTAGCGTCAAAACTGTGCAAAAGCAGCGTTTTGGAGCTCGAAACGCGCGTTTCGTTGCAAAAGCGGCGTTTTGGAGCACGAAATGCACGTTTAGCGTCAAAACTGTGCAAAAGCAGCGTTTTGGTGCACGAAACGCACGTTTAGCGTCAAAACTGTGCAAAAGCAGCGTTTTGGTGCACGAAACGCACGTTTAGAATCAAAACTGTGCAAAAGCAGCGTTATGGTGCACGAAACGCACGTTTAGCGTAAAGACTGTGCAATAGCAGCGTTTTCGTGCACGAAACGCACGTTTAGCGTCAAAACTGTGCAAAAGCAGCGTTTTGGAGCTCGAAACGCACGTTTAGCGTCAAAACTGTACAAAAGCAGCGTTTTGGTGCACGAAACGCACGTTTAGCGTCAAAACTGTGCAAAAGCAGCGTTTTGGAGCTCGAAACGCACGTTTCGTTGCAAAAGCGGCGTTTTGGTGCACGAAACGCACGTTTTGCGTCAAAACTGTGCAAAAGCAGCGTTTTGGTGCAGGAAACGGACGTTTAGCGTCAAAACTGAGCAAATGCAGCGTTTTGGTGCACGGAACGCACGTATAGCGTCAAGACTGTGCAAAAGTAGCGTTTTGATGCACGAAACGCAAGTTGAGCGTCAAAACTGAGCAATAGCAGCGTTTTGGTGCACGAAACGCACGTTTTGCGTCAAAACTGTGATAAATCAGCGTTTTGGTGCACGAAACGCACGTTTAGCGTCAAAACTGTGCAAAAGCAGCGTTTTCGTGCACGAAACGCACGTTTAGCGTCAAAACTGCGCAGAAGCAGCGTTTTGGAGCTCGAAACGCGCGTTTAACGTCAAAACTGTGCAATAGCAGCGTTTTGGAGCTCGAAACGCACGTTTCGTTGCAAAAGCGGCGTATTGGTGCACGAAACGCACGTTTTGCGTCAAAACTGTGCAAAAGCAGCGTTTTGGTGCACGAAACGCACATTTCGTTGCAAAAGCGGCGTTTTGTTGCACGAAACGTACGTTTAGCGGCAATACTGAGCAAAAGCAGCGTTTTGGTGCACGAAACGCACGTTTAGCGTCAAAACTGTGCAAAAGCAGCATTTTGGTGCACGAAACGCACGTTTAGCGTCAAAACTGTGCAAAAGCAGCGTTTTGGTGCACGAAACGCACGTTTAGCGTCAAAACTGTACAAAAGCAGCGTTTTGGTGCACGAAACGCACGTTTAGCGTCAGAACTGTGCAAAAGCAGCGTTTTGGTGCACGAAACGCACGTTTCGTTGCGAAAGCGGCGTTTTGGTGCACGAAACGCACGTTTATCGTCAAAACTGTGCAAAAGCAGCATTTTGGTGCACGAAACGCACGTTTAGCGTCAAAACTGTGCAAAAGCAGCGTTTTGGTGCACGAAACGCACGTTTAGCGTCAAAACTGTGCAAAAGCAGCGTTTTGGTGCACGAAACGCACCTTTCGTTGCAAAAGCGGCGTTTTGGTGCACGAAACGCACGTTTAGCGTCGA
This sequence comes from Stelis phaeoptera, assembly GCA_943735885.1. Classification (NCBI taxonomy): domain Eukaryota; kingdom Metazoa; phylum Arthropoda; class Insecta; order Hymenoptera; family Megachilidae; genus Stelis; species Stelis phaeoptera. Next base: position 580,664 of record CALSEM010000060.1, on the reverse strand, counting down.
AACTGTGCAAAAGCAGCGCTTTGGTGCACGAAACGCACGTTTCGTTGCAAAAGCGGCGTTTTGGTGCACGAAACGCACGTTTTGCGTCAAAACTGTGCAAAAGCAGCGTTTTGGTGCACGAAACGCACGTTTAGCGTGAAACTGTGCAAAAGCAGCGTTTTGGTGCACGAAACGCACCTTTCGTTGCAAAAGCGGCGTTTTGGTGCACGAAACGCACGTTTAGCGTCGAAACTGTGCAAAAGCAGCGTTTTGGTGCACGAAACGCACGTTTAGAATCAAAACTGTGCAAAAGCAGCGTTATGGTGCACGAAACGCACGTTTAGCGTCAAAACTGTACAAAAGCAGCGTTTTGGTGCACGGAACGCACGTTTAGCGTCAAAACTGTGCAAAAGCAGCGTTTTGGAGCTCGAAACGCGCGTTTCGTTGCAAAAGCGGCGTTTTGGAGCACGAAACGCACGTTTAGCGTCAAAACTGTGCAAAAGCAGCGTTTTGGTGCACGAAACGCACGTTTAGCGTCGAAACTGTGCAAAAGCAGCGTTTTGGTGCACGAAACGCACGTTTAGAATCAAAACTGTGCAAAAGCAGCGTTTTGGTGCACGAAACGCACGTTTCGTTGCGAAAGCGGCGTTTTGGTGCACGAAACGCACGTTTAGCGTCAAAGCTGTGCAAAAGCAGCATTTTGGTGCACGAAACGCACGTTTAGCGTCAAAACTGTGCGAAAGCAGCGTTTTGGTGCACGAAACGCACGTTTAGCGTCAAAACTGTACAAAAGCAGCGTTTTGGTGCACGGAACGCACGTTTAGCGTCAAAACTGTGCAAAAGCAGCGTTTTGGAGCTCGAAACGCGCGTTTCGTTGCAAAAGCGGCGTTTTGGAGCACGAAATGCACGTTTAGCGTCAAAACTGTGCAAAAGCAGCGTTTTGGTGCACGAAACGCACGTTTAGCGTCAAAACTGTGCAAAAGCAGCGTTTTGGTGCACGAAACGCACGTTTAGAATCAAAACTGTGCAAAAGCAGCGTTATGGTGCACGAAACGCACGTTTAGCGTCAAAACTGTACAAAAGCAGCGTTTTGGTGCACGGAACGCACGTTTAGCGTCAAAACTGTGCAAAAGCAGCGTTTTGGAGCTCGAAACGCGCGTTTCGTTGCAAAAGCGGCGTTTTGGAGCACGAAACGCACGTTTAGCGTCAAAACTGTGCAAAAGCAGCGTTTTGGTGCACGAAACGCACGTTTAGCGTCGAAACTGTGCAAAAGCAGCGTTTTGGTGCACGAAACGCACGTTTAGAATCAAAACTGTGCAAAAGCAGCGTTATGGTGCACGAAACGCACGTTTAGCGTCAAAACTGTGCAATAGCAGCGTTTTCGTGCACGAAACGCACGTTTAGCGTCAAAACTGTGCAAAAGCAGCGTTTTGGGGTTCGAAACGCACGTTTAGCGTCAAAACTGTGCAAAAGCAGCGTTTTGGTGCACGAAATGCACCTTTCGTTGCAAAAGCGGCGTTTTGGTGCACGAAACGCACGTTTAGCGTCAAAACTGTGCAAAAGCAGCGTTTTGGTGCACGAAACGCACGTTTAGCGTCAGAACTGAGCAAATGCAGCGTTTTGGAGCTCGAAACGCGCGTTTAACGTCAAAACTGTGCAATAGCAGCGTTTTGGAGCTCGAAACGCACGTTTCGTTGCAAAAGCGGCGTATTGGTGCACGAAACGCACGTTTTGCGTCAAAACTGTGCAAAAGCAGCGTTTTGGTGCACGAAACGCACATTTCGTTGCAAAAGCGGCGTTTTGTTGCACGAAACGTACGTTTAGCGGCAATACTGAGCAAAAGCAGCGTTTTGGTGCACGAAACGCACGTTTAGCGTCAAAACTGTGCAAAAGCAGCATTTTGGTGCACGAAACGCACGTTTAGCGTCAAAACTGTGCAAAAGCAGCGTTTTGGTGCACGAAACGCACGTTTAGCGTCAAAACTGTACAAAAGCAGCGTTTTGGTGCACGAAACGCACGTTTAGCGTCAGAACTGTGCAAAAGCAGCGTTTTGGTGCACGAAACGCACGTTTCGTTGCGAAAGCGGCGTTTTGGTGCACGAAACGCACGTTTATCGTCAAAACTGTGCAAAAGCAGCATTTTGGTGCACGAAACGCACGTTTAGCGTCAAAACTGTGCAAAAGCAGCGTTTTGGTGCACGAAACGCACGTTTAGCGTCAAAACTGTGCAAAAGCAGCGTTTTGGTGCACGAAACGCACCTTTCGTTGCAAAAGCGGCGTTTTGGTGCACGAAACGCACGTTTAGCGTCGAAACTGTGCAAAAGCAGCGCTTTGGTGCACGAAACGCACGTTTCGTTGCAAAAGCGGCGTTTTGGTGCACGAAACGCACGTTTTGCGTCAAAACTGTGCAAAAGCAGCGTTTTGGTGCACGAAACGCACGTTTAGCGTGAAACTGTGCAAAAGCAGCGTGTTGGTGCACGAAACGCACCTTTCGTTGCAAAAGCGGCGTTTTGGTGCACGAAACGCACGTTTAGCGTCGAAACTGTGCAAAAGCAGCGTTTTGGTGCACGAAACGCACGTTTAGCGTCAAAACTGTGCAAAAGCAGCGTTTTGGTGCACGAAACGCACGTTTAGCGTCAGAACTGTGCAAAAGCAGCGTTTTGGTGCACGAAACGCACGTTTCGTTGCGAAAGCGGCGTTTTGGTGCACGAAACGCACGTTTAGCGTCAAAGCTGTGCAAAAGCAGCATTTTGGTGCACGAAACGCACGTTTAGCGTCAAAACTGTGCGAAAGCAGCGTTTTGGTGCACGAAACGCACGTTTAGCGTCAAAACTGTACAAAAGCAGCGTTTTGGTGCACGGAACGCACGTTTAGCGTCAAAACTGTGCAAAAGCAGCGTTTTGGAGCTCGAAACGCGCGTTTCGTTGCAAAAGCGGCGTTTTGGAGCACGAAATGCACGTTTAGCGTCAAAACTGTGCAAAAGCAGCGTTTTGGTGCACGAAACGCACGTTTAGCGTCAAAACTGTGCAAAAGCAGCGTTTTGGTGCACGAAACGCACGTTTAGAATCAAAACTGTGCAAAAGCAGCGTTATGGTGCACGAAACGCACGTTTAGCGTCAAAACTGTACAAAAGCAGCGTTTTGGTGCACGGAACGCACGTTTAGCGTCAAAACTGTGCAAAAGCAGCGTTTTGGAGCTCGAAACGCGCGTTTCGTTGCAAAAGCGGCGTTTTGGAGCACGAAACGCACGTTTAGCGTCAAAACTGTGCAAAAGCAGCGTTTTGGTGCACGAAACGCACGTTTAGCGTCGAAACTGTGCAAAAGCAGCGTTTTGGTGCACGAAACGCACGTTTAGAATCAAAACTGTGCAAAAGCAGCGTTTTGGTGCACGAAACGCACGTTTCGTTGCGAAAGCGGCGTTTTGGTGCACGAAACGCACGTTTAGCGTCAAAGCTGTGCAAAAGCAGCATTTTGGTGCACGAAACGCACGTTTAGCGTCAAAACTGTGCGAAAGCAGCGTTTTGGTGCACGAAACGCACGTTTAGCGTCAAAACTGTACAAAAGCAGCGTTTTGGTGCACGGAACGCACGTTTAGCGTCAAAACTGTGCAAAAGCAGCGTTTTGGAGCTCGAAACGCGCGTTTCGTTGCAAAAGCGGCGTTTTGGAGCACGAAATGCACGTTTAGCGTCAAAACTGTGCAAAAGCAGCGTTTTGGTGCACGAAACGCACGTTTAGCGTCAAAACTGTGCAAAAGCAGCGTTTTGGTGCACGAAACGCACGTTTAGAATCAAAACTGTGCAAAAGCAGCGTTATGGTGCACGAAACGCACGTTTAGCGTCAAAACTGTACAAAAGCAGCGTTTTGGTGCACGGAACGCACGTTTAGCGTCAAAACTGTGCAAAAGCAGCGTTTTGGAGCTCGAAACGCGCGTTTCGTTGCAAAAGCGGCGTTTTGGAGCACGAAACGCACGTTTAGCGTCAAAACTGTGCAAAAGCAGCGTTTTGGTGCACGAAACGCACGTTTAGCGTCGAAACTGTGCAAAAGCAGCGTTTTGGTGCACGAAACGCACGTTTAGAATCAAAACTGTGCAAAAGCAGCGTTATGGTGCACGAAACGCACGTTTAGCGTCAAAACTGTGCAATAGCAGCGTTTTCGTGCACGAAACGCACGTTTAGCGTCAAAACTGTGCAAAAGCAGCGTTTTGGGGCTCGAAACGCACGTTTAGCGTCAAAACTGTGCAAAAGCAGCGTTTTGGTGCACGAAATGCACCTTTCGTTGCAAAAGCGGCGTTTTGGTGCACGAAACGCACGTTTAGCGTCAAAACTGTGCAAAAGCAGCGTTTTGGTGCACGAAACGCACGTTTAGCGTCAGAACTGAGCAAATGCAGCGTTTTGGTGCACGAAACGCACGTTTAGCGTCAAAACCGTGCAAAAGCAGCGTTTTGGTGCTCGAAACGCACGTTTCGCTGCTAAAGCGGCGTTTTGTTGCACGAAACGCACGTTTAGCGTCAAAACTGTGCAAAAGCAGCGTTTTGGTGCACGAAACGCACATTTCGTTGCAAAAGCGGCGTTTTGTTGCACGAAACGTACGTTTAGCGGCAAAACTGTGCAAAAGCAGCGTTTTGGTGCACGAAACGCACGTTGAGCGCCAAAACTGTGGAATAGCAGCGTTTTGGTGCACGAAACGCACGTTTTGCGTCAAAACTGTGCAAAAGCAGCGTTTTGTTGCTCGAAACGCACGTTTAGCGTCAAATGTGTGCAAAAGCAGCGTTATGGTGCACGAAACGCACGTTTAGCGTAAAAACTGTGCAAAAGCAGCGTTTTGGTGCACGAAACGCACGTTTCGTTGCGAAAGCGGCGTTTTGGTGCACGAAACGCACGTTTAGCGTCAAAACTGTGCAAAAGCAGCATTTTGGTGCCCGAAACGAACGTTTAGCGTAAAAACTGTGCAAAAGCAGCGTTTTGGTGCACGAAACGCACGTTTAGCGTCAAAACTGTACAAAAGCAGCGTTTTGGTGCACGGAACGCACGTTTAGCGTCAAAACTGTGCAAAAGCAGCGTTTTGGAGCTCGAAACGCGCGTTTCGTTGCAAAAGCGGCGTTTTGGAGCACGAAATGCACGTTTAGCGTCAAAACTGTGCAAAAGCAGCGTTTTGGTGCACGAAACGCACGTTTAGCGTCAAAACTGTGCAAAAGCAGCGTTTTGGTGCACGAAACGCACGTTTAGAATCAAAACTGTGCAAAAGCAGCGTTATAGTGCACGAAACGCACGTTTAGCGTAAAAACTGTGCAATAGCAGCGTTTTCGTGCACGAAACGCACGTTTAGCGTCAAAACTGTGCAAAAGCAGCGTTTTGGAGCTCGAAACGCACGTTTAGCGTCAAAACTGTACAAAAGCAGCGTTTTGGTGCACGAAACGCACGTTTAGCGTCAAAACTGTGCAAAACCAGCGTTTGGAGCTCGAAACGCACGTTTCGTTGCAAAAGCGGCGTTTTGGTGCACGAAACGCACGTTTTGCGTCAAAACTGTGCAAAAGCAGCGTTTTGGTGCAGGAAACGGACGTTTAGCGTCAAAACTGTACAAAAGCGGCGTTTTGGCGCACGAAACGCACGTTTAGCGTCAAAACTGTGCAAAAGCAGCGTTTTGGTGCACGAAACGCACGTTTAGCGTCAAAACTGTGCAAAAGCAGCGTTTTGGTGCACGAAACGCACGTTTTGCGTCAAAACTGTGCAAAAGCAGCGTTTTGGTGCACGAAACGGACGTTCAGCGTCAAAACTGAGCAAATGCAGCGTTTTGGTGTACGAAACGCACGTTTAGCGTCAAAACTGTGCAAAAGTAGCGTTTTGGTGCTCGAAACGCACGTTTCGCTGCTAAAGCGACGTTTTGTTGCACGAAACGCACGTTTAGCGTCAAAACTGTGCAAAAGCAGCGTTTTGGTGCACGAAACGCACCTTTCGTTGCAAAAGCGGCGTTTTGGCGCACGAAACGCACGTTTAGCGTCAAAACTGTGCAAAAGCAGCGTTTTGGTGCACGAAACGCACGTTTAGCGTCAGAACTGTGTAAAAGCAGCGTTTTGGTGCGCGAAACGCACGTTTCGTTGCAAAAGCGGCGTTTTGGTGCACGAAACGCACGTTTAGCGTCAAAACTGTGCAAAAGCAGCGTTTTGGTGCACGAAACGCACGTTGAGCGCCAAAACTGTGCAAAAGCAGCGTTTTGGTGCTCGAAACGCACATTTAGCGTCAAAACTGTACAAAAGCAGCGTTTTGGTGCACGGAACGCCCGTTTAGCGTCAAAACTGTGCAAAAGCAGCGTTTTGGAGCTCGAAACGCGCGTTTCGTTGCAAAAGCGGCGTTTTGGAGCACGAAATGCACGTTTAGCGTCAAAACTGTGCAAAAGCAGCGTTTTGGTGCACGAAACGCACGTTTAGCGTCAAAACTGTGCAAAAGCAGCGTTTTGGTGCACGAAACGCACGTTTAGAATCAAAACTGTGCAAAAGCAGCGTTATGGTGCACGAAACGCACGTTTAGCGTAAAAACTGTGCAATAGCAGCGTTTTCGTGCACGAAACGCACGTTTAGCGTCAAAACTGAGCAATAGCAGCGTTTTGGTGCAAGAAACGGACGTTCAGCGTCAAAACTGAGCAAATGCAGCGTTTTGGTGTACGAAACGCACGTTTAGCGTCAAAACTGTGCAAAAGCAGCGTTTTGGTGCTCGAAACGCACGTTTCGCTGCTAAAGCGGCGTTTTGTTGCACGAAACGCACGTTTAGCGTCAAAACTGTGCAAAAGCAGCGTCTTGGTGCACGAAACGCACATTTCGTTGCAAAAGCGGCGTTTTGTTGCACGAAACGTACGTTTAGCGGCAAAACTGTGCAAAAGCAGCGTTTTGGTGCACGAAACGCACGTTTAGCGTCAAAACTGTGCAAAAGCAGCATTTTGGTGCACGAAACGCACGTTTAGCGTCAAAACTGTGCAAAAGCAGCGTTTTGGTGCACGAAACGCACGTTTAGCGTCAAAACTGTACAAAAGCAGCGTTTTGGTGCACGAAACGCACGTTTAGCGTCAGAACTGTGCAAAAGCAGCGTTTTGGTGCACGAAACGCACGTTTCGTTGCGAAAGCGGCGTTTTGGTGCACGAAACGCACGTTTATCGTCAAAACTGGGCAAAAGCAGCGTTTTGGTGCACGAAACGCACGTTTAGCGTCGAAACTGTGCAAAAGCAGCGTTTTGGTGCACGAAACGCACGTTTAGAATCAAAACTGTGCAAAAGCAGCGTTATGGTGCACGAAACGCACGTTTAGCGTCAAAACTGTGCAATAGCAGCGTTTTCGTGCACGAAACGCACGTTTAGCGTCAAAACTATGCAAAAGCAGCGTTTTGGGGCTCGAAACGCACGTTTAGCGTCAAAACTGTGCAAAAGCAGCGTTTTGGTGCACGAAATGCACCTTTCGTTGCAAAAGCGGCGTTTTGGTGCACGAAACGCACGTTTAGCGTCAAAACTGTGCAAAAGCAGCGTTTTGGTGCACGAAACGCACGTTTAGCGTCAGAACTGAGCAAATGCAGCGTTTTGGTGCACGAAACGCACGTTTAGCGTCAAAACCGTGCAAAAGCAGCGTTTTGGTGCTCGAAACGCACGTTTCGCTGCTAAAGCGGCGTTTTGTTGCACGAAACGCACGTTTAGCGTCAAAACTGTGCAAAAGCAGCGTTTTGGTGCACGAAACGCACATTTCGTTGCAAAAGCGGCGTTTTGTTGCACGAAACGTACGTTTAGCGGCAAAACTGTGCAAAAGCAGCGTTTTGGTGCACGAAACGCACGTTGAGCGCCAAAACTGTGGAATAGCAGCGTTTTGGTGCACGAAACGCACGTTTTGCGTCAAAACTGTGCAAAAGCAGCGTTTTGTTGCTCGAAACGCACGTTTAGCGTCAAATGTGTGCAAAAGCAGCGTTATGGTGCACGAAACGCACGTTTAGCGTAAAAACTGTGCAAAAGCAGCGTTTTGGTGCACGAAACGCACGTTTCGTTGCGAAAGCGGCGTTTTGGTGCACGAAACGCACGTTTAGCGTCAAAACTGTGCAAAAGCAGCATTTTGGTGCCCGAAACGAACGTTTAGCGTAAAAACTGTGCAAAAGCAGCGTTTTGGTGCACGAAACGCACGTTTAGCGTCAAAACTGTACAAAAGCAGCGTTTTGGTGCACGGAACGCACGTTTAGCGTCAAAACTGTGCAAAAGCAGCGTTTTGGAGCTCGAAACGCGCGTTTCGTTGCAAAAGCGGCGTTTTGGAGCACGAAATGCACGTTTAGCGTCAAAACTGTGCAAAAGCAGCGTTTTGGTGCACGAAACGCACGTTTAGCGTCAAAACTGTGCAAAAGCAGCGTTTTGGTGCACGAAACGCACGTTTAGAATCAAAACTGTGCAAAAGCAGCGTTATAGTGCACGAAACGCACGTTTAGCGTAAAAACTGTGCAATAGCAGCGTTTTCGTGCACGAAACGCACGTTTAGCGTCAAAACTGTGCAAAAGCAGCGTTTTGGAGCTCGAAACGCACGTTTAGCGTCAAAACTGTACAAAAGCAGCGTTTTGGTGCACGAAACGCACGTTTAGCGTCAAAACTGTGCAAAACCAGCGTTTGGAGCTCGAAACGCACGTTTCGTTGCAAAAGCGGCGTTTTGGTGCACGAAACGCACGTTTTGCGTCAAAACTGTGCAAAAGCAGCGTTTTGGTGCAGGAAACGGACGTTTAGCGTCAAAACTGTACAAAAGCGGCGTTTTGGCGCACGAAACGCACGTTTAGCGTCAAAACTGTGCAAAAGCAGCGTTTTGGTGCACGAAACGCACGTTTAGCGTCAAAACTGTGCAAAAGCAGCGTTTTGGTGCACGAAACGCACGTTTTGCGTCAAAACTGTGCAAAAGCAGCGTTTTGGTGCACGAAACGGACGTTCAGCGTCAAAACTGAGCAAATGCAGCGTTTTGGTGTACGAAACGCACGTTTAGCGTCAAAACTGTGCAAAAGTAGCGTTTTGGTGCTCGAAACGCACGTTTCGCTGCTAAAGCGACGTTTTGTTGCACGAAACGCACGTTTAGCGTCAAAACTGTGCAAAAGCAGCGTTTTGGTGCACGAAACGCACCTTTCGTTGCAAAAGCGGCGTTTTGGCGCACGAAACGCACGTTTAGCGTCAAAACTGTGCAAAAGCAGCGTTTTGGTGCACGAAACGCACGTTTAGCGTCAGAACTGTGCAAAAGCAGCGTTTTGGTGCGCGAAACGCACGTTTCGTTGCAAAAGCGGCGTTTTGGTGCACGAAACGCACGTTTAGCGTCAAAACTGTGCAAAAGCAGCGTTTTGGTGCACGAAACGCACGTTGAGCGCCAAAACTGTGCAAAAGCAGCGTTTTGGTGCACGAAACGCACATTTAGCGTCAAAACTGTACAAAAGCAGCGTTTTGGTGCACGGAACGCCCGTTTAGCGTCAAAACTGTGCAAAAGCAGCGTTTTGGAGCTCGAAACGCGCGTTTCGTTGCAAAAGCGGCGTTTTGGAGCACGAAATGCACGTTTAGCGTCAAAACTGTGCAAAAGCAGCGTTTTGGTGCACGAAACGCACGTTTAGCGTCAAAACTGTGCAAAAGCAGCGTTTTGGTGCACGAAACGCACGTTTAGAATCAAAACTGTGCAAAAGCAGCGTTATGGTGCACGAAACGCACGTTTAGCGTAAAAACTGTGCAATAGCAGCGTTTTCGTGCACGAAACGCACGTTTAGCGTCAAAACTGAGCAATAGCAGCGTTTTGGTGCAAGAAACGGACGTTCAGCGTCAAAACTGAGCAAATGCAGCGTTTTGGTGTACGAAACGCACGTTTAGCGTCAAAACTGTGCAAAAGCAGCGTTTTGGTGCACGAAACGCACGTTTAGCGTCAGAACTGAGCAAATGCAGCGTTTTGGTGCACGAAACGCACGTTTAGCGTCAAAACCGTGCAAAAGCAGCGTTTTGGTGCTCGAAACGCACGTTTCGCTGCTAAAGCGGCGTTTTGTTGCACGAAACGCACGTTTAGCGTCAAAACTGTGCAAAAGCAGCGTTTTGGTGCACGAAACGCACATTTCGTTGCAAAAGCGGCGTTTTGTTGCACGAAACGTACGTTTAGCGGCAAAACTGTGCAAAAGCAGCGTTTTGGTGCACGAAACGCACGTTGAGCGCCAAAACTGTGGAATAGCAGCGTTTTGGTGCACGAAACGCACGTTTTGCGTCAAAACTGTGCAAAAGCAGCGTTTTGTTGCTCGAAACGCACGTTTAGCGTCAAATGTGTGCAAAAGCAGCGTTATGGTGCACGAAACGCACGTTTAGCGTAAAAACTGTGCAAAAGCAGCGTTTTGGTGCACGAAACGCACGTTTCGTTGCGAAAGCGGCGTTTTGGTGCACGAAACGCACGTTTAGCGTCAAAACTGTGCAAAAGCAGCATTTTGGTGCCCGAAACGAACGTTTAGCGTAAAAACTGTGCAAAAGCAGCGTTTTGGTGCACGAAACGCACGTTTAGCGTCAAAACTGTACAAAAGCAGCGTTTTGGTGCACGGAACGCACGTTTAGCGTCAAAACTGTGCAAAAGCAGCGTTTTGGAGCTCGAAACGCGCGTTTCGTTGCAAAAGCGGCGTTTTGGAGCACGAAATGCACGTTTAGCGTCAAAACTGTGCAAAAGCAGCGTTTTGGTGCACGAAACGCACGTTTAGCGTCAAAACTGTGCAAAAGCAGCGTTTTGGTGCACGAAACGCACGTTTAGAATCAAAACTGTGCAAAAGCAGCGTTATAGTGCACGAAACGCACGTTTAGCGTAAAAACTGTGCAATAGCAGCGTTTTCGTGCACGAAACGCACGTTTAGCGTCAAAACTGTGCAAAAGCAGCGTTTTGGAGCTCGAAACGCACGTTTAGCGTCAAAACTGTACAAAAGCAGCGTTTTGGTGCACGAAACGCACGTTTAGCGTCAAAACTGTGCAAAACCAGCGTTTGGAGCTCGAAACGCACGTTTCGTTGCAAAAGCGGCGTTTTGGTGCACGAAACGCACGTTTTGCGTCAAAACTGTGCAAAAGCAGCGTTTTGGTGCAGGAAACGGACGTTTAGCGTCAAAACTGTACAAAAGCGGCGTTTTGGCGCACGAAACGCACGTTTAGCGTCAAAACTGTGCAAAAGCAGCGTTTTGGTGCACGAAACGCACGTTTAGCGTCAAAACTGTGCAAAAGCAGCGTTTTGGTGCACGAAACGCACGTTTTGCGTCAAAACTGTGCAAAAGCAGCGTTTTGGTGCACGAAACGGACGTTCAGCGTCAAAACTGAGCAAATGCAGCGTTTTGGTGTACGAAACGCACGTTTAGCGTCAAAACTGTGCAAAAGTAGCGTTTTGGTGCTCGAAACGCACGTTTCGCTGCTAAAGCGACGTTTTGTTGCACGAAACGCACGTTTAGCGTCAAAACTGTGCAAAAGCAGCGTTTTGGTGCACGAAACGCACCTTTCGTTGCAAAAGCGGCGTTTTGGCGCACGAAACGCACGTTTAGCGTCAAAACTGTGCAAAAGCAGCGTTTTGGTGCACGAAACGCACGTTTAGCGTCAGAACTGTGCAAAAGCAGCGTTTTGGTGCGCGAAACGCACGTTTCGTTGCAAAAGCGGCGTTTTGGTGCACGAAACGCACGTTTAGCGTCAAAACTGTGCAAAAGCAGCGTTTTGGTGCACGAAACGCACGTTGAGCGCCAAAACTGTGCAAAAGCAGCGTTTTGGTGCACGAAACGCACATTTAGCGTCAAAACTGTACAAAAGCAGCGTTTTGGTGCACGGAACGCCCGTTTAGCGTCAAAACTGTGCAAAAGCAGCGTTTTGGAGCTCGAAACGCGCGTTTCGTTGCAAAAGCGGCGTTTTGGAGCACGAAATGCACGTTTAGCGTCAAAACTGTGCAAAAGCAGCGTTTTGGTGCACGAAACGCACGTTTAGCGTCAAAACTGTGCAAAAGCAGCGTTTTGGTGCACGAAACGCACGTTTAGAATCAAAACTGTGCAAAAGCAGCGTTATGGTGCACGAAACGCACGTTTAGCGTAAAAACTGTGCAATAGCAGCGTTTTCGTGCACGAAACGCACGTTTAGCGTCAAAACTGAGCAATAGCAGCGTTTTGGTGCAAGAAACGGACGTTCAGCGTCAAAACTGAGCAAATGCAGCGTTTTGGTGTACGAAACGCACGTTTAGCGTCAAAACTGTGCAAAAGCAGCGTTTTGGTGCTCGAAACGCACGTTTCGCTGCTAAAGCGGCGTTTTGTTGCACGAAACGCACGTTTAGCGTCAAAACTGTGCAAAAGCAGCGTCTTGGTGCACGAAACGCACATTTCGTTGCAAAAGCGGCGTTTTGTTGCACGAAACGTACGTTTAGCGGCAAAACTGTGCAAAAGCAGCGTTTTGGTGCACGAAACGCACGTTTAGCGTCAAAACTGTGCAAAAGCAGCATTTTGGTGCACGAAACGCACGTTTAGCGTCAAAACTGTGCAAAAGCAGCGTTTTGGTGCACGAAACGCACGTTTAGCGTCAAAACTGTACAAAAGCAGCGTTTTGGTGCACGAAACGCACGTTTAGCGTCAGAACTGTGCAAAAGCAGCGTTTTGGTGCACGAAACGCACGTTTCGTTGCGAAAGCGGCGTTTTGGTGCACGAAACGCACGTTTATCGTCAAAACTGGGCAAAAGCAGCATTTTGGTGCACGAAACGCACGTTTAGCGTCAAAACTGTGCAAAAGCAGCGTTTTGGTGCACGAAACGCACGTTTAGCGTCAAAACTGTGCAAAAGCAGCGTTTTGGTGCACGAAACGCACGTTTAGCGTCGAAACTGTGCAAAAGCAGCGTTTTGGTGCACGAAACGCACGTTTAGCGTCAAAACTGTGCAAAAGCAGCGTTTTGGTGCACGAAACGCACGTTTAGCGTCAGAACTGTGCAAAAGCAGCGTTTTGGTGCACGAAACGCACGTTTAGAATCAAAACTGTGCAAAAGCAGCGTTATGGTGCACGAAACGCACGTTTAGCGTAAAAACTGTGCAATAGCAGCGTTTTCGTGCAAGAAACGCACGTTTAGCGTCAAAACTGTGCAAAAGCAGCGTTTTGGAGCTCGAAACGCACGTTTAGCGTCAAAACTGTACAAAAGCAGCGTTTTGGTGCACGAAACGCACGTTTAGCGTCAAAACTGTGCAAAAGCAGCGTTTTGGAGCTCGAAACGCACGTTTCGTTGCAAAAGCGGCGTTTTGGTGCACGAAACGCACGTTTTGCGTCAAAACTGTGCAAAAGCAGCGTTTTGGTGCACGAAACGCACGTTTAGCGTGAAACTGTGCAAAAGCAGCGTTTTGGTGCACGAAACGCACCTTTCGTTGCAAAAGCGGCGTTTTGGTGCACGAAACGCACGTTTAGCGTCGAAACTGTGCAAAAGCAGCGTTTTGGTGCACGAAACGCACGTTTAGCGTCAAAACTGTGCAAAAGCAGCGTTTTGGTGCACGAAACGCACGTTTAGCGTCAGAACTGTGCAAAAGGAGCGTTTTGGTGCACGAAACGCACGTTTCGTTGCGACAGCGGCGTTTTGGTGCACGAAACGCACGTTTAGCGTCAAAGCTGTGCAAAAGCAGCATTTTGGTGCACGAAACGCACGTTTAGCGTCAAAACTGTGCGAAAGCAGCGTTTTGGTGCACGAAACGCACGTTTAGCGTCAAAACTGTACAAAAGCAGCGTTTTGGTGCACGGAACGCACGTTTAGCGTCAAAACTGTGCAAAAGCAGCGTTTTGGAGCTCGAAACGCGCGTTTCGTTGCAAAAGCGGCGTTTTGGTGCACGAAACGCACGTTTAGCGTCGAAACTGTGCAAAAACAGCGTTTTGGTGCACGAAACGCACGTTTAGCGTCAAAACTGTGCAAAAGCAGCGTTTTGGTGCACGAAACGCACGTTTAGAATCAAAACTGTGCAAAAGCAGCGTTATGGTGCACGAAACGCACGTTTAGCGTCAAAACTGTACAAAAGCAGCGTTTTGGTGCACGGAACGCACGTTTAGCGTCAAAACTGTGCAAAAGCAGCGTTTTGGAGCTCGAAACGCGCGTTTCGTTGCAAAAGCGGCGTTTTGGAGCACGAAACGCACGTTTAGCGTCAAAACTGTGCAAAAGCAGCGTTTTGGTGCACGAAACGCACGTTTAGCGTCGAAACTGTGCAAAAGCAGCGTTTTGGTGCACGAAACGCACGTTTAGAATCAAAACTGTGCAAAAGCAGCGTTATGGTGCACGAAACGCACGTTTAGCGTCAAAACTGTGCAATAGCAGCGTTTTCGTGCACGAAACGCACGATTAGCGTCAAAACTGTGCAAAAGCAGCGTTTTGGGGCTCGAAACGCACGTTTAGCGTCAAAACTGTGCAAAAGCAGCGTTTTGGTGCACGAAATGCACCTTTCGTTGCAAAAGCGGCGTTTTGGTGCACGAAACGCACGTTTATCGTCAAAACTGTGCAAAAGCAGCGTTTTGGTGCACGAAACGCACGTTTAGAATCAAAACTGTGCAAAAGCAGCGTTATGGTGCACGAAACGCACGTTTAGCGTAAAAACTGTGCAATAGCAGCGTTTTCGTGCACGAAACGCACGTTTAGCGTCAAAACTGAGCAATAGCAGCGTTTTGGTGCAAGAAACGGACGTTCAGCGTCAAAACTGAGCAAATGCAGCGTTTTGGTGTACGAAACGCACGTTTAGCGTCAAAACTGTGCAAAAGCAGCGTTTTGGTGCTCGAAACGCACGTTTCGCTGCTAAAGCGGCGTTTTGTTGCACGAAACGCACGTTTAGCGTCAAAACTGTGCAAAAGCAGCGTCTTGGTGCACGAAACGCACATTTCGTTGCAAAAGCGGCGTTTTGTTGCACGAAACGTACGTTTAGCGGCAAAACTGTGCAAAAGCAGCGTTTTGGTGCACGAAACGCACGTTTAGCGTCAAAACTGTGCAAAAGCAGCATTTTGGTGCACGAAACGCACGTTTAGCGTCAAAACTGTGCAAAAGCAGCGTTTTGGTGCACGAAACGCACGTTTAGCGTCAAAACTGTACAAAAGCAGCGTTTTGGTGCACGAAACGCACGTTTAGCGTCAGAACTGTGCAAAAGCAGCGTTTTGGTGCACGAAACGCACGTTTCGTTGCGAAAGCGGCGTTTTGGTGCACGAAACGCACGTTTATCGTCAAAACTGGGCAAAAGCAGCATTTTGGTGCACGAAACGCACGTTTAGCGTCAAAACTGTGCAAAAGCAGCGTTTTGGTGCACGAAACGCACGTTTAGCGTCAAAACTGTGCAAAAGCAGCGTTTTGGTGCACGAAACGCACGTTTAGCGTCGAAACTGTGCAAAAGCAGCGTTTTGGTGCACGAAACGCACGTTTAGCGTCAAAACTGTGCAAAAGCAGCGTTTTGGTGCACGAAACGCACGTTTAGCGTCAGAACTGTGCAAAAGCAGCGTTTTGGTGCACGAAACGCACGTTTAGAATCAAAACTGTGCAAAAGCAGCGTTATGGTGCACGAAACGCACGTTTAGCGTAAAAACTGTGCAATAGCAGCGTTTTCGTGCAAGAAACGCACGTTTAGCGTCAAAACTGTGCAAAAGCAGCGTTTTGGAGCTCGAAACGCACGTTTAGCGTCAAAACTGTACAAAAGCAGCGTTTTGGTGCACGAAACGCACGTTTAGCGTCAAAACTGTGCAAAAGCAGCGTTTTGGAGCTCGAAACGCACGTTTCGTTGCAAAAGCGGCGTTTTGGTGCACGAAACGCACGTTTTGCGTCAAAACTGTGCAAAAGCAGCGTTTTGGTGCACGAAACGCACGTTTAGCGTGAAACTGTGCAAAAGCAGCGTTTTGGTGCACGAAACGCACCTTTCGTTGCAAAAGCGGCGTTTTGGTGCACGAAACGCACGTTTAGCGTCGAAACTGTGCAAAAGCAGCGTTTTGGTGCACGAAACGCACGTTTAGCGTCAAAACTGTGCAAAAGCAGCGTTTTGGTGCACGAAACGCACGTTTAGCGTCAGAACTGTGCAAAAGGAGCGTTTTGGTGCACGAAACGCACGTTTCGTTGCGACAGCGGCGTTTTGGTGCACGAAACGCACGTTTAGCGTCAAAGCTGTGCAAAAGCAGCATTTTGGTGCACGAAACGCACGTTTAGCGTCAAAACTGTGCGAAAGCAGCGTTTTGGTGCACGAAACGCACGTTTAGCGTCAAAACTGTACAAAAGCAGCGTTTTGGTGCACGGAACGCACGTTTAGCGTCAAAACTGTGCAAAAGCAGCGTTTTGGAGCTCGAAACGCGCGTTTCGTTGCAAAAGCGGCGTTTTGGTGCACGAAACGCACGTTTAGCGTCGAAACTGTGCAAAAACAGCGTTTTGGTGCACGAAACGCACGTTTAGCGTCAAAACTGTGCAAAAGCAGCGTTTTGGTGCACGAAACGCACGTTTAGAATCAAAACTGTGCAAAAGCAGCGTTATGGTGCACGAAACGCACGTTTAGCGTCAAAACTGTACAAAAGCAGCGTTTTGGTGCACGGAACGCACGTTTAGCGTCAAAACTGTGCAAAAGCAGCGTTTTGGAGCTCGAAACGCGCGTTTCGTTGCAAAAGCGGCGTTTTGGAGCACGAAACGCACGTTTAGCGTCAAAACTGTGCAAAAGCAGCGTTTTGGTGCACGAAACGCACGTTTAGCGTCGAAACTGTGCAAAAGCAGCGTTTTGGTGCACGAAACGCACGTTTAGAATCAAAACTGTGCAAAAGCAGCGTTATGGTGCACGAAACGCACGTTTAGCGTCAAAACTGTGCAATAGCAGCGTTTTCGTGCACGAAACGCACGATTAGCGTCAAAACTGTGCAAAAGCAGCGTTTTGGGGCTCGAAACGCACGTTTAGCGTCAAAACTGTGCAAAAGCAGCGTTTTGGTGCACGAAATGCACCTTTCGTTGCAAAAGCGGCGTTTTGGTGCACGAAACGCACGTTTATCGTCAAAACTGTGCAAAAGCAGCGTTTTGGTGCACGAAACGCACGTTTAGCGTCAGAACTGAGCAAATGCAGCGTTTTGGTGCACGAAACGCACGTTTAGCGTCAAAACCGTGCAAAAGCAGCGTTTTGGTGCTCGAAACGCACGTTTCGCTGCTAAAGCGGCGTTTTGTTGCACGAAACGCACGTTTAGCGTCAAAACTGTGCAAAAGCAGCGTTTTGGTGCACGAAACGCACATTTCGTTGCAAAAGCGGCGTTTTGTTGCACGAAACGTACGTTTAGCGGCAAAACTGTGCAAAAGCAGCGTTTTGGTGCACGAAACGCACGTTTAGCGTCAAAACTGTGCAAAAGCAGCGTTTTGTTGCACGAAACGCACGTTGAGCGTCAAAACTGTGCAAAAGCAGCGTTTTGGTGCTCGAAACGCACGTTTAGCGTCAAATGTGTGCAATAGCAGCGTTTTCGTGCACGAAACGCACGTTTAGAATCAAAACTGTGCAAAAGCAGCGTTATGGTGCACGAAACGCACGTTTAGCGTCAAAACTGTGCAATAGCAGCGTTTTCGTGCACGAAACGCACGTTTAGCGTCAAAACTGTGCAAAAGCAGCGTTTTGGAGCTCGAAACGCACGTTTACCGTCAAAACTGTGCAAAAGCAGCGTTTTGGAGCTCGAAACGCACGTTTCGTTGCAAAAGCGGCGTTTTGGTGCACGAAACGCACGTTTTGCGTCAAAACTGTGCAAAAGCAGCGTTTTGGTGCACGAAACGGACGTTTAGCGTCAAAACTGAGCAAATGCAGCGTTTCGGTGTACGAAACGCACGTTTAGCGTCAAAATTGTGCAAAAGCAGCGTTTTGGAGCTCGAAACGCACGTTTAGCGGCAAAACTGTACAAAAGCAGCGTTTTCGTGCACGAAACGCACGTTTAGTGTCAAAACTGTGCAAAAGCAGCGTTTTGGAGCTCGAAACGCACGTTTACCGTCAAAACTGTGCAAAAGCAGCGTTTTGGTGCACGAAACGCACTTTTTGCGTCAAAACTGAGCAAATGCAGCGTTTTGGTGCACGAAACGCACGTTTAGCGTCAAAACTGTGCAAAAGCAGCGTTTTGGTGCACGAAACGCACGTTTCGTTGCAAAAGCAGCGTTTTGGTGCACGAAACGCACGTTTCGTTGCGAAAGCGGTGTTTTGGTGCACGAAACGTACGTTTAGCGGCAAAACTGTGCGAAAGCGGCATCTTGGTGCACGAAACGCACGTTTAGCGTCAAAACTGTGCAAAAGCAGCGTTTTGGTGCACGAAACGCACGTTTAGAATCAAAACTGTGCAAAAGCAGCGTTATGGTGCACGAAACGCACGTTTAGCGTCAAAACTGTGCAAAAGCAGCGTTTTGGTGCACGAAATGCACGTTTCGTTGCAAAAGCGGCGTTTTGGTGCACGAAACGCACGTTTAGCGTCAAAACTGTGCAAAAGCAGCGTCTTGGTGCTCGAAACGCACGTTTCGCTGCAAAAGCGGTGTTTTGTTGCACGAAACGCACGTTTAGCGTCAAAACTGTGCAATAGCAGCGTTTTGGTGCACGAAACGCACATTTCGTTGCAAAAGCGGCGTTTTGTTGCACGAAACGTACGTTTAGCGGCAAAACTGTGCGAAGGCGGCATCTTGGTGCACGAAACGCACGTTTAGCGTCAAAACTGTGCAAAAGCAGCATTTTGGTGCACGAAACGCACGTTTAGCGTCAAAACTGTGCAAAAGCAGCGTTTTGGTGCACGAAACGCACGTTTAGCGTCAAAACTGTACAAAAGCAGCGTTTCGGTTCACGAAACGCACGTTGAGCGTCAAAACTGTGCAATAGCAGCGTTTTCGTGCACGAAACGCAAGTTTAGCGTCAAAACTGTGCAAAAGCAGCGTTTTGGTGCACGAAATGCACGTTTCGTTGCAAAAGCGGCGTTTTGGTGCACGAAACGCACGTTTAGTGTCAAAACTGTGCAAAAGCAGCGTTTTGGTGCACGAAACGCAAGTTTAGCGTCAAAACTGTGCAAAAGCAGCGTTTTGGTGCACGAAACGCACGTTGAGCGTCAAAACTGTGCAATAGCAGCGTTTTGGTGCACGAAACGCACGTTTAGCGTCAAAACTATGCAAAAGCAGCGTTTTGGTGCACGATATGCACGTTTCGTTGCAAAAGCGGCGTTTTGGTGCACGAAACGCAGGTTTAGCGTCAAAACTGTGCAAAAGCAACGTTTTGGTGCACGAAACGCACATTTCGTTGCAAAAGCGGCGTTTTGTTGCACGAAACGTACGTTTCGCGTCAAAACTGTGCGAAAGCAACGTTTTGGTGCACGAAACGCACGTTTAGCGTCAAAACTGAGCAAATGCAGCGTTTTGGTGCACGAAACGCACGTTTAGCGGCAAAACTGTGCAAAAGGAGCATTTTGGAGCACGAAACGCACGTTTAGCGTCAAAACTGTGCAAAAGCAGCGTTATGGTGCACGAAACGCACGTTTAGCGTCAAAACTGTGCAAAAGCAGCGTTTTCGTGCACGAAACGCACGTTTAGCGTCAAAACTGTGCAAAAGCAGCGTTTTGGTGAACGAAACGCACGTTTAGCGTCAAAACTGTGCAAAAGCAGCGTTTTGGTGCACGAAATGCACGTTTCGCTGCAAAAGCGGCGTTTTGGTGCACGAAACGCACGTTTAGTGTCAAAACGGTGCAAAAGCAGCGTTTTGTTGCACGAAACGCACGTTTCGTTGCGAAAGCGGCGTTTTGGTACACGAAACGCACGTTTAGCGTAAAAACTGTGCAAAAGCAGCATTTTGGTGCACGAAACGCACGTTTAGCGTCAAAACTGCGCAAAAGCAGCGTTTTGGTGCACGAAACGCACGTTTAGCGTCAAAACTGTGCAAAAGCAGCGTTTTGGTGCACGAAACGCACGTTTAGCGTCAAAACTGTGCAAAAGCAGCGTTTTGGTGCACGAAACGCACGTTTAGCGTCAAAACTGTGCAAAAGCAGCATTTTGTTGCACGAAACGCACGTTTAGCGTCAAAACTGTGCAAAAGCAGCGTTTTGGTGCACGAAACGCACGTTTTGCGTCAAAACTGTGCAAAAGCAGCGTTTTGGTGCTCGAAACGCACGTTTAGCGTCAAATGTGTGCAAAAGCAGCGTTTTGGTGCACGAAACGCACGTTTCGTTGCAAAAGCGGCGTTTTGGTGCACGAAACGCACGTTTAGCGTCAAATGTGTGCAAAAGCAGCGTTTTGGTGCACGAAACGCACGTTTCGTTGCAAAAGCGGCGTTTTGGTGCACGAAACGCACGTTTAGCGTCAAAACTGTGCAATAGCAGCGTTTTCGTGCACGAAACGCACGTTTAGCGTCAAAACTGTGCAAAAGCAGCGTTTTGGTGCTCGAAACGCACGTTTAGCGTCAAAACTGTGCAAAAGCAGCGTTTTGGTGCACGAAACGCACGTTTAGCGTCAGAGCTGTGCAAAAGCAGCGTCTTGGTGCACGAAACGCACGTTTAGCGTCAAAACTGTGCAAAAGCAGCGTTTTGGTGCACGAAACGCACGTTTAGCGTCAGAGCTGTGCAAAAGCAGCGTCTTGGTGCACGAAACGCACATTTCGTTGCAAAAGCGGCGTTTTGTTGCACGAAACGTACGTTTAGCGTCAAAACTGTGCAAAAGCAGCGTTCTGGTGCTCGAAACGCACGTTTCGCTGCTAAAGCGGCGTTTTGTTGCACGAAACGCACGTTTAGCGTCAAAACTGTGCAAAAGCAGCGTCTTGGTGCACGAAACGCACATTTCGTTGCAAAAGCGGCGTTTTGGTGCACGAAACGCACGTTTAGCGTCAAAACTGTGCAAAAGCAGCGTTTTGGAGCTCGAAACGCGCGTTTCGTTGCAAAAGCGGCGTTTTGGAGCACGAAACGCACGTTTAGCGTCAAGACTGTGCAAAAGCAGCGTTTTGGTGCACGAAACGCACGTTTAGCTTCAAAACTGTGCAAAAGCAGCGTTTTGGTGCTCGAAACGCACGTTCAGAATCAAAACTGTGCAAAAGCAGCGTTTTGGTGCACGAAACGCACGTTTAGCGTCAAAACTGAGCAAATGCAGCGTTTTGGTGCACGAAACGCACGTTTAGCGGCAAAACTGTGCAAAAGGAGCATTTTGGAGCACGAAACGCACGTTTAGCGTCAAAACTGTGCAAAAGCAGCGTTTTGGTGCACGAAACGCACGTTTAGCGTCAAAACTGTGCAAAAGCAGCGTTTTGGTGCACGAAACGCACGTTGAGCGTCAAAACTGTGCAATAGCAGCGTTATGGTGCACGAAACGCACGTTTAGCGTCAAAACTGTGCAATAGCAGCGTTTTCGTGCACGAAACGCACATTTCGTTGCAAAAGCGGCATTTTGTTGCACGAAACGTACGTTTAGCGGCAAAACTGTGCAAAAGCAGCGTTTTGGTGCACGAAACGCACGTTGAGCGTCAAAACTGTGGAATAGCAACGTTTTGGTGCACGAAACGCACGTTCTGCGTCAAAACTCTGCAAAAGCAGCGTTTTGGTGCACGAAACGCACGTTTTGCGTCAAAACTGTGCAAAAGCAGCGTTTTGGTGCTCGAAACGCACGTTTAGCGTCAAATGTGTGCAAAAGCAGCGTTTTGGTGCACGAAACGCACGTCTCGTTGCGAAAGCGGCATCTTGGTGCACGAAACGCACGTTTAGCGTCAAAACTGTGCAAAAGCAGCGTTCTGGTGCTCGAAACGCACGTTTCGCTGCTAAAGCGGCGTTTTGTTGCACGAAACGCACGTTTAGCGTCAAAACTGTGCAAAAGCAGCGTCTTGGTGCACGAAACGCACATTTCGTTGCAAAAGCGGCGTTTTGGTGCACGAAACGCACGTTTAGCGTCAAAACTGTGCAAAATCAGCGTTTTGGTGCACGAAACGCACCTTTCGTTGCAAAAGCGGCGTTTTGGTGCACGAAACGCACGTTTAGCGTCGAAACTGGGCAAAAGCAGCGTTTTGGTGCACGAAACGCACGTTTAGCGTCAAAACTGTGCAAAAGCAGCGTTTTGGTGCACGAAACGCACGTTTAGCGTCAGAACTGTGCAAAAGCAGCGTTTTGGTGCACGAAACGCACGTTTCGTTGCGAAAGCGGCGTTTTGGTGCACGAAACGCACGTTTAGCGTCAAAACTGTGCAAAAGCAGCATTTTGGTGCACGAAACGCACGTTTAGCGTCAAAACTGTGCAAAAGCAGCGTTTTGGTGCACGAAACGCACGTTTAGCGTCAAAACTGTACAAAAGCAGCGTTTTGGTGCACGGAACGCACGTTTTGCGTCAAAACTGTGCAAAAGCAGCGTTTTGGAGCTCGAAACGCGCGTTTCGTTGAAAAAGCGGCGTTTTGGAGCACGAAACGCACGTTTAGCGTCAAAACTGTGCAAAAGCAGCGTTTTGGTGCACGAAACGCACGTTTAGCGTCAAAACTGTGCAAAAGCAGCGTTTTGGTGCACGAAACGCACGTTTAGAATCAAAACTGTGCAAAAGCAGCGTTATGGTGCACGAAACGCACGTTTAGCGTTAAACTGTGCAATAGCAGCGTTTTCGTGCACGAAACGCACGTTTAGCGTCAAAACTGTGCAAAAGCAGCGTTTTGGAACTCGAAACGCACGTTTAGCGTCAAAACTGTACAAAAGCAGCGTTTTGGTGCACGAAACGCACGTTTAGCGTCAAAACTGTGCAAAAGCAGCGTTTTGGTGCTCGAAACGCACGTTTCGCTGCTAAAGCGGCGTTTTGTTGCACGAAACGCACGTTTAGCGTCAAAACTATGCAAAAGCAGCGTCTTGGTGCACGAAACGCACATTTCGTTGCAAAAGCGGCGTTTTGTTGCACGAAACGTACGTTTAGCGGCAAAACTGTGCAAAAGCAGCGTTTTGGTGCACGAAACGCACGTTTAGCGTCAAAACTGTGCAAAAGCAGCGTTTTGGTGCACGAAACGCACGTTGAGCGTCAAAACTGTGGAATAGCAGCGTTTTGGTGCACGAAACGCACGTTTTGCGTCAAAACTGTGCAAAAGCAGCGTTTTGTTGCTCGAAACGCACGTTTAGCGTCAAATGTGTGCAAAAGCAGCGTTTTGGTGCACGAAACGCACGTTTCGTTGCGAAAGCGGCATCTTGGTGCACGAAACGCACGTTTAGCGTCAAAACTGAGCAAATGCAGCGTTTTGGTGCACGAAACGCACGTTTAGCGGCAAAACTGTGCAAAAGGAGCATTTTGGAGCACGAAACGCACGTTTAGCGTCAAAACTGTGCAAAAGCAGCGTTTTGGTGCACGAAACGCACGTTTAGCGTCAAAACTGTGCAAAAGCAGCGTTTTGGTGCACGAAACGCACGTTGAGCGTCAAAACTGTGCAATAGCAGCGTTATGGTGCACGAAACGCACGTTTAGCGTCAAAACTGTGCAATAGCAGCGTTTTCGTGCACGAAACGCACATTTCGTTGCAAAAGCGGCATTTTGTTGCACGAAACGTACGTTTAGCGGCAAAACTGTGCAAAAGCAGCGTTTTGGTGCACGAAACGCACGTTGAGCGTCAAAACTGTGGAATAGCAACGTTTTGGTGCACGAAACGAACGTTCTGCGTCAAAACTCTGCAAAAGCAGCGTTTTGGAGCTCGAAACGCACGTTTAGCGTCAAAACTGTACAAAAGCAGCGTTATGGTGCACGAAACGCACGTTTAGCGTCAAAACTGTGCAATAGCAGCGTTTTCGTGCACGAAACGCACGTTTAGCGTCAAAACTGTGCAAAAGCAGCGTTTTGGAGCTCGAAACGCACGTTTAGCGTCAAAACTGTACAAAAGCAGCGTTTTGGTGCACGAAACGCACGTTTAGCGTCAAAACTGTGCAAAAGCAGCGTTTTGGAGCTCGAAACGCACGTTTCGTTGCAAAAGCGGCGTTTTGGTGCACGAAACGCACGTTTTGCGTCAAAACTGTGCAAAAGCAGCGTTTTGGTGCTCGAAACGCACGTTTCGCTGCTAAAGCGGCGTTTTGTTGCACGAAACGCACGTTTAGCGGCAAAACTGTGCAAAAACAGCGTTTTGGTGCACGAAACGCACGTTTAGCGTCAAAACTGTGCAAAAGCAGCGTTTTGGTGCACGAAACGCACGTTGAGCGTCAAAACTGTGGAATAGCAGCGTTTTGGTGCCCGAAACGCACGTTTTGCGTCAAAACTGTGCAAAAGCAGCGTTTTGGAGCTCGAAACGCACGTTTCGTTGCAAAAGCGGCGTTTTGGTGCACGAAACGCACGTTTAGCGTCAAAACTGTGCAAAAGCAGCGTCTTGGTGCACGAAACGCACATTTCGTTGCAAAAGCGGCGTTTTGGTGCACGAAACGCACGTTTAGCGTCAAAACTGTGCAAAATCAGCGTTTTGGTGCACGAAACGCACCTTTCGTTGCAAAAGCGGCGTTTTGGTGCACGAAACGCACGTTTAGCGTCGAAACTGGGCAAAAGCAGCGTTTTGGTGCACGAAACGCACGTTTAGCGTCAAAACTGTGCAAAAGCAGCGTTTTGGTGCACGAAACGCACGTTTAGCGTCAGAACTGTGCAAAAGCAGCGTTTTGGTGCACGAAACGCACGTTTCGTTGCGAAAGCGGCGTTTTGGTGCACGAAACGCACGTTTAGCGTCAAAACTGTGCAAAAGCAGCATTTTGGTGCACGAAACGCACGTTTAGCGTCAAAACTGTGCAAAAGCAGCGTTTTGGTGCACGAAACGCACGTTTAGCGTCAAAACTGTACAAAAGCAGCGTTTTGGTGCACGGAACGCACGTTTTGCGTCAAAACTGTGCAAAAGCAGCGTTTTGGAGCTCGAAACGCGCGTTTCGTTGAAAAAGCGGCGTTTTGGAGCACGAAACGCACGTTTAGCGTCAAAACTGTGCAAAAGCAGCGTTTTGGTGCACGAAACGCACGTTTAGCGTCAAAACTGTGCAAAAGCAGCGTTTTGGTGCACGAAACGCACGTTTAGAATCAAAACTGTGCAAAAGCAGCGTTATGGTGCACGAAACGCACGTTTAGCGTTAAACTGTGCAATAGCAGCGTTTTCGTGCACGAAACGCACGTTTAGCGTCAAAACTGTGCAAAAGCAGCGTTTTGGAACTCGAAACGCACGTTTAGCGTCAAAACTGTACAAAAGCAGCGTTTTGGTGCACGAAACGCACGTTTAGCGTCAAAACTGTGCAAAAGCAGCGTTTTGGTGCTCGAAACGCACGTTTCGCTGCTAAAGCGGCGTTTTGTTGCACGAAACGCACGTTTAGCGTCAAAACTGTGCAAAAGCAGCGTCTTGGTGCACGAAACGCACATTTCGTTGCAAAAGCGGCGTTTTGTTGCACGAAACGTACGTTTAGCGGCAAAACTGTGCAAAAGCAGCGTTTTGGTGCACGAAACGCACGTTTAGCGTCAAAACTGTGCAAAAGCAGCGTTTTGGTGCACGAAACGCACGTTGAGCGTCAAAACTGTGGAATAGCAGCGTTTTGGTGCACGAAACGCACGTTTTGCGTCAAAACTGTGCAAAAGCAGCGTTTTGTTGCTCGAAACGCACGTTTAGCGTCAAATGTGTGCAAAAGCAGCGTTTTGGTGCACGAAACGCACGTTTCGTTGCGAAAGCGGCATCTTGGTGCACGAAACGCACGTTTAGCGTCAAAACTGAGCAAATGCAGCGTTTTGGTGCACGAAACGCACGTTTAGCGGCAAAACTGTGCAAAAGGAGCATTTTGGAGCACGAAACGCACGTTTAGCGTCAAAACTGTGCAAAAGCAGCGTTTTGGTGCACGAAACGCACGTTTAGCGTCAAAACTGTGCAAAAGCAGCGTTTTGGTGCACGAAACGCACGTTGAGCGTCAAAACTGTGCAATAGCAGCGTTATGGTGCACGAAACGCACGTTTAGCGTCAAAACTGTGCAATAGCAGCGTTTTCGTGCACGAAACGCACATTTCGTTGCAAAAGCGGCATTTTGTTGCACGAAACGTACGTTTAGCGGCAAAACTGTGCAAAAGCAGCGTTTTGGTGCACGAAACGCACGTTGAGCGTCAAAACTGTGGAATAGCAACGTTTTGGTGCACGAAACGAACGTTCTGCGTCAAAACTCTGCAAAAGCAGCGTTTTGGAGCTCGAAACGCACGTTTAGCGTCAGAACTGTGCAAAAGCAGCGTTTTGGTGCACGAAACGCACGTTTCGTTGCGAAAGCGGCGTTTTGGTGCACGAAACGCACGTTTAGCGTCAAAACTGTGCAAAAGCAGCATTTTGGTGCACGAAACGCACGTTTAGCGTCAAAACTGTGCAAAAGCAGCGTTTTGGTGCACGAAACGCACGTTTAGCGTCAAAACTGTACAAAAGCAGCGTTTTGGTGCACGGAACGCACGTTTAGCGTCAAAACTGTGCAAAAGCAGCGTTTTGGAGCTCGAAACGCGCGTTTCGTTGCAAAAGCGGCGTTTTGGAGCACGAAATGCACGTTTAGCGTCAAAACGGTGCAAAAGCAGCGTTTTGGTGCACGAAACGCACGTTTAGCGTCAAAACTGTGCAAAAGCAGCGTTTTGGTGCACGAAACGCACGTTTAGAATCAAAACTGTGCAAAAGCAGCGTTATGGTGCACGAAACGCACGTTTAGTGTAAAAACTGTGCAATAGCAGCGTTTTCGTGCACGAAACGCACGTTTAGCGTCAAAACTGTGCAAAAGCAGCGTTTTGGAGCTCGAAACGCACGTTTAGCGTCAAAACTGTACAAAAGCAGCGTTTTGGTGCACGAAACGCACGTTTAGCGTCAAAACTGTGCAAAAGCAGCGTTTTGGAGCTCGAAACGCACGTTTCGTTGCAAAAGCGGCGTTTTGGTGCACGAAACGCACGTTTTGCGTCAAAACTGTGCAAAAGCAGCGTTTTGGTGCACGAAACGCACGTTTAGCGTCAAAACTGTGCAAAAGCAGCGTTTTGGTGCACGAAACGCACCTTTCGATGCAAAAGCGGCGTTTTGGTGCACGAAACGCACGTTTAGCGTCGAAACTGTGCAAAAGCAGCGTTTTGGTGCACGAAACGCACGTTTAGCGTCAAAACTGTGCAAAAGCAGCGTTTTGAAGCTCGAAACGCACGTTTAGCGTCAAAACTGTACAAAAGCAGCGTTTTGGTGCACGAAACGCACGTTTAGCGTCAAAACTGTGCAAAAGCAGCGTTTTGGTGCTCGAAACGCACGTTTCGCTGCTAAAGCGGCGTTTTGTTGCACGAAACGCACGTTTAGCGTCAAAACTGTGCAAAAGCAGCGTCTTGGTGCACGAAACGCACATTTCGTTGCAAAAGCAGCGTTATGGTGCACGAAACGCACGTTTAGCGTCAAAACTGTGCAATAGCAGCGTTTTCGTGCACGAAACGCACGTTTAGCGTCAAAACTGTGCAAAAGCAGCGTTTTGGAGCTCGAAACGCACGTTTAGCGTCAAAACTGTACAAAAGCAGCGTTTTGGTGCACGAAACGCACGTTTAGCGTCAAAACTGTGCAAAAGCAGCGTTTTGGAGCTCGAAACGCACGTTTCGTTGCAAAAGCGGCGTTTTGGTGCACGAAACGCACGTTTAGCGTCAAAACTGTGCAAAATCAGCGTTTTGGTGCACGAAACGCACGTTTAGCGTCAAAACTGTGCAAAAGAAGCGTTTTGGTGCACGAAACGCACCTTTCGTTGCAAAAGCGGCGTTTTGGTGCACGAAACGCACGTTTAGCGTCGAAACTGTGCAAAAGCAGCGTTTTGGAGCTCGAAACGCACGTTTAGCGTCAAGACTGTGCAAAAGCAGCGTTTTGGTGCACGAAACGCACGTTTACCGTCAAAACTGTGCAAAAGCAGCGTTTTCGTGCACGAAACGCACGTTTAGCGTCTAAACTGTGCAGAAGCAGCGTTTTGGAGCTCGAAACGCACGTTTACCGTCAAAACTGTGCAATAGCAGCGTTTTGGAGCTCGAAACGCACGTTTCGTTGCAAAAGCGGCGTATTGGTGCACGAAACGCACGTTTAGCGTCAAAACTGTGCAAAAGCAGCGTTTTGGTGCACGAAACGCACCTTTCGATGCAAAAGCGGCGTTTTGGTGCACGAAACGCACGTTTAGCGTCGAAACTGTGCAAAAGCAGCGTTTTGGTGCACGAAACGCACGTTTAGCGTCAAAACTGTGCAAAAGCAGCGTTTTGAAGCTCGAAACGCACGTTTAGCGTCAAAACTGTACAAAAGCAGCGTTTTGGTGCACGAAACGCACGTTTAGCGTCAAAACTGTGCAAAAGCAGCGTTTTGGTGCTCGAAACGCACGTTTCGCTGCTAAAGCGGCGTTTTGTTGCACGAAACGCACGTTTAGCGTCAAAACTGTGCAAAAGCAGCGTCTTGGTGCACGAAACGCACATTTCGTTGCAAAAGCGGCGTTTTGTTGCACGAAACGTACGTTTAGCGGCAAAACTGTGCAAAAGCAGCGTTTTGGTGCACGAAACGCACGTTTAGCGTCAAAACTGTGCAAAAGCAGCGTTTTGGTGCACGAAACGCACGTTGAGCGTCAAAACTGTGGAATAGCAGCGTTTTGGTGCACGAAACGCACGTTTTGCATCAAAACTGTGCAAAAGCAGCGTTTTGTTGCTCGAAACGCACGTTTAGCGTCAAATGTGTGCAAAAGCAGCGTTTTGGTGCACGAAACGCACGTTTCGTTGCGAAAGCGGCATCTTGGTGCACGAAACGCACGTTTAGCGTCAAAACTGTGCAAAAGCAGCGTTTTGGTGCACGAAACGCACGTTTAGCGTCAAAACTTTGCAAAAGCAGCGTTTTGGTGCACGAAACGCACGTTTAGAATCAAAACTGTGCAAAAGCAGCGTTTTGGTGCACGAAACGCACCTTTCGTTGCAAAAGCGGCGTTTTGGTGCACGAAACGCACGTTTAGCGTCGAAACTGTGCAAAAGCAGCGTTTTGGTGCACGAAACGCACGTTTCGTTGCGAAAGCAGCGTTTTGGTGCACGAAACGCACGTTTAGCGTCAAAACTGTGCAAAAGCAGCGTTTTGGTGCACGAAACGCACGTTTAGAATCAAAACTGTGCAAAATCAGCGTTATGGTGCACGAAACGCACGTTTAGCGTAAAAACTGTGCAATAGCAGCGTTTTCGTGCACGAAACGCACGTTTAGCGTCAAAACTGTGCAAAAGCAGCGTTTTGGAGCTCGAAACGCACGTTTAGCGTCAAAACTGTACAAAAGCAGCGTTTTGGTGCACGAAACGCACGTTTAGCGTCAAAACTGTGCAAAAGCAGCGTTTTGGTGCACGAAACGCACGTTTAGCGTCAAAACTGTGCAAAAGCAGCGTTTTCGTGCACGAAACGCACGTTTAGCGTCTAAACTGTGCAGAAGCAGCGTTTTGGAGCTCGAAACGCACGTTTACCGTCAAAACTGTGCAATAGCAGCGTTTTGGAGCTCGAAACGCACGTTTCGTTGCAAAAGCGGCGTATTGGTGCACGAAACGCACGTTTTGCGTCAAAACTGTGCAAAAGCAGCGTTTTGGTGCTCGAAACGCACGTTTCGCTGCTAAAGCGGCGTTTTGTTGCACGAAACGCACGTTTAGCGGCAAAACTGTGCAAAAGCAGCGTTTTGGTGCACGAAACGCACGTTTAGCGTCAAAACTGTGCAAAAGCAGCGTTTTGGTGCACGAAACGCACGTTGAGCGTCAAAACTGTGGAATAGCAGCGTTTCGGTGCACGAAACGCACGTTTTGCGTCAAAACTGTGCAAAAGCAGCGTTTTGTTGCTCGAAACGCACGTTTAGCGTCAAATGTGTGCAAAAGCAGCGTTTTGGTGCACGAAACGCACGTTTCGTTGCGAAAGCGGCATCTTGGTGCACGAAACGCACGTTTAGCGTCAAAACTGTGCAAAAGAAGCGTTTTGGTGCACGAAACGCACCTTTCGTTGCAAAAGCGGCGTTTTGGCGCACGAAACGCACGTTTAGCGTCAAAACTGTGCAAAAGCAGCGTTTTGGTGCACGAAACGCACGTTTAGCGTCAAAACTGTGCAAAAGCAGCGTTTTGGTGCACGAAACGCACCTTTCGTTGCAAAAGCGGCGTTTTGGTGCGCGAAACGCACGTTTAGCGTCGAAACTGTGCAAAAGCGGCGTTTTGGTGCACGAAACGCACGTTTAGCGTCAAAACTGTGCAAAAGCAGCATTTTGGTGCACGAAACGCACGTTTAGCGTCAAAACTGTGCAAAAGCAGCGTTTTGGTGCACGAAACGCACGTTTAGAATCAAAACTGTGCAAAAGCAGCGTTATGGTGCACGAAACGCACGTTTAGCGTAAAAACTGTGCAATAGCAGCGTTTTCGTGCACGAAACGCACGTTTAGCGTCAAAACTGTGCAGAAGCAGCGTTTTGGAGCTCGAAACGCGCGTTTAGCGTCAAAACTGTACAAAAGCAGCGTTTTGGTGCACGAAACGCACGTTTAGCGTCAAAACTGTGCAAAAGCAGCGTTTTGGCGCACGAAACGCACGTTTAGCGTCAAAACTGTGCAAAAGCAGCGTTTTGGTGCACGAAACGCACGTTTAGCGTCAAAACTGTGCAAAAGCAGCGTTTTGGTGCACGAAACGCACCTTTCGTTGCAAAAGCGGCGTTTTGGTGCACGAAACGCACGTTTAGCGTCGAAACTGTGCAAAAGCGGCGTTTTGGTGCACGAAACGCACGTTTAGCGTCAAAACTGTGCAAAAGCAGCATTTTGGTGCACGAAACGCACGTTTAGCGTCAAAACTGTGCAAAAGCAGCGTTTTGGTGCACGAAACGCACGTTTAGAATCAAAACTGTGCAAAAGCAGCGTTATGGTGCACGAAACGCACGTTTAGCGTAAAAACTGTGCAATAGCAGCGTTTTCGTGCACGAAACGCACGTTTAGCGTCAAAACTGTGCAAAAGCAGCGTTTTGGAGCTCGAAACGCGCGTTTAGCGTCAAAACTGTACAAAAGCAGCGTTTTGGTGCACGAAACGCACGTTTAGCGTCAAAACTGTGCAAAAGCAGCGTTTTCGTGCACGAAACGCACGTTTTGCGTCAAAACTGTGCAGAGGCAGCGTTTTGGAGCTCGAAACGCGCGTTTACCGTCAAAACTGTGCAATAGCAGCGTTTTGGAGCTCGAAACGCACGTTTCGTTGCAAAAGCGGCGTATTGGTGCACGAAACGCACGTTTTGCGTCAAAACTGTGATAAATCAGCGTTTTGGTGCACGAAACGCACGTTTAGCGTCAAAACTGTGCAAAAGCAGCGTTTTCGTGCACGAAACGCACGTTTAGCGTCAAAACTGTGCAAAAGCAGCGTTTTGGTGCAAGAAACGGACGTTCAGCGTCAAAACTGAGCAAATGCAGCGTTTTGGTGTACGAAACGCACGTTTAGCGTCAAAACTGTGCAAAAGCAGCGTTTTGGTGCTCGAAACGCACGTTTCGCTGCTAAAGCGGCGTTTTGTTGCACGAAACGCACGTTTAGCGTCAAAACTGTGCAAAAGCAGCGTCTTGGTGCACGAAACGCACATTTCGTTGCAAAAGCGGCGTTTTGTTGCACGAAACGTACGTTTAGCGGCAAAACTGTGCAAAAGCAGCGTTTTGGTGCACGAAACGCACGTTTAGCGTCAAAACTGTGCAAAAGCAGCATTTTGGTGCACGAAACGCACGTTTAGCGTCAAAACTGTGCAAAAGCAGCGTTTTGGTGCACGAAACGCACGTTTAGCGTCAAAAGTGTACAAAAGCAGCGTTTTGGTGCACGAAACGCACGTTTAGCGTCAGAACTGTGCAAAAGCAGCGTTTTGGTGCACGAAACGCACGTTTCGTTGCGAAAGCGGCGTTTTGGTGCACGAAACGCACGTTTATCGTCAAAACTGGGCAAAAGCAGCATTTTGGTGCACGAAACGCACGTTTAGCGTCAAAACTGTGCAAAAGCAGCGTTTTGGTGCACGAAACGCACGTTTAGCGTCAAAACTGTGCAAAAGCAGCGTTTTGGTGCACGAAACGCACCTTTCGTTGCAAAAGCGGCGTTTTGGTGCACGAAACGCACGTTTAGCGTCGAAACTGTGCAAAAGCAGCGTTTTGGTGCACGAAACGCACGTTTAGCGTCAAAACTGTGCAAAAGCAGCGTTTTGGTGCACGAAACGCACGTTTAGCGTCAGAACTGTGCAAAAGCAGCGTTTTGGTGCACGAAACGCACGTTTAGAATCAAAACTGTGCAAAAGCAGCGTTATGGTGCACGAAACGCACGTTTAGCGTAAAAACTGTGCAATAGCAGCGTTTTCGTGCAAGAAACGCACGTTTAGCGTCAAAACTGTGCAAAAGCAGCGTTTTGGAGCTCGAAACGCACGTTTAGCGTCAAAACTGTACAAAAGCAGCGTTTTGGTGCACGAAACGCACGTTTAGCGTCAAAACTGTGCAAAAGCAGCGTTTTGGCGCTCGAAACGCACGTTTCGTTGCAAAAGCGGCGTTTTGGTGCACGAAACGCACGTTTTGCGTCAAAACTGTGCAAAAGCAGCGTTTTGGTGCACGAAACGCACGTTTAGCGTGAAACTGTGCAAAAGCAGCGTTTTGGTGCACGAAACGCACCTTTCGTTGCAAACGCGGCGTTTTGGTGCACGAAACGCACGTTTAGCGTCGAAACTGTGCAAAAGCAGCGTTTTGGTGCACGAAACGCACGTTTAGCGTCAAAACTGTGCAAAAGCAGCGTTTTGGTGCACGAAACGCACGTTTAGCGTCAGAACTGTGCAAAAGCAGCGTTTTGGTGCACGAAACGCACGTTTCGTTGCGAAAGCGGCGTTTTGGTGCACGAAACGCACGTTTAGCGTCAAAGCTGTGCAAAAGCAGCATTTTGGTGCACGAAACGCACGTTTAGCGTCAAAACTGTGCGAAAGCAGCGTTTTGGTGCACGAAACGCACGTTTAGCGTCAAAACTGTACAAAAGCAGCGTTTTGGTGCACGGAACGCACGTTTAGCGTCAAAACTGTGCAAAAGCAGCGTTTTGGTGCACGAAACGCAAGTTGAGCGTCAAAACTGAGCAATAGCAGCGTTTTGGTGCACGAAACGCACGTTTTGCGTCAAAACTGTGATAAATCAGCGTTTTGGTGCACGAAACGCACGTTTAGCGTCAAAACTGTGCAAAAGCAGCGTTTTCGTGCACGAAACGCACGTTTAGCGTCAAAACTGTGCAGAGGCAGCGTTTTGGAGCTCGAAACGCGCGTTTACCGTCAAAACTGTGCAATAGCAGCGTTTTGGAGCTCGAAACGCACGTTTTGTTGCAAAAGCGGCGTATTGGTGCACGAAACGCACGTTTTGCGTCAAAACTGTGCAAAAGTGGCGTTTTGGTGCTCGAAACGCACGTTTCGCTGCTAAAGCGGCGTTTTGTTGCACGAAACGCACGTTTAGCGTCAAAACTGTGCAAAAGCAGCGTCTTGGTGCACGAAACGCACATTTCGTTGCAAAAGCGGCGTTTTGTTGCACGAAACGTACGTTTAGCGGCAAAACTGTGCAAAAGCAGCGTTTTGGTGCACGAAACGCACGTTTCGTTGCGAAAGCGGCGTTTTGGTGCACGAAACGCACGTTTATCGTCAAAACTGTGCAAAAGCAGCATTTTGGTGCACGAAACGCACGTTTAGCGTCAAAACTGTGCAAAAGCAGCGTTTTGGTGCACGAAACGCACGTTTAGCGTCAAAACTGTGCAAAAGCAGCGTTTTGGTGCACGAAACGCACCTTTCGTTGCAAAAGCGGCGTTTTGGTGCACGAAACGCACGTTTAGCGTCGAAACTGTGCAAAAGCAGCGTTTTGGTGCACGAAATGCACGTTTAGCGTCAAAACTGTGCAAAAGCAGCGTTTTGGTGCACGAAACGCACGTTTAGCGTCAGAACTGTGCAAAAACAGCGTTTTGGTGCACGAAACGCACGTTTAGAATCAAAACTGTGCAAAAGCAGCGTTATGGTGCACGAAACGCACGTTTAGCGTAAAAACTGTGCAATAGCAGCGTTTTCGTGCACGAAACGCACGTTTAGCGTCAAAACTGTGCAAAAGCAGCGTTTTGGAGCTCGAAACGCACGTTTAGCGTCAAAACTGTACAAAAGCAGCGTTTTGGTGCACGAAACGCACGTTTAGCGTCAAAACTGTGCAAAAGCAGCGTTTTGGTGCTCGAAACGCACGTTTCGCTGCTAAAGCGGCGTTTTGTTGCACGAAACGCACGTTTAGCGTCAAAACTGTGCAAAAGCAGCGTCTTGGTGCACGAAACGCACATTTCGTTGCAAAAGCGGCGTTTTGTTGCACGAAACGTACGTTTAGCGGCAAAACTGTGCAAAAGCAGCGTTTTGGTGCACGAAACGCACGTTTAGCGTCAAAACTGTGCAAAAGCAGCATTTTGGTGCACGAAACGCACGTTTAGCGTCAAAACTGTGCAAAAGCAGCGTTTTGGTGCACGAAACGCACGTTTAGCGTCAAAACTGTACAAAAGCAGCGTTTTGGTGCACGAAACGCACGTTTAGCGTCAGAACTGTGCAAAAGCAGCGTATTGGTGCACGAAACGCACGTTTCGTTGCGAAAGCGGCGTTTTGGTGCACGAAACGCACGTTTATCGTCAAAACTGGGCAAAAGCAGCATTTTGGTGCACGAAACGCACGTTTAGCGTCAAAACTGTGCAAAAGCAGCGTTTTGGTGCACGAAACGCACGTTTAGCATCAAAACTGTGCAAAAGCAGCGTTTTGGTGCACGAAACGCACCTTTCGTTGCAAAAGCGGCGTTTTGGTGCACGAAACGCACGTTTAGCGTCGAAACTGTGCAAAAGCAGCGTTTTGGTGCACGAAACGCACGTTTAGCGTCAAAACTGTGCAAAAGCAGCGTTTTGGTGCACGAAACGCACGTTTAGCGTCAGAACTGTGCAAAAGCAGCGTTTTGGTGCACGAAACGCACGTTTAGAATCAAAACTGTGCAAAAGCAGCGTTATGGTGCACGAAACGCACGTTTAGCGTAAAAACTGTGCAATAGCAGCGTTTTCGTGCAAGAAACGCACGTTTAGCGTCAAAACTGTGCAAAAGCAGCGTTTTGGAGCTCGAAACGCACGTTTAGCGTCAAAACTGTACAAAAGCAGCGTTTTGGTGCACGAAACGCACGTTTAGCGTCAAAACTGTGCAAAAGCAGCGTTTTGGAGCTCGAAACGCACGTTTCGTTGCAAAAGCGGCGTTTTGGTGCACGAAACGCACGTTTTGCGTCAAAACTGTGCAAAAGCAGCGTTTTGGTGCACGAAACGCACGTTTAGCGTGAAACTGTGCAAAAGCAGCGTTTTGGTGCACGAAACGCACCTTTCGTTGCAAAAGCGGCGTTTTGGTGCACGAAACGCACGTTTAGCGTCGAAACTGTGCAAAAGCAGCGTTTTGGTGCACGAAACGCACGTTTAGCGTCAAAACTGTGCAAAAGCAGCGTTTTGGTGCACGAAACGCACGTTTAGCGTCAGAACTGTGCAAAAGCAGCGTTTTGGTGCACGAAACGCACGTTTCGTTGCGAAAGCGGCGTTTTGTTGCACGAAACGCACGTTTAGCGTCAAAGCTGTGCAAAAGCAGCATTTTGGTGCACGAAACGCACGTTTAGCGTCAAAACTGTGCGAAAGCAGCGTTTTGGTGCACGAAACGCACGTTTAGCGTCAAAACTGTACAAAAGCAGCGTTTTGGTGCACGGAACGCACGTTTAGCGTCAAAACTGTGCAAAAGCAGCGTTTTGGTGCACGAAACGCAAGTTGAGCGTCAAAACTGAGCAATAGCAGCGTTTTGGTGCACGAAACGCACGTTTTGCGTCAAAACTGTGATAAATCAGCGTTTTGGTGCACGAAACGCACGTTTAGCGTCAAAACTGTGCAAAAGCAGCGTTTTCG
The DNA here is from genome assembly GCA_943735885.1 of Stelis phaeoptera. Lineage (NCBI taxonomy): Eukaryota > Metazoa > Arthropoda > Insecta > Hymenoptera > Megachilidae > Stelis > Stelis phaeoptera. The sequence goes on along the minus strand of CALSEM010000060.1, from coordinate 544,861 downwards.
TGCACGAAACGCACGTTTAGCGTCAAAACTGTGCAGAGGCAGCGTTTTGGAGCTCGAAACGCGCGTTTACCGTCAAAACTGTGCAATAGCAGCGTTTTGGAGCTCGAAACGCACGTTTTGTTGCAAAAGCGGCGTATTGGTGCACGAAACGCACGTTTTGCGTCAAAACTGTGCAAAAGTAGCGTTTTGGTGCTCGAAACGCACGTTTCGCTGCTAAAGCGGCGTTTTGTTGCACGAAACGCACGTTTAGCGTCAAAACTGTGCAAAAGCAGCGTCTTGGTGCACGAAACGCACATTTCGTTGCAAAAGCGGCGTTTTGTTGCACGAAACGTACGTTTAGCGGCAAAACTGTGCAAAAGCAGCGTTTTGGTGCACGAAACGCACGTTTCGTTGCGAAAGCGGCGTTTTGGTGCACGAAACGCACGTTTATCGTCAAAACTGTGCAAAAGCAGCATTTTGGTGCACGAAACGCACGTTTAGCGTCAAAACTGTGCAAAAGCAGCGTTTTGGTGCACGAAACGCACGTTTAGCGTCAAAACTGTGCAAAAGCAGCGTTTTGGTGCACGAAACGCACCTTTCGTTGCAAAAGCGGCGTTTTGGTGCACGAAACGCACGTTTAGCGTCGAAACTGTGCAAAAGCAGCGTTTTGGTGCACGAAATGCACGTTTAGCGTCAAAACTGTGCAAAAGCAGCGTTTTGGTGCACGAAACGCACGTTTAGCGTCAGAACTGTGCAAAAACAGCGTTTTGGTGCACGAAACGCACGTTTAGAATCAAAACTGTGCAAAAGCAGCGTTATGGTGCACGAAACGCACGTTTAGCGTAAAAACTGTGCAATAGCAGCGTTTTCGTGCACGAAACGCACGTTTAGCGTCAAAACTGTGCAAAAGCAGCGTTTTGGAGCTCGAAACGCACGTTTAGCGTCAAAACTGTACAAAAGCAGCGTTTTGGTGCACGAAACGCACGTTTAGCGTCAAAACTGTGCAAAAGCAGCGTTTTGGAGCTCGAAACGCACGTTTCGTTGCAAAAGCGGCGTTTTGGTGCACGAAACGCACGTTTTGCGTCAAAACTGTGCAAAAGCAGCGTTTTGGTGCACGAAATGCACGTTTCGTTGCAAAAGCGGCGTTTTGGTGCACGAAACGCACGTTTAGCGTCAAAACTGTGCAAAAGCAGCGTTTTGGAGCTCGAAACGCACGTTTCGTTGCAAAAGCGGCGTTTTGGTGCACGAAACGCACGTTTTGCGTCAAAACTGTGCAAAAGCAGCGTTTTGGTGCACGAAACGCACGTTTAGCGTCAAAACTGTGCAAAAGCAGCGTTTTGGTGCACGAAACGCACCTTTCGTTGCAAAAGCGGCGTTTTGGTGCACGAAACGCACGTTTAGCGTCGAAACTGTGCAAAAGCAGCGTTTTGGTGCACGAAACGCACGTTTAGCGTCAAAACTGTGCAAAAGCAGCGTTTTGGTGCACGAAACGCACGTTTAGCGTCAGAACTGTGCAAAAGCAGCGTTTTGGTGCACGAAACGCACGTTTAGCGTCAAAACTGTGCAAAAGCAGCGTTTTGGTGCACGAAACGCACGTTTAGAATCAAAACTGTGCAAAAGCAGCGTTATGGTGCACGAAACGCACGTTTAGCGTAAAGACTGTGCAATAGCAGCGTTTTCGTGCACGAAACGCACGTTTAGCGTCAAAACTGTGCAAAAGCAGCGTTTTGGAGCCCGAAACGCACGTTTAGCGTCAAAACTGTACAAAAGCAGCGTTTTGGTGCACGAAACGCACGTTTAGCGTCAAAACTGTGCAAAAGCAGCGTTTTGGTGCACGGAACGCACGTTTAGCGTCAAAACTGTGCAAAAGCAGCGTTTTGGTGCACGAAACGCACCTTTCGTTGCAAAAGCGGCGTTTTGGTGCACGAAACGCACGTTTAGCGTCGAAACTGTGCAAAAGCAGCGTTTTGGTGCACGAAACGCACGTTTAGCGTCAAAACTGTGCAAAAGCAGCGTTTTGGTGCACGAAACGCACGTTTAGCGTCAGAACTGTGCAAAAGCAGCGTTTTGGTGCACGAAACGCACGTTTCGTTGCGAAAGCGGCGTTTTGGTGCACGAAACGCACGTTTAGCGTCAAAGCTGTGCAAAAGCAGCATTTTGGTGCACGAAACGCACGTTTAGCGTCAAAACTGTGCGAAAGCAGCGTTTTGGTGCACGAAACGCACGTTTAGCGTCAAAACTGTACAAAAGCAGCCTTTTGGTGCACGGAACGCACGTTTAGCGTCAAAACTGTGCAAAAGCAGCGTTTTGGTGCACGAAACGCAAGTTGAGCGTCAAAACTGAGCAATAGCAGCGTTTTGGTGCACGAAACGCACGTTTTGCGTCAAAACTGTGATAAATCAGCGTTTTGGTGCACGAAACGCACGTTTAGCGTCAAAACTGTGCAAAAGCAGCGTTTTCGTGCACGAAACGCACGTTTAGCGTCAAAACTGTGCAGAGGCAGCGTTTTGGAGCTCGAAACGCGCGTTTACCGTCAAAACTGTGCAATAGCAGCGTTTTGGAGCTCGAAACGCACGTTTTGTTGCAAAAGCGGCGTATTGGTGCACGAAACGCACGTTTTGCGTCAAAACTGTGCAAAAGTAGCGTTTTGGTGCTCGAAACGCACGTTTCGCTGCTAAAGCGGCGTTTTGTTGCACGAAACGCACGTTTAGCGTCAAAACTGTGCAAAAGCAGCGTCTTGGTGCACGAAACGCACATTTCGTTGCAAAAGCGGCGTTTTGTTGCACGAAACGTACGTTTAGCGGCAAAACTGTGCAAAAGCAGCGTTTTGGTGCACGAAACGCACGTTTCGTTGCGAAAGCGGCGTTTTGGTGCACGAAACGCACGTTTATCGTCAAAACTGTGCAAAAGCAGCATTTTGGTGCACGAAACGCACGTTTAGCGTCAAAACTGTGCAAAAGCAGCGTTTTGGTGCACGAAACGCACGTTTAGCGTCAAAACTGTGCAAAAGCAGCGTTTTGGTGCACGAAACGCACCTTTCGTTGCAAAAGCGGCGTTTTGGTGCACGAAACGCACGTTTAGCGTCGAAACTGTGCAAAAGCAGCGTTTTGGTGCACGAAACGCACGTTTAGCGTCAAAACTGTGCAAAAGCAGCGTTTTGGTGCACGAAACGCACGTTTAGCGTCAGAACTGTGCAAAAACAGCGTTTTGGTGCACGAAACGCACGTTTAGAATCAAAACTGTGCAAAAGCAGCGTTATGGTGCACGAAACGCACGTTTAGCGTAAAAACTGTGCAATAGCAGCGTTTTCGTGCACGAAACGCACGTTTAGCGTCAAAACTGTGCAAAAGCAGCGTTTTGGAGCTCGAAACGCACGTTTAGCGTCAAAACTGTACAAAAGCAGCGTTTTGGTGCACGAAACGCACGTTTAGCGTCAAAACTGTGCAAAAGCAGCGTTTTGGAGCTCGAAACGCACGTTTCGTTGCAAAAGCGGCGTTTTGGTGCACGAAACGCACGTTTTGCGTCAAAACTGTGCAAAAGCAGCGTTTTGGTGCACGAAATGCACGTTTCGTTGCAAAAGCGGCGTTTTGGTGCACGAAACGCACGTTTAGCGTCAAAACTGTGCAAAAGCAGCGTTTTGGAGCTCGAAACGCACGTTTCGTTGCAAAAGCGGCGTTTTGGTGCACGAAACGCACGTTTTGCGTCAAAACTGTGCAAAAGCAGCGTTTTGGTGCACGAAACGCACGTTTAGCGTCAAAACAGTGCAAAAGCAGCGTTTTGGTGCACGAAACGCACCTTTCGTTGCAAAAGCGTCGTTTTGGTGCACGAAACGCACGTTTAGCGTCGAAACTGTGCAAAAGCAGCGTTTTGGTGCACGAAACGCACGTTTAGCGTCAAAACTGTGCAAAAGCAGCGTTTTGGTGCACGAAACGCACGTTTAGCGTCAGAACTGTGCAAAAGCAGCGTTTTGGTGCACGAAACGCACGTTTAGAATCAAAACTGTGCAAAAGCAGCGTTATGGTGCACGAAACGCACGTTTAGCGTAAAAACTGTGCAATAGCAGCGTTTTCGTGCACGAAACGAACGTTTAGCGTCAAAACTGTGCAAAAGCAGCGTTTTGGTGCACGAAACGGACGTTCAGCGTCAAAACTGAGCAAATGCAGTTTTGGTGCACGAAACGCACCTTTCGTTGCAAAAGCGGCGTTTTGGCGCACGAAACGCACGTTTAGCGTCAAAACTGTGCAAAAGCAGCGTTTTGGTGCACGAAACGCACGTTTAGCGTCAAAACTGTACAAAAGCAGCGTTTTGGTGCACGAAACGCACGTTTAGCGTCGAAACTGTGCAAAAGCAGCGTTTTGGTGCACGAAACGCACGTTTAGCGTCAAAACTGTGCAAAAGCAGCGTTTTGGTGCACGAAACGCACGTTTAGCGTCAGAACTGTGCAAAAGCAGCGTTTTGGTGCACAAAACGCACGTTTCGTTGCGAAAGCGGCGTTTTGGTGCACGAAACGCACGTTTAGCGTCAAAACTGTGCAAAAGCAGCATTTTGGTGCACGAAACGCACGTTTAGCGTCAAAACTGTGCAAAAGCAGCGTTTTGGTGCACGAAACGCACGTTTAGCGTCAAAACTGTACAAAAGCAGCGTTTTGGTGCACGGAACGCACGTTTAGCGTCAAAACTGTGCAAAAGCAGCGTTTTGGAGCTCGAAACGCGCGTTTCGTTGCAAAAGCGGCGTTTTGGAGCACGAAATGCACGTTTAGCGTCAAAACTGTGCAAAAGCAGCGTTTTGGTGCACGAAACGCACGTTTAGCGTCAAAACTGTGCAAAAGCAGCGTTTTGGTGCACGAAACGCACGCTTAGAATCAAAACTGTGCAAAAGCAGCGTTATGGTGCACGAAACGCACGTTTAGCGTAAAGACTGTGCAATAGCAGCGTTTTCGTGCACGAAACGCACGTTTAGCGTCAAAACTGTGCAAAAGCAGCGTTTTGGAGCTCGAAACGCACGTTTAGCGTCAAAACTGTACAAAAGCAGCGTTTTGGTGCACGAAACGCACGTTTAGCGTCAAAACTGTGCAAAAGCAGCGTTTTGGAGCTCGAAACGCACGTTTCGTTGCAAAAGCGGCGTTTTGGTGCACGAAACGCACGTTTTGCGTCAAAACTGTGCAAAAGCAGCGTTTTGGTGCAGGAAACGGACGTTTAGCGTCAAAACTGAGCAAATGCAGCGTTTTGGTGCACGGAACGCACGTATAGCGTCAAGACTGTGCAAAAGTAGCGTTTTGATGCACGAAACGCAAGTTGAGCGTCAAAACTGAGCAATAGCAGCGTTTTGGTGCACGAAACGCACGTTTTGCGTCAAAACTGTGATAAATCAGCGTTTTGGTGCACGAAACGCACGTTTAGCGTCAAAACTGTGCAAAAGCAGCGTTTTCGTGCACGAAACGCACGTTTAGCGTCAAAACTGCGCAGAAGCAGCGTTTTGGAGCTCGAAACGCGCGTTTAACGTCAAAACTGTGCAATAGCAGCGTTTTGGAGCTCGAAACGCACGTTTCGTTGCAAAAGCGGCGTATTGGTGCACGAAACGCACGTTTTGCGTCAAAACTGTGCAAAAGCAGCGTTTTGGTGCACGAAACGCACATTTCGTTGCAAAAGCGGCGTTTTGTTGCACGAAACGTACGTTTAGCGGCAATACTGAGCAAAAGCAGCGTTTTGGTGCACGAAACGCACGTTCAGCGTCAAAACTGTGCAAAAGCAGCATTTTGGTGCACGAAACGCACGTTTAGCGTCAAAACTGTGCAAAAGCAGCGTTTTGGTGCACAAAACGCACGTTTAGCGTCAAAACTGTACAAAAGCAGCGTTTTGGTGCACGAAACGCACGTTTAGCGTCAGAACTGTGCAAAAGCAGCGTTTTGGTGCACGAAACGCACGTTTCGTTGCGAAAGCGGCGTTTTGGTGCACGAAACGCAAGTTTATCGTCAAAACTGTGCAAAAGCAGCATTTTGGTGCACGAAACGTACGTTTAGCGTCAAAACTGTGCAAAAGCAGCGTTTTGGTGCACGAAACGCACGTTTAGCGTCAAAACTGTGCAAAAGCAGCGTTTTGGTGCACGAAACGCACCTTTCGTTGCAAAAGCGGCGTTTTGGTGCACGAAACGCACGTTTAGCGTCGAAACTGTGCAAAAGCAGCGCTTTGGTGCACGAAACGCACGTTTAGCGTCAAAACTGTGCAAAAGCAGCGTTTTGGTGCACGAAACGCACGTTTAGCGTCAGAACTGTGCAAAAGCAGCGTTTTGGTGCACGAAACGCACGTTTAGCGTCAAAACTGTGCAAAAGCAGCGTTTTGGTGCACGAAACGCACGTTTTGCGTCAAAACTGTGCAAAAGCAGCGTTTTGGTGCACGAAACGGACGTTCAGCGTCAAAACTGAGCAAATGCAGCGTTTTGGTGTACGAAACGCACGTTTAGCGTCAAAACTGTGCAAAAGCAGCGTTTTGGTGCTCGAAACGCACGTTTCGCTGCTAAAGCGACGTTTTGTTGCACGAAACGCACGTTTAGCGTCAAAACTGTGCAAAAGCAGCGTTTTGGTGCACGAAACGCACCTTTCGTTGCAAAAGCGGCGTTTTGGCGCACGAAACGCACGTTTAGCGTCAAAACTGTGCAAAAGCAGCGTTTTGGTGCACGAAACGCACGTTTAGCGTCAGAACTGTGCAAAAGCAGCGTTTTGGTGCGCGAAACGCACGTTTCGTTGCAAAAGCGGCGTTTTGGTGCACGAAACGCACGTTTAGCGTCAAAACTGTGCAAAAGCAGCGTTTTGGTGCACGAAACGCACGTTGAGCGCCACAACTGTGGAATAGCAGCGTTTTGGTGCACGAAACGCACGTTTTGCGTCAAAACTGTGCAAAACCAGCGTTTGGAGCTCGAAACGCACGTTTCGTTGCAAAAGCGGCGTTTTGGTGCACGAAACGCACGTTTTGCGTCAAAACTGTGCAAAAGCAGCGTTTTGGTGCAGGAAACGGACGTTTAGCGTCAAAACTGAGCAAATGCAGCGTTTTGGTGCACGGAACGCACGTTTAGCGTCAAGACTGTGCAAAAGCAGCGTTTTGGTGCACGAAACGCAAGTTGAGCGTCAAAACTGAGCAATAGCAGCGTTTTGGTGCACGAAACGCACGTTTTGCGTCAAAACTGTGATAAATCAGCGTTTTGGTGCACGAAACGCACGTTTAGCGTCAAAACTGTGCAAAAGCAGCGTTTTCGTGCACGAAACGCACGTTTAGCGTCAAAACTGTGCAGAAGCAGCGTTTTGGAGCTCGAAACGCGCGTTTACCGTCAAAACTGTGCAATAGCAGCGTTTTGGAGCTCGAAACGCACGTTTCGTTGCAAAAGCGGCGTATTGGTGCACGAAACGCACGTTTTGCGTCAAAACTGTGCAAAAGCAGCGTTTTGGTGCAAGAAACGGACGATCAGCGTCAAAACTGAGCAAATGCAGCGTTTTGGTGTACGAAACGCACGTTTAGCGTCAAAACTGTGCAAAAGCAGCGTTTTGGTGCTCGAAACGCACGTTTCGCTGCTAAAGCGGCGTTTTGTTGCACGAAACGCACGTTTAGCGTCAAAACTGTGCAAAAGCAGCGTCTTGGTGCACGAAACGCACATTTCGTTGCAAAAGCGGCGTTTTGTTGCACGAAACGTACGTTTAGCGGCAAAACTGTGCAAAAGCAGCGTTTTGGTGCACGAAACGCACGTTTAGCGTCAAAACTGTGCAAAAGCAGCATTTTGGTGCACGAAACGCACGTTTAGCGTCAAAACTGTGCAAAAGCAGCGTTTTGGTGCACGAAACGCACGTTTAGCGTCAAAACTGTACAAAAGCAGCGTTTTGGTGCACGAAACGCACGTTTAGCGTCAGAACTGTGCAAAAGCAGCGTTTTGGTGCACGAAACGCACGTTTAGAATCAAAACTGTGCAAAAGCAGCGTTATGGTGCACGAAACGCACGTTTAGCGTAAAAACTGTGCAATAGCAGCGTTTTCGTGCACGAAACGCACGTTTAGCGTCAAAACTGTGCAAAAGCAGCGTTTTGGAGCTCGAAACGCACGTTTAGCGTCAAAACTGTACAAAAGCAGCGTTTTGGTGCACGAAACGCACGTTTAGCGTCAAAACTGTGCAAAAGCAGCGTTTTGGAGCTCGAAACGCATGTTTCGTTGCAAAAGCGGCGTTTTGGTGCACGAAACGCACGTTTTGCGTCAAAACTGTGCAAAAGCAGCGTTTTGGTGCACGAAACGCACGTTTAGCGTCAAAACTGTGCAAAAGCAGCGTTTTGGTGCACGAAACGCACCTTTCGTGGCAAAAGCGGCGTTTTGGTGCACGAAACGCACGTTTAGCGTCGAAACTGTGCAAAAGCAGCGTTTTGGTGCACGAAACGCACGTTTAGCGTCAAAACTGTGCAAAAGCAGCGTTTTGGTGCACGAAACGCACGTTTAGCGTCAGTACTGTGCAAAAGCAGCGTTTTGGTGCACAAAACGCACGTTTCGTTGCGAAAGCGGCGTTTTGGTGCACGAAACGCACGTTTAGCGTCAAAACTGTGCAAAAGCAGCATTTTGGTGCACGAAACGCACGTTTAGCGTCAAAACTGTGCGAAAGCAGCGTTTTGGTGCACGAAACGCACGTTTAGCGTCAAAACTGTACAAAAGCAGCGTTTTGGTGCACGGAACGCACGTTTAGCGTCAAAACTGTGCAAAAGCAGCGTTTTGGAGCTCGAAACGCGCGTTTCGTTGCAAAAGCGGCGTTTTGGAGCACGAAATGCACGTTTAGCGTCAAAACTGTGCAAAAGCAGCGTTTTGGTGCACGAAACGCACGTTTAGCGTCAAAACTGTGCAAAAGCAGCGTTTTGGTGCACGAAACGCACCTTTCGTGGCAAAAGCGGCGTTTTGGTGCACGAAACGCACGTTTAGCGTCGAAACTGTGCAAAAGCAGCGTTTTGGTGCACGAAACGCACGTTTAGCGTCAAAACTGTGCAAAAGCAGCGTTTTGGTGCACGAAACGCACGTTTAGCGTCAGAACTGTGCAAAAGCAGCGTTTTGGAGCTCGAAACGCACGTTTAGCGTCAAAACTGTACAAAAGCGGCGTTTTGGCGCACGAAACGCACGTTTAGCGTCAAAACTGTGCAAAAGCAGCGTTTTGGTGCACGAAACGCACGTTTAGCGTCAAAACTGTGCAAAAGCAGCGTTTTGGTGCACGAAACGCACGTTTTGCGTCAAAACTGTGCAAAAGCAGCGTTTTGGTGCACGAAACGGACGTTCAGCGTCAAAACTGAGCAAATGCAGCGTTTTGGTGTACGAAACGCACGTTTAGCGTCAAAACTGTGCAAAAGCAGCGTTTTGGTGCTCGAAACGCACGTTTCGCTGCTAAAGCGACGTTTTGTTGCACGAAACGCACGTTTAGCGTCAAAACTGTGCAAAAGCAGCGTTTTGGTGCACGAAACGCACCTTTCGTTGCAAAAGCGGCGTTTTGGCGCACGAAACGCACGTTTAGCGTCAAAACTGTGCAAAAGCAGCGTTTTGGTGCACGAAACGCACGTTTAGCGTCAAAACTGTACAAAAGCAGCGTTTTGGTGCACGAAACGCACGTTTAGCGTCGAAACTGTGCAAAAGCAGCGTTTTGGTGCACGAAACGCACGTTTAGCGTCAAAACTGTGCAAAAGCAGCGTTTTGGTGCACGAAACGCACGTTTAGCGTCAGAACTGTGCAAAAGCAGCGTTTTGGTGCACAAAACGCACGTTTCGTTGCGAAAGCGGCGTTTTGGTGCACGAAACGCACGTTTAGCGTCAAAACTGTGCAAAAGCAGCATTTTGGTGCACGAAACGCACGTTTAGCGTCAAAACTGTGCAAAAGCAGCGTTTTGGTGCACGAAACGCACGTTTAGCGTCAAAACTGTACAAAAGCAGCGTTTTGGTGCACGGAACGCACGTTTAGCGTCAAAACTGTGCAAAAGCAGCGTTTTGGAGCTCGAAACGCGCGTTTCGTTGCAAAAGCGGCGTTTTGGAGCACGAAATGCACGTTTAGCGTCAAAACTGTGCAAAAGCAGCGTTTTGGTGCACGAAACGCACGTTTAGCGTCAAAACTGTGCAAAAGCAGCGTTTTGGTGCACGAAACGCACGTTTAGAATCAAAACTGTGCAAAAGCAGCGTTATGGTGCACGAAACGCACGTTTAGCGTAAAGACTGTGCAATAGCAGCGTTTTCGTGCACGAAACGCACGTTTAGCGTCAAAACTGTGCAAAAGCAGCGTTTTGGAGCTCGAAACGCACGTTTAGCGTCAAAACTGTACAAAAGCAGCGTTTTGGTGCACGAAACGCACGTTTAGCGTCAAAACTGTGCAAAAGCAGCGTTTTGGAGCTCGAAACGCACGTTTCGTTGCAAAAGCGGCGTTTTGGTGCACGAAACGCACGTTTTGCGTCAAAACTGTGCAAAAGCAGCGTTTTGGTGCAGGAAACGGACGTTTAGCGTCAAAACTGAGCAAATGCAGCGTTTTGGTGCACGGAACGCACGTATAGCGTCAAGACTGTGCAAAAGTAGCGTTTTGATGCACGAAACGCAAGTTGAGCGTCAAAACTGAGCAATAGCAGCGTTTTGGTGCACGAAACGCACGTTTTGCGTCAAAACTGTGATAAATCAGCGTTTTGGTGCACGAAACGCACGTTTAGCGTCAAAACTGTGCAAAAGCAGCGTTTTCGTGCACGAAACGCACGTTTAGCGTCAAAACTGCGCAGAAGCAGCGTTTTGGAGCTCGAAACGCGCGTTTAACGTCAAAACTGTGCAATAGCAGCGTTTTGGAGCTCGAAACGCACGTTTCGTTGCAAAAGCGGCGTATTGGTGCACGAAACGCACGTTTTGCGTCAAAACTGTGCAAAAGCAGCGTTTTGGTGCACGAAACGCACATTTCGTTGCAAAAGCGGCGTTTTGTTGCACGAAACGTACGTTTAGCGGCAATACTGAGCAAAAGCAGCGTTTTGGTGCACGAAACGCACGTTTAGCGTCAAAACTGTGCAAAAGCAGCATTTTGGTGCACGAAACGCACGTTTAGCGTCAGAACTGTGCAAAAGCAGCGTTTTGGAGCTCGAAACGCACGTTTAGCGTCAAAACTGTACAAAAGCGGCGTTTTGGCGCACGAAACGCACGTTTAGCGTCAAAACTGTGCAAAAGCAGCGTTTTGGTGCACGAAACGCACGTTTAGCGTCAAAACTGTGCAAAAGCAGCGTTTTGGTGCACGAAACGCACGTTTTGCGTCAAAACTGTGCAAAAGCAGCGTTTTGGTGCACGAAACGGACGTTCAGCGTCAAAACTGAGCAAATGCAGCGTTTTGGTGTACGAAACGCACGTTTAGCGTCAAAACTGTGCAAAAGCAGCGTTTTGGTGCTCGAAACGCACGTTTCGCTGCTAAAGCGACGTTTTGTTGCACGAAACGCACGTTTAGCGTCAAAACTGTGCAAAAGCAGCGTTTTGGTGCACGAAACGCACCTTTCGTTGCAAAAGCGGCGTTTTGGCGCACGAAACGCACGTTTAGCGTCAAAACTGTGCAAAAGCAGCGTTTTGGTGCACGAAACGCACGTTTAGCGTCAAAACTGTACAAAAGCAGCGTTTTGGTGCACGAAACGCACGTTTAGCGTCGAAACTGTGCAAAAGCAGCGTTTTGGTGCACGAAACGCACGTTTAGCGTCAAAACTGTGCAAAAGCAGCGTTTTGGTGCACGAAACGCACGTTTAGCGTCAGAACTGTGCAAAAGCAGCGTTTTGGTGCACAAAACGCACGTTTCGTTGCGAAAGCGGCGTTTTGGTGCACGAAACGCACGTTTAGCGTCAAAACTGTGCAAAAGCAGCATTTTGGTGCACGAAACGCACGTTTAGCGTCAAAACTGTGCAAAAGCAGCGTTTTGGTGCACGAAACGCACGTTTAGCGTCAAAACTGTACAAAAGCAGCGTTTTGGTGCACGGAACGCACGTTTAGCGTCAAAACTGTGCAAAAGCAGCGTTTTGGAGCTCGAAACGCGCGTTTCGTTGCAAAAGCGGCGTTTTGGAGCACGAAATGCACGTTTAGCGTCAAAACTGTGCAAAAGCAGCGTTTTGGTGCACGAAACGCACGTTTAGCGTCAAAACTGTGCAAAAGCAGCGTTTTGGTGCACGAAACGCACGTTTAGAATCAAAACTGTGCAAAAGCAGCGTTATGGTGCACGAAACGCACGTTTAGCGTAAAGACTGTGCAATAGCAGCGTTTTCGTGCACGAAACGCACGTTTAGCGTCAAAACTGTGCAAAAGCAGCGTTTTGGAGCTCGAAACGCACGTTTAGCGTCAAAACTGTACAAAAGCAGCGTTTTGGTGCACGAAACGCACGTTTAGCGTCAAAACTGTGCAAAAGCAGCGTTTTGGAGCTCGAAACGCACGTTTCGTTGCAAAAGCGGCGTTTTGGTGCACGAAACGCACGTTTTGCGTCAAAACTGTGCAAAAGCAGCGTTTTGGTGCAGGAAACGGACGTTTAGCGTCAAAACTGAGCAAATGCAGCGTTTTGGTGCACGGAACGCACGTATAGCGTCAAGACTGTGCAAAAGTAGCGTTTTGATGCACGAAACGCAAGTTGAGCGTCAAAACTGAGCAATAGCAGCGTTTTGGTGCACGAAACGCACGTTTTGCGTCAAAACTGTGATAAATCAGCGTTTTGGTGCACGAAACGCACGTTTAGCGTCAAAACTGTGCAAAAGCAGCGTTTTCGTGCACGAAACGCACGTTTAGCGTCAAAACTGCGCAGAAGCAGCGTTTTGGAGCTCGAAACGCGCGTTTAACGTCAAAACTGTGCAATAGCAGCGTTTTGGAGCTCGAAACGCACGTTTCGTTGCAAAAGCGGCGTATTGGTGCACGAAACGCACGTTTTGCGTCAAAACTGTGCAAAAGCAGCGTTTTGGTGCACGAAACGCACATTTCGTTGCAAAAGCGGCGTTTTGTTGCACGAAACGTACGTTTAGCGGCAATACTGAGCAAAAGCAGCGTTTTGGTGCACGAAACGCACGTTTAGCGTCAAAACTGTGCAAAAGCAGCATTTTGGTGCACGAAACGCACGTTTAGCGTCAGAACTGTGCAAAAGCAGCGTTTTGGTGCACGAAACGCACGTTTCGTTGCGAAAGCGGCGTTTTGGTGCACGAAACGCACGTTTATCGTCAAAACTGTGCAAAAGCAGCATTTTGGTGCACGAAACGCACGTTTAGCGTCAAAACTGTGCAAAAGCAGCGTTTTGGTGCACGAAACGCACGTTTAGCGTCAAAACTGTGCAAAAGCAGCGTTTTGGTGCACGAAACGCACCTTTCGTTGCAAAAGCGGCGTTTTGGTGCACGAAACGCACGTTTAGCGTCGAAACTGTGCAAAAGCAGCGCTTTGGTGCACGAAACGCACGTTTAGCGTCAAAACTGTGCAAAAGCAGCGTTTTGGTGCACGAAACGCACGTTTAGCGTCAGAACTGTGCAAAAGCAGCGTTTTGGTGCACGAAACGCACGTTTAGAATCAAAACTGTGCAAAAGCAGCGTTATGGTGCACGAAACGCACGTTTAGCGTAAAAACTGTGCAATAGCAGCGTATTCGTGCACGAAACGCACGTTTAGCGTCAAAACTGTGCAAAAGCAGCGTTTTGGAGCTCGAAACGCACGTTTAGCGTCAAAACTGTACAAAAGCGGCGTTTTGGCGCACGAAACGCACGTTTAGCGTCAAAACTGTGCAAAAGCAGCGTTTTGGTGTACGAAACGCACGTTTAGCGTCAAAACTGTGCAATAGCAGCGTTTTGGAGCTCGAAACGCACGTTTCGTTGCAAAAGCGGCGTATTGGTGCACGAAACGCACGTTTTGCGTCAAAACTGTGCAAAAGCAGCGTTTTGGTGCAAGAAACGGACGTTCAGCGTCAAAACTGAGCAAATGCAGCGTTTTGGTGTACGAAACGCACGTTTAGCGTCAAAACTGTGCAAAAGCAGCGTTTTGGTGCTCGAAACGCACGTTTCGCTGCTAAAGCGGCGTTTTGTTGCACGAAACGCACGTTTAGCGTCAAAACTGTGCAAAAGCAGCGTCTTGGTGCACGAAACGCACATTTCGTTGCAAAAGCGGCGTTTTGTTGCACGAAACGTACGTTTAGCGGCAAAACTGTGCAAAAGCAGCGTTTTGGTGCACGAAACGCACGTTTAGCGTCAAAACTGTGCAAAAGCAGCATTTTGGTGCACGAAACGCACGTTTAGCGTCAAAACTGTGCAAAAGCAGCGTTTTGGTGCACGAAACGCACGTTTAGCGTCAAAACTGTGCAAAAGCAGCGTTTTGGAGCTCGAAACGCATGTTTCGTTGCAAAAGCGGCGTTTTGGTGCACGAAACGCACGTTTTGCGTCAAAACTGTGCAAAAGCAGCGTTTTGGTGCACGAAACGCACGTTTAGCGTCAAAACTGTGCAAAAGCAGCGTTTTGGTGCACGAAACGCACCTTTCGTGGCAAAAGCGGCGTTTTGGTGCACGAAACGCACGTTTAGCGTCGAAACTGTGCAAAAGCAGCGTTTTGGTGCACGAAACGCACGTTTAGCGTCAAAACTGTGCAAAAGCAGCGTTTTGGTGCACGAAACGCACGTTTAGCGTCAGAACTGTGCAAAAGCAGCGTTTTGGTGCACAAAACGCACGTTTCGTTGCGAAAGCGGCGTTTTGGTGCACGAAACGCACGTTTAGCGTCAAAACTGTGCAAAAGCAGCATTTTGGTGCACGAAACGCACGTTTAGCGTCAAAACTGTGCGAAAGCAGCGTTTTGGTGCACGAAACGCACGTTTAGCGTCAAAACTGTACAAAAGCAGCGTTTTGGTGCACGGAACGCACGTTTAGCGTCAAAACTGTGCAAAAGCAGCGTTTTGGAGCTCGAAACGCGCGTTTCGTTGCAAAAGCGGCGTTTTGGAGCACGAAATGCACGTTTAGCGTCAAAACTGTGCAAAAGCAGCGTTTTGGTGCACGAAACGCACGTTTAGCGTCAAAACTGTGCAAAAGCAGCGTTTTGGTGCACGAAACGCACCTTTCGTGGCAAAAGCGGCGTTTTGGTGCACGAAACGCACGTTTAGCGTCGAAACTGTGCAAAAGCAGCGTTTTGGTGCACGAAACGCACGTTTAGCGTCAAAACTGTGCAAAAGCAGCGTTTTGGTGCACGAAACGCACGTTTAGCGTCAGAACTGTGCAAAAGCAGCGTTTTGGAGCTCGAAACGCACGTTTAGCGTCAAAACTGTACAAAAGCGGCGTTTTGGCGCACGAAACGCACGTTTAGCGTCAAAACTGTGCAAAAGCAGCGTTTTGGTGCACGAAACGCACGTTTAGCGTCAAAACTGTGCAAAAGCAGCGTTTTGGTGCACGAAACGCACGTTTTGCGTCAAAACTGTGCAAAAGCAGCGTTTTGGTGCACGAAACGGACGTTCAGCGTCAAAACTGAGCAAATGCAGCGTTTTGGTGTACGAAACGCACGTTTAGCGTCAAAACTGTGCAAAAGCAGCGTTTTGGTGCTCGAAACGCACGTTTCGCTGCTAAAGCGACGTTTTGTTGCACGAAACGCACGTTTAGCGTCAAAACTGTGCAAAAGCAGCGTTTTGGTGCACGAAACGCACCTTTCGTTGCAAAAGCGGCGTTTTGGCGCACGAAACGCACGTTTAGCGTCAAAACTGTGCAAAAGCAGCGTTTTGGTGCACGAAACGCACGTTAAGCGTCAAAACTGTACAAAAGCAGCGTTTTGGTGCACGAAACGCACGTTTAGCGTCGAAACTGTGCAAAAGCAGCGTTTTGGTGCACGAAACGCACGTTTAGCGTCAAAACTGTGCAAAAGCAGCGTTTTGGTGCACGAAACGCACGTTTAGCGTCAGAACTGTGCAAAAGCAGCGTTTTGGTGCACAAAACGCACGTTTCGTTGCGAAAGCGGCGTTTTGGTGCACGAAACGCACGTTTAGCGTCAAAACTGTGCAAAAGCAGCATTTTGGTGCACGAAACGCACGTTTAGCGTCAAAACTGTGCAAAAGCAGCGTTTTGGTGCACGAAACGCACGTTTAGCGTCAAAACTGTACAAAAGCAGCGTTTTGGTGCACGGAACGCACGTTTAGCGTCAAAACTGTGCAAAAGCAGCGTTTTGGAGCTCGAAACGCGCGTTTCGTTGCAAAAGCGGCGTTTTGGAGCACGAAATGCACGTTTAGCGTCAAAACTGTGCAAAAGCAGCGTTTTGGTGCACGAAACGCACGTTTAGCGTCAAAACTGTGCAAAAGCAGCGTTTTGGTGCACGAAACGCACGTTTAGAATCAAAACTGTGCAAAAGCAGCGTTATGGTGCACGAAACGCACGTTTAGCGTAAAGACTGTGCAATAGCAGCGTTTTCGTGCACGAAACGCACGTTTAGCGTCAAAACTGTGCAAAAGCAGCGTTTTGGAGCTCGAAACGCACGTTTAGCGTCAAAACTGTACAAAAGCAGCGTTTTGGTGCACGAAACGCACGTTTAGCGTCAAAACTGTGCAAAAGCAGCGTTTTGGAGCTCGAAACGCACGTTTCGTTGCAAAAGCGGCGTATTGGTGCACGAAACGCACGTTTTGCGTCAAAACTGTGCAAAAGCAGCGTTTTGGTGCACGAAACGCACATTTCGTTGCAAAAGCGGCGTTTTGTTGCACGAAACGTACGTTTAGCGGCAATACTGAGCAAAAGCAGCGTTTTGGTGCACGAAACGCACGTTTAGCGTCAAAACTGTTCAAAAGCAGCATTTTGGTGCACGAAACGCACGTTTAGCGTCAAAACTGTGCAAAAGCAGCGTTTTGGTGCACGAAACGCACGTTTAGCGTCAGAACTGTGCAAAAGCAGCGTTTTGGTGCACGAAACGCACGTTTCGTTGCGAAAGCGGCGTTTTGGTGCACGAAACGCACGTTTATCGTCAAAACTGTGCAAAAGCAGCATTTTGGTGCACGAAACGCACGTTTAGCGTCAAAACTGTGCAAAAGCAGCGTTTTGGTGCACGAAACGCACGTTTAGCGTCAAAACTGTGCAAAAGCAGCGTTTTGGTGCACGAAACGCACCTTTCGTTGCAAAAGCGGCGTTTTGGTGCACGAAACGCACGTTTAGCGTCGAAACTGTGCAAAAGCAGCGCTTTGGTGCACGAAACGCACGTTTAGCGTCAAAACTGTGCAAAAGCAGCGTTTTGGTGCACGAAACGCACGTTTAGCGTCAGAACTGTGCAAAAGCAGCGTTTTGGTGCACGAAACGCACGTTTAGAATCAAAACTGTGCAAAAGCAGCGTTATGGTGCACGAAACGCACGTTGAGCGTAAAAACTGTGCAATAGCAGCGTATTCGTGCACGAAACGCACGTTTAGCGTCAAAACTGTGCAAAAGCAGCGTTTTGGAGCTCGAAACGCACGTTTAGCGTCAAAACTGTGCAATAGCAGCGTTTTCGTGCACGAAACGCACGTTTAGCGTCAAAACTGTGCAAAAGCAGCGTTTTGGAGCTCGAAACGCACGTTTAGCGTCAAAACTGTACAAAAGCAGCGTTTTGGTGCACGAAACGCACGTTTAGCGTCAAAACTGTGCAAAAGCAGCGTTTTGGAGCTCGAAACGCATGTTTCGTTGCAAAAGCGGCGTTTTGGTGCACGAAACGCACGTTTTGCGTCAAAACTGTGCAAAAGCAGCGTTTTGGTGCACGAAACGCACGTTTAGCGTCAAAACTGTGCAAAAGCAGCGTTTTGGTGCACGAAACGCACCTTTCGTGGCAAAAGCGGCGTTTTGGTGCACGAAACGCACGTTTAGCGTCAAAACTGTGCAAAAGCAGCGTTTTGGTGCACGAAACGCACGTTTTGCGTCAAAACTGTGCAAAAGCAGCGTTTTGGTGCACGAAACGGACGTTCAGCATCAAAACTGAGCAAATGCAGCGTTTTGGTGTACGAAACGCACGTTTAGCGTCAAAACTGTGCAATAGCAGCGTTTTGGAGCTCGAAACGCACGTTTCGTTGCAAAAGCGGCGTATTGGTGCACGAAACGCACGTTTTGCGTCAAAACTGTGCAAAAGCAGCGTTTTGGTGCAAGAAACGGACGTTCAGCGTCAAAACTGAGCAAATGCAGCGTTTTGGTGTACGAAACGCACGTTTAGCGTCAAAACTGTGCAAAAGCAGCGTTTTGGTGCTCGAAACGCACGTTTCGCTGCTAAAGCGGCGTTTTGTTGCACGAAACGCACGTTTAGCGTCAAAACTGTGCAAAAGCAGCGTCTTGGTGCACGAAACGCACATTTCGTTGCAAAAGCGGCGTTTTGTTGCACGAAACGTACGTTTAGCGGCAAAACTGTGCAAAAGCAGCGTTTTGGTGCACGAAACGCACGTTTAGCGTCAAAACTGTGCAAAAGCAGCATTTTGGTGCACGAAACGCACGTTTAGCGTCAAAACTGTGCAAAAGCAGCGTTTTGGTGCACGAAACGCACGTTTAGCGTCAAAACTGTACAAAAGCAGCGTTTTGGTGCACGAAACGCACGTTTAGCGTCAGAACTGTGCAAAAGCAGCGTTTTGGTGCACGAAACGCACGTTTAGAATCAAAACTGTGCAAAAGCAGCGTTATGGTGCACGAAACGCACGTTTAGCGTAAAAACTGTGCAATAGCAGCGTTTTCGTGCACGAAACGCACGTTTAGCGTCAAAACTGTGCAAAAGCAGCGTTTTGGAGCTCGAAACGCACGTTTAGCGTCAAAACTGTACAAAAGCAGCGTTTTGGTGCACGAAACGCACGTTTAGCGTCAAAACTGTGCAAAAGCAGCGTTTTGGAGCTCGAAACGCATGTTTCGTTGCAAAAGCGGCGTTTTGGTGCACGAAACGCACGTTTTGCGTCAAAACTGTGCAAAAGCAGCGTTTTGGTGCACGAAACGCACGTTTAGCGTCAAAACTGTGCAAAAGCAGCGTTTTGGTGCACGAAACGCACCTTTCGTGGCAAAAGCGGCGTTTTGGTGCACGAAACGCACGTTTAGCGTCAAAACTGTACAAAAGCAGCGTTTTGGTGCACGAAACGCACGTTTAGCGTCAAAACTGTGCAAAAGCAGCGTTTTGGAGCTCGAAACGCACGTTTAGCGTCAAAACTGTACAAAAGCAGCGTTTTGGTGCACGAAACGCACGTTTAGCGTCAAAACTGTACAAAAGCAGCGTTTTGGTGCACGAAACGCACGTTTAGCGTCAAAACTGTGCAAAAGCAGCGTTTTGGAGCTCGAAACGCACGTTTCGTTGCAAAAGCGGCGTTTTGGTGCACGAAACGCACGTTTTGCGTCAAAACTGTGCAAAACCAGCGTTTTGGTGCACGAAACGCACGTTTAGCGTCAAAACTGTGCAAAAGCAGCGTTTTGGTGCACGAAACGCACCTTTCGTGGCAAAAGCGGCGTTTTGGTGCACGAAACGCACGTTTAGCGTCGAAACTGTGCAAAAGCAGCGTTTTGGTGCACGAAACGCACGTTTAGCGTCAAAACTGTGCAAAAGCAGCGTTTTGGTGCACGAAACGCACGTTTAGCGTCAGAACTGTGCAAAAGCAGCGTTTTGGTGCACGAAACGCACGTTTCGTTGCGAAAGCGGCGTTTTGGTGCACGAAACGCACGTTTAGCGTCAAAACTGTGCAAAAGCAGCATTTTGGTGCACGAAACGCACGTTTAGCGTCAAAACTGTGCGAAAGCAGCGTTTTGGTGCACGAAACGCACGTTTAGCGTCAAAACTGTACAAAAGCAGCGTTTTGGTGCACGGAACGCACGTTTAGCGTCAAAACTGTGCAAAAGCAGCGTTTTGGAGCTCGAAACGCGCGTTTCGTTGCAAAAGCGGCGTTTTGGAGCACGAAATGCACGTTTAGCGTCAAAACTGTGCAAAAGCAGCGTTTTGGTGCACGAAACGCACGTTTAGCGTCAAAACTGTGCAAAAGCAGCGTTTTGGTGCACGAAACGCACGTTTAGAATCAAAACTGTGCAAAAGCAGCGTTATGGTGCACGAAACGCACGTTTAGCGTCAAAACTGTACAAAAGCAGCGTTTTGGTGCACGGAACGCACGTTTAGCGTCAAAACTGTGCAAAAGCAGCGTTTTGGAGCTCGAAACGCGCGTTTCGTTGCAAAAGCGGCGTTTTGGAGCACGAAACGCACGTTTAGCGTCAAAACTGTGCAAAAGCAGCGTTTTGGTGCACGAAACGCACGTTTAGCGTCAAAACTGTGCAAAAGCAGCGTTTTGGTGCACGAAACGCACGTTTAGAATCAAAACTGTGCAGAAGCAGCGTTTTGGAGCTCGAAACGCGCGTTTACCGTCAAAACTGTGCAATAGCAGCGTTTTGGAGCTCGAAACGCACGTTTCGTTGCAAAAGCGGCGTATTGGTGCACGAAACGCACGTTTTGCGTCAAAACTGTGCAAAAGCAGCGTTTTGGTGCAAGAAACGGACGTTCAGCGTCAAAACTGAGCAAATGCAGCGTTTTGGTGTACGAAACGCACGTTTAGCGTCAAAACTGTGCAAAAGCAGCGTTTTGGTGCTCGAAACGCACGTTTCGCTGCTAAAGCGGCGTTTTGTTGCACGAAACGCACGTTTAGCGTCAAAACTGTGCAAAAGCAGCGTCTTGGTGCACGAAACGCACATTTCGTTGCAAAAGCGGCGTTTTGTTGCACGAAACGTACGTTTAGCGGCAAAACTGTGCAAAAGCAGCGTTTTGGTGCACGAAACGCACGTTTAGCGTCAAAACTGTGCAAAAGCAGCATTTTGGTGCACGAAACGCACGTTTAGCGTCAAAACTGTGCAAAAGCAGCGTTTTGGTGCACGAAACGCACGTTTAGCGTCAAAACTGTACAAAAGCAGCGTTTTGGTGCACGAAACGCACGTTTAGCGTCAGAACTGTGCAAAAGCAGCGTTTTGGTGCACGAAACGCACGTTTAGAATCAAAACTGTGCAAAAGCAGCGTTATGGTGCACGAAACGCACGTTTAGCGTAAAAACTGTGCAATAGCAGCGTTTTCGTGCACGAAACGCACGTTTAGCGTCAAAACTGTGCAAAAGCAGCGTTTTGGAGCTCGAAACGCACGTTTAGCGTCAAAACTGTACAAAAGCAGCGTTTTGGTGCACGAAACGCACGTTTAGCGTCAAAACTGTGCAAAAGCAGCGTTTTGGAGCTCGAAACGCACGTTTCGTTGCAAAAGCGGCGTTTTGGTGCACGAAACGCACGTTTTGCGTCAAAACTGTGCAAAACCAGCGTTTTGGTGCACGAAACGCACGTTTAGCGTCAAAACTGTGCAAAAGCAGCGTTTTGGTGCACGAAACGCACCTTTCGTGGCAAAAGCGGCGTTTTGGTGCACGAAACGCACGTTTAGCGTCGAAACTGTGCAAAAGCAGCGTTTTGGTGCACGAAACGCACGTTTAGCGTCAAAACTGTGCAAAAGCAGCGTTTTGGTGCACGAAACGCACGTTTAGCGTCAGAACTGTGCAAAAGCAGCGTTTTGGTGCACGAAACGCACGTTTCGTTGCGAAAGCGGCGTTTTGGTGCATGAAACGCACGTTTAGCGTCAAAACTGTGCAAAAGCAGCATTTTGGTGCACGAAACGCACGTTTAGCGTCAAAACTGTGCGAAAGCAGCGTTTTGGTGCACGAAACGCACGTTTAGCGTCAAAACTGTACAAAAGCAGCGTTTTGGTGCACGGAACGCACGTTTAGCGTCAAAACTGTGCAAAAGCAGCGTTTTGGAGCTCGAAACGCGCGTTTCGTTGCAAAAGCGGCGTTTTGGAGCACGAAATGCACGTTTAGCGTCAAAACTGTGCAAAAGCAGCGTTTTGGTGCACGAAACGCACGTTTAGCGTCAAAACTGTGCAAAAGCAGCGTTTTGGTGCACGAAACGCACGTTTAGAATCAAAACTGTGCAAAAGCAGCGTTATGGTGCACGAAACGCACGTTTAGCGTCAAAACTGTACAAAAGCAGCGTTTTGGTGCACGGAACGCACGTTTAGCGTCAAAACTGTGCAAAAGCAGCGTTTTGGAGCTCGAAACGCGCGTTTCGTTGCAAAAGCGGCGTTTTGGAGCACGAAACGCACGTTTAGCGTCAAAACTGTGCAAAAGCAGCGTTTTGGTGCACGAAACGCACGTTTAGCGTCGAAACTGTGCAAAAGCAGCGTTTTGGTGCACGAAACGCACGTTTAGAATCAAAACTGTGCAAAAGCAGCGTTATGGTGCACGAAACGCACGTTTAGCGTAAAAACTGTGCAATAGCAGCGTTTTCGTGCACGAAACGCACGTTTAGCGTAAAAACTGTGCAAAAGCAGCGTTTTGGTGCTCGAAACGCACGTTTCGCTGCTAAAGCGGCGTTTTGTTGCACGAAACGCACGTTTAGCGTCAAAACTGTGCAAAAGCAGCGTCTTGGTGCACGAAACGCACATTTCGTTGCAAAAGCGGCGTTTTGTTGCACGAAACGTACGTTTAGCGGCAAAACTGTGCAAAAGCAGCGTTTTGGTGCACGAAACGCACGTTTAGCGTCAAAACTGTGCAAAAGCAGCGTTTTGGTGCACGAAACGCACGTTTAGAATCAAAACTGTGCAAAAGCAGCGTTATGGTGCACGAAACGCACGTTTAGCGTCAAAACTGTGCAATAGCAGCGTTTTCGTGCACGAAACGCACGTTTAGCGTAAAAACTGAGCAAAAGCAGCGTTTTGGTGCACGAAACGCACCTTTCGTTGCAAAAGCGGCGTTTTGGTGCACGAAACGCACGTTTAGCGTCGAAACTGTGCAAAAGCAGCGTTTTGGTGCACGAAACGCACGTTTAGCGTCAAAACTGTGCAAAAGCAGCGTTTTGGTGCACGAAACGCACGTTTAGCGTCAGAACTGTGCAAAAGCAGCGTTTTGGTGCACGAAACGCACGTTTCGTTGCGAAATCGGCGTTTTGGTGCACGAAACGCACGTTTAGCGTCAAAACTGTGCAAAAGCAGCATTTTGGTGCACGAAACGCACGTTTAGCGTCAAAACTGTACAAAAGCAGCGTTTTGGTGCACGAAACGCACGTTTAGCGTCAAAACTGTGCAAAAGCAGCGTTTTGGAGCTCGAAACGCACGTTTCGTTGCAAAAGCGGCGTTTTGGTGCACGAAACGCACGTTTTGCGTCAAAACTGTGCAAAAGCAGCGTTTTGGTGCAGGAAACGGACGTTTAGCGTCAAAACTGAGCAAATGCAGCGTTTTGGTGCACGGAACGCACGTTTAGCGTCAAGACTGTGCAAAAGTAGCGTTTTGATGCACGAAACGCAAGTTGAGCGTCAAAACTGAGCAATAGCAGCGTTTTGGTGCACGAAACGCACGTTTTGCGTCAAAACTGTGATAAATCAGCGTTTTGGTGCACGAAACGCACGTTTAGCGTCAAAACTGTGCAAAAGCAGCGTTTTCGTGCACGAAACGCACGTTTAGCGTCAAAACTGTGCAGAAGCAGCGTTTTGGAGCTCGAAACGCGCGTTTACCGTCAAAACTGTGCAATAGCAGCGTTTTGGAGCTCGAAACGCACGTTTCGTTGCAAAAGCGGCGTATTGGTGCACGAAACGCACGTTTTGCGTCAAAACTGTGCAAAAGCAGCGTTTTGGTGCAAGAAACGGACGTTCAGCGTCAAAACTGAGCAAATGCAGCGTTTTGGTGTACGAAACGCACGTTTAGCGTCAAAACTGTGCAAAAGCAGCGTTTTGGTGCTCGAAACGCACGTTTCGCTGCTAAAGCGGCGTTTTGTTGCACGAAACGCACGTTTAGCGTCAAAACTGTGCAAAAGCAGCGTCTTGGTGCACGAAACGCACATTTCGTTGCAAAAGCGGCGTTTTGTTGCACGAAACGTACGTTTAGCGGCAAAACTGTGCAAAAGCAGCGTTTTGGTGCACGAAACGCACGTTTAGCGTCAAAACTGTGCAAAAGCAGCATTTTGGTGCACGAAACGCACGTTTAGCGTCAAAACTGTGCAAAAGCAGCGTTTTGGTGCACGAAACGCACGTTTAGCGTCAAAACTGTACAAAAGCAGCGTTTTGGTGCACGAAACGCACGTTTAGCGTCAGAACTGTGCAAAAGCAGCGTTTTGGTGCACGAAACGCACGTTTAGAATCAAAACTGTGCAAAAGCAGCGTTATGGTGCACGAAACGCACGTTTAGCGTAAAAACTGTGCAATAGCAGCGTTTTCGTGCACGAAACGCACGTTTAGCGTCAAAACTGTGCAAAAGCAGCGTTTTGGAGCTCGAAACGCACGTTTAGCGTCAAAACTGTACAAAAGCAGCGTTTTGGTGCACGAAACGCACGTTTAGCGTCAAAACTGTACAAAAGCAGCGTTTTGGTGCACGAAACGCACGTTTAGCGTCAAAACTGTGCAAAAGCAGCGTTTTGGAGCTCGAAACGCACGTTTCGTTGCAAAAGCGGCGTTTTGGTGCACGAAACGCACGTTTTGCGTCAAAACTGTGCAAAACCAGCGTTTTGGTGCACGAAACGCACGTTTAGCGTCAAAACTGTGCAAAAGCAGCGTTTTGGTGCACGAAACGCACCTTTCGTGGCAAAAGCGGCGTTTTGGTGCACGAAACGCACGTTTAGCGTCGAAACTGTGCAAAAGCAGCGTTTTGGTGCACGAAACGCACGTTTAGCGTCAAAACTGTGCAAAAGCAGCGTTTTGGTGCACGAAACGCACGTTTAGCGTCAGAACTGTGCAAAAGCAGCGTTTTGGTGCACGAAACGCACGTTTCGTTGCGAAAGCGGCGTTTTGGTGCACGAAACGCACGTTTAGCGTCAAAACTGTGCAAAAGCAGCATTTTGGTGCACGAAACGCACGTTTAGCGTCAAAACTGTGCGAAAGCAGCGTTTTGGTGCACGAAACGCACGTTTAGCGTCAAAACTGTACAAAAGCAGCGTTTTGGTGCACGGAACGCACGTTTAGCGTCAAAACTGTGCAAAAGCAGCGTTTTGGAGCTCGAAACGCGCGTTTCGTTGCAAAAGCGGCGTTTTGGAGCACGAAATGCACGTTTAGCGTCAAAACTGTGCAAAAGCAGCGTTTTGGTGCACGAAACGCACGTTTAGCGTCAAAACTGTGCAAAAGCAGCGTTTTGGTGCACGAAACGCACGTTTAGAATCAAAACTGTGCAAAAGCAGCGTTATGGTGCACGAAACGCACGTTTAGCGTCAAAACTGTACAAAAGCAGCGTTTTGGTGCACGGAACGCACGTTTAGCGTCAAAACTGTGCAAAAGCAGCGTTTTGGAGCTCGAAACGCGCGTTTCGTTGCAAAAGCGGCGTTTTGGAGCACGAAACGCACGTTTAGCGTCAAAACTGTGCAAAAGCAGCGTTTTGGTGCACGAAACGCACGTTTAGCGTCAAAACTGTGCAAAAGCAGCGTTTTGGTGCACGAAACGCACGTTTAGAATCAAAACTGTGCAGAAGCAGCGTTTTGGAGCTCGAAACGCGCGTTTACCGTCAAAACTGTGCAATAGCAGCGTTTTGGAGCTCGAAACGCACGTTTCGTTGCAAAAGCGGCGTATTGGTGCACGAAACGCACGTTTTGCGTCAAAACTGTGCAAAAGCAGCGTTTTGGTGCAAGAAACGGACGTTCAGCGTCAAAACTGAGCAAATGCAGCGTTTTGGTGTACGAAACGCACGTTTAGCGTCAAAACTGTGCAAAAGCAGCGTTTTGGTGCTCGAAACGCACGTTTCGCTGCTAAAGCGGCGTTTTGTTGCACGAAACGCACGTTTAGCGTCAAAACTGTGCAAAAGCAGCGTCTTGGTGCACGAAACGCACATTTCGTTGCAAAAGCGGCGTTTTGTTGCACGAAACGTACGTTTAGCGGCAAAACTGTGCAAAAGCAGCGTTTTGGTGCACGAAACGCACGTTTAGCGTCAAAACTGTGCAAAAGCAGCATTTTGGTGCACGAAACGCACGTTTAGCGTCAAAACTGTGCAAAAGCAGCGTTTTGGTGCACGAAACGCACGTTTAGCGTCAAAACTGTACAAAAGCAGCGTTTTGGTGCACGAAACGCACGTTTAGCGTCAGAACTGTGCAAAAGCAGCGTTTTGGTGCACGAAACGCACGTTTAGAATCAAAACTGTGCAAAAGCAGCGTTATGGTGCACGAAACGCACGTTTAGCGTAAAAACTGTGCAATAGCAGCGTTTTCGTGCACGAAACGCACGTTTAGCGTCAAAACTGTGCAAAAGCAGCGTTTTGGAGCTCGAAACGCACGTTTAGCGTCAAAACTGTACAAAAGCAGCGTTTTGGTGCACGAAACGCACGTTTAGCGTCAAAACTGTGCAAAAGCAGCGTTTTGGAGCTCGAAACGCACGTTTCGTTGCAAAAGCGGCGTTTTGGTGCACGAAACGCATGTTTTGCGTCAAAACTGTGCAAAACCAGCGTTTTGGTGCACGAAACGCACGTTTAGCGTCAAAACTGTGCAAAAGCAGCGTTTTGGTGCACGAAACGCACCTTTCGTGGCAAAAGCGGCGTTTTGGTGCACGAAACGCACGTTTAGCGTCGAAACTGTGCAAAAGCAGCGTTTTGGTGCACGAAACGCACGTTTAGCGTCAAAACTGTGCAAAAGCAGCGTTTTGGTGCACGAAACGCACGTTTAGCGTCAGAACTGTGCAAAAGCAGCGTTTTGGTGCACGAAACGCACGTTTCGTTGCGAAAGCGGCGTTTTGGTGCATGAAACGCACGTTTAGCGTCAAAACTGTGCAAAAGCAGCATTTTGGTGCACGAAACGCACGTTTAGCGTCAAAACTGTGCGAAAGCAGCGTTTTGGTGCACGAAACGCACGTTTAGCGTCAAAACTGTACAAAAGCAGCGTTTTGGTGCACGGAACGCACGTTTAGCGTCAAAACTGTGCAAAAGCAGCGTTTTGGAGCTCGAAACGCGCGTTTCGTTGCAAAAGCGGCGTTTTGGAGCACGAAATGCACGTTTAGCGTCAAAACTGTGCAAAAGCAGCGTTTTGGTGCACGAAACGCACGTTTAGCGTCAAAACTGTGCAAAAGCAGCGTTTTGGTGCACGAAACGCACGTTTAGAATCAAAACTGTGCAAAAGCAGCGTTATGGTGCACGAAACGCACGTTTAGCGTCAAAACTGTACAAAAGCAGCGTTTTGGTGCACGGAACGCACGTTTAGCGTCAAAACTGTGCAAAAGCAGCGTTTTGGAGCTCGAAACGCGCGTTTCGTTGCAAAAGCGGCGTTTTGGAGCACGAAACGCACGTTTAGCGTCAAAACTGTGCAAAAGCAGCGTTTTGGTGCACGAAACGCACGTTTAGCGTCGAAACTGTGCAAAAGCAGCGTTTTGGTGCACGAAACGCACGTTTAGAATCAAAACTGTGCAAAAGCAGCGTTATGGTGCACGAAACGCACGTTTAGCGTAAAAACTGTGCAATAGCAGCGTTTTCGTGCACGAAACGCACGTTTAGCGTAAAAACTGTGCAAAAGCAGCGTTTTGGTGCTCGAAACGCACGTTTCGCTGCTAAAGCGGCGTTTTGTTGCACGAAACGCACGTTTAGCGTCAAAACTGTGCAAAAGCAGCGTCTTGGTGCACGAAACGCACATTTCGTTGCAAAAGCGGCGTTTTGTTGCACGAAACGTACGTTTAGCGGCAAAACTGTGCAAAAGCAGCGTTTTGGTGCACGAAACGCACGTTTAGCGTCAAAACTGTGCAAAAGCAGCGTTTTGGTGCACGAAACGCACGTTTAGAATCAAAACTGTGCAAAAGCAGCGTTATGGTGCACGAAACGCACGTTTAGCGTCAAAACTGTGCAATAGCAGCGTTTTCGTGCACGAAACGCACGTTTAGCGTAAAAACTGAGCAAAAGCAGCGTTTTGGTGCACGAAACGCACCTTTCGTTGCAAAAGCGGCGTTTTGGTGCACGAAACGCACGTTTAGCGTCGAAACTGTGCAAAAGCAGCGTTTTGGTGCACGAAACGCACGTTTAGCGTCAAAACTGTGCAAAAGCAGCGTTTTGGTGCACGAAACGCACGTTTAGCGTCAGAACTGTGCAAAAGCAGCGTTTTGGTGCACGAAACGCACGTTTCGTTGCGAAATCGGCGTTTTGGTGCACGAAACGCACGTTTAGCGTCAAAACTGTGCAAAAGCAGCATTTTGGTGCACGAAACGCACGTTTAGCGTCAAAACTGTACAAAAGCAGCGTTTTGGTGCACGAAACGCACGTTTAGCGTCAAAACTGTGCAAAAGCAGCGTTTTGGAGCTCGAAACGCACGTTTCGTTGCAAAAGCGGCGTTTTGGTGCACGAAACGCACGTTTTGCGTCAAAACTGTGCAAAAGCAGCGTTTTGGTGCAGGAAACGGACGTTTAGCGTCAAAACTGAGCAAATGCAGCGTTTTGGTGCACGGAACGCACGTTTAGCGTCAAGACTGTGCAAAAGTAGCGTTTTGATGCACGAAACGCAAGTTGAGCGTCAAAACTGAGCAATAGCAGCGTTTTGGTGCACGAAACGCACGTTTTGCGTCAAAACTGTGATAAATCAGCGTTTTGGTGCACGAAACGCACGTTTAGCGTCAAAACTGTGCAAAAGCAGCGTTTTCGTGCACGAAACGCACGTTTAGCGTCAAAACTGTGCAGAAGCAGCGTTTTGGAGCTCGAAACGCGCGTTTACCGTCAAAACTGTGCAATAGCAGCGTTTTGGAGCTCGAAACGCACGTTTCGTTGCAAAAGCGGCGTATTGGTGCACGAAACGCACGTTTTGCGTCAAAACTGTGCAAAAGCAGCGTTTTGGTGCAAGAAACGGACGTTCAGCGTCAAAACTGAGCAAATGCAGCGTTTTGGTGTACGAAACGCACGTTTAGCGTCAAAACTGTGCAAAAGCAGCGTTTTGGTGCTCGAAACGCACGTTTCGCTGCTAAAGCGGCGTTTTGTTGCACGAAACGCACGTTTAGCGTCAAAACTGTGCAAAAGCAGCGTCTTGGTGCACGAAACGCACATTTCGTTGCAAAAGCGGCGTTTTGTTGCACGAAACGTACGTTTAGCGGCAAAACTGTGCAAAAGCAGCGTTTTGGTGCACGAAACGCACGTTTAGCGTCAAAACTGTGCAAAAGCAGCATTTTGGTGCACGAAACGCACGTTTAGCGTCAAAACTGTGCAAAAGCAGCGTTTTGGTGCACGAAACGCACGTTTAGCGTCAAAACTGTACAAAAGCAGCGTTTTGGTGCACGAAACGCACGTTTAGCGTCAGAACTGTGCAAAAGCAGCGTTTTGGTGCACGAAACGCACGTTTAGAATCAAAACTGTGCAAAAGCAGCGTTATGGTGCACGAAACGCACGTTTAGCGTAAAAACTGTGCAATAGCAGCGTTTTCGTGCACGAAACGCACGTTTAGCGTCAAAACTGTGCAAAAGCAGCGTTTTGGAGCTCGAAACGCACGTTTAGCGTCAAAACTGTACAAAAGCAGCGTTTTGGTGCACGAAACGCACGTTTAGCGTCAAAACTGTGCAAAAGCAGCGTTTTGGAGCTCGAAACGCACGTTTCGTTGCAAAAGCGGCGTTTTGGTGCACGAAACGCACGTTTTGCGTCAAAACTGTGCAAAACCAGCGTTTTGGTGCACGAAACGCACGTTTAGCGTCAAAACTGTGCAAAAGCAGCGTTTTGGTGCACGAAACGCACCTTTCGTGGCAAAAGCGGCGTTTTGGTGCACGAAACGCACGTTTAGCGTCGACACTGTGCAAAAGCAGCGTTTTGGTGCACGAAACGCACGTTTAGCGTCAAAACTGTGCAAAAGCAGCGTTTTGGTGCACGAAACGCAAGTTTAGCGTCAGAACTGTGCAAAAGCAGCGTTTTGGTGCACGAAACGCACGTTTCGTTGCGAAAGCGGCGTTTTGGTGCATGAAACGCACGTTTAGCGTCAAAACTGTGCAAAAGCAGCATTTTGGTGCACGAAACGCACGTTTAGCATCAAAACTGTGCGAAAGCAGCGTTTTGGTGCACGAAACGCACGTTTAGCGTCAAAACTGTACAAAAGCAGCGTTTTGGTGCACGGAACGCACGTTTAGCGTCAAAACTGTGCAAAAGCAGCGTTTTGGAGCTCGAAACGCGCGTTTCGTTGCAAAAGCGGCGTTTTGGAGCACGAAATGCACGTTTAGCGTCAAAACTGTGCAAAAGCAGCGTTTTGGTGCACGAAACGCACGTTTAGCGTCAAAACTGTGCAAAAGCAGCGTTTTGGTGCACGAAACGCACGTTTAGAATCAAAACTGTGCAAAAGCAGCGTTATGGTGCACGAAACGCACGTTTAGCGTCAAAACTGTACAAAAGCAGCGTTTTGGTGCACGGAACGCACGTTTAGCGTCAAAACTGTGCAAAAGCAGCGTTTTGGAGCTCGAAACGCGCGTTTCGTTGCAAAAGCGGCGTTTTGGAGCACGAAACGCACGTTTAGCGTCAAAACTGTGCAAAAGCAGCGTTTTGGTGCACGAAACGCACGTTTAGCGTCGAAACTGTGCAAAAGCAGCGTTTTGGTGCACGAAACGCACGTTTAGAATCAAAACTGTGCAAAAGCAGCGTTATGGTGCACGAAACGCACGTTTAGCGTAAAAACTGTGCAATAGCAGCGTTTTCGTGCACGAAACGCACGTTTAGCGTAAAAACTGTGCAAAAGCAGCGTTTTGGTGCTCGAAACGCACGTTTCGCTGCTAAAGCGGCGTTTTGTTGCACGAAACGCACGTTTAGCGTCAAAACTGTGCAAAAGCAGCATCTTGGTGCACGAAACGCACATTTCGTTGCAAAAGCGGCGTTTTGTTGCACGAAACGTACGTTTAGCGGCAAAACTGTGCAAAAGCAGCGTTTTGGTGCACGAAACGCACGTTTAGCGTCAAAACTGTGCAAAAGCAGCATTTTGGTGCACGAAACGCACGTTTAGCGTCAAAACTGTGCAAAAGCAGCGTTTTGGTGCACGAAACGCACGTTTAGCGTCAAAACTGTACAAAAGCAGCGTTTTGGTGCACGAAACGCACGTTTAGCGTCAGAACTGTGCAAAAGCAGCGTTTTGGTGCACGAAACGCACGTTTAGAATCAAAACTGTGCAAAAGCAGCGTTATGGTGCACGAAACGCACGTTTAGCGTAAAAACTGTGCAATAGCAGCATTTTCGTGCACGAAACGCACGTTTAGCGTCAAAACTGTGCAAAAGCAGCGTTTTGGAGCTCGAAACGCACGTTTAGCGTCAAAACTGTACAAAAGCAGCGTTTTGGTGCACGAAACGCACGTTTAGCGTCAAAACTGTGCAAAAGCAGCGTTTTGGAGCTCGAAACGCACGTTTCGTTGCAAAAGCGGCGTTTTGGTGCACGAAACGCACGTTTTGCGTCAAAACTGTGCAAAACCAGCGTTTTGGTGCACGAAACGCACGTTTAGCGTCAAAACTGTGCAAAAGCAGCGTTTTGGTGCACGAAACGCACCTTTCGTGGCAAAAGCGGCGTTTTGGTGCACGAAACGCACGTTTAGCGTCGAAACTGTGCAAAAGCAGCGTTTTGGTGCACGAAACGCACGTTTAGCGTCAAAACTGTGCAAAAGCAGCGTTTTGGTGCACGAAACGCACGTTTAGCGTCAGAACTGTGCAAAAGCAGCGTTTTGGTGCACGAAACGCACGTTTCGTTGCGAAAGCGGCGTTTTGGTGCACGAAACGCACGTTTAGCGTCAAAACTGTGCAAAAGCAGCATTTTGGTGCACGAAACGCACGTTTAGCGTCAAAACTGTGCGAAAGCAGCGTTTTGGTGCACGAAACGCACGTTTAGCGTCAAAACTGTACAAAAGCAGCGTTTTGGTGCACGGAACGCACGTTTTGCGTCAAAACTGTGCAAAAGCAGCGTTTTGGTGCAGGAAACGGACGTTTAGCGTCAAAACTGAGCAAATGCAGCGTTTTGGTGCACGGAACGCACGTTTAGCGTCAAGACTGTGCAAAAGTAGCGTTTTGATGCACGAAACGCAAGTTGAGCGTCAAAACTGAGCAATAGCAGCGTTTTGGTGCACGAAACGCACGTTTTGCGTCAAAACTGTGATAAATCAGCGTTTTGGTGCACGAAACGCACGTTTAGCGTCAAAACTGTGCAAAAGCAGCGTTTTCGTGCACGAAACGCACGTTTAGCGTCAAAACTGTGCAGAAGCAGCGTTTTGGAGCTCGAAACGCGCGTTTACCGTCAAAACTGTGCAATAGCAGCGTTTTGGAGCTCGAAACGCACGTTTCGTTGCAAAAGCGGCGTATTGGTGCACGAAACGCACGTTTTGCGTCAAAACTGTGCAAAAGCAGCGTTTTGGTGCAAGAAACGGACGTTCAGCGTCAAAACTGAGCAAATGCAGCGTTTTGGTGTACGAAACGCACGTTTAGCGTCAAAACTGTGCAAAAGCAGCGTTTTGGTGCTCGAAACGCACGTTTCGCTGCTAAAGCGGCGTTTTGTTGCACGAAACGCACGTTTAGCGTCAAAACTGTGCAAAAGCAGCATCTTGGTGCACGAAACGCACATTTCGTTGCAAAAGCGGCGTTTTGTTGCACGAAACGTACGTTTAGCGGCAAAACTGTGCAAAAGCAGCGTTTTGGTGCACGAAACGCACGTTTAGCGTCAAAACTGTGCAAAAGCAGCATTTTGGTGCACGAAACGCACGTTTGGCGTCAAAACTGTGCAAAAGCAGCGTTTTGGTGCACGAAACGCACGTTTAGCGTCAAAACTGTACAAAAGCAGCGTTTTGGTGCACGAAACGCACGTTTAGCGTCAGAACTGTGCAAGAGCAGCGTTTTGGTGCACGAAACGCACGTTTAGAATCAAAACTGTGCAAAAGCAGCGTTATGGTGCACGAAACGCACGTTTAGCGTAAAAACTGTGCAATAGCAGCGTTTTCGTGCACGAAACGCACGTTTAGCGTCAAAACTGTGCAAAAGCAGCGTTTTGGAGCTCGAAACGCACGTTTAGCGTCAAAACTGTACAAAAGCAGCGTTTTGGTGCACGAAACGCACGTTTAGCGTCAAAACTGTGCAAAAGCAGCGTTTTG
This sequence comes from Stelis phaeoptera, assembly GCA_943735885.1. Taxonomy (NCBI): domain Eukaryota; kingdom Metazoa; phylum Arthropoda; class Insecta; order Hymenoptera; family Megachilidae; genus Stelis; species Stelis phaeoptera. The sequence continues at coordinate 511,905 of CALSEM010000060.1, read as the reverse complement.
GAGCTCGAAACGCACGTTTCGTTGCAAAAGCGGCGTTTTGGTGCACGAAACGCACGTTTTGCGTCAAAACTGTGCAAAACCAGCGTTTTGGTGCACGAAACGCACGTTTAGCGTCAAAACTGTGCAAAAGCAGCGTTTTGGTGCACGAAACGCACCTTTCGTGGCAAAAGCGGCGTTTTGGTGCACGAAACGCACGTTTAGCGTCGAAACTGTGCAAAAGCAGCGTTTTGGTGCACGAAACGCACGTTTAGCGTCAAAACTGTGCAAAAGCAGCGTTTTGGTGCACGAAACGCACGTTTAGCGTCAGAACTGTGCAAAAGCAGCGTTTTGGTGCACGAAACGCACGTTTCGTTGCGAAAGCGGCGTTTTGGTGCACGAAACGCACGTTTAGCGTCAAAACTGTGCAAAAGCAGCATTTTGGTGCACGAAACGCACGTTTAGCGTCAAAACTGTGCGAAAGCAGCGTTTTGGTGCACGAAACGCACGTTTAGCGTCAAAACTGTACAAAAGCAGCGTTTTGGTGCACGGAACGCACGTTTTGCGTCAAAACTGTGCAAAAGCAGCGTTTTGGTGCAGGAAACGGACGTTTAGCGTCAAAACTGAGCAAATGCAGCGTTTTGGTGCACGGAACGCACGTTTAGCGTCAAGACTGTGCAAAAGTAGCGTTTTGATGCACGAAACGCAAGTTGAGCGTCAAAACTGAGCAATAGCAGCGTTTTGGTGCACGAAACGCACGTTTTGCGTCAAAACTGTGATAAATCAGCGTTTTGGTGCACGAAACGCACGTTTAGCGTCAAAACTGTGCAAAAGCAGCGTTTTCGTGCACGAAACGCACGTTTAGCGTCAAAACTGTGCAGAAGCAGCGTTTTGGAGCTCGAAACGCGCGTTTACCGTCAAAACTGTGCAATAGCAGCGTTTTGGAGCTCGAAACGCACGTTTCGTTGCAAAAGCGGCGTATTGGTGCACGAAACGCACGTTTTGCGTCAAAACTGTGCAAAAGCAGCGTTTTGGTGCAAGAAACGGACGTTCAGCGTCAAAACTGAGCAAATGCAGCGTTTTGGTGTACGAAACGCACGTTTAGCGTCAAAACTGTGCAAAAGCAGCGTTTTGGTGCTCGAAACGCACGTTTCGCTGCTAAAGCGGCGTTTTGTTGCACGAAACGCACGTTTAGCGTCAAAACTGTGCAAAAGCAGCATCTTGGTGCACGAAACGCACATTTCGTTGCAAAAGCGGCGTTTTGTTGCACGAAACGTACGTTTAGCGGCAAAACTGTGCAAAAGCAGCGTTTTGGTGCACGAAACGCACGTTTAGCGTCAAAACTGTGCAAAAGCAGCATTTTGGTGCACGAAACGCACGTTTAGCGTCAAAACTGTGCAAAAGCAGCGTTTTGGTGCACGAAACGCACGTTTAGCGTCAAAACTGTACAAAAGCAGCGTTTTGGTGCACGAAACGCACGTTTAGCGTCAGAACTGTGCAAAAGCAGCGTTTTGGTGCACGAAACGCACGTTTAGAATCAAAACTGTGCAAAAGCAGCGTTATGGTGCACGAAACGCACGTTTAGCGTAAAAACTGTGCAATAGCAGCGTTTTCGTGCACGAAACGCACGTTTAGCGTCAAAACTGTGCAAAAGCAGCGTTTTGGTGCAGGAAACGGACGTTTAGCGTCAAAACTGAGCAAATGCAGCGTTTTGGTGCACGGAACGCACGTTTAGCGTCAAGACTGTGCAAAAGTAGCGTTTTGATGCACGAAACGCAAGTTGAGCGTCAAAACTGAGCAATAGCAGCGTTTTGGTGCACGAAACGCACGTTTTGCGTCAAAACTGTGATAAATCAGCGTTTTGGTGCACGAAACGCACGTTTAGCGTCAAAACTGTGCAAAAGCAGCGTTTTCGTGCACGAAACGCACGTTTAGCGTCAAAACTGTGCAGAAGCAGCGTTTTGGAGCTCGAAACGCGCGTTTACCGTCAAAACTGTGCAATAGCAGCGTTTTGGAGCTCGAAACGCACGTTTCGTTGCAAAAGCGGCGTATTGGTGCACGAAACGCACGTTTTGCGTCAAAACTGTGCAAAAGCAGCGTTTTGGTGCAAGAAACGGACGTTCAGCGTCAAAACTGAGCAAATGCAGCGTTTTGGTGTACGAAACGCACGTTTAGCGTCAAAACTGTGCAAAAGCAGCGTTTTGGTGCTCGAAACGCACGTTTCGCTGCTAAAGCGGCGTTTTGTTGCACGAAACGCACGTTTAGCGTCAAAACTGTGCAAAAGCAGCATCTTGGTGCACGAAACGCACATTTCGTTGCAAAAGCGGCGTTTTGTTGCACGAAACGTACGTTTAGCGGCAAAACTGTGCAAAAGCAGCGTTTTGGTGCACGAAACGCACGTTTAGCGTCAAAACTGTGCAAAAGCAGCATTTTGGTGCACGAAACGCACGTTTAGCGTCAAAACTGTGCAAAAGCAGCGTTTTGGTGCACGAAACGCACGTTTAGCGTCAAAACTGTACAAAAGCAGCGTTTTGGTGCACGAAACGCACGTTTAGCGTCAGAACTGTGCAAAAGCAGCGTTTTGGTGCACGAAACGCACGTTTAGAATCAAAACTGTGCAAAAGCAGCGTTATGGTGCACGAAACGCACGTTTAGCGTAAAAACTGTGCAATAGCAGCGTTTTCGTGCACGAAACGCACGTTTAGCGTCAAAACTGTGCAAAAGCAGCGTTTTGGAGCTCGAAACGCACGTTTAGCGTCAAAACTGTACAAAAGCAGCGTTTTGGTGCACGAAACGCACGTTTAGCGTCAAAACTGTGCAAAAGCAGCGTTTTGGAGCTCGAAACGCACGTTTCGTTGCAAAAGCGGCGTTTCGGTGCACGAAACGCACGTTTTGCGTCAAAACTGTGCAAAACCAGCGTTTTGGTGCACGAAACGCACGTTTAGCGTCAAAACTGTGCAAAAGCAGCGTTTTGGTGCACGAAACGCACCTTTCGTGGCAAAAGCGGCGTTTTGGTGCACGAAACGCACGTTTAGCGTCGAAACTGTGCAAAAGCAGCGTTTTGGTGCACGAAACGCACGTTTAGCGTCAAAACTGTGCAAAAGCAGCGTTTTGGTGCACGAAACGCACGTTTAGCGTCAGAACTGTGCAAAAGCAGCGTTTTGGTGCACGAAACGCACGTTTCGTTGCGAAAGCGGCGTTTTGGTGCACGAAACGCACGTTTAGCGTCAAAACTGTGCAAAAGCAGCATTTTGGTGCACGAAACGCACGTTTAGCGTCAAAACTGTGCGAAAGCAGCGTTTTGGTGCACGAAACGCACGTTTAGCGTCAAAACTGTACAAAAGCAGCGTTTTGGTGCACGGAACGCACGTTTAGCGTCAAAACTGTGCAAAAGCAGCGTTTTGGAGCTCGAAACGCGCGTTTCGTTGCAAAAGCGGCGTTTTGGAGCACGAAACGCACGTTTAGCGTCAAAACTGTGCAAAAGCAGCGTTTTGGTGCACGAAACGCACGTTTAGCGTCGAAACTGTGCAAAAGCAGCGTTTTGGTGCACGAAACGCACGTTTAGAATCAAAACTGTGCAAAAGCAGCGTTATGGTGCACGAAGCGCACGTTTAGCGTAAAAACTGTGCAATAGCAGCGTTTTCGTGCACGAAACGCACGTTTAGCGTAAAAACTGTGCAAAAGCAGCGTTTTGGTGCTCGAAACGCACGTTTCGCTGCTAAAGCGGCGTTTTGTTGCACGAAACGCACGTTTAGCGTCAAAACTGTGCAAAAGCAGCGTCTTGGTGCACGAAACGCACATTTCGTTGCAAAAGCGGCGTTTTGTTGCACGAAACGTACGTTTAGCGGCAAAACTGTGCAAAAGCAGCGTTTTGGTGCACGAAACGCACGTTTAGCGTCAAAACTGTGCAAAAGCAGCGTTTTGGTGCACGAAACGCACGTTTAGAATCAAAACTGTGCAAAAGCAGCGTTATGGTGCACGAAACGCACGTTTAGCGTCAAAACTGTGCAATAGCAGCGTTTTCGTGCACGAAACGCACGTTTAGCGTAAAAACTGAGCAAAAGCAGCGTTTTGGTGCACGAAACGCACCTTTCGTTGCAAAAGCGGCGTTTTGGTGCACGAAACGCACGTTTAGCGTCGAAACTGTGCAAAAGCAGCGTTTTGGTGCACGAAACGCACGTTTAGCGTCAAAACTGTGCAAAAGCAGCGTTTTGGTGCACGAAACGCACGTTTAGCGTCAGAACTGTGCAAAAGCAGCGTTTTGGTGCACGAAACGCACGTTTCGTTGCGAAAGCGGCGTTTTGGTGCACGAAACGCACGTTTAGTGTCAAAACTGTGCAAAAGCAGCATTTTGGTGCACGAAACGCACGTTTAGCGTCAAAACTGTGCAAAAGCAGCGTTTTGGTGCACGAAACGCACGTTTAGCGTCAAAACTGTACAAAAGCAGCGTTTTGGTGCACGGAACGCACGTTTAGCGTCAAAACTGTGCAAAAGCAGCGTTTTGGAGCTCGAAACGCGCGTTTCGTTGCAAAAGCGGCGTTTTGGAGCACGAAATGCACGTTTAGCGTCAAAACTGTGCAAAAGCAGCGTTTTGGTGCACGAAACGCACGTTTAGCGTCAAAACTGTGCAAAAGCAGCGTTTTGGTGCACGAAACGCACGTTTAGAATCAAAACTGTGCAAAAGCAGCGTTATGGTGCACGAAACGCACGTTTAGCGTAAAAACTGTGCAATAGCAGCGTTTTCGTGCACGAAACGCACGTTTAGCGTCAAAACTGTGCAAAAGCAGCGTTTTGGAGCTCGAAACGCACGTTTAGCGTCAAAACTGTACAAAAGCAGCGTTTTGGTGCACGAAACGCACGTTTAGCGTCAAAACTGTGCAAAAGCAGCGTTTTGGAGCTCGAAACGCACGTTTCGTTGCAAAAGCGGCGTTTTGGTGCACGAAACGCACGTTTTGCGTCAAAACTGTGCAAAAGCAGCGTTTTGGTGCAGGAAACGGACGTTGAGCGTCAAAACTGAGCAAATGCAGCGTTTTGGTGCACGGAACGCACGTTTAGCGTCAAGACTGTGCAAAAGTAGCGTTTTGATGCACGAAACGCAAGTTGAGCGTCAAAACTGAGCAATAGCAGCGTTTTGGTGCACGAAACGCACGTTTTGCGTCAAAACTGTGATAAATCAGCGTTTTGGTGCACGAAACGCACGTTTAGCGTCAAAACTGTGCAAAAGCAGCGTTTTCGTGCACGAAACGCACGTTTAGCGTCAAAACTGTGCAGAAGCAGCGTTTTGGAGCTCGAAACGCGCGTTTAACGTCAAAACTGTGCAATAGCAGCGTTTTGGAGCTCGAAACGCACGTTTCGTTGCAAAAGCGGCGTATTGGTGCACGAAACGCACGTTTTGCGTCAAAACTGTGCAAAAGCAGCGTTTTGGTGCACGAAACGGACGTTCAGCGTCAAAACTGAGCAAATGCAGCGTTTTGGTGTACGAAACGCACGTTTAGCGTCAAAACTGTGCAAAAGCAGCGTTTTGGTGCACGGAACGCACGTTTAGCGTCAAAACTGTGCAAAAGCAGCGTTTTGGAGCTCGAAACGCGCGTTTCGTTGCAAAAGCGGCGTTTTGGAGCACGAAATGCACGTTTAGCGTCAAAACTGTGCAAAAGCAGCGTTTTGGTGCACGAAACGCACGTTTAGCGTCAAAACTGTGCAAAAGCAGCGTTTTGGTGCACGAAACGCACGTTTAGAATCAAAACTGTGCAAAAGCAGCGTTATGGTGCACGAAACGCACGTTTAGCGTAAAAACTGTGCAATAGCAGCGTTTTCGTGCACGAAACGCACGTTTAGCGTCAAAACTGTGCAAAAGCAGCGTTTTGGAGCTCGAAACGCACGTTTAGCGTCAAAACTGTACAAAAGCAGCGTTTTGGTGCACGAAACGCACGTTTAGCGTCAAAACTGTGCAAAAGCAGCGTTTTGGAGCTCGAAACGCACGTTTCGTTGCAAAAGCGGCGTTTTGGTGCACGAAACGCACGTTTTGCGTCAAAACTGTGCAAAAGCAGCGTTTTGGTGCAGGAAACGGACGTTGAGCGTCAAAACTGAGCAAATGCAGCGTTTTGGTGCACGGAACGCACGTTTAGCGTCAAGACTGTGCAAAAGTAGCGTTTTGATGCACGAAACGCAAGTTGAGCGTCAAAACTGAGCAATAGCAGCGTTTTGGTGCACGAAACGCACGTTTTGCGTCAAAACTGTGATAAATCAGCGTTTTGGTGCACGAAACGCACGTTTAGCGTCAAAACTGTGCAAAAGCAGCGTTTTCGTGCACGAAACGCACGTTTAGCGTCAAAACTGTGCAGAAGCAGCGTTTTGGAGCTCGAAACGCGCGTTTAACGTCAAAACTGTGCAATAGCAGCGTTTTGGAGCTCGAAACGCACGTTTCGTTGCAAAAGCGGCGTATTGGTGCACGAAACGCACGTTTTGCGTCAAAACTGTGCAAAAGCAGCGTTTTGGTGCACGAAACGGACGTTCAGCGTCAAAACTGAGCAAATGCAGCGTTTTGGTGTACGAAACGCACGTTTAGCGTCAAAACTGTGCAAAAGCAGCGTTTTGGTGCTCGAAACGCACGTTTCGCTGCTAAAGCGGCGTTTTGTTGCACGAAACGCACGTTTGGCGTCAAAACTGTGCAAAAGCAGCGTCTTGGTGCACGAAACGCACATTTCGTTGCAAAAGCGGCGTTTTGTTGCACGAAACGTACGTTTAGCGGCAAAACTGTGCAAAAGCAGCGTTTTGGTGCACGAAACGCACGTTTAGCGTCAAAACTGTGCAAAAGCAGCATTTTGGTGCACGAAACGCACGTTTAGCGTCAAAACTGTGCAAAAGCAGCGTTTTGGTGCACGAAACGCACGTTTAGCGTCAAAACTGTACAAAAGCAGCGTTTTGGTGCACGAAACGCACGTTTAGCGTCAGAACTGTGCAAAAGCAGCGTTTTGGTGCACGAAACGCACGTTTCGTTGCGAAAGCGGCGTTTTGGTGCACGAAACGCACGTTTATCGTCAAAACTGTGCAAAAGCAGCATTTTGGTGCACGAAACGCACGTTTAGCGTCAAAACTGTGCAAAAGCAGCGTTTTGGTGCACGAAACGCACGTTTAGCGTCAAAACTGTGCAAAAGCAGCGTTTTGGAGCTCGAAACGCACGTTTAGCGTCAAAACTGTGCAAAAGCAGCGTCTTGGTGCACGAAACGCACATTTCGTTGCAAAAGCGGCGTTTTGTTGCACGAAACGTACGTTTAGCGGCAAAACTGTGCAAAAGCAGCGTTTTGGTGCACGAAACGCACGTTTAGCGTCAAAACTGTGCAAAAGCAGCGTTTTGGTGCACGAAACGCACGTTTAGAATCAAAACTGTGCAAAAGCAGCGTTATGGTGCACGAAACGCACGTTTAGCGTCAAAACTGTGCAATAGCAGCGTTTTCGTGCACGAAACGCACGTTTAGCGTCAAAACTGTGCAAAAGCAGCGTTTTGGAGCTCGAAACGCACGTTTAGCGTCAAAACTGTGCAAAAGCAGCGTTTTGGTGCACGAAATGCACCTTTCGTTGCAAAAGCGGCGTTTTGGTGCACGAAACGCACGTTTAGCGTCAAAACTGTGCAAAAGCAGCGTTTTGGTGCACGAAACGCACGTTTAGCGTAAAAACTGTGCAATAGCAGCGTTTTCGTGCACGAAACGCACGTTTAGCGTAAAAACTGTGCAAAAGCAGCGTTTTGGTGCTCGAAACGCACGTTTCGCTGCTAAAGCGGCGTTTTGTTGCACGAAACGCACGTTTAGCGTCAAAACTGTGCAAAAGCAGCGTCTTGGTGCACGAAACGCACATTTCGTTGCAAAAGCGGCGTTTTGTTGCACGAAACGTACGTTTAGCGGCAAAACTGTGCAAAAGCAGCGTTTTGGTGCACGAAACGCACGTTTAGCGTCAAAACTGTGCAAAAGCAGCGTTTTGGTGCACGAAACGCACGTTTAGAATCAAAACTGTGCAAAAGCAGCGTTATGGTGCACGAAACGCACGTTTAGCGTCAAAACTGTGCAATAGCAGCGTTTTCGTGCACGAAACGCACGTTTAGCGTCAAAACTGTGCAAAAGCAGCGTTTTGGAGCTCGAAACGCACGTTTAGCGTCAAAACTGTGCAAAAGCAGCGTTTTGGTGCACGAAATGCACCTTTCGTTGCAAAAGCGGCGTTTTGGTGCACGAAACGCACGTTTAGCGTCAAAACTGTGCAAAAGCAGCGTTTTGGTGCACGAAACGCACGTTTAGCGTCAGAACTGAGCAAATGCAGCGTTTTGGTGCACGAAACGCACGTTTAGCGTCAAAACCGTGCAAAAGCAGCGTTTTGGTGCTCGAAACGCACGTTTCGCTGCTAAAGCGGCGTTTTGTTGCACGAAACGCACGTTTAGCGTCAAAACTGTGCAAAAGCAGCGTTTTGGTGCACGAAACGCACATTTCGTTGCAAAAGCGGCGTTTTGTTGCACGAAACGTACGTTTAGCGGCAAAACTGTGCAAAAGCAGCGTTTTGGTGCACGAAACGCACGTTTAGCGTCAAAACTGTGCAAAAGCAGCGTTTTGTTGCACGAAACGCACGTTGAGCGTCAAAACTGTGCAAAAGCAGCGTTTTGGTGCTCGAAACGCACGTTTCGTTGCAAAAGCGGCGTATTGGAGCACGAAACGCACGTTTTGCGTCAAAACTGTGCAAAAGCAGCGTTTTGGTGCACGAAACGGACGTTCAGCGTCAAAACTGAGCAAATGCAGCGTTTTGGTGTACGAAACGCACGTTTAGCGTCAAAACTGTGCAAAAGCAGCGTTTTGGTGCTCGAAACGCACGTTTCGCTGCTAAAGCGGCGTTTTGTTGCACGAAACGCACGTTTGGCGTCGAAACTGTGCAAAAGCAGCGTCTTGGTGCACGAAACGCACATTTCGTTGCAAAAGCGGCGTTTTGTTGCACGAAACGTACGTTTAGCGGCAAAACTGTGCAAAAGCAGCGTTTTGGTGCACGAAACGCACGTTTAGCGTCAAAACTGTGCAAAAGCAGCATTTTGGTGCACGAAACGCACGTTTAGCGTCAAAACTGTGCAAAAGCAGCGTTTTGGTGCACGAAACGCACGTTTAGCGTCAAAACTGTACAAAAGCAGCGTTTTGGTGCACGAAACGCACGTTTAGCGTCAGAACTGTGCAAAAGCAGCGTTTTGGTGCACGAAACGCACGTTTCGTTGCGAAAGCGGCGTTTTGGTGCACGAAACGCACGTTTATCGTCAAAACTGTGCAAAAGCAGCATTTTGGTGCACGAAACGCACGTTTAGCGTCAAAACTGTGCAAAAGCAGCGTTTTGGTGCACGAAACGCACGTTTAGCGTCAAAACTGTGCAAAAGCAGCGTTTTGGTGCACGAAACGCACCTTTCGTTGCGAAAGCGGTGTTTTGGTGCACGAAACGTACGTTTAGCGGCAAAACTGTGCAAAAGCAGCGTTTTGGTGCACGAAACGCACGTTTAGCGTCAAAACTGTGCAAAAGCAGCGTTTTGGTGCACGAAACGCACGTTTAGCGTCAAAACTGTGCAAAAGCAGCGTTTTGGTGCACGAAACGCACGTTTAGCGTCAAAACTGTGCAAAAGCAGCGTTTTGGAGCTCGAAACGCACGTTTCGTTGCAAAAGCGGCGTTTTGGTGCACGAAACGCACGTTTTGCGTCAAAACCGTGCAAAAGCAGCGTTTTGGTGCACGAAACGGACGTTTAGCGTCAAAACTGAGCAAATGCAGCGTTTTGGTGCACGAAACGCACGTTTAGCGTCAAAACTGTGCAAAAGCTGCGTTTTGGTGCTCGAAACGCACGTTTCGTTGCTAAAGCGGCGTTTTGTTGCACGAAACGTACGTTTAGCGGCAAAACTGTGCGAAAGCGGCATCTTGGTGCACGAAACGCACGTTTAGCGTCAAAACTGTGCAAAAGCAGCGTTTTGGTGCACGAAACGCACGTTTAGAATCAAAACTGTGCAAAAGCAGCGTTATGGTGCACGAAACGCACGTTTAGCGTCAAAACTGTGCAAAAGCAGCGTTTTGGTGCACGAAATGCACGTTTCGTTGCAAAAGCGGCGTTTTGGTGCACGAAACGCACGTTTAGCGTCAAAACTGTGCAAAAGCAGCGTTTTGGTGCTCGAAACGCACGTTTCGCTGCAAAAGCGGCGTTTTGTTGCACGAAACGCACGTTTAGCGTCAAAACTGTGCAATAGCAGCGTTTTGGTGCACGAAACGCACATTTCGTTGCAAAAGCGGCGTTTTGTTGCACGAAACGTACGTTTAGCGGCAAAACTGTGCGAAGGCGGCATCTTGGTGCACGAAACGCACGTTTAGCGTCAAAACTGTGCAATAGCAGCGTTTTGGTGCACGAAACGCACATTTCGTTGCAAAAGCGGCGTTTTGTTGCACGAAACGTACGTTTAGCGGCAAAACTGTGCGAAGGCGGCATCTTGGTGCACGAAACGCACGTTTAGCGTCAAAACTGTGCAAAAGCAGCGTTTTGGTGCACGAAACGCACGTTTAGCGTCAAAACTGTACAAAAGCAGCGTTTCGGTTCACGAAACGCACGTTGAGCGTCAAAACTGTGCAATAGCAGCGTTTTCGTGCACGAAACGCAAGTTTAGCGTCAAAACTGTGCAAAAGCAACGTTTTGGAGCTCGAAACGCACGTTTAGCGTCAAAACTGTGCAAAAGCAGCGTTTTGGTGCATGAAACGCACGTTTAGCGTCAAAACTGAGCAAATGCAGCGTTTTGGTGCACGAAACGCACGTTTAGCGTCAAAACTGTGCAAAAGCAGCGTTTTGGTGCACGAAATGCACGTTTCCTTGCAAAAGCGGCGTTTTGGTGCACGAAACGCACGTTTAGTGTCAAAACTGTGCAAAAGCAGCGTTTTGGTGCACGAAACGCAAGTTTAGCGTCAAAACTGTGCAAAAGCAGCGTTTTGGTGCACGAAACGCACGTTGAGCGTCAAAACTGTGCAATAGCAGCGTTTTGGTGCACGAAACGCACGTTTAGCGTCAAAACTATGCAAAAGCAGCGTTTTGGTGCACGATATGCACGTTTCGTTGCAAAAGCGGCGTTTTGGTGCACGAAACGCAGGTTTAGCGTCAAAACTGTGCAAAAGCAGCGTTTTGGTGCATGAAACGCAAGTTTGCGTCAAAACTGTGCAAAAGCAACGTTTTGGTGCACGAAACGCACATTTCGTTGCAAAAGCGGCGTTTTGTTGCACGAAACGTACGTTTCGCGTCAAAACTGTGCAAAAGCAACGTTTTGGAGCTCGAAACGCACGTTTAGCGTCAAAACTGTGCAAAAGCAGCGTTTTGGTGCATGAAATGCACGTTTAGCGTCAAAACTGAGCAAATGCAGCGTTTTGGTGCACGAAACGCACGTTTTGCGTCAAAACTGTGCAAAAGCAGCGTTTTGGTGCACGAAATGCACGTTTAGCGTCAAAACTATGCAAAAGCAGCGTTTTGGTGCTCGAAACGCACGTTTCGTTGCAAAAGCGGCGTTTTGGTGCACGAAACGTACGTTTAGCGGCAAAACTGTGCAAAAGCAGCGTTTTGGTGCACGAAACGCACGTTTAGCGTCAAAACTGTGCAAAAGCAGCGTTTTGGTGCACGAAACGCACGTTTAGCGTCAAAACTGTGCAAAAGCAGCGTTTTGGAGCTCGAAACGCACGTTTCGTTGCAAAAGCGGCGTTTTGCTGCACGAAACGCACGTTTTGCGTCAAAACTGTGCAAAAGCAGCGTTTTGGTGCACGAAACGGACGTTTAGCGTCAAAACTGAGCAAATGCAGCGTTTTGGTGCACGAAACGCACGTTTAGCGTCAAAACTGTGCAAAAGCAGCGTTTTGGTGCACGAAACGCACATTTCGTTGCAAAAGCGGCGTTTTGTTGCACGAAACGTACGTTTAGCGGCAAAACTGTGCGAAAGCGGCATCTTGGTGCACGAAACGCACGTTTAGCGTCAAAACTGTGCAAAAGCAGCGTTTTGGTGCACGAAACGCACGTTTAGCGTCAAAACTGTGCAAAAGCAGCGTTTTGGTGCTCGAAACGCACGTTTCGTTGCTAAAGCGGCGTTTTGTTGCACGAAACGTACGTTTAGCGGCAAAACTCTGCGAAAGCGGCATCTTGGTGCACGAAACGCACGTTTAGCGTCAAAACTGTGCAAAAGCAGCGTTTTGGTGCACGAAACGCACGTTTAGAATCAAAACTGTGCAAAAGCAGCGTTATAGTGCACGAAACGCACGTTTAGCGTCAAAACTGTGCAAAAGCAGCGTTTTGGTGCACGAAATGCACGTTTCGTTGCAAAAGCAGCGTTTTGGTGCACGAAACGCACGTTTAGCGTCAAAACTGTGCAAAAGCAGCGTTTTGGTGCACGAAATGCACGTTTAGCGTCAAAACTATGCAAAAGCAGCGTTTTGGTGCTCGAAACGCACGTTTCGTTGCAAAAGCGGCGTTTTGGTGCACGAAACGTACGTTTAGCGGCAAAACTGTGCAAAAGCAGCGTTTTGGTGCACGAAACGCACGTTTTGCGTCAAAACTGTGCAAAAGCAGCGTTTTGGTACACGAAACGCACGTTTAGCGTCAAAACTGTGCAAAAGCAGCGTTTTGTGCTCGAAACGCACGTTTCGTTGCAAAAGCGGCGTTTTGGTGCACGAAACGCACGTTTTGCGTCAAAACTGTGCAAAAGCAGCGTTTTGGTGCACGAAACGGACGTTTAGCGTCAAAACTGAGCAAATGCAGCGTTTTGGTGCACGAAACGCACGTTTAGCGTCAAAACTGTGCAAAAGCAGCGTTTTGGTGCACGAAACGCACATTTCGTTGCAAAAGCGGCGTTTTGTTGCACGAAACGTACGTTTAGCGGCAAAACTGTGCGAAAGCGGCATCTTGGTGCACGAAACGCACGTTTAGCGTCAAAACTGTGCAAAAGCAGCGTTTTGGTGCACGAAACGCACGTTTAGCGTCAAAACTGTGCAAAAGCAGCGTTTTGGAGCTCGAAACGCACGTTTCGTTGCAAAAGCGGCGTTTTGGTGCACGAAACGCACGTTTTGCGTCAAAACCGTGCAAAAGCAGCGTTTTGGTGCACGAAACGGACGTTTAGCGTCAAAACTGAGCAAATGCAGCGTTTTGGTGCACGAAACGCACGTTTTGCGTCAAAACTGTGCAAAAGCAGCGTTTTGGTGCACGAAATGCACGTTTAGCGTCAAAACTGAGCAAATGCAGCGTTTTGGTGCACGAAACGCACGTTTAGCGTCCAAACTGTGCAAAAGCAGCGTTTTGGTGCACGAAACGCACGTTTCGTTGCGAAAGCGGTGTTTTGGTGCACAAAACGCACGTTTAGCGTCAAAACTGAGCAAAAGCAGCGTTTTGGTGCACGAAACGCACGTTTCGTTGCAAAAGCAGCGTTTTGGTGCACGAAACGCACGTTTCGTTGCGAAAGCGGTGTTTTGGTGCACGAAACGCACGTTTAGCGGCAAAACTGTGCAAAAGCAGCGTTTTGGTGCACGAAACGCACGCTTTCCGTCAAAACTGTGCAAAAGCAGCGTTTTGGTGCACGAAACGCAGGTTTAGCGTCAAAACTGTGCAAAAGCAGCGTTTTGGTGCTCCAAACGCACGTTTAGCGTCAAAACTGTGCAAAAGCAGCGTTTTGGTGCACGAAACGCACGTTTTGCGTCAAAACTGTGCAAAAGCAGCGTTTCGGTGCACGAAACGCACGTTGAGCGTCAAAACTGTGCAATAGCAGCGTTTTCGTGCACGAAACGCACGTTTAGCGTCAAAACTGTGCAATAGCAGCGTTTTTCGTGCACGAAACGCACGTTTAGCGTCAAAACTGTGCAAAAGCAGCGTTTTGGAACTCGAAACGCACGTGTAGCGTCAAAAGTGTGCAAAAGAAGCGTTTTGGTGCACGAAACGCACGGTTTGAGACAAAACTGTGCAAAAGCAGCGTTTTGGTGCACGAAACGCACGTTTTGCGTCAAAACTGTGCAAAAGCAGCGTTTTGGTGCACGAAATGCACGTTTAGCGTCAAAACTATGCAAAAGCAGCGTTTTGGTGCACGAAACGCACGTTTTGCGTCAAAACTGTGCAAAAGCAGCGTTTTGGTGCACGAAACGCACGTTTAGCGTCAAAACTGTGCAAAAGCAGCGTTTTGGAGCTCGAAACGCACGTTTCGTTGCAAAAGCGGCGTTTTGGTGCACGAAACGCACGTTTTGCGTCAAAACTGTGCAAAAGCAGCGTTTTGGTGCACGAAACGGACGTTTAGCGTCAAAACTGAGCAAATGCAGCGTTTTGGTGCACGAAACGCACGTTTAGCGTCAAAACTGTGCAAAAGCAGCGTTTTGGTGCTCGAAACGCACGTTTCGTTGCTAAAGCGGCGTTTTGTTGCACGAAACGTACGTTTAGCGGCAAAACTGTGCGAAAGCGGCATCTTGGTGCACGAAACGCACGTTTAGCGTCAAAACTGTGCAAAAGCAGCGTTTTGGTGCTCGAAACGCACGTTTCGCTGCAAAAGCGGCGTTTTGTAGCACGAAACGCACGTTTAGCGTCAAAACTGTGCAATAGCAGCGTTTTGGTGCACGAAACGCACATTTCGTTGCAAAAGCGGCGTTTTGTTGCACGAAACGTACGTTTAGCGGCAAAACTGTGCGAAGGCGGCATCTTGGTGCACGAAACGCACGTTTAGCGTCAAAACTGTGCAAAAGCAGCGTTTTGGTGCACGAAACGCACGTTTAGAATCAAAACTGTGCAAAAGCAGCGTTATGGTGCACGAAACGCACGTTTAGCGTCAAAACTGTGCAAAAGCAGCGTTTTCGTGCACGAAACGCACGTTTAGCGTCAAAACTGTGCAAAAGCAGCGTTTTGGTGAACGAAACGCACGTTTAGCGTCAAAACTGTGCAAAAGCAGCGTTTTGGTGCACGAAATGCACGTTTCGTTGCAAAAGCGGCGTTTTGGTGCACGAAACGCACGTTTAGCGTCAAAACTGTGCAAAAGCAGCGTTTTGTTGCACGAAACGCACGTTTCGTTGCGAAAGCGGCGTTTTGGTACACGAAACGCACGTTTAGCGTAAAAACTGTGCAAAAGCAGCATTTTGGTGCACGAAACGCACGTTTAGCGTCAAAACTGTGCAAAAGCAGCGTTTTGGTGCACGAAACGCACGTTTAGCGTCAAAACTGTACAAAAGCAGCGTTTCGGTTCACGAAACGCACGTTGAGCGTCAAAACTGTGCAATAGCAGCGTTTTCGTGCACGAAACGCAAGTTTAGCGTCAAAACTGTGCAAAAGCAACGTTTTGGAGCTCGAAACGCACGTTTAGCGTCAAAACTGTGCAAAAGCAGCGTTTTGGTGCATGAAACGCACGTTTAGCGTCAAAACTGAGCAAATGCAGCGTTTTGGTGCACGAAACGCACGTTTAGCGTCCAAACTGTGCAAAAGCAGCGTTTTGGTGCACGAAACGCACGTTTCGTTGCGAAAGCGGTGTTTTGGTGCACAAAACGCACGTTTAGCGTCAAAACTGAGCAAAAGCAGCGTTCTGGTGCACGAAACGCACGTTTCGTTGCAAAAGCAGCGTTTTGGTGCACGAAACGCACGTTTCGTTGCGAAAGCGGTGTTTTGGTGCACGAAACGCACGTTTAGCGGCAAAACTGTGCAAAAGCAGCGTTTTGGTGCACGAAACGCACGCTTTCCGTCAAAACTGTGCAAAAGCAGCGTTTTGGTGCTCCAAACGCACGTTTAGCGTCAAAACTGTGCAAAAGCAGCGTTTTGGTGCACGAAACGCACGTTTTGAGACAAAACTGTGCAAAAGCAGCGTTTTGGTGCACGAAACGCACGTTTTGCGTCAAAACTGTGCAAAAGCAGCGTTTTGGTGCACGAAATGCACGTTTAGCGTCAAAACTATGCAAAAGCAGCGTTTTGGTGCACGAAACGCACGTTTAGAATCAAAACTGTGCAAAAGCAGCGTTATGGTGCACGAAACGCACGTTTAGCGTCAAAACTGTGCAAAAGCAGCGTTTTCGTGCACGAAACGCACGTTTAGCGTCAAAACTGTGCAAAAGCAGCGTTTTGGTGAACGAAACGCACGTTTAGCGTCAAAACTGTGCAAAAGCAGCGTTTTGGTGCACGAAATGAACGTTTCGTTGCAAAAGCGGCGTTTTGGTGCACGAAACGCACGTTTAGCGTCAAAACTGTGCAAAAGCAGCGTTTTGTTGCACGAAACGCACGTTTCGTTGCGAAAGCGGCGTTTTGGTACACGAAACGCACGTTTAGCGTAAAAACTGTGCAAAAGCAGCATTTTGGTGCACGAAACGCACGTTTAGCGTCAAAACTGTGCAAAAGCAGCGTTTTGGTGCACGAAACGCACGTTTAGCGTCAAAACTGTACAAAAGCAGCGTTTCGGTTCACGAAACGCACGTTGAGCGTCAAAACTGTGCAATAGCAGCGTTTTCGTGCACGAAACGCAAGTTTAGCGTCAAAACTGTGCAAAAGCAACGTTTTGGAGCTCGAAACGCACGTTTAGCGTCAAAACTGTGCAAAAGCAGCGTTTTGGTGCATGAAACGCACGTTCAGCGTCAAAACTGAGCAAATGCAGCGTTTTGGTGCACGAAACGCACGTTTAGCGTCCAAACTGTGCAAAAGCAGCGTTTTGGTGCACGAAACGCACGTTTCGTTGCGAAAGCGGTGTTTTGGTGCACAAAACGCACGTTTAGCGTCAAAACTGAGCAAAAGCAGCGTTCTGGTGCACGAAACGCACGTTTCGTTGCAAAAGCAGCGTTTTGGTGCACGAAACGCACGTTTCGTTGCGAAAGCGGTGTTTTGGTGCACGAAACGCACGTTTAGCGGCAAAACTGTGCAAAAGCAGCGTTTTGGTGCACGAAACGCACGCTTTCCGTCAAAACTGTGCAAAAGCAGCGTTTTGGTGCACGAAACGCAGGTTTAGCGTCAAAACTGTGCAAAAGCAGCGTTTTGGTGCTCCAAACGCACGATTAGCGTCAAAACTGTGCAAAAGCAGCGTTTTGGTGCACGAAACGCACGTTTTGCGTCAAAACTGTGCAAAAGCAGCGTTTCGGTGCACGAAACGCACGTTGAGCGTCAAAACTGTGCAATAGCAGCGTTTTCGTGCACGAAACGCACGTTTAGCGTCAAAACTGTGCAATAGCAGCGTTTTCGTGCACGAAACGCACGTTTAGCGTCAAAACTGTGCAAAAGCAGCGTTTTGGTGCTCGAAACGCACGTTTCGCTGCAAAAGCGGCGTTTTGTTGCACGAAACGCACGTTTAGCGTCAAAACTGTGCAATAGCAGCGTTTTGGTGCTCGAAACGCACGTTTCGCTGCTAAAGCGGCGTTTTGTTGCACGAAACGCACGTCTAGCGTCAAAACTGTGCAAAAGCAGCGTCTTGGTGCACGAAACGCACGTTTAGCGTAAAAACTGTGCAAAAGCAGCGTTTTGGTGCACGAAACGCACGTTTTGCGTCAAAACTGTGCAAAAGCAGCGTTTTGGTGCACGAAATGCACGTTTAGCGTCAAAACTATGCAAAAGCAGCGTTTTGGTGCACGAAACGCACGTTTTGCGTCAAAACTGTGCAAAAGCAGCGTTTTGGTGCACGAAATGCACGATTAGCGTCAAAACTATGCAAAAGCAGCGTTTTGGTGCTCGAAACGCACGTTTCGTTGCAAAAGCGGCGTTTTGGTGCACGAAACGTACGTTTAGCGGCAAAACTGTGCAAAAGCAGCGTTTTGGTGCACGAAACGCACGTTTAGCGTCAAAACTGTGCAAAAGCAGCGTTTTGGTGCACGAAACGCACGTTTAGCGTCAAAACTGTGCAAAAGCAGCGTTTTGGAGCTCGAAACGCACGTTTCGTTGCAAAAGCGGCGTTTTGGTGCACGAAACGCACGTTTTGCGTCAAAACTGTGCAAAAGCAGCGTTTTGGTGCACGAAACGGACGTTTAGCGTCAAAACTGAGCAAATGCAGCGTTTTGGTGCACGAAACGCACGTTTAGCGTCAAAACTGTGCAAAAGCAGCGTTTTGGTGCTCGAAACGCACGTTTCGTTGCTAAAGCGGCGTTTTGTTGCACGAAACGTACGTTTAGCGGCAAAACTGTGCGAAAGCGGCATCTTGGTGCACGAAACGCACGTTTAGCGTCAAAACTGTGCAAAAGCAGCGTTTTGGTGCACGAAACGCACGTTTAGAATCAAAACTGTGCAAAAGCTGCGTTATGGTGCACGAAACGCACGTTTAGCGTCAAAACTGTGCAAAAGCAGCGTTTTGGTGCACGAAATGCACGTTTCGTTGCAAAAGCGGCGTTTTGGTGCACGAAACGCACGTTTAGCGTCAAAACTGTGCAAAAGCAGCGTTTTGGTGCTCGAAACGCACGTTTCGCTGCAAAAGCGGCGTTTTGTTGCACGAAACGCACGTTTAGCGTCAAAACTGTGCAATAGCAGCGTTTTGGTGCACGAAACGCACATTTCGTTGCAAAAGCGGCGTTTTGTTGCGCGAAACGTACGTTTAGCGGCAAAACTGTGCGAAGGCGGCATCTTGGTGCACGAAACGCACGTTTAGCGTCAAAACTGTGCAAAAGCAGCGTTTTCGTGCACGAAACGCACGTTTAGCGTCAAAACTGTGCAAAAGCAGCGTTTTGGTGAACGAAACGCACGTTTAGCGTCAAAACTGTGCAAAAGCAGCGTTTTGGTGCACGAAATGCACGTTTCGTTGCAAAAGCGGCGTTTTGGTGCACGAAACGCACGTTTAGCGTCAAAACTGTGCAAAAGCAGCGTTTTGTTGCACGAAACGCACGTTTCGTTGCGAAAGCGGCGTTTTGGTACACCAAACGCACGTTTAGCGTAAAAACTGTGCAAAAGCAGCATTTTGGTGCACGAAACGCACGTTTAGCGTCAAAACTGTGCAAAAGCAGCGTTTTGGTGCACGAAACGCACGTTTAGCGTCAAAACTGTACAAAAGCAGCGTTTCGGTTCTCGAAACGCACGTTGAGCGTCAAAACTGTGCAATAGCAGCGTTTTCGTGCACGAAACGCAAGTTTAGCGTCAAAACTGTGCAAAAGCAACGTTTTGGAGCTCGAAACGCACGTTTAGCGTCAAAACTGTGCAAAAGCAGCGTTTTGGTGCATGAAACGCACGTTTAGCGTCAAAACTGAGCAAATGCAGCGTTTTGGTGCACGAAACGCACGTTTAGCGTCCAAACTGTGCAAAAGCAGCGTTTTGGTGCACGAAACGCACGTTTCGTTGCGAAAGCGGTGTTTTGGTGCACAAAACGCACGTTTAGCGTCAAAACTGAGCAAAAGCAGCGTTCTGGTGCACGAAACTCACGTTTCGTTGCAAAAGCAGCGTTTTGGTGCTCGAAACGCACGTTTCGTTGCGAAAGCGGTGTTTTGGTGCACGAAACGCACGTTTAGCGGCAGAACTGTGCAAAAGCAGCGTTTTGGTGCACGAAACGCACGCTTTCCGTCAAAACTGTGCAAAAGCAGCGTTTTGGTGCACGAAACGCAGGTTTAGCGTCAAAACTGTGCAAAAGCAGCGTTTTGGTGCTCTAAACGCACGTTTAGCGTCAAAACTGTGCAAAAGCAGCGTTTTGGTGCACGAAACGCACGTTTTGCGTCAAAACTGTGCAAAAGCAACGTTTCGGTGCACGAAACGCACGTTGAGCGTCAAAACTGTGCAATAGCAGCGTTTTCGTGTACGAAACGCACGTTTAGCGTCAAAACTGTGCAATAGCAGCGTTTTCGTGCACGAAACGCACGTTTAGCGTCAAAACTGTGCAAAAGCAGCGTTTTGGAGCTCGAAACGCAAGTGTAGCGTCAAAAGTGTGCAAAAGAAGCGTTTTGGTGCACGAAACGCACGTTTTGAGACAAAACTGTGCAAAAGCAGCGTTTTGGTGCACGAAACGCACGTTTTGCGTCAAAACTGTGCAAAAGCAGCGTTTTGGTGCACGAAATGCACGTTTAGCGTCAAAACTATGCAAAAGCAGCGTTTTGGTGCTCGAAACGCACGTTTCGTTGCGAAAGCGGCATTTTGGTGCACGAAACGCACGTTTAGCGCCAAAACTGTGCAAAAGCAGCGTTTTGGTGCACGAAACGCACGTTTAGAATCAAAACTGTGCAAAAGCAGCGTTATGGTGCACGAAACGCACGTTTAGCGTCAAAACTGTGCAAAAGCAGCGTTTTGGAGCTCGAAACGCACGTGTAGCGTCAAAACTGTGCAAAAGCAGCGTTTTGGTGCACGAAATGCACGTTTAGCGTCAAAACTATGCAAAAGCAGCGTTTTGGTGCTCGAAACTCACGTTTCGTTGCGAAAGCGGCGTTTTGGTGCGCGAAACGCGCGTTTAGTGTCAAAACTGTGCAAAAGCAGCGTTTTGGTGCATGAAATGCACGTTTCGTTGCAAAAGCAGCGTTTTGGTGCACGAAACGCACGTTTCGTTGCAAAAGCAGCGTTTTGGTGCACGAAACGCACGTTTCGTTGCGAAAGCGGTGTTTTTGTGCACGAAACGCACGTTTAGCGGCAAAACTGTGCAAAAGCAGCGTTTTGGTGCACGAAACGCACGCTTTCCGTCAAAACTGTGCAATAGCAGCGTTTTCGTGCACGAAACGCAGGTTTAGCGTCAAAACTGTGCAAAAGCAGCGTTTTGGCGCACGAAACGCACGTTTATCGTCAAAAGTGTGCAAAAGCAGCGTTTTGATGCACGAAACGCACGTTCAGTGTCAAAACTGTGCAAAAGCAGCGTCTTGGAGCTCGAAACGCACGTGTAGCGTCAAAACTGTGCAAAAGCAGCGTTTTGGTGCACGAAACGCACGTTTAGCGTCAAAACTGTGCAATAGCAGCGTTTTCGTGCACGAAACGCAGGTTTAGCGTCAAAACTGTACAAAAGCAGCGTTTTGGTGCACGAAATGCACGTTTCGTTGCAAAAGCGGCGTTTTGGTACACGAAACGCACGTTTAGCGTAAAAACTGTGCTAAAGCAGCGTTTTGGTGCACGATACGCACGTTTTTCGTCAAAACTGTGCAAAAGCAGCGTTTTGGTGCACGAAATGCACGTTTAGCGTCAAAACTATGCAAAAGCAGCGTTTTGGTGCTCGAAACGCACGTTTAGCGTCAAATGTGTGCAAAAGCAGCGTTTTGGTGCACGAAACGCACGTTTCGTTGCGAAAGCGGCATTTTGGTGCACGAAACGCACGTTTAGCGTCAAAACTGTGCAAAAGCTGCGTTTTGGTGCACGAAACGCACGTTTAGAATCAAAACTGTGCAAAAGCAGCGTTATGGTGCACGAAACGCACGTTTAGCGTCAAAACTGTGCAATAGCAGCGTTTTCGTGCACGAAACGCACGTTTAGCGTCAAAACTGTGCAATAGCAGCGTTTTCGTGCACGAAACGCAGGTTTAGCGTCAAAACTGTGCAAAAGCAGCGTTTTGGTGCACGAAACGCACGTTTAGCGTCAAAAGTGTGCAAAAGCAGCGTTTTGGTGCACGAAACGCACGTTTCGTTGCAAGAGCGGCGTGTTGGTGCACGAAACGCTCGTTTAGCGTCAAAACTGTGCAATAGCAGCGTTTTCGTGCACGAAACGCACGTTTAGCGTCAAAACTGTGCAAAAGCAGCGTTTTGGAGCTCGAAGCGCACGTGTAGCGTCAAAACTGTGCAAAAGCAGCGTTTTGGTGCACGAAACGCACGTTTAGCGTCAAAACTGTGCAAAAGCAGCGTTTTGGTGCACGAAACGCACGTTTAGAATCAAAACTGTGCAAAAGCAGCGTTATGGTGCACGAAACGCACGTTTAGCGTCAAAACTGTGCAAAAGCAGCGTTTTCGTGCACGAAACGCACGTTTAGCGTCAAAACTGTGCAAAAGCAGCGTTTTGGTGAACGAAACGCACGTTTAGCGTCAAAACTGTGCAAAAGCAGCGTTTTGGTGCACGAAATGCACGTTTCGTTGCAAAAGCGGCGTTTTGGTGCACGAAACGCACGTTTAGCGTCAAAACTGTGCAAAAGCAGCGTTTTGTTGCACGAAACGCACGTTTCGTTGCGAAAGCGGCGTTTTGGTACACGAAACGCACGTTTAGCGTAAAAACTGTGCAAAAGCAGCATTTTGGTGCACGAAACGCACGTTTAGCGTCAAAACTGTGCAAAAGCAGCGTTTTGGTGCACGAAACGCACGTTTAGCGTCAAAACTGTACAAAAGCAGCGTTTCGGTTCACGAAACGCACGTTGAGCGTCAAAACTGTGCAATAGCAGCGTTTTCGTGCACGAAACGCAAGTTTAGCGTCAAAACTGTGCAAAAGCAACGTTTTGGAGCTCGAAACGCACGTTTAGCGTCAAAACTGTGCAAAAGCAGCGTTTTGGTGCATGAAACGCACGTTTAGCGTCAAAACTGAGCAAATGCAGCGTTTTGGTGCACGAAACGCACGTTTAGCGTCCAAACTGTGCAAAAGCAGCGTTTTGGTGCACGAAACGCACGTTTCGTTGCGAAAGCGGTGTTTTGGTGCACAAAACGCACGTTTAGCGTCAAAACTGAGCAAAAGCAGCGTTCTGGTGCACGAAACGCACGTTTCGTTGCAAAAGCAGCGTTTTGGTGCACGAAACGCACGTTTCGTTGCGAAAGCGGTGTTTTGGTGCACGAAACGCACGTTTAGCGGCAAAACTGTGCAAAAGCAGCGTTTTGGTGCACGAAACGCACGCTTTCCGTCAAAACTGTGCAAAAGCAGCGTTTTGGTGCTCCAAACGCACGTTTAGCGTCAAAACTGTGCAAAAGCAGCGTTTTGGTGCACGAAACGCACGTTTTGAGACAAAACTGTGCAAAAGCAGCGTTTTGGTGCACGAAACGCACGTTTTGCGTCAAAACTGTGCAAAAGCAGCGTTTTGGTGCACGAAATGCACGTTTAGCGTCAAAACTATGCAAAAGCAGCGTTTTGGTGCACGAAACGCACGTTTAGAATCAAAACTGTGCAAAAGCAGCGTTATGGTGCACGAAACGCACGTTTAGCGTCAAAACTGTGCAAAAGCAGCGTTTTCGTGCACGAAACGCACGTTTAGCGTCAAAACTGTGCAAAAGCAGCGTTTTGGTGAACGAAACGCACGTTTAGCGTCAAAACTGTGCAAAAGCAGCGTTTTGGTGCACGAAATGAACGTTTCGTTGCAAAAGCGGCGTTTTGGTGCACGAAACGCACGTTTAGCGTCAAAACTGTGCAAAAGCAGCGTTTTGTTGCACGAAACGCACGTTTCGTTGCGAAAGCGGCGTTTTGGTACACGAAACGCACGTTTAGCGTAAAAACTGTGCAAAAGCAGCATTTTGGTGCACGAAACGCACGTTTAGCGTCAAAACTGTGCAAAAGCAGCGTTTTGGTGCACGAAACGCACGTTTAGCGTCAAAACTGTACAAAAGCAGCGTTTCGGTTCACGAAACGCACGTTGAGCGTCAAAACTGTGCAATAGCAGCGTTTTCGTGCACGAAACGCAAGTTTAGCGTCAAAACTGTGCAAAAGCAACGTTTTGGAGCTCGAAACGCACGTTTAGCGTCAAAACTGTGCAAAAGCAGCGTTTTGGTGCATGAAACGCACGTTCAGCGTCAAAACTGAGCAAATGCAGCGTTTTGGTGCACGAAACGCACGTTTAGCGTCCAAACTGTGCAAAAGCAGCGTTTTGGTGCACGAAACGCACGTTTCGTTGCGAAAGCGGTGTTTTGGTGCACAAAACGCACGTTTAGCGTCAAAACTGAGCAAAAGCAGCGTTCTGGTGCACGAAACGCACGTTTCGTTGCAAAAGCAGCGTTTTGGTGCACGAAACGCACGTTTCGTTGCGAAAGCGGTGTTTTGGTGCACGAAACGCACGTTTAGCGGCAAAACTGTGCAAAAGCAGCGTTTTGGTGCACGAAACGCACGCTTTCCGTCAAAACTGTGCAAAAGCAGCGTTTTGGTGCACGAAACGCAGGTTTAGCGTCAAAACTGTGCAAAAGCAGCGTTTTGGTGCTCCAAACGCACGATTAGCGTCAAAACTGTGCAAAAGCAGCGTTTTGGTGCACGAAACGCACGTTTTGCGTCAAAACTGTGCAAAAGCAGCGTTTCGGTGCACGAAACGCACGTTGAGCGTCAAAACTGTGCAATAGCAGCGTTTTCGTGCACGAAACGCACGTTTAGCGTCAAAACTGTGCAATAGCAGCGTTTTCGTGCACGAAACGCACGTTTAGCGTCAAAACTGTGCAAAAGCAGCGTTTTGGTGCTCGAAACGCACGTTTCGCTGCAAAAGCGGCGTTTTGTTGCACGAAACGCACGTTTAGCGTCAAAACTGTGCAATAGCAGCGTTTTGGTGCTCGAAACGCACGTTTCGCTGCTAAAGCGGCGTTTTGTTGCACGAAACGCACGTCTAGCGTCAAAACTGTGCAAAAGCAGCGTCTTGGTGCACGAAACGCACGTTTAGCGTAAAAACTGTGCAAAAGCAGCGTTTTGGTGCACGAAACGCACGTTTTGCGTCAAAACTGTGCAAAAGCAGCGTTTTGGTGCACGAAACGCAGGTTTAGCGTCAAAACTGTGCAAAAGCAGCGTTTTGGTGCTCCAAACGCACGTTTAGCGTCAAAACTGTGCAAAAGCTGCGTTTTGGTGCACGAAACGCACGTTTTGAGACAAAACTGTGCAAAAGCAGCGTTTTGGTGCACGAAACGCACGTTTTGCGTCAAAACTGTGCAAAAGCAGCGTTTTGGTGCACGAAATGCACGTTTAGCGTCAAAACTATGCAAAAGCAGCGTTTTGGTGCACGAAACGCACGTTTTGCGTCAAAACTGTGCAAAAGCAGCGTTTTGGTGCACGAAATGCACGTTTAGCGTCAAAACTATGCAAAAGCAGCGTTTTGGTGCTCGAAACGCACGTTTCGTTGCAAAAGCGGCGTTTTGGTGCACGAAACGTACGTTTAGCGGCAAAACTGTGCAAAAGCAGCGTTTTGGTGCACGAAACGCACGTTTCGCTGCTAAAGCGGCGTTTTGTTGCACGAAACGCACGTCTAGCGTCAAAACTGTGCAAAAGCAGCGTCTTGGTGCACGAAACGCACGTTTAGCGTAAAAACTGTGCAAAAGCAGCGTTTTGGTGCACGAAACGCACGTTTTGCGTCAAAACTGTGCAAAAGCAGCGTTTTGGTGCACGAAACGCAGGTTTAGCGTCAAAACTGTGCAAAAGCAGCGTTTTGGTGCTCCAAACGCACGTTTAGCGTCAAAACTGTGCAAAAGCTGCGTTTTGGTGCACGAAACGCACGTTTTGAGACAAAACTGTGCAAAAGCAGCGTTTTGGTGCACGAAACGCACGTTTTGCGTCAAAACTGTGCAAAAGCAGCGTTTTGGTGCACGAAATGCACGTTTAGCGTCAAAACTATGCAAAAGCAGCGTTTTGGTGCACGAAACGCACGTTTTGCGTCAAAACTGTGCAAAAGCAGCGTTTTGGTGCACGAAATGCACGTTTAGCGTCAAAACTATGCAAAAGCAGCGTTTTGGTGCTCGAAACGCACGTTTCGTTGCAAAAGCGGCGTTTTGGTGCACGAAACGTACGTTTAGCGGCAAAACTGTGCAAAAGCAGCGTTTTGGTACACGAAACGCACGTTTAGCGTCAAAACTGTGCAAAAGCAGCGTTCTGGTGCACGAAACGCACGTTTAGCGTCAAAACTGTGCAAAAGCAGCGTTTTGGAGCTCGAAACGCACGTTTCGTTGCAAAAGCGGCGTTTTGGTGCACGAAACGCACGTTTTGCGTCAAAACTGTGCAAAAGCAGCGTTTTGGTGCACGAAACGGACGTTTAGCGTCAAAACTGAGCAAATGCAGCGTTTTGGTGCACGAAACGCACGTTTAGCGTCAAAACTGTGCAAAAGCAGCGTTTTGGTGCTCGAAACGCACGTTTCGTTGCTAAAGCGGCGTTTTGTTGCACGAAACGTACGTTTAGCGGCAAAACTGTGCGAAAGCGGCATCTTGGTGCACGAAACGCACGTTTAGCGTCAAAACTGTGCAAAAGCAGCGTTTTGGTGCACGAAACGCACGTTTAGAATCAAAACTGTGCAAAAGCTGCGTTATGGTGCACGAAACGCACGTTTAGCGTCAAAACTGTGCAAAAGCAGCGTTTTGGTGCACGAAATGCACGTTTCGTTGCAAAAGCGGCGTTTTGGTGCACGAAACGCACGTTTAGCGTCAAAACTGTGCAAAAGCAGCGTTTTGGTGCTCGAAACGCACGTTTCGCTGCAAAAGCGGCGTTTTGTTGCACGAAACGCACGTTTAGCGTCAAAACTGTGCAATAGCAGCGTTTTGGTGCACGAAACGCACATTTCGTTGCAAAAGCGGCGTTTTGTTGCGCGAAACGTACGTTTAGCGGCAAAACTGTGCGAAGGCGGCATCTTGGTGCACGAAACGCACGTTTAGCGTCAAAACTGTGCAAAAGCAGCGTTTTGGTGCACGAAACGCACGTTTAGAATCAAAACTGTGCAAAAGCAGCGTTATGGTGCACGAAACGCACGTTTAGCGTCAAAACTGTGCAAAAGCAGCGTTTTCGTGCACGAAACGCACGTTTAGCGTCAAAACTGTGCAAAAGCAGCGTTTTGGTGAACGAAACGCACGTTTAGCGTCAAAACTGTGCAAAAGCAGCGTTTTGGTGCACGAAATGCACGTTTCGTTGCAAAAGCGGCGTTTTGGTGCACGAAACGCACGTTTAGCGTCAAAACTGTGCAAAAGCAGCGTTTTGTTGCACGAAACGCACGTTTCGTTGCGAAAGCGGCGTTTTGGTACACCAAACGCACGTTTAGCGTAAAAACTGTGCAAAAGCAGCATTTTGGTGCACGAAACGCACGTTTAGCGTCAAAACTGTGCAAAAGCAGCGTTTTGGTGCACGAAACGCACGTTTAGCGTCAAAACTGTACAAAAGCAGCGTTTCGGTTCACGAAACGCACGTTGAGCGTCAAAACTGTGCAATAGCAGCGTTTTCGTGCACGAAACGCAAGTTTAGCGTCAAAACTGTGCAAAAGCAACGTTTTGGAGCTCGAAACGCACGTTTAGCGTCAAAACTGTGCAAAAGCAGCGTTTTGGTGCATGAAACGCACGTTTAGCGTCAAAACTGAGCAAATGCAGCGTTTTGGTGCACGAAACGCACGTTTAGCGTCCAAACTGTGCAAAAGCAGCGTTTTGGTGCACGAAACGCACGTTTCGTTGCGAAAGCGGTGTTTTGGTGCACAAAACGCACGTTTAGCGTCAAAACTGAGCAAAAGCAGCGTTCTGGTGCACGAAACTCACGTTTCGTTGCAAAAGCAGCGTTTTGGTGCTCGAAACGCACGTTTCGTTGCGAAAGCGGTGTTTTGGTGCACGAAACGCACGTTTAGCGGCAAAACTGTGCAAAAGCAGCGTTTTGGTGCACGAAACGCACGCTTTCCGTCAAAACTGTGCAAAAGCAGCGTTTTGGTGCACGAAACGCAGGTTTAGCGTCAAAACTGTGCAAAAGCAGCGTTTTGGTGCTCCAAACGCACGTTTAGCGTCAAAACTGTGCAAAAGCAGCGTTTTGGTGCACGAAACGCACGTTTTGCGTCAAAACTGTGCAAAAGCAACGTTTCGGTGCACGAAACGCACGTTGAGCGTCAAAACTGTGCAATAGCAGCGTTTTCGTGTACGAAACGCACGTTTAGCGTCAAAACTGTGCAATAGCAGCGTTTTCGTGCACGAAACGCACGTTTAGCGTCAAAACTGTGCAAAAGCAGCGTTTTGGAGCTCGAAACGCAAGTGTAGCGTCAAAAGTGTGCAAAAGAAGCGTTTTGGTGCACGAAACGCACGTTTTTAGACAAAACTGTCCAAAAGCAGCGTTTTGGTGCACGAAACGCACGTTTTGCGTCAAAACTGTGCAAAAGCAGCGTTTTGGTGCACGAAATGCACGTTTAGCGTCAAAACTATGCAAAAGCAGCGTTTTGGTGCTCGAAACGCACGTTTCGTTGCGAAAGCGGCATTTTGGTGCACGAAACGCACGTTTAGCGCCAAAACTGTGCAAAAGCAGCGTTTTGGTGCACGAAACGCACGTTTAGAATCAAAACTGTGCAAAAGCAGCGTTATGGTGCACGAAACGCACGTTTAGCGTCAAAACTGTGCAAAAGCAGCGTTTTGGAGCTCGAAACGCACGTGTAGCGTCAAAACTGTGCAAAAGCAGCGTTTTGGTGCACGAAATGCACGTTTAGCGTCAAAACTATGCAAAAGCAGCGTTTTGGTGCTCGAAACTCACGTTTCGTTGCGAAAGCGGCGTTTTGGTGCGCGAAACGCGCGTTTAGTGTCAAAACTGTGCAAAAGCAGCGTTTTGGTGCATGAAATGCACGTTTCGTTGCAAAAGCAGCGTTTTAGTGCACGAAACGCACGTTTCGTTGCAAAAGCAGCGTTTTGGTGCACGAAACGCACGTTTCGTTGCGAAAGCGGTGTTTTTGTGCACGAAACGCACGTTTAGCGGCAAAACTGTGCAAAAGCAGCGTTTTGGTGCACGAAACGCACGCTTTCCGTCAAAACTGTGCAATAGCAGCGTTTTCGTGCACGAAACGCAGGTTTAGCGTCAAAACTGTGCAAAAGCAGCGTTTTGGCGCACGAAACGCACGTTTATCGTCAAAAGTGTGCAAAAGCAGCGTTTTGATGCACGAAACGCACGTTCAGTGTCAAAACTGTGCAAAAGCAGCGTCTTGGAGCTCGAAACGCACGTGTAGCGTCAAAACTGTGCAAAAGCAGCGTTTTGGTGCACGAAACGCACGTTTAGCGTCAAAACTGTGCAATAGCAGCGTTTTCGTGCACGAAACGCAGGTTTAGCGTCAAAACTGTACAAAAGCAGCGTTTTGGTGCACGAAATGCACGTTTCGTTGCAAAAGCGGCGTTTTGGTACACGAAACGCACGTTTAGCGTAAAAACCGTGCTAAAGCAGCGTTTTGGTGCACGATACGCACGTTTTTCGTCAAAACTGTGCAAAAGCAGCGTTTTGGTGCACGAAATGCACGTTTAGCGTCAAAACTATGCAAAAGCAGCGTTTTGGTGCTCGAAACGCACGTTTAGCGTCAAATGTGTGCAAAAGCAGCGTTTTGGTGCACGAAACGCACGTTTCGTTGCGAAAGCGGCATTTTGGTGCACGAAACGCACGTTTAGCGTCAAAACTGTGCAAAAGCTGCGTTTTGGTGCACGAAACGCACGTTTAGAATCAAAACTGTGCAAAAGCAGCGTTATGGTGCACGAAACGCACGTTTAGCGTCAAAACTGTGCAATAGCAGCGTTTTCGTGCACGAAACGCACGTTTAGCGTCAAAACTGTGCAATAGCAGCGTTTTCGTGCACGAAACGCAGGTTTAGCGTCAAAACTGTGCAAAAGCAGCGTTTTGGTGCACGAAACGCACGTTTAGCGTCAAAAGTGTGCAAAAGCAGCGTTTTGGTGCACGAAACGCACGTTTCGTTGCAAGAGCGGCGTGTTGGTGCACGAAACGCTCGTTTAGCGTCAAAACTGTGCAATAGCAGCGTTTTCGTGCACGAAACGCACGTTTAGCGTCAAAACTGTGCAAAAGCAGCGTTTTGGAGCTCGAAGCGCACGTGTAGCGTCAAAACTGTGCAAAAGCAGCGTTTTGGTGCACGAAACGCACGTTTAGCGTCAAAACTGTGCAAAAGCAGCGTTTTGGTGCACGAAACGCACGTTTAGAATCAAAACTGTGCAAAAGCAGCGTTATGGTGCACGAAACGCACGTTTAGCGTCAAAACTGTGCAAAAGCAGCGTTTTCGTGCACGAAACGCACGTTTAGCGTCAAAACTGTGCAAAAGCAGCGTTTTGGTGAACGAAACGCACGTTTAGCGTCAAAACTGTGCAAAAGCAGCGTTTTGGTGCACGAAATGCACGTTTCGTTGCAAAAGCGGCGTTTTGGTGCACGAAACGCACGTTTAGCGTCAAAACTGTGCAAAAGCAGCGTTTTGTTGCACGAAACGCACGTTTCGTTGCGAAAGCGGCGTTTTGGTACACCAAACGCACGTTTAGCGTAAAAACTGTGCAAAAGCAGCATTTTGGTGCACGAAACGCACGTTTAGCGTCAAAACTGTGCAAAAGCAGC
The DNA here is from genome assembly GCA_943735885.1 of Stelis phaeoptera. Classification (NCBI taxonomy): domain Eukaryota; kingdom Metazoa; phylum Arthropoda; class Insecta; order Hymenoptera; family Megachilidae; genus Stelis; species Stelis phaeoptera. The sequence continues at coordinate 481,852 of CALSEM010000060.1, read as the reverse complement.
GTTTTGGTGCACGAAACGCACGTTTAGCGTCAAAACTGTACAAAAGCAGCGTTTCGGTTCACGAAACGCACGTTGAGCGTCAAAACTGTGCAATAGCAGCGTTTTCGTGCACGAAACGCAAGTTTAGCGTCAAAACTGTGCAAAAGCAACGTTTTGGAGCTCGAAACGCACGTTTAGCGTCAAAACTGTGCAAAAGCAGCGTTTTGGTGCATGAAACGCACGTTTAGCGTCAAAACTGAGCAAATGCAGCGTTTTGGTGCACGAAACGCACGTTTAGCGTCCAAACTGTGCAAAAGCAGCGTTTTGGTGCACGAAACGCACGTTTCGTTGCGAAAGCGGTGTTTTGGTGCACAAAACGCACGTTTAGCGTCAAAACTGAGCAAAAGCAGCGTTCTGGTGCACGAAACTCACGTTTCGTTGCAAAAGCAGCGTTTTGGTGCTCGAAACGCACGTTTCGTTGCGAAAGCGGTGTTTTGGTGCACGAAACGCACGTTTAGCGGCAAAACTGTGCAAAAGCAGCGTTTTGGTGCACGAAACGCACGCTTTCCGTCAAAACTGTGCAAAAGCAGCGTTTTGGTGCACGAAACGCAGGTTTAGCGTCAAAACTGTGCAAAAGCAGCGTTTTGGTGCTCCAAACGCACGTTTAGCGTCAAAACTGTGCAATAGCAGCGTTTTCGTGCACGAAACGCACGTTTAGCGTCAAAACTGTGCAATAGCAGCGTTTTCGTGCACGAAACGCAGGTTTAGCGTCAAAACTGTGCAAAAGCAGCGTTTTGGTGCACGAAACGCACGTTTAGCGTCAAAAGTGTGCAAAAGCAGCGTTTTGGTGCACGAAACGCACGTTTCGTTGCAAGAGCGGCGTGTTGGTGCACGAAACGCTCGTTTAGCGTCAAAACTGTGCAATAGCAGCGTTTTCGTGCACGAAACGCACGTTTAGCGTCAAAACTGTGCAAAAGCAGCGTTTTGGAGCTCGAAGCGCACGTGTAGCGTCAAAACTGTGCAAAAGCAGCGTTTTGGTGCACGAAACGCACGTTTAGCGTCAAAACTGTGCAAAAGCAGCGTTTTGGTGCACGAAACGCACGTTTAGAATCAAAACTGTGCAAAAGCAGCGTTATGGTGCACGAAACGCACGTTTAGCGTCAAAACTGTGCAAAAGCAGCGTTTTCGTGCACGAAACGCACGTTTAGCGTCAAACCTGTGCAAAAGCAGCGTTTTGGTGAACGAAACGCACGTTTAGCGTCAAAACTGTGCAAAAGCAGCGTTTTGGTGCACGAAATGCACGTTTCGTTGCAAAAGCGGCGTTTTGGTGCACGAAACGCACGTTTAGCGTCAAAACTGTGCAAAAGCAGCGTTTTGTTGCACGAAACGCACGTTTCGTTGCGAAAGCGGCGTTTTGGTACACCAAACGCACGTTTAGCGTAAAAACTGTGCAAAAGCAGCATTTTGGTGCACGAAACGCACGTTTAGCGTCAAAACTGTGCAAAAGCAGCGTTTTGGTGCACGAAACGCACGTTTAGCGTCAAAACTGTACAAAAGCAGCGTTTCGGTTCACGAAACGCACGTTGAGCGTCAAAACTGTGCAATAGCAGCGTTTTCGTGCACGAAACGCAAGTTTAGCGTCAAAACTGTGCAAAAGCAACGTTTTGGAGCTCGAAACGCACGTTTAGCGTCAAAACTGTGCAAAAGCAGCGTTTTGGTGCATGAAACGCACGTTTAGCGTCAAAACTGAGCAAATGCAGCGTTTTGGTGCACGAAACGCACGTTTAGCGTCCAAACTGTGCAAAAGCAGCGTTTTGGTGCACGAAACGCACGTTTCGTTGCGAAAGCGGTGTTTTGGTGCACAAAACGCACGTTTAGCGTCAAAACTGAGCAAAAGCAGCGTTCTGGTGCACGAAACTCACGTTTCGTTGCAAAAGCAGCGTTTTGGTGCTCGAAACGCACGTTTCGTTGCGAAAGCGGTGTTTTGGTGCACGAAACGCACGTTTAGCGGCAAAACTGTGCAAAAGCAGCGTTTTGGTGCACGAAACGCACGCTTTCCGTCAAAACTGTGCAAAAGCAGCGTTTTGGTGCACGAAACGCAGGTTTAGCGTCAAAACTGTGCAAAAGCAGCGTTTTGGTGCTCCAAACGCACGTTTAGCGTCAAAACTGTGCAAAAGCAGCGTTTTGGTGCACGAAACGCACGTTTTGCGTCAAAACTGTGCAAAAGCAACGTTTCGGTGCACGAAACGCACGTTGAGCGTCAAAACTGTGCAATAGCAGCGTTTTCGTGTACGAAACGCACGTTTAGCGTCAAAACTGTGCAATAGCAGCGTTTTCGTGCACGAAACGCACGTTTAGCGTCAAAACTGTGCAAAAGCAGCGTTTTGGAGCTCGAAACGCAAGTGTAGCGTCAAAAGTGTGCAAAAGAAGCGTTTTGGTGCACGAAACGCACGTTTTGAGACAAAACTGTGCAAAAGCAGCGTTTTGGTGCACGAAACGCACGTTTTGCGTCAAAACTGTGCAAAAGCAGCGTTTTGGTGCACGAAATGCACGTTTAGCGTCAAAACTATGCAAAAGCAGCGTTTTGGTGCTCGAAACGCACGTTTCGTTGCGAAAGCGGCATTTTGGTGCACGAAACGCACGTTTAGCGCCAAAACTGTGCAAAAGCAGCGTTTTGGTGCACGAAACGCACGTTTAGAATCAAAACTGTGCAAAAGCAGCGTTATGGTGCACGAAACGCACGTTTAGCGTCAAAACTGTGCAAAAGCAGCGTTTTGGAGCTCGAAACGCACGTGTAGCGTCAAAACTGTGCAAAAGCAGCGTTTTGGTGCACGAAATGCACGTTTAGCGTCAAAACTATGCAAAAGCAGCGTTTTGGTGCTCGAAACTCACGTTTCGTTGCGAAAGCGGCGTTTTGGTGCGCGAAACGCGCGTTTAGTGTCAAAACTGTGCAAAAGCAGCGTTTTGGTGCATGAAATGCACGTTTCGTTGCAAAAGCAGCGTTTTGGTGCACGAAACGCACGTTTCGTTGCAAAAGCAGCGTTTTGGTGCACGAAACGCACGTTTCGTTGCGAAAGCGGTGTTTTTGTGCACGAAACGCACGTTTAGCGGCAAAACTGTGCAAAAGCAGCGTTTTGGTGCACGAAACGCACGCTTTCCGTCAAAACTGTGCAATAGCAGCGTTTTCGTGCACGAAACGCAGGTTTAGCGTCAAAACTGTGCAAAAGCAGCGTTTTGGCGCACGAAACGCACGTTTATCGTCAAAAGTGTGCAAAAGCAGCGTTTTGATGCACGAAACGCACGTTCAGTGTCAAAACTGTGCAAAAGCAGCGTCTTGGAGCTCGAAACGCACGTGTAGCGTCAAAACTGTGCAAAAGCAGCGTTTTGGTGCACGAAACGCACGTTTAGCGTCAAAGCTGTGCAATAGCAGCGTTTTCGTGCACGAAACGCAGGTTTAGCGTCAAAACTGTACAAAAGCAGCGTTTTGGTGCACGAAATGCACGTTTCGTTGCAAAAGCGGCGTTTTGGTACACGAAACGCACGTTTAGCGTAAAAACTGTGCTAAAGCAGCGTTTTGGTGCACGATACGCACGTTTTTCGTCAAAACTGTGCAAAAGCAGCGTTTTGGTGCACGAAATGCACGTTTAGCGTCAAAACTATGCAAAAGCAGCGTTTTGGTGCTCGAAACGCACGTTTAGCGTCAAATGTGTGCAAAAGCAGCGTTTTGGTGCACGAAACGCACGTTTCGTTGCGAAAGCGGCATTTTGGTGCACGAAACGCACGTTTAGCGTCAAAACTGTGCAAAAGCTGCGTTTTGGTGCACGAAACGCACGTTTAGAATCAAAACTGTGCAAAAGCAGCGTTATGGTGCACGAAACGCACGTTTAGCGTCAAAACTGTGCAATAGCAGCGTTTTCGTGCACGAAACGCACGTTTAGCGTCAAAACTGTGCAATAGCAGCGTTTTCGTGCACGAAACGCAGGTTTAGCGTCAAAACTGTGCAAAAGCAGCGTTTTGGTGCACGAAACGCACGTTTAGCGTCAAAAGTGTGCAAAAGCAGCGTTTTGGTGCACGAAACGCACGTTTCGTTGCAAGAGCGGCGTGTTGGTGCACGAAACGCTCGTTTAGCGTCAAAACTGTGCAATAGCAGCGTTTTCGTGCACGAAACGCACGTTTAGCGTCAAAACTGTGCAAAAGCAGCGTTTTGGAGCTCGAAGCGCACGTGTAGCGTCAAAACTGTGCAAAAGCAGCGTTTTGGTGCACGAAACGCACGTTTTGCGTCAAAACTGTGCAAAAGCAGCGTTTTGGTGCACGAAATGCACCTTTCGTTGCAAAAGCGGCGTTTTGGTGCACGAAGCGCACGTTTAGAATCAAAACTATGCAAAAGCATCGTTTTGGTGCACGAAACGCACGTTTAGCGTCAAAACTGTGCAATAGGAGCGTTCTGGTGCACAAAACGCACGTTTTGCGTCAAAACTGTGCAATAGCAGCGTTTTGGTGCACGAAACGCACGTTTAGCGTCAAAACTGTGCAAAAGCAGCGTTTTGGTGCTCGAAACGCACGTTTAGCGTCAAAACTGTGCAAAAGCAGCGTTTTGGTGCTCGAAACGCACGTTTAGCGTCAAAACTGTGCAAAAGCAGCGTTTTGGTGCGCGAAACGCACATTTCGCTGCTAAAGCGGCGTTTTGTTGCACGAAACGCACGTTTAGCGTCAAAACTGTGCAAAAGCAGCGTTTTGGTGCACGAAACGCACGTTTAGCGTCAAAACTGTGCAAAAGCAGCGTTTTGGTGCACGAAACGCACGATTAGCGTCAAAACTGTGGAATAGCAGCGTTTTCGTGCACGAAACGCACGTTTAGCGTCAAAACTGTGCAAAAGCAGCGTTTTGGTGCACGAAACGCACGTTTAGCGTCAAAACTGTGCAAAAGCAGCGTTTTTGTGCATGAAACGCACGTTTTGCGTCAAAACTGTGCAAAAGCAGCGTTTTGGTGCACGAAACGCACATTTCGTTGCAAAAGCGGCGTTTTGTTGCACGAAACGTACGTTTCGCGGCAAAACTGTGAAAAAGCAGCGTTTTGGTGCTCGAAACGCACGTTTAGCGTCAAAACTGTGCAAAAGCAGCGTTTTGGTACGCGAAACGCACGTTTCGTTGCACGAAACGCACGTTTAGCGTCAAAACTGTGCAAAAGCAGCGTTTTGGTGCTCGAAACGCACGTTTCGCTGCTAAAGCGGCGTTTTGTTGCACGAAGCGCACGTTTAGCGTCAAAACTGTGCAAAAGCAGCGTTTTGGTGCACGAAACGCACATTTCGTTGCAAAAGCGGCGTTTTGTTGCACGAAACGTACGTTTAGCGGCAAAACTGTGCAAAAGCAGCGTTTTGGTGCACGAAACGCACGTTTAGCGTCAAAACTGTGCAAAATCAGCGTTTTGGTGCACGAAACGCACGTTTAGCGTCAAAACTGAGCAAAAGCAGCGTTTTGGTGCACGAAACGCACGATTAGCGTCAAAACTGTGGAATAGCAGCGTTTTCGTGCACGAAACGCACGTTTAGCGTCAAAACTGTGCAAAAGCAGCGTTTTGGTGCACGAAACGCACGTTTAGCGTCAAAACTGTGCAAAAGCAGCGTTTTGGTGCATGAAACGCACGTTTTGCGTCAAAACTGTGCAAAAGCAGCGTTTTGGTGCACGAAACGCACATTTCGTTGCAAAAGCGGCGTTTTGTTGCACGAAACGTACGTTTCGCGGCAAAACTGTGAAAAATCAGCGTTTTGGTGTACGAAACGCACGTTTAGCGTCAAAACAGTGCAAAAGCAGCGTTTTACTGCCTGAAACGCACGTTTAGCGTCAAAACTGTGCAAAAGCAGCTATTTGGTGCACGAAACGCACGTTGAGCGTCAAAACTGTGCAAAAGCAGCGTTTTGGTGCACGAAACGCACGTTTAGCGTCAAAACTGTGCAAAAGCAGCGTTTTGGTGCTCGAAACGAACGTTTAGCGTCAAAACTGTGCAATAGCAGCGCTTTGGAGCTCGAAACGCACGTTTAGCGTCAAAACTGTGCAAAAGCAGCGTTTTGGTGCACGAAACGCACGTTTAGTGTCAAAACTGTGCAAAAGCAGCGTTTTGGTGCACGAAACGCACGTTTAGCGTCAAAACTGTGCAATAGGAGCGTTCTGGTGCACGAAACGCACGTTTTGCGTCAAAACTGTGCAATAGCAGCGTTTTGGTGCACGAAACGCACGTTTAGCGTCAAAACTGTGCAAAAGCAGCGTTTTGGTGCTCGAACCGCACGTTTAGCGTCAAAACTGTGCAAAAGCAGCGTTTTGGTGCTCGAAACGCACGTTTAGCGTCAAAACTGTGCAAAAGCAGCGTTTTGGTACGCGAAACGCACGTTTAGCGTCAAAACTGTGCAAAAGCAGCGTTTTGGTGCGCGAAACGCACGTTTCGCTGCTAAAGCGGCGTTTTGTTGCACGAAGCGCACGTTTAGCGTCAAAACTGTGCAAAAACAGCGTTTTGGTGCACGAAACGCACATTTCGTTGCAAAAGCGGCGTTTTGTTGCACGAAACGTACGTTTAGCGGCAAAACTGTGCAAAAGCAGCGTTTTGGTGCACGAAACGTACGTTTAGCGTCAAAACTGTGCAAAATCAGCGTTTTGGTGCACGAAACGCACGTTTAGCGTCAAAACTGTGCAAAAGCAGCGTTTTGGTGCACGAAACGCACGTTGAGCGTCAAAACTGTGCAATAGCAGCGTTTTGGTGCACGAAACGCACGTTTTGCGTCAAAACTGTGAAAAAGCAGCGTTTTGGTGCACGAAACGCACGTTTATCGTCAAAACTGTGCAAAAGCAGCGTTTTGGTGCTCCAAACGCACGTTTAGCGTCAAAACTGTGCAAAAGCAGCGTTTTGGTGCACGAAACGCACGTTTTGCGTCAAAACTGTGCAAAAGCAGCGTTTCGGTGTACGAAACGCACGTTGAGCGTCAAAACTGTGCAATAGCAGCGTTTTCGTGCACGAAACGCACGTTTAGCGTCAAAACTGTGCAATAGCAGCGTTTTCGTGCACGAAACGCACGTTTAGCGTCAAAATTGTGCAAAAGCAGCGTTTTGGAGCTCGAAACGCAAGTGTAGCGTCAAAAGTGTGCAAAAGAAGCGTTTTGGTGCACGAAACGCACGTTTTGAGACAAAACTGTGCAAAAGCAGCGTTTTGGTGCACGAAACGCACGTTTTGCGTCAAAACTGTGCAAAAGCAGCGTTTTGGTGCACGAAATGCACGTTTAGCGTCAAAACTATGCAAAAGCAGCGTTTTGGTGCTCGAAACGCACGTTTCGTTGCGAAAGCGGCATTTTGGTGCACGAAACGCACGTTTAGCGCCAAAACTGTGCAAAAGCAGCGTTTTGGTGCACGAAACGCACGTTTAGAATCAAAACTGTGCAAAAGCAGCGTTTTGGTGCTCGAAACGCACGTGTAGCGTCAAAACTGTGCAAAAGCAGCGTTTTGGTGCACGAAACGCACGTTTAGCGTCAAAACTGTGCAAAAGCAGCGTTTTGGTGCATGAAACGCACGTTTTGCGTCAAAACTGTGCAAAAGCAGCGTTTTGGTGCACGAAACGCACATTTCGTTGCAAAAGCGGCGTTTTGTTGCACGAAACGTACGTTTCGCGGCAAAACTGTGAAAAAGCAGCGTTTTGGTGCTCGAAACGCACGTTTAGCGTCAAAACTGTGCAAAAGCAGCGTTTTGGTACGCGAAACGCACGTTTCGTTGCACGAAACGCACGTTTAGCGTCAAAACTGTGCAAAAGCAGCGTTTTGGTGCTCGAAACGCACGTTTCGCTGCTAAAGCGGCGTTTTGTTGCACGAAGCGCACGTTTAGCGTCAAAACTGTGCAAAAGCAGCGTTTTGGTGCACGAAACGCACATTTCGTTGCAAAAGCGGCGTTTTGTTGCACGAAACGTACGTTTAGCGGCAAAACTGTGCAAAAGCAGCGTTCTGGTGCACGAAACGCACGTTTAGCGTCAAAACTGTGCAAAATCAGCGTTTTGGTGCACGAAACGCACGTTTAGCGTCAAAACTGAGCAAAAGCAGCGTTTTGGTGCACGAAACGCACGATTAGCGTCAAAACTGTGGAATAGCAGCGTTTTCGTGCACGAAACGCACGTTTAGCGTCAAAACTGTGCAAAAGCAGCGTTTTGGTGCACGAAACGCACGTTTAGCGTCAAAACTGTGCAAAAGCAGCGTTTTGGTGCATGAAACGCACGTTTTGCGTCAAAACTGTGCAAAAGCAGCGTTTTGGTGCACGAAACGCACATTTCGTTGCAAAAGCGGCGTTTTGTTGCACGAAACGTACGTTTCGCGGCAAAACTGTGAAAAATCAGCGTTTTGGTGCACGAAACGCACGTTTAGCGTCAAAACAGTGCAAAAGCAGCGTTTTACTGCCTGAAACGCACGTTTAGCGTCAAAACTGTGCAAAAGCAGCTATTTGGTGCACGAAACGCACGTTGAGCGTCAAAACTGTGCAAAAGCAGCGTTTTGGTGCACGAAACGCACGTTTAGCGTCAAAACTGTGCAAAAGCAGCGTTTTGGTGCTCGATACGAACGTTTAGCGTCAAAACTGTGCAATAGCAGCGCTTTGGAGCTCGAAACGCACGTTTAGCGTCAAAACTGTGCAAAAGCAGCGTTTTGGTGCACGAAACGCACGTTTAGTGTCAAAACTGTGCAAAAGCAGCGTTTTGGTGCACGAAACGCACGTTGAGCGTCAAAACTGTGCAATAGCAGCGTTTTGGTGCACGAAACGCACGTTTTGCGTCAAAACTGTGAAAAAGCAGCGTTTTGGTGCACGAAACGCACGTTTAGCGTCAAAACTGGGCAAAAGCAGCGTTTTTTGCACGAAACGCACGTTTAGTGTCAGAACTGTGCAAAACCAACGTTTTGGTGCACGAAATGCACCTTTCGTTGCAAAAGCGGCGTTTTGGTGCACGAAACGCACGTTTAGCGTCAAAACTGTGCAAAAGCAGCGTTTTGGTGCACGAAACGCACGTTTAGCGTCAAAACTGTGCAAAAGCAGCGTTTTGGTGCTCGAAACGCACGTTTAGCGTCAAAACTGTGCAAAAGCAGCGTTTTGGTACGCGAAACGCACGTTTAGCGTCAAAACTGTGCAAAAGCAGCGTTTTGGTGCACGAAACGCACGTTTTGCGTCAAAACTGTGCAAAAGCAGCGTTTCGGTGTACGAAACGCACGTTGAGCGTCAAAACTGTGCAATAGCAGCGTTTTCGTGCACGAAACGCACGTTTAGCGTCAAAACTGTGCAATAGCAGCGTTTTCGTGCACGAAACGCACGTTTAGCGTCAAAATTGTGCAAAAGCAGCGTTTTGGAGCTCGAAACGCAAGTGTAGCGTCAAAAGTGTGCAAAAGAAGCGTTTTGGTGCACGAAACGCACGTTTTGAGACAAAACTGTGCAAAAGCAGCGTTTTGGTGCACGAAACGCACGTTTTGCGTCAAAACTGTGCAAAAGCAGCGTTTTGGTGCACGAAATGCACGTTTAGCGTCAAAACTATGCAAAAGCAGCGTTTTGGTGCTCGAAACGCACGTTTCGTTGCGAAAGCGGCATTTTGGTGCACGAAACGCACGTTTAGCGCCAAAACTGTGCAAAAGCAGCGTTTTGGTGCACGAAACGCACGTTTAGAATCAAAACTGTGCAAAAGCAGCGTTTTGGTGCTCGAAACGCACGTGTAGCGTCAAAACTGTGCAAAAGCAGCGTTTTGGTGCACGAAACGCACGTTTAGCGTCAAAACTGTGCAAAAGCAGCGTTTTGGTGCATGAAACGCACGTTTTGCGTCAAAACTGTGCAAAAGCAGCGTTTTGGTGCACGAAACGCACATTTCGTTGCAAAAGCGGCGTTTTGTTGCACGAAACGTACGTTTCGCGGCAAAACTGTGAAAAAGCAGCGTTTTGGTGCTCGAAACGCACGTTTAGCGTCAAAACTGTGCAAAAGCAGCGTTTTGGTACGCGAAACGCACGTTTCGTTGCACGAAACGCACGTTTAGCGTCAAAACTGTGCAAAAGCAGCGTTTTGGTGCTCGAAACGCACGTTTCGCTGCTAAAGCGGCGTTTTGTTGCACGAAGCGCACGTTTAGCGTCAAAACTGTGCAAAAGCAGCGTTTTGGTGCACGAAACGCACATTTCGTTGCAAAAGCGGCGTTTTGTTGCACGAAACGTACGTTTAGCGGCAAAACTGTGCAAAAGCAGCGTTCTGGTGCACGAAACGCACGTTTAGCGTCAAAACTGTGCAAAATCAGCGTTTTGGTGCACGAAACGCACGTTTAGCGTCAAAACTGAGCAAAAGCAGCGTTTTGGTGCACGAAACGCACGATTAGCGTCAAAACTGTGGAATAGCAGCGTTTTCGTGCACGAAACGCACGTTTAGCGTCAAAACTGTGCAAAAGCAGCGTTTTGGTGCACGAAACGCACGTTTAGCGTCAAAACTGTGCAAAAGCAGCGTTTTGGTGCATGAAACGCACGTTTTGCGTCAAAACTGTGCAAAAGCAGCGTTTTGGTGCACGAAACGCACATTTCGTTGCAAAAGCGGCGTTTTGTTGCACGAAACGTACGTTTCGCGGCAAAACTGTGAAAAATCAGCGTTTTGGTGCACGAAACGCACGTTTAGCGTCAAAACAGTGCAAAAGCAGCGTTTTACTGCCTGAAACGCACGTTTAGCGTCAAAACTGTGCAAAAGCAGCTATTTGGTGCACGAAACGCACGTTGAGCGTCAAAACTGTGCAAAAGCAGCGTTTTGGTGCACGAAACGCACGTTTAGCGTCAAAACTGTGCAAAAGCAGCGTTTTGGTGCTCGATACGAACGTTTAGCGTCAAAACTGTGCAATAGCAGCGCTTTGGAGCTCGAAACGCACGTTTAGCGTCAAAACTGTGCAAAAGCAGCGTTTTGGTGCACGAAACGCACGTTTAGTGTCAAAACTGTGCAAAAGCAGCGTTTTGGTGCACGAAACGCACGTTGAGCGTCAAAACTGTGCAATAGCAGCGTTTTGGTGCACGAAACGCACGTTTTGCGTCAAAACTGTGAAAAAGCAGCGTTTTGGTGCACGAAACGCACGTTTAGCGTCAAAACTGGGCAAAAGCAGCGTTTTTTGCACGAAACGCACGTTTAGTGTCAGAACTGTGCAAAACCAACGTTTTGGTGCACGAAATGCACCTTTCGTTGCAAAAGCGGCGTTTTGGTGCACGAAACGCACGTTTAGCGTCAAAACTGTGCAAAAGCAGCGTTTTGGTACGCGAAACGCACGTTTCGTTGCACGAAACGCACGTTTAGCGTCAAAACTGAGCAAAAGCAGCGTTTTGGTGCACGAAACGCACGATTAGCGTCAAAACTGTGGAATAGCAGCGTTTTCGTGCACGAAACGCACGTTTAGCGTCAAAACTGTGCAAAAGCAGCGTTTTGGTGCACGAAACGCACGTTTAGCGTCAAAACTGTGCAAAAGCAGCGTTTTGGTGCATGAAACGCACGTTTTGCGTCAAAACTGTGCAAAAGCAGCGTTTTGGTGCACGAAACGCACATTTCGTTGCAAAAGCGGCGTTTTGTTGCACGAAACGTACGTTTCGCGGCAAAACTGTGAAAAATCAGCGTTTTGGTGCACGAAACGCACGTTTAGCGTCAAAACAGTGCAAAAGCAGCGTTTTACTGCCTGAAACGCACGTTTAGCGTCAAAACTGTGCAAAAGCAGCTATTTGTTGCACGAAACGCACGTTGAGCGTCAAAACTGTGCAAAAGCAGCGTTTTGGTGCACGAAACGCACGTTTGGCGTCAAAACTGTGCAAAAGCAGCGTTTTGGTGCTCGATACGAACGTTTAGCGTCAAAACTGTGCAATAGCAGCGCTTTGGAGCTCGAAACGCACGTTTAGCGTCAAAACTGTGCAAAAGCAGCGTTTTGGTGCACGAAACGCACGTTTAGTGTCAAAACTGTGCAAAAGCAGCGTTTTGGTGCACGAAACGCACGTTGAGCGTCAAAACTGTGCAATAGCAGCGTTTTGGTGCACGAAACGCACGTTTTGCGTCAAAACTGTGAAAAAGCAGCGTTTTGGTGCACGAAACGCACGTTTAGCGTCAAAACTGGGCAAAAGCAGCGTTTTTTGCACGAAACGCACGTTTAGTGTCAGAACTGTGCAAAACCAACGTTTTGGTGCACGAAATGCACCTTTCGTTGCAAAAGCGGCGTTTTGGTGCACGAAACGCACGTTTAGCGTCAAAACTGTGCAAAAGCAGCGTTTTGGTGCACGAAACGCACGTTTAGCGTCAAAACTGTGCAAAAGCAGCGTTTTGGTGCACGAAACGCACGTTTAGCGTCAAAACTGTGCAAAAGCAGCGTTTTGGTGCACGAAACGCACGATTAGCGTCAAAACTGTGGAATAGCAGCGTTTTCGTGCACGAAACGCACGTTTAGCGTCAAAACTGTGCAAAAGCAGCGTTTTGGTGCACGAAACTCACGTTTAGCGTCAAAACTGTGCAAAAGCAGCGTTTTGGTGCATGAACCGCACGTTTAGCGTCAAAACTGTGCAAAAGCAGCGTTTTGGTGCACGAAACGCACGTTTAGCGTCAAAACTGTGCAAAAGCAGCGTTTTGGTGCTCGAAACGCACGTTTAGCGTCAAAACTGTGCAATAGCAGCGTTTTCGTGCACGAAACGCACGTTTAGCGTCAAAACTGTGCAAAAGCAGCGCTTTGGAGCTCGAAACGCACGTTTAGCGTCAAAACTGTGCAAAAGCAGCGATTTGCTGCACCAAACGCACGTTTAGCGTCAAAACAGTGCAAAAGCAGCGATTTGGTGCACGAAACGCACGTTTCGTGCCAATTCGGAGCATAAGCGGCTATTCGGTGCGCGAAACGCACGTTTCGCTGCAAAATAGGCGTTTTGGTGCACGAAACGCACGTATAGCGTCAAAACTGTGCAAAAGCAGCGATTCGGTGCGCGAAACGCACGTTTCGATGCAAAAGCGGCGATTCGTTGCGCGAAACGCACGTTTCGCTGCAAAAGAGGCGTTTAGGTGCACAAAACGCACGTTTATCGTCAAAACTGTGCAAAAGCAGCGTTTTGGTGCATGAATCGTTCGTTTCTTTCCACAACGGAGCAAAAGCGGCGTTTTGGTGCACGAAACGCACGTTTAGCTTCAAAAATGTGCAAATGCGGCGTATTGGTGCACGAAACGCACGTATAGCGTCAAAACTGTGCAAAAGCAGCGATTCGGTGCGCGAAACGCACGTTTCGATGCAAAAGCGGCGATTCGGTGCGCGAAACGCACGTTTCGCTGCAAAAACGGCGTTTAGGTGCACAAAACGCACGTTTGGCGTCAAAACTGTGCAAAAGCGGCGTTTTGGTGCACGAAACGCACGTTTATCGTCAAAACTGTGCAAATGCGGCGTTTTGGTGCCCGAAACGCACGTTTAGATTCAAAACTGTGCAAAAGCAGCGTATTGGTGCACCAAACGCACGTTTAGCGTCAAAACTGTGTAAAAGCAGCGATTTGGTGCAGAAAACGCACGTTTCTTGATAAAACGGAGCAAAAGCGGCGATTCGGTGCGCGAAACGCACGGTTCGCTGCAAATGCGGCGTTTTGGTGCACGAAACGCACGTTTCTTGCCAAAACGGAGCAAAAGCGGCGATGCGGTGGGCCAAACGCACGTTTCGTTGCAAAAGCGGCGTTTTGGTGCACGAAACGCACGTTTGGCGTTAAAACTGTGCAAAAGCGGCGTTTTGGCGCACGAAACGCACGCTTCTTACCAAAACGGAGCAAAAGCGGCGAATCGGTGCGCGATACGCACGTTTCCTGCAAAAGCGGCATTTTGGTGCACGAATCGCACGTTTAGCGCCAAAACTGTGTAAAAGCAGCGATCTTTTGCACGAAACGCACGGTTCGCTGCAAAATCGGCGTTTTGGAGCACGAAACGCACGTTTAGCGTCAAAACTGTACAAAAGCAGCGATTTGCTGCACGAAACGCACGTTTGGCGTCAAAACTGTACAAAAGCAGCGATTTGCTGCACGAAACGCACGTTTAGCGTCAAAACTGTGCAAAAGCGGCGTATTGGTGCACCAAACGCACGTTTATCGTCAAAACTGTGCAAAAGCAGCGACTTGGAGCACGAAACGCACGTTTCTTGCCAAAAAGGAGCAAAAGCGGCGATTCAGTGCGCGAAACGCTCGTTGCGTTGCAAAAGCGGCGTTTTGGTGCACGAAACGCACGTTTAGCGTCAAAACTGTGCAAAAGCAGCGATTTGGTGCACGAATCGTACGTTTCTTGCCAAAACGGAGCAAAAGCGGCGACTCGGTGCGCGAAACGCACGTTTCGCTGCAAAAGTAGCGTTTTGGTAATCGAAACGCACGTTTAGCGTCAATACTGTGCAAAAGCGGCGTTTTGGTGCACGAAACGCACGTTTATCGTCAAAACTTTGCAAATGCGGCGTTTTGGAGCACGAAACGCACGTTTAGACTCAAAGCTGTGCAAAAGCAGCGATTTGGTGCACAAAACGCACGTTTCTTGATAAAACGGAGCAAAAGCGGCGATACGGTGCGCGAAACACACGGTTCGCTGCAAATGCGGCGTTTTGGTGCACGAATCGCACGTTTCTTGCCAAAACGGAGCAAAAGCGGCGATTCAGTGCGCGAAACGCACGTTTCGATGCAAAAGCGGCGATTCGGTGCGCGAAACGCACGTTTCGCTGCAAAAACGGCGTTTAGGTGCACAAAACGCACGTTTGGCGTCAAAACTGTGCAAAAGCGGCGTTTTGGTGCACGAAACGCACGCTTCTTACCAAAACGGAGCAAAAGCGGCGATTCGTCGCGCGATACGCACGTTTCGCTGCAAAAGCGGCATTTTGGTGCACGAATCGCACGTTTAGCGCCAAAACTGTGTAAAAGCAGCGATCTTTTGCACGAAACGCACGGTTCGCTGCAAAAGCGGCGTTTTGGAGCACGAAACGCACGTTTAGCTTCAAAAATGTGCAAATGCGGCGTATTGGTGCACGAAACGAACGTTTAGAGTCAAAACTGTGCAAAAGCAGCGATTTGGTGCACGAAACGCACGTTTCTTGCCAAAACGGAGCAAAAGCGGCGGTTCGGTGCGCGAAACGCATGTTTCACTGCAAAAGCAGCGTTTTGGTGCACGAAACGCACGTTTAGCGTCAAAACTGTGCAAAAGCGGCGTTTTGTTGCACGAAACGCACGTTTAGATTCAAATCTGTGCAAAAGCAGCGATTTGGTGCACGAAACGCACGTTTCTTGCCAAAACGGAGCAAAGGCGGCGATTCGGTGCGCGAAACGCACGTTTCGCTGCAAAAGCAGCGTTTTGGTGCACGAACCGCATGTTTAGCGTCAAAACTGTGCAAAAGCGGCGTTTTGGTGCACGAAACGCACGTTTATCGTCAAAACTGTGCAAATGCGGCGTTTTGGTGCCCGAAACGCACGTTTAGATTCAAAACTGTGCAAAAGCAGCGTATTGGTGCACCAAACGCACGTTTAGCGTCAAAACTGTGCAAAAGCGGCGTTTTGGTGCACGAAACGCACGTTTAGAGTCAAAACTGTGCAAAAGCAGCGATTTGGTGCACGAAACGCACGTTTCGCTGCAAAATAGGCGTTTTGGTGCACGAAACGCACGTTTGGCGTTAAAACTGTGCAAAAGCGGCGTTTTGGTGCACGAAACGCACGTTTAGATTCAAATCTGTGCAAAAGCAGCGATTTGGTGCACGAAACGCACGTTTCTTGCCAAAACGGAGCAAAGGCGGCGATTCGGTGCGCGAAACGCACGTTTCGCTGCAAAAGCAGCGTTTTGGTGCACGAACCGCATGTTCAGCGTCAAAACTGTGCAAAAGCGGCGTTTTGGTGCACGAAACGCACGTTTATCGTCAAAACTGTGCAAATGCGGCGTTTTGGTGCCCGAAACGCACGTTTAGATTCAAAACTGTGCAAAAGCAGCGTATTGGTGCACCAAACGCACGTTTAGCGTCAAAACTGTGCAAAAGCGGCGTTTTGGTGCACGAAACGCACGTTTAGAGTCAAAACTGTGCAAAAGCAGCGATTTGGTGCACGAAACGCACGTTTCGCTGCAAAATAGGCGTTTTGGTGCACGAAACGCAGGTATAGCGTCATAACTGTGCAAAAGCAGCGATTCGGTGCGCGAAACGCACATTTCGATGCAAAAGCAGCGATTCGGTGCGCGAAACGCACGTTTGGCGTTAAAACTGTGCAAAAGCGGCGTTTTGGTGCACGATACGCACGCTTCTTACCATAACGGAGCAAAAGCGGCGATTCGGTGCGCGATACGCACGTTTCCTGCAAAAGCGGCATTTTGGTGCACGAATCGCACGTTTAGCGCCAAAACTGTGTAAAAGAAGCGATCTTTTGCACGAAACGCACGGTTCGCTGCAAAAGCGGCGTTTTGGAGCACGAAACGCACGTTTAGCGTCAAAACTGTACAAAAGCAGCGATTTGCTGCACGAAACGCACGTTTAGCGTCAAAACAGTGCAAAAGCAGCGATTTGGTGCACGAAACGCACGTTTCGTGCCAATTCGGAGCATAAGCGGCTATTCGGTGCGCGAAACGCACGTTTCGCTGCAAAATAGGCGTTTTGGTGCACGAAACGCACGTATAGCGTCAAAACTGTGCAAAAGCAGCGTTTTGGTGCATGAATCGTTCGTTTCTTTCCACAACGGAGCAAAAGCGGCGTTTTGGTGCACGAAACGCACGTTTAGCTTCAAAAATGTGCAAATGCGGCGTATTGGTGCACGAAACGAACGTTTAGAGTCAAAACTGTGCAAAAGCAGCGATTTGGTGCACGAAACGCACGTTTCTTGCCAAAACGGAGCAAAAGCGGCGGTTCGGTGCGCGAAACGCATGTTTCACTGCAAAAGCAGCGTTTTGGTGCACGAAACGCACGTTTAGCGTCAAAACTGTGCAAAAGCGGCGTTTTGTTGCACGAAACGCACGTTTATCGTCAAAACTGTGCAAATGCGGCGTTTTGGTGCCCGAAACGCACGTTTAGATTCAAAACTGTGCAAAAGCAGCGTATTGGTGCACCAAACGCACGTTTAGCGTCAAAACTGTGCAAAAGCGGCGTTTTGGTGCACGAACCGCACGTTTAGAGTCAAAACTGTGCAAAAGCAGCGATTTGGTGCACGAAACGCACGTTTCGCTGCAAAAGCGGCGTTTTGGTGCACGAAACGCACGTTTAGATTCAAAACTGTGCAAAAGCAGCGATTTGGTCCACAAAACGCACGTTTCTTGATAAAACGGAGCAAAAGCGGCGATTCGGTGCGCGAAACGCACGGTTCGCTGCAAATGCGGCGTTTTGGTGCACGAAACGCACGTTTCTTGCCAAAACGGAGCAAAAGCGGCGATGCGGTGGGCCAAACGCACGTTTCGTTGCAAAAGCGGCGTTTTGGTGCACGAAACGCACGTTTGGCGTTAAAACTGTGCAAAAGCGGCGTTTTGGCGCACGAAACGCACGCTTCTTACCAAAACGGAGCAAAAGCGGCGATTTGGTGCGCGATACGCACGTTTCCTGCAAAAGCGGCATTTTGGTGCACGAATCGCACGTTTAGCGCCAAAACTGTGTAAAAGCAGCGATCTTTTGCACGAAACGCACGGTTCGCTGCAAAAGCGGCGTTTTGGAGCACGAAACGCACGTTTAGCGTCAAAACTGTACAAAAGCAGCGATTTGCTGCACGAAACGCACGTTTAGCGTCAAAACTGTACAAAAGCAGCGATTTGCTGCACGAAACGCACGTTTAGCGTCAAAACTGTGCAAAAGCGGCGTTTTGGTGCACGAAACGTACGTTTCTTGAAAAAACAGAGCAAAAGCGGCGATGCGATTCGCGAAACGCACGTTTCGCTGCAAAAACGGCGTTTAGGTGCACAAAACGCACGTTTGGCGTCAAAACTGTGCAAAAGCGGCGTTTTGGTGCACGAAACGCTCGCTTCTTACCAAAACGGAGCAAAAGCGGCGATTCGGTGCGCGATACGCACGTTTCGCTGCAAAAGCGGCATTTTGGTGCACGAATCGCACGTTTAGCGCCAAAACTGTGTAAAAGCAGCGATCTTTTGCACGAAACGCACGGTTCGCTGCAAAAGCGGCGTTTTGGAGCACGAAACGCACGTTTAGCGTCAAAACTGTACAAAAGCAGCGATTTGCTGCACGAAACGCACGTTTAGCGTCAAAACTGTGCAAAAGCAGCGATTTGGTGCACGAAACGCACGTTTCGTGCCAATTCGGAGCATAAGCGGCTATTCGGTGCGCGAAACGCACGTTTCGCTGCAAAATAGGAGTTTTGGTGCACGAAACGCACGTATAGCGTCAAAACTGTGCAAAAGCAGCGATTCGGTGCGCGAAACGCACGTTTCGATGCAAAAGCGGCGATTCGGTGCGCGAAACGCACGTTTCGCTGCAAAAGCGGCGTTTAGGTGCACAAAACGCACGTTTATCGTCAAAACTGTGCAAAAGCAGCGTTTTGGTGCATGAATCGTTCGTTTCTTTCCACAACGGAGCAAAAGCGGCGTTTTGGTGCACGAAACGCACGTTTAGCTTCAAAAATGTGCAAACGCGGCGTATTGGTGCACGAAACGAACGTTTAGAGTCAAAACTGTGCAAAAGCAGCGATTTGGTGCACGAAACGCACGTTTCTTGCCAAAACGGAGCAAAAGCGGCGGTTCGGTGCGCGAAACGCATGTTTCACTGCAAAAGCAGCGTTTTGGTGCACGAAACGCACGTTTAGCGTCAAAACTGTGCAAAAGCGGCGTTTTGTTGCACGAAACGCACGTTTAGATTCAAAACTGTGCAAAAGCAGCGATTTGGTGCACGAAACGCACGTTTCTTGCCAAAACGGAGCAAAGGCGGCGATTCGGTGCGCGAAACGCACGTTTCGCTGCAAAAGCAGCGTTTTGGTGCACGAACCGCATGTTTAGCGTCAAAACTGTGCAAAAGCGGCGTTTTGGTGCACGAAACGCACGTTTATCGTCAAAACTGTGCAAATGCGGCGTTTTGGTGCCCGAAACGCACGTTTAGATTCAAAACTGTGCAAAAGCAGCGTATTGGTGCACCAAACGCACGTTTAGCGTCAAACCTGTGCAAAAGCGGCGTTTTGGTGCACGAACCGCACGTTTAGAGTCAAAACTGTGCAAAAGCAGCGATTTGGTGCACGAAACGCACGTTTCGCTGCAAAAGCGGCGTTTTGGTGCACGAAACGCACGTTTAGATTCAAAACTGTGCAAAAGCAGCGATTTGGTGCACAAAACGCACGTTTCTTGATAAAACGGAGCAAAAGCGGCGATTCGGTGCGCGAAACGCACGGTTCGCTGCAAATGCGGCGTTTTGGTGCACGAAACGCACGTTTCTTGCCAAAACGGAGCAAAAGCGGCGATGCGGTGGGCCAAACGCACGTTTCGTTGCAAAAGCGGCGTTTTGGTGCACGAAACGCACGTTTGGCGTTAAAACTGTGCAAAAGCGGCGTTTTGGCGCACGAAACGCACGCTTCTTACCAAAACGGAGCAAAAGCGGCGATTTGGTGCGCGATACGCACGTTTCCTGCAAAAGCGGCATTTTGGTGCACGAATCGCACGTTTAGCGCCAAAACTGTGTAAAAGCAGCGATCTTTTGCACGAAACGCACGGTTCGCTGCAAAAGCGGCGTTTTGGAGCACGAAACGCACGTTTAGCGTCAAAACTGTACAAAAGCAGCGATTTGCTGCACGAAACGCACGTTTAGCGTCAAAACTGTACAAAAGCAGCGATTTGCTGCACGAAACGCACGTTTAGCGTCAAAACTGTGCAAAAGCGGCGTTTTGGTGCACGAAACGTACGTTTCTTGAAAAAACAGAGCAAAAGCGGCGATGCGATTCGCGAAACGCACGTTTCGCTGCAAAAACGGCGTTTAGGTGCACAAAACGCACGTTTAGATTCAAAACTGTGCAAAAGCGGCGTTTTGGTGCACAAAACGCACGTTTCTTGATAAAACGGAGCAAAAGCGGCGATTCGGTGCGCGAAACGCACGGTTCGCTGCAAATGCGGCGTTTTGGTGCACGAAACGCACGTTTCTTGCCAAAACGGAGCAAAAGCGGCGATGCGGTGGGCCAAACGCACGTTTCGTTGCAAAAGCGGCGTTTTGGTGCACGAAACGCACGTTTGGCGTTAAAACTGTGCAAAAGCGGCGTTTTGGCGCACGAAACGCACGCTTCTTACCAAAACGGAGCAAAAGCGGCGATTTGGTGCGCGATACGCACGTTTCCTGCAAAAGCGGCATTTTGGTGCACGAATCGCACGTTTAGCGCCAAAACTGTGTAAAAGCAGCGATCTTTTGCACGAAACGCACGGTTCGCTGCAAAAGCGGCGTTTTGGAGCACGAAACGCACGTTTAGCGTCAAAACTGTACAAAAGCAGCGATTTGCTGCACGAAACGCACGTTTAGCGTCAAAACTGTACAAAAGCAGCGATTTGCTGCACGAAACGCACGTTTAGCGTCAAAACTGTGCAAAAGCGGCGTTTTGGTGCACGAAACGTACGTTTCTTGAAAAAACAGAGCAAAAGCGGCGATGCGATTCGCGAAACGCACGTTTCGCTGCAAAAACGGCGTTTAGGTGCACAAAACGCACGTTTGGCGTCAAAACTGTGCAAAAGCGGCGTTTTGGTGCACGAAACGCACGCTTCTTACCAAAACGGAGCAAAAGCGGCGATTCGGTGCGCGATACGCACGTTTCGCTGCAAAAGCGGCATTTTGGTGCACGAATCGCACGTTTAGCGCCAAAACTGTGTAAAAGCAGCGATCTTTTGCACGAAACGCACGGTTCGCTGCAAAAGCGGCGTTTTGGAGCACGAAACGCACGTTTAGCGTCAAAACTGTACAAAAGCAGCGATTTGCTGCACGAAACGCACGTTTAGCGTCAAAACTGTGCAAAAGCAGCGATTTGGTGCACGAAACGCACGTTTCGTGCCAATTCGGAGCATAAGCGGCTATTCGGTGCGCGAAACGCACGTTTCGCTGCAAAATAGGAGTTTTGGTGCACGAAACGCACGTATAGCGTCAAAACTGTGCAAAAGCAGCGATTCGGTGCGCGAAACGCACGTTTCGATGCAAAAGCGGCGATTCGGTGCGCGAAACGCACGTTTCGCTGCAAAAGCGGCGTTTAGGTGCACAAAACGCACGTTTATCGTCAAAACTGTGCAAAAGCAGCGTTTTGGTGCATGAATCGTTCGTTTCTTTCCACAACGGAGCAAAAGCGGCGTTTTGGTGCACGAAACGCACGTTTAGCTTCAAAAATGTGCAAACGCGGCGTATTGGTGCACGAAACGAACGTTTAGAGTCAAAACTGTGCAAAAGCAGCGATTTGGTGCACGAAACGCACGTTTCTTGCCAAAACGGAGCAAAAGCGGCGGTTCGGTGCGCGAAACGCATGTTTCACTGCAAAAGCAGCGTTTTGGTGCACGAAACGCACGTTTAGCGTCAAAACTGTGCAAAAGCGGCGTTTTGTTGCACGAAACGCACGTTTAGATTCAAAACTGTGCAAAAGCAGCGATTTGGTGCACGAAACGCACGTTTCTTGCCAAAACGGAGCAAAGGCGGCGATTCGGTGCGCGAAACGCACGTTTCGCTGCAAAAGCAGCGTTTTGGTGCACGAACCGCATGTTTAGCGTCAAAACTGTGCAAAAGCGGCGTTTTGGTGCACGAAACGCACGTTTATCGTCAAAACTGTGCAAATGCGGCGTTTTGGTGCCCGAAACGCACGTTTAGATTCAAAACTGTGCAAAAGCAGCGTATTGGTGCACCAAACGCACGTTTAGCGTCAAACCTGTGCAAAAGCGGCGTTTTGGTGCACGAACCGCACGTTTAGAGTCAAAACTGTGCAAAAGCAGCGATTTGGTGCACGAAACGCACGTTTCGCTGCAAAAGCGGCGTTTTGGTGCACGAAACGCACGTTTAGATTCAAAACTGTGCAAAAGCAGCGATTTGATGCACAAAACGCACGTTTCTTGATAAAACGGAGCAAAAGCGGCGATTCGGTGCGCGAAACGCACGGTTCGCTGCAAATGCGGCGTTTTGGTGCACGAAACGAACGTTTCTTGCCAAAACGGAGCAAAAGCGGCGATGCGGTGGGCCAAACGCACGTTTCGTTGCAAAAGCGGCGTTTTGGTGCACGAAACGCACGTTTGGCGTTAAAACTGTGCAAAAGCGGCGTTTTGGCGCACGAAACGCACGCTTCTTACCAAAACGGAGCAAAAGCGGCGATTTGGTGCGCGATACGCACGTTTCCTGCAAAAGCGGCATTTTGGTGCACGAATCGCACGTTTAGCGCCAAAACTGTGTAAAAGCAGCGATCTTTTGCACGAAACGCACGGTTCGCTGCAAAAGCGGCGTTTTGGAGCACGAAACGCACGTTTAGCGTCAAAACTGTACAAAAGCAGCGATTTGCTGCACGAAACGCACGTTTAGCGTCAAAACTGTACAAAAGCAGCGATTTGCTGCACGAAACGCACGTTTAGCGTCAAAACTGTGCAAAAGCGGCGTTTTGGTGCACGAAACGTACGTTTCTTGAAAAAACAGAGCAAAAGCGGCGATGCGATTCGCGAAACGCACGTTTCGCTGCAAAAACGGCGTTTAGGTGCACAAAACGCACGTTTGGCGTCAAAACTGTGCAAAAGCGGCGTTTTGGTGCACGAAACGCACGCTTCTTACCAAAACGGAGCAAAAGCGGCGATTCGGTGCGCGATACGCACGTTTCGCTGCAAAAGCGGCATTTTGGTGCACGAATCGCACGTTTAGCGCCAAAACTGTGTAAAAGCAGCGATCTTTTGCACGAAACGCACGGTTCGCTGCAAAAGCGGCGTTTTGGAGCACGAAACGCACGTTTAGCGTCAAAACTGTACAAAAGCAGCGATTTGCTGCACGAAACGCACGTTTAGCGTCAAAACTGTACAAAAGCAGCGATTTGCTGCACAAAACGCACGTTTATCGTCAAAACTGTGCAAAAGCAGCGTTTTGGTGCATGAATCGTTCGTTTCTTTCCACAACGGAGCAAAAGCGGCGTTTTGGTGCACGAAACGAACGTTTAGAGTCAAAACTGTGCAAAAGCAGCGATTTGGTGCACGAAACGCACGTTTCTTGCCAAAACGGAGCAAAAGCGGCGGTTCGGTGCGCGAAACGCATGTTTCACTGCAAAAGCAGCGTTTTGGTGCACGAAACGCACGTTTAGCGTCAAAACTGTGCAAAAGCGGCGTTTTGTTGCACGAAACGCACGTTTAGATTCAAAACTGTGCAAAAGCAGCGATTTGGTGCACGAAACGCACGTTTCTTGCCAAAACGGGGCAAAGGCGGCGATTCGGTGCGCGAAACGCACGTTTCGCTGCAAAAGCAGCGTTTTGGTGCACGAACCGCATGTTTAGCGTCAAAACTGTGCAAAAGCGGCGTTTTGGTGCACGAAACGCACGTTTATCGTCAAAACTGTGCAAATGCGGCGTTTTGGTGCCCGAAACGCACGTTTAGATTCAAAACTGTGCAAAAGCAGCGTATTGGTGCACCAAACGCACGTTTAGCGTCAAAACTGTACAAAAGCGGCGTTTTGGTGCACGAAACGCACGTTTAGAGTCAAAACTGTGCAAAAGCAGCGATTTGGTGCACGACACGCACGTTTCGCTGCAAAAGCGGCGTTTTGGTGCACGAAACGCACGTTTAGATTCAAAACTGTGCAAAAGCAGCGATTTGGTGCACAAAACGCACGTTTCTTGTTAAAACGGAGCAAAAGCGGCGATTCGGTGCGCGAAACGCACGGTTCGCTGCAAATGCGGCGTTTTGGTGCACGAAACGCACGTTTCTTGCCAAAACGGAGCAAAAGCGGCGATGCGGTGGGCCAAACGCACGTTTCGTTGAAAAAGCGGCGTTTTGGTGCACGAAACGCACGTTTGCGTTAAAACTGTGCAAAAGCGGCGTTTTGGCGCACGAAACGCACGCTTCTTACCAAAACGGAGCAAAAGCGGCGATTTGCTGCACGAAACGCACGTTTAGCGTCAAAACTGTGCAAAAGCGGCGTATTGGTGCACCAAACGCACGTTTAGCGTCAAAACTGTGCAAAAGCAGCGATTTGGAGCACGAATCGTACGTTTCTTGCCAAAACGGAGCAAAAGCGGCGATTCGGTGCGCGAAACGCACGATTCGCTGCAAAAGTAGCGTTTTGGTAATCGAAACGCACGTTTAGCGTCAATACTGTGCAAAAGCGGCGTTTTGGTGCACGAATCGCACGTTTATCGTCAAAACATTGCAAATGCGGCGTTTTGGAGCACGAAACGCACGTTTAGACTCAAAGCTGTGCAAAAGCAGCGATTTGGTGCACAAAACGCACGTTTCTTGATAAAACGGAGCAAAAGCGGCGATACGGTGCGCGAAACGCACGGTTCGCTGCAAATGCGGCGTTTTGGTGCACGAATCGCACGTTTCTTGCCAAAACGGAGCAAAAGCGGCGATTCGGTGCGCGAAAAGCACGTTTCGCTGAAAAGCAGAGTTTTGGTGCACGAAACGCACGTTTAGCGTCAAAACTGTACAAAAGCAGCGATTTGCTGCCCGAAACGCACGTTTAGCGTCAAAACTGTGCAAAAGCAGCGATTTGGTGCACGAATCGCACGTTTCGTGCCAATTCGGAGCATAAGCGGCTATTCGGTGCGCGAAACGCACGTTTCGCTGCAAAATAGGCGTTTTGGTGCACGAAACGCACGTTTCGCTGCAAAAACGGCGTTTAGGTGCACAAAACGCACGTTTGGCGTCAAAACTGTGCAAAAGCGGCGTTTTGGTGCACGAAACGCACGCTTCTTACCAAAACGGAGCAAAAGCGGCGATTCGGTGCGCGATACGCACGTTTCGCTGCAAATGCGGCATTTTGGTGCACGAATCGCACGTTTAGCGCCAAAACTGTGTAAAAGCAGCGATCTTTTGCACGAAACGCACGGTTCGCTGCAAAAGCGGCGTTTTGGAGCACGAAACGCACGTTTAGCGTCAAAACTGTACAAAAGCAGCGATTTGCTGCACGAAACGCACGTTTAGCGTCAAAACTGTGCAAAAGCAGCGATTTGGTGCATGAATCGTTCGTTTCTTTCCACAACGGAGCAAAAGCGGCGTTTTGGTGCACGAAACGCACGTTTAGCTTCAAAAATGTGCAAATGCGGCGTATTGGTGCACGAAACGAACGTTTAGAGTCAAAACTGTGCAAAAGCAGCGATTTGGTGCACGAAACGCACGTTTATCGTCAAAACTGTGCAAATGCGGCGTTTTGGTGCCCGAAACGCACGTTTAGATTCAAAACTGTGCAAAAGCAGCGTATTGGTGCACCAAACGCACGTTTAGCGTCAAAACTGTGTAAAAGCAGCGATTCGGTGCGCGAAACGCACGTTTCGATGCAAAAGCGGCGATTCGGTGCGCGAAACGCACGTTTCGCTGCAAAAACGGCCTTTAGGTGCACAAAACGCACGTTTGGCGTCAAAACTGTGCAAAAGCGGCGTTTTGGTGCACGAAACGCACGCTTCTTACCAAAACGGAGCAAAAGCGGCGATTCGGTGCGCGATACGCACGTTTCGCTGCAAAAGCGGCATTTTGGTGCACGAATCGCACGTTTAGCGCCAAAACTGTGTAAAAGCAGCGATCTTTTGCACGAAACGCACGGTTCGCTGCAAAAGCGGCGTTTTGGAGCACGAAACGCACGTTTAGCGTCAAAACTGTACAAAAGCGGCGTTTTGTTGCACGAAACGCACGTTTAGATTCAAAACTGTGCAAAAGCAGCGATTTGGTGCACGAAACGCACGTTTCTTGCCAAAACGGAGCAAAGGCGGCGATTCGGTGCGCGAAACGCACGTTTCGCTGCAAAAGCAGCGTTTTGGTGCACGAACCGCATGTTTAGCGTCAAAACTGTGCAAAAGCGGCGTTTTGGTGCACGAAACGCACGTTTATCGTCAAAACTGTGCAAATGCGTCGTTTTGGTGCCCGAAACGCACGTTTAGATTCAAAACTGTGCAAAAGCAGCGTATTGGTGCACCAAACGCCCGTTTAGCGTCAAAACTGTGCAAAAGCGGCGTTTTGGTGCACGAAACGCACGTTTAGAGTCAAAACTGTGCAAAAGCAGCGATTTGGTGCACGAAACGCACGTTTCGCTGCAAAATAGGCGTTTTGGTGCACGAAACGCAGGTATAGCGTCATAACTGTGCAAAAGCAGCGATTCGGTGCGCGAAACGCACATTTCGATGCAAAAGCGGCGATTCGGTGCGCGAAACGCACGTTTGGCGTTAAAACTGTGCAAAAGCGGCGTTTTGGTGCACGAAACGCACGCTTCTTACCATAACGGAGCAAAAGCGGCGATTCGGTTCGCGATACGCACGTTTCCTGCAAAAGCGGCATTTTGGTGCACGAATCGCACGTTTAGCGCCAAAACTGTGTAAAAGCAGAGATCTTTTGCACGAAACGCACGGTTCGCTGCAAAAGCGGCGTTTTGGAGCACGAAACGCACGTTTAGCGTCAAAACTGTACAAAAGCAGCGATTTGGTGCATGAATCGTTCGTTTCTTTCCACAACGGAGCAAAAGCGGCGTTTTGGTGCACGAAACGCACGTTTAGCTTCAAAAATGTGCAAATGCGGCGTATTGGTGCACGAAACGAACGTTTAGAGTCAAAACTGTGCAAAAGCAGCGATTTGGTGCACGAAACGCACGTTTCTTGCCAAAACGGAGCAAAAGCAGCGATTTGGTGCACGAATCGCACGTTTCGTGCCAATTCGGAGCATAAGCGGCTATTCGGTGCGCGAAACGCACGTTTCGCTGCAAAATAGGCGTTTTGGTGCACGAAACGCACGTTTCGCTGCAAAAACGGCGTTTAGGTGCACAAAACGCACGTCTGGCGTCAAAACTGTGCAAAAGCGGCGTTTTGGTGCACGAAACGCGCGCTTCTTACCAAAACGGAGCAAAAGCGGCGATTCGGTGCGCGATACGCACGTTTCGCTGCAAAAGCGGCATTTTGGTGCACGAATCGCACGTTTAGCGCCAAAACTGTGTAAAAGCAGCGATCTTTTGCACGAAACGCAGGGTTCGCTGCAAAAGCGGCGTTTTGGAGCACGAAACGCACGTTTAGCGTCAAAACTGTACAAAAGCAGCGATTTGCTGCACGAAACGCACGTTTCTTGCCAAAACGGAGCAAAAGCGGCGTTTTGGTGCACGAAACGCACGTTTAGCTTCAAAAATGTGCAAATGCGGCGTATTGGTGCACGAAACGAACGTTTAGAGTCAAAACTGTGCAAAAGCAGCGATTTGGTGCACGAAACGCACGTTTCTTGCCAAAACGGAGCAAAAGCGCCGATTCGGTGCGCGAAACGCACGGTTCACTGCAAAAGCGGCGTTTTGGTGCTCGAAGCGCTCGTTTAGAGTAAAACTGTGCAAAAGCAGCGATTAGGTGCGCAAAACGAACGTTTCTTGTTAAAACGGAGCAAAAGCAGCGACTCGGTGCGCGAAACGCACGTTTCGCTGCAAAAGCGGCGTTTTGGTGCACAAAACGCACGTTTAGCGTTAAAACGGTGCAAAAGCGGTGTATTGGTGCACCAAACGCACGTTTATCGTCAAAACTGTGCAAAAGCAGCGACTTGGAGCACGAAACGCACGTTTCGCTGCAAAAGCGGCGTTTTGGTGCACGAAACGCACGTTTAGATTCAAAACTGTGCAAAAGCAGCGATTTGGTGCACAAAACGCACGTTTCTTGTTAAAACGGAGCAAAAGCGGCGATTCGGTGCGCGAAACGCACGGTTCGCTGCAAATGCGGCGTTTTGGTGCACGAAACGCACGTTTCTTGCCAAAACGGAGCAAAAGCGGCGATGCGGTGGGCCAAACGCACGTTTCGTTGAAAAAGCGGCGTTTTGGTGCACGAAACGCACGTTTGCGTTAAAACTGTGCAAAAGCGGCGTTTTGGCGCACGAAACGCACGCTTCTTACCAAAACGGAGCAAAAGCGGCGATTTGCTGCACGAAACGCACGTTTAGCGTCAAAACTGTGCAAAAGCGGCGTATTGGTGCACCAAACGCACGTTTAGCGTCAAAACTGTGCAAAAGCAGCGATTTGGTGCACGAATCGTACGTTTCTTGCCAAAACGGAGCAAAAGCGGCGATTCGGTGCGCGAAAAGCACGTTTCGCTGAAAAGCAGAGTTTTGGTGCACGAAACGCACGTTTAGCGTCAAAACTGTACAAAAGCAGCGATTTGCTGCCCGAAACGCACGTTTAGCGTCAAAACTGTGCAAAAGCAGCGATTTGGTGCACGAATCGCACGTTTCGTGCCAATTCGGAGCATAAGCGGCTATTCGGTGCGCGAAACGCACGTTTCGCTGCAAAATAGGCGTTTTGGTGCACGAAACGCACGTTTCGCTGCAAAAACGGCGTTTAGGTGCACAAAACGCACGTTTGGCGTCAAAACTGTGCAAAAGCGGCGTTTTGCAGCACGAAACGCACGTTTAGACTCAAAGCTGTGCAAAAGCAGCGATTTGGTGCACAAAACGCACGTTTCTTGATAAAACGGAGCAAAAGCGGCGATACGGTGCGCGAAACGCACGGTTCGCTGCAAATGCGGCGTTTTGGTGCACGAAACGCACGTTTATCGTCAAAACTTTGCAAATGCGGCGTTTTGCAGCACGAAACGCACGTTTAGACTCAAAGCTGTGCAAAAGCAGCGATTTGGTGCACAAAACGCACGTTTCTTGATAAAACGGAGCAAAAGCGGCGATACGGTGCGCGAAACGCACGGTTCGCTGCAAATGCGGCGTTTTGGTGCACGAATCGCACGTTTCTTGCCAAAACGGAGCAAAAGCGGCGATTCGGTGCGCGAAAAGCACGTTTCGCTGAAAAGCAGAGTTTTGGTGCACGAAACGCACGTTTAGCGTCAAAACTGTACAAAAGCAGCGATTTGCTGCCCGAAACGCACGTTTAGCGTCAAAACTGTGCAAAAGCAGCGATTTGGTGCACGAATCGCACGTTTCGTGCCAATTCGGAGCATAAGCGGCTATTCGGTGCGCGAAACGCACGTTTCGCTGCAAAATAGGCGTTTTGGTGCACGAAACGCACGTTTCGCTGCAAAAACGGCGTTTAGGTGCACAAAACGCACGTTTGGCGTCAAAACTGTGCAAAAGCGGCGTTTTGGTGCACGAAACGCACGCTTCTTACCAAAACGGAGCAAAAGCGGCGATTCGGTGCGCGATACGCACGTTTCGCTGCAAAAGCGGCATTTTGGTGCACGAATCGCACGTTTAGCGCCAAAACTGTGTAAAAGCAGCGATCTTTTGCACGAAACGCACGGTTCGCTGCAAAAGCGGCGTTTTGGAGCACGAAACGCACGTTTAGCGTCAAAACTGTACAAAAGCAGCGATTTGCTGCACGAAACGCACGTTTAGCGTCAAAACTGTGCAAAAGCAGCGATTTGGTGCATGAATCGTTCGTTTCTTTCCACAACGGAGCAAAAGCGGCGTTTTGGTGCACGAAACGCACGTTTAGCTTCAAAAATGTGCAAATGCGGCGTATTGGTGCACGAAACGAACGTTTAGAGTCAAAACTGTGCAAAAGCAGCGATTTGGTGCACGAAACGCACGTTTATCGTCAAAACTGTGCAAATGCGGCGTTTTGGTGCCCGAAACGCACGTTTAGATTCAAAACTGTGCAAAAGCAGCGTATTGGTGCACCAAACGCACGTTTAGCGTCAAAACTGTGCAAAAGCAGCGATTCGGTGCGCGAAACGCACGTTTCGATGCAAAAGCGGCGATTCGGTGCGCGAAACGCACGTTTCGCTGCAAAAACGGCGTTTAGGTGCACAAAACGCACGTTTGGCGTCAAAACTGTGCAAAAGCGGCGTTTTGGTGCACGAAACGCACGCTTCTTACCAAAACGGAGCAAAAGCGGCGATTCGGTGCGCGATACGCACGTTTCGCTGCAAAAGCGGCATTTTGGTGCACGAATCGCACGTTTAGCGCCAAAACTGTGTAAAAGCAGCGATCTTTTGCACGAAACGCACGGTTCGCTGCAAAAGCGGCGTTTTGGAGCACGAAACGCACGTTTAGCGTCAAAACTGTACAAAAGCGGCGTTTTGTTGCACGAAACGCACGTTTAGATTCAAAACTGTGCAAAAGCAGCGATTTGGTGCACGAAACGCACGTTTCTTGCCAAAACGGAGCAAAGGCGGCGATTCGGTGCGCGAAACGCACGTTTCGCTGCAAAAGCAGCGTTTTGGTGCACGAACCGCATGTTTAGCGTCAAAACTGTGCAAAAGCGGCGTTTTGGTGCACGAAACGCACGTTTATCGTCAAAACTGTGCAAATGCGTCGTTTTGGTGCCCGAAACGCACGTTTAGATTCAAAACTGTGCAAAAGCAGCGTATTGGTGCACCAAACGCACGTTTAGCGTCAAAACTGTGCAAAAGCGGCGTTTTGGTGCACGAAACGCACGTTTAGAGTCAAAACTGTGCAAAAGCAGCGATTTGGTGCACGAAAGGCACGTTTCGCTGCAAAATAGGCGTTTTGGTGCACGAAACGCAGGTATAGCGTCATAACTGTGCAAAAGCAGCGATTCGGTGCGCGAAACGCACATTTCGATGCAAAAGCGGCGATTCGGTGCGCGAAACGCACGTTTGGCGTTAAAACTGTGCAAAAGCGGCGTTTTGGTGCACGAAACGCACGCTTCTTACCATAACGGAGCAAAAGCGGCGATTCGGTGCGCGATACGCACGTTTCCTGCAAAAGCGGCATTTTGGTGCACGAATCGCACGTTTAGCGCCAAAACTGTGTAAAAGCAGAGATCTTTTGCACGAAACGCACGGTTCGCTGCAAAAGCGGCGTTTTGGAGCACGAAACGCACGTTTAGCGTCAAAACTGTACAAAAGCAGCGATTTGGTGCATGAATCGTTCGTTTCTTTCCACAACGGAGCAAAAGCGGCGTTTTGGTGCACGAAACGCACGTTTAGCTTCAAAAATGTGCAAATGCGGCGTATTGGTGCACGAAACGAACGTTTAGAGTCAAAACTGTGCAAAAGCAGCGATTTGGTGCACGAAACGCACGTTTCTTGCCAAAACGGAGCAAAAGCAGCGATTTGGTGCACGAATCGCACGTTTCGTGCCAATTCGGAGCATAAGCGGCTATTCGGTGCGCGAAACGCACGTTTCGCTGCAAAATAGGCGTTTTGGTGCACGAAACGCACGTTTCGCTGCAAAAACGGCGTTTAGGTGCACAAAACGCACGTTTGGCGTCAAAACTGTGCAAAAGCGGCGTTTTGGTGCACGAAACGCACGCTTCTTACCAAAACGGAGCAAAAGCGGCGATTCGGTGCGCGATACGCACGTTTCGCTGCAAAAGCGGCATTTTGGTGCACGAATCGCACGTTTAGCGCCAAAACTGTGTAAAAGCAGCGATCTTTTGCACGAAACGCAGGGTTCGCTGCAAAAGCGGCGTTTTGGAGCACGAAACGCACGTTTAGCGTCAAAACTGTACAAAAGCAGCGATTTGCTGCACGAAACGCACGTTTCTTGCCAAAACGGAGCAAAAGCGGCGTTTTGGTGCACGAAACGCACGTTTACCTTCAAAAATGTGCAAATGCGGCGTATTG
Source organism: Stelis phaeoptera (assembly GCA_943735885.1). Lineage (NCBI taxonomy): Eukaryota > Metazoa > Arthropoda > Insecta > Hymenoptera > Megachilidae > Stelis > Stelis phaeoptera. The sequence goes on along the minus strand of CALSEM010000060.1, from coordinate 450,249 downwards.
GTGCACGAAACGAACGTTTAGAGTCAAAACTGTGCAAAAGCAGCGATTTGGTGCACGAAACGCACGTTTCTTGCCAAAACGGAGCAAAAGCGCCGATTCGGTGCGCGAAACGCACGGTTCACTGCAAAAGCGGCGTTTTGGTGCTCGAAGCGCTCGTTTAGAGTAAAACTGTGCAAAAGCAGCGATTAGGTGCGCAAAACGAACGTTTCTTGTTAAAACGGAGCAAAAGCAGCGACTCGGTGCGCGAAACGCACGTTTCGCTGCAAAAGCGGCGTTTTGGTGCACAAAACGCACGTTTAGCGTTAAAACGGTGCAAAAGCGGTGTATTGGTGCACCAAACGCACGTTTATCGTCAAAACTGTGCAAAAGCAGCGACTTGGAGCACGAAACGCACGTTTCATGCCAAAACGGAGCAAAAGCGCCGATTCGGTGCGCGAAACGCACGTTTCTTGCCAAAAGGGAGCAAAAGCAGCGATTCGGTGCGCGAAACGCACGGTTCGCTGCAAAAGCAGCGATTTGGTGCGCGAATCGTAGGTTTCTTGCCAAAACAGAGCAAAAGCGGCGATGCGATTCGCGAAACGCACGTTTCGCTGCAAAAGCAGCGATTTAGTGCACGAATCGTAGGTTTCTTGCCAAAACAGAGTAAAAGCTGCGATGCGATTCGCGAAACGCACGTTTCGCTGCAAAAACGTCGTTTAGGTGCACGCAACGCACCTTCAGCGTCAAAACTGTGCAAAAGCAGCGACTTGGAGCACGAAACGCACGTTTAGCGTCAAAACTGAGCAAAAGCGGCGTTTAGGTGCACCAAACGCACGTTTAGCGTCAAAACTGCGCAAAAGCAGCGTTTTGGTGCATGAATCGTTCGTTTCTTTCCACAACGGAGCAAAAGCGGCGATGCGGTGCGCCAAACGCACGTTTAGAGTCAGAACTGTGCAAAAGCCCCGTTTTGGTGCACGAAACGCACGTTTAGCGTCAAAACTGTGCAAAAGCGCCGATTCGGTGCCCGAAACGCACGTTTCTTGTCGAAACAGTGCAAAAGCGGCGATTCAGTGCGCGAAACGCTCGTTTCGTTGCAAAAGCGGCGTTTTGGTGCACGAAACGCACGTTTATAGTCAAAACTGTGCAAAAGCAGCGATTTGGTGCACGAAACGAACGTTTCGTTGCAAAAGCGGCGTTTTGGTGCACGAAACGCACGTTTAGCGTTAAAACTGTGCAAAAGCGGCGTTTTGGTGCACGAAACGCACGTTTCTTGCCAAAAGGGAGCAAAAGCAGCGATTCGGTGCGCGAAACGCACGGTTCGCTGCAAAAGCAGCGATTTGGTGCGCGAATCGTACGTTTCTTGACAAAACAGAGCAAAAGCGGCGATGCGATTCGCGAAACGCACGTTTCGCTGCAAAAACGGCGTTTAGGTGCACGAAACGCACCTTCAGCGTCAAAACTGTGCAAAAGCAGCGATTTGGTGCACGAAACGCACGTTTCTTGCCAAAACGGTGCAAAAGCGGCGATTCGGTGCGAGAAACGCACGTTTCGCTGCAAAAGCGGCGTTTTGGTGCACAAAACGCACGTCTAGCGTTAAAACGGTGCAAAAGCGGTGTATTGGTGCACCAAACGCACGTTTATCGTCAAAACTGTGCAAAAGCAGCGACTTGGAGCACGAAACGCACGTTTCATGCCAAAACGGAGCAAAAGCGCCGATTCGGTGCGCGAAACGCACGTTTCTTGCCAAAACAGTGCAAAAGCGGCGATTCAGTGCGCGAAACGCTCGTTTCGTTGCATCAGCGGCGTTTTGGTCCACGAAACGCACGTTTAGAGTCAAAACTGTGGGAAAGCAGCGATTTGGAGCACGAAACGCACGTTTCTTGCCAAAAGGGAGCAAAAGCAGCGATTCGGTGCGCGAAACGCATGGTTCGCTGCAAAAGCAGCGATTTGGTGCGCGAATCGTAGGTTTCTTGCCAAAACAGAGCAAAAGCGGCGATGCGATTCGCGAAACGCACGTTTCGCTGCAAAAACGGCGTTTAGGTGCACGAATCGTAGGTTTCTTGCCAAAACAGAGTAAAAGCTGCGATGCGATTCGCGAAACGCACGTTTCGCTGCAAAAACGTCGTTTAGGGGCACGCAACGCACCTTCAGCGTCAAAACTGTGCAAAAGCAGCGACTTGGAGCACGAAACGCACGTTTAGCGTCAAAACTGTGCAAAAGCGGCGTTTAGGTGCACCAAACGCACGTTTAGCGTCAAAACTGCGCAAAAGCAGCGTTTTGGTGCATGAATCGTTCGTTTCTTTCCACAACGGAGCAAAAGCGGCGATGCGGTGCGCCAAACGCACGTTTAGAGTCAGAACTGTGCAAAAGCCCCGTTTTGGTGCACGAAACGCACGTTTAGCGTCAAAACTGTGCAAAAGCGCCGATTCGGTGCGCGAAACGCACGTTTCTTGCCGAAACAGTGCAAAAGCGGCGATTCAGTGCGCGAAACGCTCGTTTCGTTGCAAAAGCGGCGTTTTGGTGCACGAAACGCACGTTTCATGCCAAAACGGAGCAAAAGCGCCGATTCGGTGCGCGAAACGCACGTTTCTTGCCAAAACAGTGCAAAAGCGGCGATTCAGTGCGCGAAACGCTCGTTTCGTTGCATCAGCGGCGTTTTGGTGCACGAAACGCACGTTTAGAGTCAAAACTGTGGGAAAGCAGCGATTTGGTGCACGAAACGCACGTTTCTTGCCAAAAGGGAGCAAAAGCAGTGATTCGGTGCGCGAAACGCATGGTTCGCTGCAAAAGCAGCGATTTGGTGCGCGAATCGTAGGTTTCATGCCAAAACAGAGCAAAAGCGGCGATGCGATTCGCGAAACGCACGTTTCGCTGCAAAAACGGCGTTTAGGTGCACGAATCGTAGGTTTCTTGCCAAAACAGAGTAAAAGCTGCGATGCGATTCGCGAAACGCACGTTTCGCTGCAAAAACGTCGTTTAGGTGCACGCAACGCACCTTCAGCGTCAAAACTGTGCAAAAGCAGCGATTTGGTGTACGAAACGCACGTTTAGCGTCAAAACTGTGCAAAAGCAGCGATTTGGTGCACGAATCGTACGTTTCATGCCAAAACGGAGCAAAAGCGGCGATTCGGTGCGCGAAACGCACGTTTCGCAGCAAAAGCGGCGTTTTGGTGCACCAAACACACGTTTATCGTCAAAACTGACCAAAAGCAGCGACTTGGAGCACGAAACGCACGTTTCTTGCCAAAACGGAGCAAAAGCGCCGATTCGGAGCGCGAAACGCACGTTTCGCAGCAAAACCGGCGTTTTGGTGCACCAAACACACGTTTATCGTCAAAACTGACCAAAAGCAGCGACTTGGTGCAAGAAACGCACGTTTCGCTGCAAAAGCGGCGTTTTGGTGCACGAAACGCACGTTTATAGTCAAAACTGTGCAAAAGCAGCGATTTGGTGCACGAAACGAACGTTTCGTTGCAAAAGCGGCGTTTTGGTGCACGAAACGCACGTTTAGCGTTAAAACTGTGCAAAAGCGGCGTTTTGGTGCACGAAACGCACGTTTCTTGCCAAAAGGGAGCAAAAGCAGCGATTCGGTGCGCGAAACGCATGGTTCGCTGCAAAAGCAGCGATTTGGTGCGCGAATCGTAGGTTTCTTGATAAAACAGAGCAAAAGCGGCGATGCGATTCGCGAAACGCACGTTTCGCTGCAAAAACGGCGTTTAGGTGCACGAAACGCACCTTCAGCGTCAAAACTGTGCAAAAGCAGCGATTTGGTGCACGAAACGCACGTTTCTTGCCAAAACAGTGCAAAAGCGGCGATTCGGTGCGAGAAACGCACGTTTCGCTGCAAAAGCGGCGTTTTGGTGCACAAAACGCACGTCTAGCGTTAAAACGGTGCAAAAGCGGTGTATTGCTGCACCAAACGCACGTTTATCGTCAAAACTGTGCAAAAGCAGCGACTTGGAGCACGAAACGCACGTTTCATGCCAAAACGGAGCAAAAGCGCCGATTCGGTGCGCGAAACGCACGTTTCTTGCCAAAACAGTGCAAAAGCGGCGATTCAGTGCGCGAAACGCTCGTTTCGTTGCATCAGCGGCGTTTTGGTGCACGAAACGCACCTTCAGCGTCAAAACTGTGCAAAAGCAGCGTTTTGGTGCACGAAACGCACGTTTAGCTTCAAAACTGTGCAAATGCGGCGTTTTGGTGCACGAAACGCACGTTTAGAGTCAAAACTGTGCAAGAGCAGCGTTTTGGCGCACGAAACGCACGTTTAGCGTCAAAACGGTCCAAATGCGGCCTTTTGGTGCACGAAACGCACGTTTAGCGTCAAAACTGTGCAAAAGCGGCGTTTTGGTGCACGAAATGCACGTTTAGAGTCAAAACTGTGCAGAAGCAGCGATTTGGTGCACGAAACGCACGTTTCGCTGCAAAAGCGGCGTTTTGGTGCACGAAACGCACGTGTAGAGTCAAAACTGTGCAAAAGCCCCGTTTTGGTGCACGAAACGCACGTTTAGCGCCAAAACTGTGCAAAAGCAGCGATTTGGTGTACGAAACGCACGTTTAGCGTCAAAACTGTGCAAAAGCAGCGATTTAGTGCACGAATCGTACGTTTCTTGCCAAAACAGAGCAAAAGCGGCGATGCGATTCGCGAAACGCACGTTTCGCTGCAAAAACGGCGTTTAGGAGCACGAAACGCACCTTTAGCGTCAAAGCTGTGCAAAAGCAGCGATTTGGTGCACGAATCGTACGTTTCTTGCCAAAACGGAGCAAAAGCGGCGATTCGGTGCGCGAAACGCACGTTTCGCTGCAAAAGCAGCATTTTGGTGCACGAAACGCACATTTAGCGTCAAAACTGTGCAAAAGCGGCGTTTTGGTGCACGAAACGCACGTTTAGCGTCAACACTGTGCAAATGCGGCCTTTTGGTGCACGAAACGCACGTTTAGATTGAAAACTGTGCAAAAGCAGCGATTTGGTGCACGAAACGCACGTTTCTTGCCAAAACGGAGCAAAGGCGGCGATTCGGTGCGCGAAACGCACGTTTCGCTGCAAAAGCGGCGTTTTGGCGCACGAAACGCACGTTTAGAGTCAAAACTGTGCAAGAGCAGCGTTTTGGCGCACGAAACGCACGTTTAGCGTCAAAACGGTGCAAATGCGGCCTTTTGGTGCACGAAACGCACGTTTAGCGTCAAAACTGTACAAAAGCGGCGTTTTGGTGCACGAAATGCACGTTTAGAGTCAAAACTGTGCAAAAGCAGCGATTTGGTGCACGAAACGCACGTTTCGCTGCAAAAGCGGCGTTTTGGTGCACGAAACGCACGTGTAGAGTCAAAACTGTGCAAAAGCCCCGTTTTGGTGCACGAAACGCACGTTTAGCGTCAAAACTGTGCAAGAGCAGCGTTTTGGCGCACGAAACGCACGTTTAGCGTCAAAACGGTCCAAATGCGGCCTTTTGGTGCACGAAACGCACGTTTAGCGTCAAAACTGTGCAAAAGCGGCGTTTTGGTGCACGAAATGCACGTTTAGAGTCAAAACTGTGCAGAAGCAGCGATTTGGTGCACGAAACGCACGTTTCGCTGCAAAAGCGGCGTTTTGGTGCACGAAACGCACGTTTAGCGTCAAAACTGTGCAAGAGCAGCGTTTTGGTGCATGAATCGTTCGTTTCTTGCCACAACGGAACAAAAGCGGCAATGCGGTGCGAGACACGCACGTTTCGCTGCAAAAGCAGCGTTTTGGTGCACGAAACGCACGTTTAGCTTCAAAACTGTGCAAATGCGGCGTTTTGGTGCACGAAACGCACGTTTAGAGTCAAAACTGTGCAAGAGCAGCGTTTTGGCGCACGAAACGCACGTTTAGCGTCAAAACGGTCCAAATGCGGCCTTTTGGTGCACGAAACGCACGTTTAGCGTCAAAACTGTGCAAAAGCGGCGTTTTGGTGCACGAAATGCACGTTTAGCGTCAAAACTGTGCAGAAGCAGCGATTTGGTGCACGAAACGCACGTTTCGCTGCAAAAGCGGCGTTTTGGTGCACGAAACGCACGTGTAGAGTCAAAACTGTGCAAAAGCCCCGTTTTGGTGCACGAAACGCACGTTTAGCGTCAAAACTGTGCAAAAGCCCCGTTTTGGTGCACGAAACGCACGTTTAGCGTCAAAACTGTGCAAAAGCGGCGTTTTGGTGAACGAAACGCACGTTTAGAGTCAAAACTGTGCAAAAGCAGCGATTTGGTGCACGTATCGTTCGTTTCTTTCCACAACGGAGCAAAAGCGGCGATGCGGTGTGCCAAACGCACGTTTAGAGTCAAAACTATGCAAAAGCAGCGTTTTGGTGCATGAATCGTTCGTTTCTTTCCACAACGGAGCAAAAGAGGCGATGCGGTGCGCCAAACGCACGTTTAGAGTCAAAACTGTGCAAAAGCCCCGTTTTGGTGCACGAAACGCACGTTTAGCGCCAAAACTGTGCAAAAGCAGCGATTTGGTGTACGAAACGCACGTTTAGCGTCAAAACTGTGCAAAAGCAGCGATTTAGTGCACGAATCGTACGTTTCGTGCCAAAACAGAGCAAAAGCGGCGATGCGATTCGCGAAACGCACGTTTCGCTGCAAAAACGGCGTTTAGGAGCACGAAACGCACCTTTAGCGTCAAAGCTGTGCAAAAGCAGCGATTTGGTGCACGAATCGTACGTTTCTTGCCAAAACGGAGCAAAAGCGGCGATTCGGTGCGCGAAACGCACGTTTCGCTGCAAAAGCAGCATTTTGGTGCACGAAACGCACATTTAGCGTCAAAACTGTGCAAAAGCGGCGTTTTGGTGCACGAAACGCACGTTTATAGTCAAAACTGTGCAAAAGCAGCGATTTGGTGCACGAAACGAACGTTTCGTTGCAAAAGCGGCGTTTTGGTGCACGAAACGCACGTTTAGCGTTAAAACTGTGCAAAAGCGGCGTTTTGGTGCACGAAACGCACGTTTCTTGCCAAAAGGGAGCAAAAGCAGCGATTCGGTGCGCGAAACGCATGGTTCGCTGCAAAAGCAGCGATTTGGTGCGCGAATCGTAGGTTTCTTGACAAAACAGAGCAAAAGCGGCGATGCGATTCGCGAAACGCACGTTTCGCTGCAAAAACGGCGTTTAGGTGCACGAAACGCACCTTCAGCGTCAAAACTGTGCAAAAGCAGCGATTTGGTGCACGAAACGCACGTTTCTTGCCAAAACAGTGCAAAAGCGGCGATTCGGTGCGAGAAACGCACGTTTCGCTGCAAAAGCGGCGTTTTGGTGCACAAAACGCACGTCTAGCGTTAAAACGGTGCAAAAGCGGTGTATTGCTGCACCAAACGCACGTTTATCGTCAAAACTGTGCAAAAGCAGCGACTTGGAGCACGAAACGCACGTTTCATGCCAAAACGGAGCAAAAGCGCCGATTCGGTGCGCGAAACGCACGTTTCTTGCCAAAACAGTGCAAAAGCGGCGATTCAGTGCGCGAAACGCTCGTTTCGTTGCTTCAGCGGCGTTTTGGTGCACGAAACGCACCTTCAGCGTCAAAACTGTGCAAAAACAGCGATTTGGTGCACGAAACGCACGTTTAGCGTCAAAACTGTGCAAGAGCAGCGTTTTGGTGCATGAACCGTTCGTTTCTTGCCACAACGGAACAAAAGCGGCAATGCGGTTCGAGACACGCACGTTTCGCTGCAAAAGCAGCGTTTTGGTGCACGAAACGCACGTTTAGCTTCAAAACTGTGCAAATGCGGCGTTTTGGTGCACGAAACGCACGTTTAGAGTCAAAACTGTGCAAGAGCAGCGTTTTGGCGCACGAAACGCACGTTTAGCGTCAAAACGGTCCAAATGCGGCCTTTTGGTGCACGAAACGCACGTTTAGCGTCAAAACTGTGCAAAAGCGGCGTTTTGGTGCACGAAATGCACGTTTAGAGTCAAAACTGTGCAGAAGCAGCGATTTGGTGCACGAAACGCACGTTTCGCTGCAAAAGCGGCGTTTTGGTGCACGAAACGCACGTGTAGAGTCAAAACTGTGCAAAAGCCCCGTTTTGGTGCACGAAACGCACGTTTAGCGTCAAAACTGTGCAAAAGCCCCGTTTTGGTGCACGAAACGCACGTTTAGCGTCAAAACTGTGCAAAAGCGGCGTTTTGGTGAACGAAACGCACGTTTAGAGTCAAAACTGTGCAAAAGCAGCGATTTGGTGCACGTATCGTTCGTTTCTTTCCACAACGGAGCAAAAGCGGCGATGCGGTGTGCCAAACGCACGTTTAGAGTCAAAACTATGCAAAGGCAGCGTTTTGGTGCATGAATCGTTCGTTTCTTTCCACAACGGAGCAAAAGAGGCGATGCGGTGCGCCAAACGCACGTTTAGAGTCAAAACTGTGCAAAAGCCCCGTTTTGGTGCACGAAACGCACGTTTAGCGCCAAAACTGTGCAAAAGCAGCGATTTGGTGTACGAAACGCACGTTTAGCGTCAAAACTGTGCAAAAGCAGCGATTTAGTGCACGAATCGTACGTTTCTTGCCAAAACAGAGCAAAAGCGGCGATGCGATTCGCGAAACGCACGTTTCGCTGCAAAAACGGCGTTTAGGAGCACGAAACGCACCTTTAGCGTCAAAGCTGTGCAAAAGCAGCGATTTGGTGCACGAATCGTACGTTTCTTGCCAAAACGGAGCAAAAGCGGCGATTCGGTGCGCGAAACGCACGTTTCGCTGCAAAAGCAGCATTTTGGTGCACGAAACGCACATTTAGCGTCAAAACTGTGCAAAAGCGGCGTTTTGGTGCACGAAACGCACGTTTAGCGTCAACACTGTGCAAATGCGGCCTTTTGGTGCACGAAACGCACGTTTAGATTGAAAACTGTGCAAAAGCAGCGATTTGGTGCACGAAACGCACGTTTCTTGCCAAAACGGAGCAAAGGCGGCGATTCGGTGCGCGAAACGCACGTTTCGCTGCAAAAGCGGCGTTTTGGCGCACGAAACGCACGTTTAGAGTCAAAACTGTGCAAGAGCAGCGTTTTGGCGCACGAAACGCACGTTTAGCGTCAAAACGGTGCAAATGCGGCCTTTTGGTGCACGAAACGCACGTTTAGCGTCAAAACTGTACAAAAGCGGCGTTTTGGTGCACGAAATGCACGTTTAGAGTCAAAACTGTGCAAAAGCAGCGATTTGGTGCACGAAACGCACGTTTCGCTGCAAAAGCGGCGTTTTGGTGCACGAAACGCACGTGTAGAGTCAAAACTGTGCAAAAGCCCCGTTTTGGTGCACGAAACGCACGTTTAGCGTCAAAACTGTGCAAAAGCCCCGTTTTGGTGCACGAAACGCACGTTTAGCGTCAAAACTGTGCAAAAGCGGCGTTTTGGTGCACGAAACGCACGTTTAGAGTCAAAACTGTGCAAAAGCAGCGATTTGGTGCACGTATCGTTCGTTTCTTTCCACAACGGAGCAAAAGCGGCGATGCGGTGCGCCAAACGCACGTTTAGAGTCAAAACTGTGCAAAAGCAGCGTTTTGGTGCATGAATCGTTCGTTTCTTTCCACAACGGAGCAAAAGAGGCGATGCGGTGCGCCAAACGCACGTTTAGAGTCAAAACTGTGCAAAAGCCCCGTTTTGGTGCACGAAACGCACGTTTAGCGTCAAAACTGTGCAAAAGCGGCGTTTTGGCTCACAAAACGCACGTCTTGCGTCAAAACTGTGCAAGAGCAGCGTTTTGGCGCACGAAACGCAAGTTTAGCGTCAAAACTGTCCAAATGCGGCGTTTTGGTGCACGAAACGCACGTTTAGAGTCCAAACTGTGCAAAAGCAGCGATTCGGTGCACGAAACGCACGTTTAGAGTCAAAACTGTGCAAAAGCAGCGATTTGGTGCACGAACCGTACGTTTCATGCCAAAACGGAGCAAAAGCGGCGATTCGGTGCGCCAAACGCACGTTTAGAGTCAAAACTGTGCAAAAGCCCGGTTTTGGTGCACGAAACGCACGTTTAGCGTCAAAACTGTGCAAAAGCGGCGTTTTGGCTCACAAAACGCACGTCTTGCGTCAAAACTGTGCAAGAGCAGCGTTTTGGCGCACGAAACGCACGTTTAGCGTCAAAACGGTGCAAATGCGGCCTTTTGGTGCACGAAACGCACGTTTAGCGTCAAAACTGTGCAAAAGCGGCGTTTTGGTGCACGAAATGCACGTTTAGAGTCAAAACTGTGCAAAAGCAGCGATTTGGTGCACGAAACGCACGTTTCGCTGCAAAAGCGGCGTTTTGGTGCACGAAACGCACGTGTAGAGTCAAAACTGTGCAAAAGCCCCGTTTTGGTGCACGAAACGCACGTTTAGCGACAAAACTGTGCAAAAGCCCCGTTTTGGTGCACGAAACGCACGATTAGCGCCAAAACTGTGCAAAAGCAGCGATTTGGTGTACGAAACGCACGTTTAGCGTCAAAACTGTGCAAAAGCAGCGATTTGGTGCACGAAACGCTCGTTTCGCTGCAAAAGCGGCGTTTTGGTGCTCGAAACGCACGTTTAGCGTCAAAACTGTGCAAAAGCAGCGATTTGGTGTACGAAACGCACGTTTAGCGTCAAAACTGTGCAAAAGCAGCGATTTGGTGCACGAATCGTACGTTTCTTGCCAAAACAGAGCAAAAGCGGCGATGCGATTCGCGAAACGCACGTTTCGCTGCAAAAACGGCGTTTAGGAGCATGAAACGCACCTTTAGCGTCAAAGCTGTGCAAAAGCAGCGATTTGGTGCACGAATCGTACGTTTCTTGCCAAAACGGAGCAAAAGCGGCGATTCGGTGCGCGAAACGCACGTTTCGCTGCAAAAGCAGCATTTTGGTGCACGAAACGCACGTTTAGCGTCAAAACTGTGCAAAAGCGGCGTTTTGGTGCATGAAACGCACGTTTAGCGTCAAAACTGTGCAAATGCGGCCTTTTGGTGCACGAAACGCACGTTTAGATTCAAAACTGTGCAAAAGCAGCGATTTGGTGCACGAAACGGACGTTTCTTGCCAAAACGGAGCAAAGGCGACGATTCGGTGCGCGAAACGCACGTTTCGCTGCAAAAGCGGCGTTTTGGCGCACAAAACGCACGTTTTGTGTCAAAACTGTGGAAGATCAGAGTTTTGGTGCATGAATCGTTCGTTTCTTGCCACAACGGAACAAAAGCGGCGATTTGGTGCACGAAACGAACGTTTCGCTGCAAAAGCGGCGTTTTGGTGCACGAAACGCACGTTTAGTGTCAAAACTGTGCAAAAGCGGCGTTTTGGTGCACGAAACGCACGTTTAGCACCCAAACTGTGCAAAAGCAGCGATATGGTGCACGAAACGCTCGTTTCGCTGCAAAAGCGGCGTTTTGGTGCACGAAACGCACGTTTAGCGTCAAAACTGTGCAAAAGCAGCGATTTGGTGTACGAAACGCACGTTTTTCGTCAAAACTGTGCAAAAGCAGCGATTTGGTGCACGAACCGTACGTTTCTTGCCAAAACAGAGCAAAAGCGGCGATGCGATTCGCGAAACGCACGTTTCGCTGCAAAAACGGCGTTTAGGAGCACGAAACGCACCTTTAGCGTCAAAGCTGTGCAAACGCAGCGATTTGGTGCACGAATCGTACGTTTCTTGCCAAAACGGAGCAAAAGCGGCGATTCGGTGCGCGAAACGCACGTTTCGCTGCAAAAGCAGCATTTTGGTGCACGAAACGCACGTTTAGCGTCAAAACTGTGCAAAAGCGGCGTTTTGGTGCACGAAACGCACGTTTAGCGTCAAAACTGTGCAAATGCGGCCTTTTGGTGCACGAAACGCACGTTTAGCACCCAAACTGTGCAAAAGCAGCGATTTGGTGCACGAAACGCTCGTTTCGCTGCAAAAGCGGCGTTTTGGTGCTCGAAACGCACGTTTAGCGTCAAAACTGTGCAAAAGCAGCGATTTGGTGTACGAAACGCACGTTTAGCGTCAAAGCTGTGCAAACGCAGCGATTTGGTGCACGAATCGTACGTTTCTTGCCAAAACAGAGCAAAAGCGGCGATGCGATTCGCGAAACGCACGTTTCGCTGCAAAAACGGCGTTTAGGTGCACGAAACGCACCTTCAGCGTCAAAACTGTGCAAAAGCAGCGATTTGGTGCACGAAACGCACGTTTCTTGCCAAAACAGTGCAAAAGCGGCGATTCGGTGCGAGAAACGCACGTTTCGCTGCAAAAGCGGCGTTTTGGTGCACAAAACGCACGTCTAGCGTTAAAACGGTGCAAAAGCGGTGTATTGCTGCACCAAACGCACGTTTATCGTCAAAACTGTGCAAAAGCAGCGACTTGGAGCACGAAACGCACGTTTCATGCCAAAACGGAGCAAAAGCGCCGATTCGGTGCGCGAAACGCACGTTTCTTGCCAAAACAGTGCAAAAGCGGCGATTCAGTGCGCGAAACGCTCGTTTCGTTGCATCAGCGGCGTTTTGGTGCACGAAACGCACGTTTAGAGTCAAAACTGTGGGAAAGCAGCGATTTGGTGCACGAAACGCACGTTTCTTGCCAAAAGGGAGCAAAAGCAGCGATTCGGTGCGCGAAACGCATGGTTCGCTGCAAAAGCAGCGATTTGGTGCGCGAATCGTAGGTTTCTTGCCAAAACAGAGCAAAAGCGGCGATGCGATTCGCGAAACGCACGTTTCGCTGCAAAAACGGCGTTTAGGTGCACGAAACGCACCTTCAGCGTCAAAACTGTGCAAAAACAGCGATTTGGTGCACGAAACGCACGTTTAGCGTCAAAACTGTGCAAGAGCAGCGTTTTGGTGCATGAATCGTTCGTTTCTTGCCACAACGGAACAAAAGCGGCAATGCGGTGCGAGACACGCACGTTTCGCTGCAAAAGCAGCGTTTTGGTGCACGAAACGCACGTTTAGCTTCAAAACTGTGCAAATGCGGCGTTTTGGTGCACGAAACGCACGTTTAGAGTCAAAACTGTGCAAGAGCAGCGTTTTGGCGCACGAAACGCACGTTTAGCGTCAAAACGGTCCAAATGCGGCCTTTTGGTGCACGAAACGCACGTTTAGCGTCAAAACTGTGCAAAAGCGGCGTTTTGGTGCACGAAATGCACGTTTAGAGTCAAAACTGTGCAGAAGCAGCGATTTGGTGCACGAAACGCACGTTTCGCTGCAAAAGCGGCGTTTTGGTGCACGAAACGCACGTGTAGAGTCAAAACTGTGCAAAAGCCCCGTTTTGGTGCACGAAACGCACGTTTAGCGTCAAAACTGTGCAAAAGCGGCGTTTTGGCTCACAAAACGCACGTCTTGCGTCAAAACTGTGCAAGAGCAGCGTTTTGGCGCACGAAACGCAAGTTTAGCGTCAAAACTGTCCAAATGCGGCGTTTTGGTGCACGAAACGCACGTTTAGAGTCCAAACTGTGCAAAAGCAGCGATTCGGTGCACGAAACGCACGTTTAGAGTCAAAACTGTGCAAAAGCAGCGATTTGGTGCACGAACCGTACGTTTCATGCCAAAACGGAGCAAAAGCGGCGATTCGGTGCGCCAAACGCACGTTTAGAGTCAAAACTGTGCAAAAGCCCGGTTTTGGTGCACGAAACGCACGTTTAGCGTCAAAACTGTGCAAAAGCGGCGTTTTGGCTCACAAAACGCACGTCTTGCGTCAAAACTGTGCAAGAGCAGCGTTTTGGCGCACGAAACGCACGTTTAGCGTCAAAACGGTGCAAATGCGGCCTTTTGGTGCACGAAACGCACGTTTAGCGTCAAAACTGTGCAAAAGCGGCGTTTTGGTGCACGAAATGCACGTTTAGAGTCAAAACTGTGCAAAAGCAGCGATTTGGTGCACGAAACGCACGTTTCGCTGCAAAAGCGGCGTTTTGGTGCACGAAACGCACGTGTAGAGTCAAAACTGTGCAAAAGCCCCGTTTTGGTGCACGAAACGCACGTTTAGCGACAAAACTGTGCAAAAGCCCCGTTTTGGTGCACGAAACGCACGATTAGCGCCAAAACTGTGCAAAAGCAGCGATTTGGTGTACGAAACGCACGTTTAGCGTCAAAACTGTGCAAAAGCAGCGATTTGGTGCACGAAACGCTCGTTTCGCTGCAAAAGCGGCGTTTTGGTGCTCGAAACGCACGTTTAGCGTCAAAACTGTGCAAAAGCAGCGATTTGGTGTACGAAACGCACGTTTAGCGTCAAAACTGTGCAAAAGCAGCGATTTGGTGCACGAATCGTACGTTTCTTGCCAAAACAGAGCAAAAGCGGCGATGCGATTCGCGAAACGCACGTTTCGCTGCAAAAACGGCGTTTAGGAGCATGAAACGCACCTTTAGCGTCAAAGCTGTGCAAAAGCAGCGATTTGGTGCACGAATCGTACGTTTCTTGCCAAAACGGAGCAAAAGCGGCGATTCGGTGCGCGAAACGCACGTTTCGCTGCAAAAGCAGCATTTTGGTGCACGAAACGCACGTTTAGCGTCAAAACTGTGCAAAAGCGGCGTTTTGGTGCATGAAACGCACGTTTAGCGTCAAAACTGTGCAAATGCGGCCTTTTGGTGCACGAAACGCACGTTTAGATTCAAAACTGTGCAAAAGCAGCGATTTGGTGCACGAAACGGACGTTTCTTGCCAAAACGGAGCAAAGGCGACGATTCGGTGCGCGAAACGCACGTTTCGCTGCAAAAGCGGCGTTTTGGCGCACAAAACGCACGTTTTGTGTCAAAACTGTGGAAGATCAGAGTTTTGGTGCATGAATCGTTCGTTTCTTGCCACAACGGAACAAAAGCGGCGATTTGGTGCACGAAACGAACGTTTCGCTGCAAAAGCGGCGTTTTGGTGCACGAAACGCACGTTTAGTGTCAAAACTGTGCAAAAGCGGCGTTTTGGTGCACGAAACGCACGTTTAGCACCCAAACTGTGCAAAAGCAGCGATATGGTGCACGAAACGCTCGTTTCGCTGCAAAAGCGGCGTTTTGGTGCACGAAACGCACGTTTAGCGTCAAAACTGTGCAAAAGCAGCGATTTGGTGTACGAAACGCACGTTTAGCGTCAAAACTGTGCAAAAGCAGCGATTTGGTGCACGAACCGTACGTTTCTTGCCAAAACAGAGCAAAAGCGGCGATGCGATTCGCGAAACGCACGTTTCGCTGCAAAAACGGCGTTTAGGAGCACGAAACGCACCTTTAGCGTCAAAGCTGTGCAAACGCAGCGATTTGGTGCACGAATCGTACGTTTCTTGCCAAAACGGAGCAAAAGCGGCGATTCGGTGCGCGAAACGCACGTTTCGCTGCAAAAGCAGCATTTTGGTGCACGAAACGCACGTTTAGCGTCAAAACTGTGCAAAAGCGGCGTTTTGGTGCACGAAACGCACGTTTAGCGTCAAAACTGTGCAAATGCGGCCTTTTGGTGCACGAAACGCACGTTTAGCACCCAAACTGTGCAAAAGCAGCGATTTGGTGCACGAAACGCTCGTTTCGCTGCAAAAGCGGCGTTTTGGTGCTCGAAACGCACGTTTAGCGTCAAAACTGTGCAAAAGCAGCGATTTGGTGTACGAAACGCACGTTTAGCGTCAAAGCTGTGCAAACGCAGCGATTTGGTGCACGAATCGTACGTTTCTTGCCAAAACAGAGCAAAAGCGGCGATGCGATTCGCGAAACGCACGTTTCGCTGCAAAAACGGCGTTTAGGTGCACGAAACGCACCTTCAGCGTCAAAACTGTGCAAAAGCAGCGATTTGGTGCACGAAACGCACGTTTCTTGCCAAAACAGTGCAAAAGCGGCGATTCGGTGCGAGAAACGCACGTTTCGCTGCAAAAGCGGCGTTTTGGTGCACAAAACGCACGTCTAGCGTTAAAACGGTGCGAAAGCGGTGTATTGCTGCACCAAACGCACGTTTATCGTCAAAACTGTGCAAAAGCAGCGACTTGGAGCACGAAACGCACGTTTCATGCCAAAACGGAGCAAAAGCGCCGATTCGGTGCGCGAAACGCACGTTTCTTGCCAAAACAGTGCAAAAGCGGCGATTCAGTGCGCGAAACGCTCGTTTCGTTGCATCAGCGGCGTTTTGGTGCACGAAACGCACGTTTAGAGTCAAAACTGTGGGAAAGCAGCGATTTGGTGCACGAAACGCACGTTTCTTGCCAAAAGGGAGCAAAAGCAGCGATTCGGTGCGCGAAACGCATGGTTCGCTGCAAAAGCAGCGATTTGGTGCGCGAATCGTAGGTTTCTTGCCAAAACAGAGCAAAAGCGGCGATGCGATTCGCGAAACGCACGTTTCGCTGCAAAAACGGCGTTTAGGAGCACGAAACGCACCTTTAGCGTCAAAGCTGTGCAAACGCAGCGATTTGGTGCACGAATCGTACGTTTCTTGCCAAAACGGAGCAAAAGCGGCGATTCGGTGCGCGAAACGCACGTTTCGCTGCAAAAGCAGCATTTTGGTGCACGAAACGCACGTTTAGCGTCAAAACTGTGCAAAAGCGGCGTTTTGGTGCACGAAACGCACGTTTAGCGTCAAAACTGTGCAAATGCGGCCTTTTGGTGCACGAAACGCACGTTTAGCACCCAAACTGTGCAAAAGCAGCGATTTGGTGCACGAAACGCTCGTTTCGCTGCAAAAGCGGCGTTTTGGTGCTCGAAACGCACGTTTAGCGTCAAAACTGTGCAAAAGCAGCGATTTGGTGTACGAAACGCACGTTTAGCGTCAAAGCTGTGCAAACGCAGCGATTTGGTGCACGAATCGTACGTTTCTTGCCAAAACAGAGCAAAAGCGGCGATGCGATTCGCGAAACGCACGTTTCGCTGCAAAAACGGCGTTTAGGTGCACGAAACGCACCTTCAGCGTCAAAACTGTGCAAAAGCAGCGATTTGGTGCACGAAACGCACGTTTCTTGCCAAAACAGTGCAAAAGCGGCGATTCGGTGCGAGAAACGCACGTTTCGCTGCAAAAGCGGCGTTTTGGTGCACAAAACGCACGTCTAGCGTTAAAACGGTGCAAAAGCGGTGTATTGCTGCACCAAACGCACGTTTATCGTCAAAACTGTGCAAAAGCAGCGACTTGGAGCACGAAACGCACGTTTCATGCCAAAACGGAGCAAAAGCGCCGATTCGGTGCGCGAAACGCACGTTTCTTGCCAAAACAGTGCAAAAGCGGCGATTCAGTGCGCGAAACGCTCGTTTCGTTGCATCAGCGGCGTTTTGGTGCACGAAACGCACGTTTAGAGTCAAAACTGTGGGAAAGCAGCGATTTGGTGCACGAAACGCACGTTTCTTGCCAAAAGGGAGCAAAAGCAGCGATTCGGTGCGCGAAACGCATGGTTCGCTGCAAAAGCAGCGATTTGGTGCGCGAATCGTAGGTTTCTTGCCAAAACAGAGCAAAAGCGGCGATGCGATTCGCGAAACGCACGTTTCGCTGCAAAAACGGCGTTTAGGTGCACGAAACGCACCTTCAGCGTCAAAACTGTGCAAAAACAGCGATTTGGTGCACGAAACGCACGTTTAGCGTCAAAACTGTGCAAGAGCAGCGTTTTGGTGCATGAATCGTTCGTTTCTTGCCACAACGGAACAAAAGCGGCAATGCGGTGCGAGACACGCACGTTTCGCTGCAAAAGCAGCGTTTTGGTGCACGAAACGCACGTTTAGCTTCAAAACTGTGCAAATGCGGCGTTTTGGTGCACGAAACGCACGTTTAGAGTCAAAACTGTGCAAGAGCAGCGTTTTGGCGCACGAAACGCACGTTTAGCGTCAAAACGGCCCAAATGCGGCCTTTTGGTGCACGAAACGCACGTTTAGCGTCAAAACTGTGCAAAAGCGGCGTTTTGGTGCACGAAATGCACGTTTAGAGTCAAAACTGTGCAGAAGCAGCGATTTGGTGCACGAAACGCACGTTTCGCTGCAAAAGCGGCGTTTTGGTGCACGAAACGCACGTGTAGAGTCAAAACTGTGCAAAAGCCCCGTTTTGGTGCACGAAACGCACGTTTAGCGTCAAAACTGTGCAAAAGCCCCGTTTTGGTGCACGAAACGCACGTTTAGCGTCAAAACTGTGCAAAAGCGGCGTTTTGGTGAACGAAACGCACGTTTAGAGTCAAAACTGTGCAAAAGCAGCGATTTGGTGCACGTATCGTTCGTTTCTTTCCACAACGGAGCAAAAGCGGCGATGCGGTGTGCCAAACGCACGTTTAGAGTCAAAACTATGCAAAAGCAGCGTTTTGGTGCATGAATCGTTCGTTTCTTTCCACAACGGAGCAAAAGAGGCGATGCGGTGCGCCAAACGCACGTTTAGAGTCAAAACCGTGCAAAAGCCCCGTTTTGGTGCACGAAACGAACGTTTAGCGCCAAAACTGTGCAAAAGCAGCGATTTGGTGTACGAAACGCACGTTTAGCGTCAAAACTGTGCAAAAGCAGCGATTTAGTGCACGAATCGTACGTTTCTTGCCAAAACAGAGCAAAAGCGGCGATGCGATTCGCGAAACGCACGTTTCGCTGCAAAAACGGCGTTTAGGAGCACGAAACGCACCTTTAGCGTCAAAGCTGTGCAAAAGCAGCGATTTGGTGCACGAATCGTACGTTTCTTGCCAAAACGGAGCAAAAGCGGCGATTCGGTGCGCGAAACGCACGTTTCGCTGCAAAAGCAGCATTTTGGTGCACGAAACGCACATTTAGCGTCAAAACTGTGCAAAAGCGGCGTTTTGGTGCACGAAACGCACGTTTATAGTCAAAACTGTGCAAAAGCAGCGATTTGGTGCACGAAACGAACGTTTCGTTGCAAAAGCGGCGTTTTGGTGCACGAAACGCACGTTTAGCGTTAAAACTGTGCAAAAGCGGCGTTTTGGTGCACGAAACGCACGTTTCTTGCCAAAAGGGAGCAAAAGCAGCGATTCGGTGCGCGAAACGCACGGTTCGCTGCAAAAGCAGCGATTTGGTGCGCGAATCGTAGGTTTCTTGACAAAACAGAGCAAAAGCGGCGATGCGATTCGCGAAACGCACGTTTCGCTGCAAAAACGGCGTTTAGGTGCACGAAACGCACCTTCAGCGTCAAAACTGTGCAAAAGCAGCGATTTGGTGCACGAAACGCACGTTTCTTGCCAAAACAGTGCAAAAGCGGCGATTCGGTGCGAGAAACGCACGTTTCGCTGCAAAAGCAGCATTTTGGTGCACGAAACGCACGTTTAGCGTCAAAACTGTGCAAAAGCGGCGTTTTGGTGCATGAAACGCACGTTTAGCGTCAAAACTGTGCAAATGCGGCCTTTTGGTGCACGAAACGCACGTTTAGATTCAAAACTGTGCAAAAGCAGCGATTTGGTGCACGAAACGGACGTTTCTTGCCAAAACGGAGCAAAGGCGACGATTCGGTGCGCGAAACGCACGTTTCGCTGCAAAAGCGGCGTTTTGGCGCACAAAACGCACGTTTTGTGTCAAAACTGTGGAAGATCAGAGTTTTGGTGCATGAATCGTTCGTTTCTTGCCACAACGGAACAAAAGCGGCGATTTGGTGCACGAAACGAACGTTTCGCTGCAAAAGCGGCGTTTTGGTGCACGAAACGCACGTTTAGTGTCAAAACTGTGCAAAAGCGGCGTTTTGGTGCACGAAACGCACGTTTAGCACCCAAACTGTGCAAAAGCAGCGATATGGTGCACGAAACGCTCGTTTCGCTGCAAAAGCGGCGTTTTGGTGCACGAAACGCACGTTTAGCGTCAAAACTGTGCAAAAGCAGCGATTTGGTGTACGAAACGCACGTTTAGCGTCAAAACTGTGCAAAAGCAGCGATTTGGTGCACGAACCGTACGTTTCTTGCCAAAACAGAGCAAAAGCGGCGATGCGATTCGCGAAACGCACGTTTCGCTGCAAAAACGGCGTTTAGGAGCACGAAACGCACCTTTAGCGTCAAAGCTGTGCAAACGCAGCGATTTGGTGCACGAATCGTACGTTTCTTGCCAAAACGGAGCAAAAGCGGCGATTCGGTGCGCGAAACGCACGTTTCGCTGCAAAAGCAGCATTTTGGTGCACGAAACGCACGTTTAGCGTCAAAACTGTGCAAAAGCGGCGTTTTGGTGCACGAAACGCACGTTTAGCGTCAAAACTGTGCAAATGCGGCCTTTTGGTGCACGAAACGCACGTTTAGCACCCAAACTGTGCAAAAGCAGCGATTTGGTGCACGAAACGCTCGTTTCGCTGCAAAAGCGGCGTTTTGGTGCTCGAAACGCACGTTTAGCGTCAAAACTGTGCAAAAGCAGCGATTTGGTGTACGAAACGCACGTTTAGCGTCAAAGCTGTGCAAACGCAGCGATTTGGTGCACGAATCGTACGTTTCTTGCCAAAACAGAGCAAAAGCGGCGATGCGATTCGCGAAACGCACGTTTCGCTGCAAAAACGGCGTTTAGGTGCACGAAACGCACCTTCAGCGTCAAAACTGTGCAAAAGCAGCGATTTGGTGCACGAAACGCACGTTTCTTGCCAAAACAGTGCAAAAGCGGCGATTCGGTGCGAGAAACGCACGTTTCGCTGCAAAAGCGGCGTTTTGGTGCACAAAACGCACGTCTAGCGTTAAAACGGTGCGAAAGCGGTGTATTGCTGCACCAAACGCACGTTTATCGTCAAAACTGTGCAAAAGCAGCGACTTGGAGCACGAAACGCACGTTTCATGCCAAAACGGAGCAAAAGCGCCGATTCGGTGCGCGAAACGCACGTTTCTTGCCAAAACAGTGCAAAAGCGGCGATTCAGTGCGCGAAACGCTCGTTTCGTTGCATCAGCGGCGTTTTGGTGCACGAAACGCACGTTTAGAGTCAAAACTGTGGGAAAGCAGCGATTTGGTGCACGAAACGCACGTTTCTTGCCAAAAGGGAGCAAAAGCAGCGATTCGGTGCGCGAAACGCATGGTTCGCTGCAAAAGCAGCGATTTGGTGCGCGAATCGTAGGTTTCTTGCCAAAACAGAGCAAAAGCGGCGATGCGATTCGCGAAACGCACGTTTCGCTGCAAAAACGGCGTTTAGGAGCACGAAACGCACCTTTAGCGTCAAAGCTGTGCAAACGCAGCGATTTGGTGCACGAATCGTACGTTTCTTGCCAAAACGGAGCAAAAGCGGCGATTCGGTGCGCGAAACGCACGTTTCGCTGCAAAAGCAGCATTTTGGTGCACGAAACGCACGTTTAGCGTCAAAACTGTGCAAAAGCGGCGTTTTGGTGCACGAAACGCACGTTTAGCGTCAAAACTGTGCAAATGCGGCCTTTTGGTGCACGAAACGCACGTTTAGCACCCAAACTGTGCAAAAGCAGCGATTTGGTGCACGAAACGCTCGTTTCGCTGCAAAAGCGGCGTTTTGGTGCTCGAAACGCACGTTTAGCGTCAAAACTGTGCAAAAGCAGCGATTTGGTGTACGAAACGCACGTTTAGCGTCAAAGCTGTGCAAACGCAGCGATTTGGTGCACGAATCGTACGTTTCTTGCCAAAACAGAGCAAAAGCGGCGATGCGATTCGCGAAACGCACGTTTCGCTGCAAAAACGGCGTTTAGGTGCACGAAACGCACCTTCAGCGTCAAAACTGTGCAAAAGCAGCGATTTGGTGCACGAAACGCACGTTTCTTGCCAAAACAGTGCAAAAGCGGCGATTCGGTGCGAGAAACGCACGTTTCGCTGCAAAAGCGGCGTTTTGGTGCACAAAACGCACGTCTAGCGTTAAAACGGTGCAAAAGCGGTGTATTGCTGCACCAAACGCACGTTTATCGTCAAAACTGTGCAAAAGCAGCGACTTGGAGCACGAAACGCACGTTTCATGCCAAAACGGAGCAAAAGCGCCGATTCGGTGCGCGAAACGCACGTTTCTTGCCAAAACAGTGCAAAAGCGGCGATTCAGTGCGCGAAACGCTCGTTTCGTTGCATCAGCGGCGTTTTGGTGCACGAAACGCACGTTTAGAGTCAAAACTGTGGGAAAGCAGCGATTTGGTGCACGAAACGCACGTTTCTTGCCAAAAGGGAGCAAAAGCAGCGATTCGGTGCGCGAAACGCATGGTTCGCTGCAAAAGCAGCGATTTGGTGCGCGAATCGTAGGTTTCTTGCCAAAACAGAGCAAAAGCGGCGATGCGATTCGCGAAACGCACGTTTCGCTGCAAAAACGGCGTTTAGGTGCACGAAACGCACCTTTAGCGTCAAAGCTGTGCAAACGCAGCGATTTGGTGCACGAATCGTACGTTTCTTGCCAAAACGGAGCAAAAGCGGCGATTCGGTGCGCGAAACGCACGTTTCGCTGCAAAAGCAGCATTTTGGTGCACGAAACGCACGTTTAGCGTCAAAACTGTGCAAAAGCGGCGTTTTGGTGCACGAAACGCACGTTTAGCGTCAAAACTGTGCAAATGCGGCCTTTTGGTGCACGAAACGCACGTTTAGCACCCAAACTGTGCAAAAGCAGCGATTTGGTGCACGAAACGCTCGTTTCGCTGCAAAAGCGGCGTTTTGGTGCTCGAAACGCACGTTTAGCGTCAAAACTGTGCAAAAGCAGCGATTTGGTGTACGAAACGCACGTTTAGCGTCAAAGCTGTGCAAACGCAGCGATTTGGTGCACGAATCGTACGTTTCTTGCCAAAACAGAGCAAAAGCGGCGATGCGATTCGCGAAACGCACGTTTCGCTGCAAAAACGGCGTTTAGGTGCACGAAACGCACCTTCAGCGTCAAAACTGTGCAAAAGCAGCGATTTGGTGCACGAAACGCACGTTTCTTGCCAAAACAGTGCAAAAGCGGCGATTCGGTGCGAGAAACGCACGTTTCGCTGCAAAAGCGGCGTTTTGGTGCACAAAACGCACGTCTAGCGTTAAAACGGTGCAAAAGCGGTGTATTGCTGCACCAAACGCACGTTTATCGTCAAAACTGTGCAAAAGCAGCGACTTGGAGCACGAAACGCACGTTTCATGCCAAAACGGAGCAAAAGCGCCGATTCGGTGCGCGAAACGCACGTTTCTTGCCAAAACAGTGCAAAAGCGGCGATTCAGTGCGCGAAACGCTCGTTTCGTTGCATCAGCGGCGTTTTGGTGCACGAAACGCACGTTTAGAGTCAAAACTGTGGGAAAGCAGCGATTTGGTGCACGAAACGCACGTTTCTTGCCAAAAGGGAGCAAAAGCAGCGATTCGGTGCGCGAAACGCATGGTTCGCTGCAAAAGCAGCGATTTGGTGCGCGAATCGTAGGTTTCTTGCCAAAACAGAGCAAAAGCGGCGATGCGATTCGCGAAACGCACGTTTCGCTGCAAAAACGGCGTTTAGGTGCACGAAACGCACCTTCAGCGTCAAAACTGTGCAAAAACAGCGATTTGGTGCACGAAACGCACGTTTAGCGTCAAAACTGTGCAAGAGCAGCGTTTTGGTGCATGAATCGTTCGTTTCTTGCCACAACGGAACAAAAGCGGCAATGCGGTGCGAGACACGCACGTTTCGCTGCAAAAGCAGCGTTTTGGTGCACGAAACGCACGTTTAGCTTCAAAACTGTGCAAATGCGGCGTTTTGGTGCACGAAACGCACGTTTAGAGTCAAAACTGTGCAAGAGCAGCGTTTTGGCGCACGAAACGCACGTTTAGCGTCAAAACGGCCCAAATGCGGCCTTTTGGTGCACGAAACGCACGTTTAGCGTCAAAACTGTGCAAAAGCGGCGTTTTGGTGCACGAAATGCACGTTTAGAGTCAAAACTGTGCAGAAGCAGCGATTTGGTGCACGAAACGCACGTTTCGCTGCAAAAGCGGCGTTTTGGTGCACGAAACGCACGTGTAGAGTCAAAACTGTGCAAAAGCCCCGTTTTGGTGCACGAAACGCACGTTTAGCGTCAAAACTGTGCAAAAGCCCCGTTTTGGTGCACGAAACGCACGTTTAGCGTCAAAACTGTGCAAAAGCGGCGTTTTGGTGAACGAAACGCACGTTTAGAGTCAAAACTGTGCAAAAGCAGCGATTTGGTGCACGTATCGTTCGTTTCTTTCCACAACGGAGCAAAAGCGGCGATGCGGTGTGCCAAACGCACGTTTAGAGTCAAAACTATGCAAAAGCAGCGTTTTGGTGCATGAATCGTTCGTTTCTTTCCACAACGGAGCAAAAGAGGCGATGCGGTGCGCCAAACGCACGTTTAGAGTCAAAACCGTGCAAAAGCCCCGTTTTGGTGCACGAAACGAACGTTTAGCGCCAAAACTGTGCAAAAGCAGCGATTTGGTGTACGAAACGCACGTTTAGCGTCAAAACTGTGCAAAAGCAGCGATTTAGTGCACGAATCGTACGTTTCTTGCCAAAACAGAGCAAAAGCGGCGATGCGATTCGCGAAACGCACGTTTCGCTGCAAAAACGGCGTTTAGGAGCACGAAACGCACCTTTAGCGTCAAAGCTGTGCAAAAGCAGCGATTTGGTGCACGAATCGTACGTTTCTTGCCAAAACGGAGCAAAAGCGGCGATTCGGTGCGCGAAACGCACGTTTCGCTGCAAAAGCAGCATTTTGGTGCACGAAACGCACATTTAGCGTCAAAACTGTGCAAAAGCGGCGTTTTGGTGCACGAAACGCACGTTTATAGTCAAAACTGTGCAAAAGCAGCGATTTGGTGCACGAAACGAACGTTTCGTTGCAAAAGCGGCGTTTTGGTGCACGAAACGCACGTTTAGCGTTAAAACTGTGCAAAAGCGGCGTTTTGGTGCACGAAACGCACGTTTCTTGCCAAAAGGGAGCAAAAGCAGCGATTCGGTGCGCGAAACGCACGGTTCGCTGCAAAAGCAGCGATTTGGTGCGCGAATCGTAGGTTTCTTGACAAAACAGAGCAAAAGCGGCGATGCGATTCGCGAAACGCACGTTTCGCTGCAAAAACGGCGTTTAGGTGCACGAAACGCACCTTCAGCGTCAAAACTGTGCAAAAGCAGCGATTTGGTGCACGAAACGCACGTTTCTTGCCAAAACAGTGCAAAAGCGGCGATTCGGTGCGAGAAACGCACGTTTCGCTGCAAAAGCGGCGTTTTGGTGCACAAAACGCACGTCTAGCGTTAAAACGGTGCAAAAGCGGTGTATTGCTGCACCAAACGCACGTTTATCGTCAAAACTGTGCAAAAGCAGCGACTTGGAGCACGAAACGCACGTTTCATGCCAAAACGGAGCAAAAGCGCCGATTCGGTGCGCGAAACGCATGGTTCGCTGCAAAAGCAGCGATTTGGTGCGAGAATCGTAGGTTTCTTGCCAAAACAGAGCAAAAGCGGCGATGCGATTCGCGAAACGCACGTTTCGCTGCAAAAACGGCGTTTAGGTGCACGAAACGCACCTTCAGCGTCAAAACTGTGCAAAAACAGCGATTTGGTGCACGAAACGCACGTTTAGCGTCAAAACTGTGCAAGAGCAGCGTTTTGGTGCATGAATCGTTCGTTTCTTGCCACAACGGAACAAAAGCGGCAATGCGGTGCGAGACACGCACGTTTCGCTGCAAAAGCAGCGTTTTGGTGCACGAAACGCACGTTTAGCTTCAAAACTGTGCAAATGCGGCGTTTTGGTGCACGAAACGCACGTTTAGAGTCAAAACTGTGCAAGAGCAGCGTTTTGGCGCACGAAACGCTCGTTTAGCGTCAAAACGGTCCAAATGCGGCCTTTTGGTGCACGAAACGCACGTTTAGCGTCAAAACTGTGCAAAAGCGGCGTTTTGGTGCACGAAACGCACGTTTCTTGCCAAAACAGTGCAAAAGCGGCGATTCGGTGCGAGAAACGCACGTTTCGCTGCAAAAGCGGCGTTTTGGTGCACAAAACGCACGTCTAGCGTTAAAACGGTGCAAAAGCGGTGTATTGCTGCACCAAACGCACGTTTATCGTCAAAACTGTGCAAAAGCAGCGACTTGGAGCACGAAACGCACGTTTCATGCCAAAACGGAGCAAAAGCGCCGATTCGGTGCGCGAAACGCACGTTTCTTGCCAAAACAGTGCAAAAGCGGCGATTCAGTGCGCGAAACGCTCGTTTCGTTGCATCAGCGGCGTTTTGGTGCACGAAACGCACGTTTAGAGTCAAAACTGTGGGAAAGCAGCGATTTGGTGCACGAAACGCACGTTTCTTGCCAAAAGGGAGCAAAAGCAGCGATTCGGTGCGCGAAACGCATGGTTCGCTGCAAAAGCAGCGATTTGGTGCGCGAATCGTAGGTTTCTTGCCAAAACAGAGCAAAAGCGGCGATGCGATTCGCGAAACGCACGTTTCGCTGCAAAAACGGCGTTTAGGTGCACGAAACGCACCTTCAGCGTCAAAACTGTGCAAAAACAGCGATTTGGTGCACGAAACGCACGTTTAGCGTCAAAACTGTGCAAGAGCAGCGTTTTGGTGCATGAATCGTTCGTTTCTTGCCACAACGGAACAAAAGCGGCAATGCGGTGCGAGACACGCACGTTTCGCTGCAAAAGCAGCGTTTTGGTGCACGAAACGCACGTTTAGCTTCAAAACTGTGCAAATGCGGCGTTTTGGTGCACGAAACGCACGTTTAGAGTCAAAACTGTGCAAGAGCAGCGTTTTGGCGCACGAAACGCACGTTTAGCGTCAAAACGGTCCAAATGCGGCCTTTTGGTGCAGGAAACGCACGTTTAGCGTCAAAACTGTGCAAAAGCGGCGTTTTGGTGCACGAAATGCACGTTTAGAGTCAAAACTGTGCAGAAGCAGCGATTTGGTGCACGAAACGCACGTTTCGCTGCAAAAGCGGCGTTTTGGTGCACGAAACGCACGTGTAGAGTCAAAACTGTGCAAAAGCCCCGTTTTGGTGCACGAAACGCACGTTTAGCGTCAAAACTGTGCAAAAGCCCCGTTTTGGTGCACGAAACGCACGTTTAGCGTCAAAACTGTGCAAAAGCGGCGTTTTGGTGAACGAAACGCACGTTTAGAGTCAAAACTGTGCAAAAGCAGCGATTTGGTGCACGTATCGTTCGTTTCTTTCCACAACGGAGCAAAAGCGGCGATGCGGTGTGCCAAACGCACGTTTAGAGTCAAAACTATGCAAAAGCAGCGTTTTGGTGCATGAATCGTTCGTTTCTTTCCACAACGGAGCAAAAGAGGCGATGCGGTGCGCCAAACGCACGTTTAGAGTCAAAACTGTGCAAAAGCCCCGTTTTGGTGCACGAAACGAACGTTTAGCGCCAAAACTGTGCAAAAGCAGCGATTTGGTGTACGAAACGCACGTTTAGCGTCAAAACTGTGCAAAAGCAGCGATTTAGTGCACGAATCGTACGTTTCTTGCCAAAACAGAGCAAAAGCGGCGATGCGATTCGCGAAACGCACGTTTCGCTGCAAAAACGGCGTTTAGGAGCACGAAACGCACCTTTAGCGTCAAAGCTGTGCAAAAGCAGCGATTTGGTGCACGAATCGTACGTTTCTTGCCAAAACGGAGCAAAAGCGGCGATTCGGTGCGCGAAACGCACGTTTCGCTGCAAAAGCAGCATTTTGGTGCACGAAACGCACATTTAGCGTCAAAACTGTGCAAAAGCGGCGTTTTGGTGCACGAAACGCACGTTTATAGTCAAAACTGTGCAAAAGCAGCGATTTGGTGCACGAAACGAACGTTTCGTTGCAAAAGCGGCGTTTTGGTGCACGAAACGCACGTTTAGCGTTAAAACTGTGCAAAAGCGGCGTTTTGGTGCACGAAACGCACGTTTCTTGCCAAAAGGGAGCAAAAGCAGCGATTCGGTGCGCGAAACGCACGGTTCGCTGCAAAAGCAGCGATTTGGTGCGCGAATCGTAGGTTTCTTGACAAAACAGAGCAAAAGCGGCGATGCGATTCGCGAAACGCACGTTTCGCTGCAAAAACGGCGTTTAGGTGCACGAAACGCACCTTCAGCGTCAAAACTGTGCAAAAGCAGCGATTTGGTGCACGAAACGCACGTTTCTTGCCAAAACAGTGCAAAAGCGGCGATTCGGTGCGAGAAACGCACGTTTCGCTGCAAAAGCGGCGTTTTGGTGCACAAAACGCACGTCTAGCGTTAAAACGGTG
This sequence comes from Stelis phaeoptera, assembly GCA_943735885.1. Classification (NCBI taxonomy): domain Eukaryota; kingdom Metazoa; phylum Arthropoda; class Insecta; order Hymenoptera; family Megachilidae; genus Stelis; species Stelis phaeoptera. The sequence goes on along the minus strand of CALSEM010000060.1, from coordinate 422,396 downwards.
CAAAAGCGGTGTATTGCTGCACCAAACGCACGTTTATCGTCAAAACTGTGCAAAAGCAGCGACTTGGAGCACGAAACGCACGTTTCATGCCAAAACGGAGCAAAAGCGCCGATTCGGTGCGCGAAACGCATGGTTCGCTGCAAAAGCAGCGATTTGGTGCGCGAATCGTAGGTTTCTTGCCAAAACAGAGCAAAAGCGGCGATGCGATTCGCGAAACGCACGTTTCGCTGCAAAAACGGCGTTTAGGTGCACGAAACGCACCTTCAGCGTCAAAACTGTGCAAAAACAGCGATTTGGTGCACGAAACGCACGTTTAGCGTCAAAACTGTGCAAGAGCAGCGTTTTGGTGCATGAATCGTTCGTTTCTTGCCACAACGGAACAAAAGCGGCAATGCGGTGCGAGACACGCACGTTTCGCTGCAAAAGCAGCGTTTTGGTGCACGAAACGCACGTTTAGCTTCAAAACTGTGCAAATGCGGCGTTTTGGTGCACGAAACGCACGTTTAGAGTCAAAACTGTGCAAGAGCAGCGTTTTGGCGCACGAAACGCTCGTTTAGCGTCAAAACGGTCCAAATGCGGCCTTTTGGTGCACGAAACGCACGTTTAGCGTCAAAACTGTGCAAAAGCGGCGTTTTGGTGCACGAAATGCACGTTTAGAGTCAAAACTGTGCAGAAGCAGCGATTTGGTGCACGAAACGCACGTTTCGCTGCAAAAGCGGCGTTTTGGTGCACGAAACGCACGTGTAGAGTCAAAACTGTGCAAAAGCCCCGTTTTGGTGCACGAAACGCACGTTTAGCGTCAAAACTGTGCAAAAGCCCCGTTTTGGTGCACGAAACGCACGTTTAGCGCCAAAACTGTGCAAAAGCAGCGATTTGGTGTACGAAACGCACGTTTAGCGTCAAAACTGTGCAAAAGCGGCGTTTTGGCTCACAAAACGCACGTCTTGCGTCAAAACTGTGCAAGAGCAGCGTTTTGGCGCACGAAACGCACGTTTAGCGTCAAAACGGTGCAAATGCGGCCTTTTGGTGCACGAAACGCACGTTTAGCGTCAAAACTGTGCAAAAGCGGCGTTTTGGTGCACGAAATGCACGTTTAGAGTCAAAACTGTGCAAAAGCAGCGATTTGGGGCACGAAACGCACGTTTCGCTGCAAAAGCGGCGTTTTGGTGCACGAAACGCACGTGTAGAGTCAAAACTGTGCAAAAGCCCCGTTTTGGTGCACGAAACGCACGTTTAGCGCCAAAACTGTGCAAAAGCAGCGATTTGGTGTACGAAACGCACGTTTAGCGTCAAAACTGTGCAAAAGCGGCGTTTTGGCTCACAAAACGCACGTCTTGCGTCAAAACTGTGCAAGAGCAGCGATTTGGTGTACGAAACGCACGTTTAGCATCAAAACTGTGCAAAAGCAGCGATTTGGAGCACGAATCGTACGTTTCTTCCCAAAACAGAGCAAAAGCGGCGATCCGATTCGCGAAACGCACGATTCGCTGCAAAAACGGCGTTTAGGAGCACGAAACACACCTTTAGCGTCAAAGCTGTGCAAAAGCAGCGATTTGGTGCACGAATCGTACGTTTCTTGCCAAAACGGAGCAAAAGCGGCGATTCGGTGCGCGAAACGCACGTTTCGCTGCAAAAGCAGCATTTTGGTGCACGAAACGCACGTTTAGCGTCAAAACTGTGCAAAAGCGGCGTTTTGGTGCACGAAACGCACGTTTAGCGTCAAAACTGTGCAAATGCGGCCTTTTGGTGCACGAAACGCACGTTTAGATTGAAAACTGTGCAAAAGCAGCGATTTGGTGCACGTATCGTTCGTTTCTTTCCACAACGGAGCAAAAGCGGCGATGCGGTGTGCCAAACGCACGTTTAGAGTCAAAACTGTGCAAAAGCAGCGTTTTGGTGCATGAATCGTTCGTTTCTTTCCACAACGGAGCAAAAGAGGCGATGCGGTGCGCCAAACGCACGTTTAGAGTCAAAACTGTGCAAAAGCCCCGTTTTGGTTCACGAAACGCACGATTAGCGCCAAAACTGTGCAAAAGCAGCGATTTGGTGTACGAAACGCACGTTTAGCGTCAAAACTGTGCAAAAGCAGCGATTTAGTGCACGAATCGTACGTTTCTTGCCAAAACAGAGCAAAAGCGGCGATGCGATTCACGAAACGCACGTTTCGCTGCAAAAACGGCGTTTAGGAGCACGAAACGCACCTTTAGCGTCAAAGCTGTGCAAAAGCAGCGATTTGGTGCACGAATCGTACGTTTCTTGCCAAAACGGAGCAAAAGCGGCGATTCGGTGCGCGAAACGCACGTTTCGCTGCAAAAGCAGCATTTTGGTGCACGAAACGCACATTTAGCGTCAAAACTGTGCAAAAGCGGCGTTTTGGTGCACGAAACGCACGTTTAGCGTCAAAACTGTGCAAATGCGGCCTTTTGGTGCACGAAACGCACGTTTAGATTGAAAACTGTGCAAAAGCTGCGATTTGGTGCACGAAACGCACGTTTCTTGCCAAAACGGAGCAAAGGCGGCGATTCGGTGCGCGAAACGCACGTTTCGCTGCAAAAGCGGCGTTTTGGCGCACAAAACGCACGTTTTGCGTCAAAACTGTGCAAGAGCAGCGTTCTGGTGCACGAAACGCACGTATAGCGTCAAAACTGTGCAAAAGCAGCGATTTGGTGCACGAATCGTACGTTTCATGCCAAAACGGAGCAAAAGCGGCGATTCGGTGCGCAAAACGCACGTTTAGAGTCAAAACTGTGCAAAAGCCCCGTTTTGGTGCACGAAACGCACGTTTAGCGTCAAAACTGTGCAAAAGCAGCGATTTGGTGCACGAAACGCACGTTTCGTTGCAAAAGCGGCGTTTTGGTGCACGAAACGCACGTTTAGCGTCAAAACTGTGCAGAAGCGGCGTTTTGGTGCACGAAACGCACGTTTAGAGTCAAAACTGTGCAAAAGCAGCGATTTGGTGCACGAAACGAACGTTTCGCTGCAAAAGCGGCGTTTTGGTGCACGAAACGCACGTTTGGTGTCAAAACTGTGCAAAAGCGGCGTTTTGGTGCACGAAACGCACGTTTAGCACCCAAACTGTGCAAAAGCAGCGATTTGGTGCACGAAACGCTCGTTTCGCTGCAAAAGCGGCGTTTTGGTGCTCGAAACGCACGTTTAGCGTCAAAACTGTGCAAAAGCGGCGTTTTGGTGCACGAAACGCACGTTTAGCGTCAAAACTGTGCAAATGCGGCCTTTTGGTGCACGAAACGCACGTTTAGATTCAAAACTGTGCAAAAGCAGCGATTTGGTGCACGAAACGGACGCTTCTTGCCAAAACGGAGCAAAGGCGGCGATTCGGTGCGCGAAACGCACGTTTCGCTGCAAAAGCGGCGTTTTGGCGCACAAAACGCACGTTTTGTGTCAAAACTGTGGAAGATCAGCGTTTTGGTGCATGAATCGTTCGTTTCTTGCCACAACGGAACAAAAGCGGCGATGCGGTGCGAGAAACGCACGTTTCGCTGCAAAAGCAGCGTTTTGGTGCACGAAACGCACGTTTAGCGTCAAAACTGTCCAAATGCGGCGTTTTGGTGCACGAAACGCACGTTTAGAGTCAAAACTGTGCAAAAGCAGCGATTTGGTGCACGAATCGTACGTTTCATGCCAAAACGGAGCAAAAGCGGCGATTCGGTGCGCGAAACGCACGTTTCGCAGCAAAAGCGGCGTTTTGGTGCACAAAACGCACGTTTAGCGTCAAAACTGTGCAAAAGCAGCGTTTTGGTGCATGAATCGTTCGTTTTTTTCCACAACGGAGCAAAAGCGGCGATGCGGTGCGCCAAACGCACGTTTATCGTCAAAACTGCGCAAAAGCAGCGACTTGGAGCACGAAACGCACGTTTCTTGCCAAAACGGAGCAAAAGCGCCGATTCGGTGCGCGAAACGCACGTTTCTTGCCGAAACAGTGCAAAAGCGGCGATTCTGTGTGCGAAACGCTCGTTTCGTTGCAAAAGCGGCGTTTTGGTGCACGAAACGCACGTTTAGAGTCAAAACTGTGCAAAAGCAGCGATTTGGTGCGCGACACGAACGTTTCTTGCCAAAACGGAGCAAAAGCGCCGATTCGGTGCGCGAAACGCACGATTCGCTGCAAAAGCGGCGTTTTGGTGCACGAAACGCACGTTTAGCTTCAAAACTGTGCAAATGCGGCGTTTTGGTGCACGAAACGCACGTTTAGAGTCAAAACTGTGCAAAAGCAGCGATTTGGTGCACGAAACGCACGTTTCTTGTCAAATCGGAGCAAAGGCGGCGATTCGGTGCGCGAAACGCACGTTTCGCTGCAAAAGCGGCGTTTTGGTGCACAAAACGCACGTTTAGCGTTAAAACTGTGCAATACCGGCGTTCTGGTGCACGAAACGCACGTATAGCGCCAAAACTGTGCAAAAGCAGCGATTTCGTGCACGAAACGCACGTTTCTTCCCAAAACGGAGCAAGGCGGCGATTCGGTGCGCGAAACGCACGGTTCGCTGCAATAGCGGCGTTTTGGTGCACAAAACGCACGTTTAGCGTCAAAACTGTGCAAAAGCAGCGATTTGGTGTACGAAACGCACGTTTAGCGTCAAAACTGTGCAAAAGCAGCGATTTGGTGCACGAACCGTACGTTTCTTGCCAAAACAGAGCAAAAGCGGCGATGCGATTCGCGAAACGCACGTTTCGCTGCAAAAACGGCGTTTAGGAGCACGAAACGCACCTTTAGCGTCAAAGCTGTGCAAAAGCAGCGATTTGGTGCACGAATCGTACGTTTCTTGCCAAAACGGGGCAAAAGCGGCGATTCGGTGCGCGAAACGCACGTTTCGCTGCAAAAGCAGCATTTTGGTGCACGAAACGCACGTTTAGCGTCAAAACTGTGCAAAAGCGGCGTTTTGGTGCACGAAACGCACGTTTAGCGTCAAAACTGTGCAAATGCGGCCTTTTGGTGCACGAAACGCACGTTTAGCACCCAAACTGTGCAAAAGCAGCGATTTGGTGCACGAAACGCTCGTTTCGCTGCAAAAGCGGCGTTTTGGTGCTCGAAACGCACGTTTAGCGTCAAAACTGTGCAAAAGCAGCGATTTGGTGTACGAAACGCACGTTTAGCGTCAAAACTGTGCAAAAGCAGCGATTTGGTGCACGAATCGTACGTCTCTTGCCAAAACGGAGCAAAAGCGGCGATTCGGTGCGCGAAACACACGTTTCGCTGCAAAAGCAGCATTTTGGTGCACGAAACGCACGTTTAGCGTCAAAACTGTGCAAAAGCGGCGTTTTGGTGCACGAAACGCACGTTTAGCGTCAAAACTGTGCAAATGCGGCCTTTTGGTGCACGAAACGCACGTTTAGATTCAAAACTGTGCAAAAGCAGCGATTTGGTGCACGAAACGGACGTTTCTTGCCAAAACGGAGCAAAGGCGGCGATTCGGTGCGCGAAACGCACGTTTCGCTGCAAAAGCGGCGTTTTGGCGCACAAAACGCACGTTTTGTGTCAAAACTGTGGAAGATCAGCGTTTTGGTGCATGAATCGTTCGTTTCTTGCCACAACGGAACAAAAGCGGCGATGCGGTGCGAGAAACGCACGTTTCGCTGCAAAAGCAGCGTTTTGGTGCACGAAACGCACGTTTAGCGTCAAAACTGTCCAAATGCGGCGTTTTGGTGCACGAAACGCACGTTTAGAGTCAAAACTGTGCAAAAGCAGCGATTTGGTGCACGAAACGAACGTTTCGCTGCAAAAGCGGCGTTTTGGTGCACGAAACGCACGTTTAGTGTCAAAACTGTGCAAAAGCGGCGTTTTGGTGCACGAAACGCACGTTTAGCACCCAAACTGTGCAAAAGCAGCGATATGGTGCACGAAACGCTCGTTTCGCTGCAAAAGCGGCGTTTTGGTGCACGAAACGCACGTTTAGCGTCAAAACTGTGCAAAAGCAGCGATTTGGTGTACGAAACGCACGTTTAGCGTCAAAACTGTGCAAAAGCAGCGATTTGGTGCACGAACCGTACGTTTCTTGCCAAAACAGAGCAAAAGCGGCGATGCGATTCGCGAAACGCACGTTTCGCTGCAAAAACGGCGTTTAGGAGCACGAAACGCACCTGTAGCGTCAAAACTGTGCAAAAGCAGAGATTTGGTGCACGAATCGTACGTTTCTTGCCGAAACAGTGCAAAAGCGGCGATTCTGTGCGCGAAACGCTCGTTTCGTTGCAAAAGCGGCGTTTTGGTGCACGAAACGCACGTTTAGAGTCAAAACTGTGCAAAAGCAGCGATTTGGTGCACGAAACGAACGTTTCTTGCCAAAACGGAGCAAAAGCGCCGATTCGGTGCGCGAAACGCACGATTCGCTGCAAAAGCGGCGTTTTGGTGCACGAAACGCACGTTTAGAGTCAAAACTGTGCAAAAGCAGCGATTTGGTGCACGAAACGCACGTTTCTTGTCAAATCGGAGCAAAGGCGGCGATTCGGTACGCGAAACGCACGTTTCGCTGCAAAAGCGGCGTTTTGGTGCACAAAACGCACGTTTAGCGTTAAAACTGTGCAATACCGGCGTTCTGGTGCACGAAACGCACGTATAGCGCCAAAACTGTGCAAAAGCAGCGATTTCGTGCACGAAACGCACGTTTCTTCCCAAAACGGAGCAAGGCGGCGATTCGGTGCGCGAAACGCACGGTTCGCTGCAATAGCGGCGTTTTGGTGCACAAAACGCACGTTTAGCGATAAAGCTGTGCAAAAGCGGCGTATTGGTGCACCAAACGCACGTTTATCGTCAAAACTGTGCAAAAGCAGCGACTTGGAGCACGAAACGCACGTTTCATGCCAAAACGGAGCAAAAGCGCCGATTCGGTGCGCGAAACGCACGTTTCTTGCCAAAACAGTGCAAAAGCGGCGATTCAGTGCGCGAAACGCTCGTTTCGTTGCAAAAGCGGCGTTTTGGTGCACGAAACGCACGTTTAGCGTCAAAACTGTGCAAAAGCGGAGTTTTGGTGCACGAAACGCACGTTTAGAGTCAAAACTGTGCAAAAGCAGCGATTTGGTGCACGAAACGCACTATTCGCTGCAAAAGCGGCGTTTTGGTGCACGAAACGCACGTGTAGAGTCAAACTGTGTAATAACGGCGTTTTGGTGCACGAAACGCACGTTTAGCGTCAAAACTGTGCAAAAGCAGCGATGTGGCAAACGAATCGTACGTTTCTTGCCAAAACAGAGCAAAAGCGGCGATGCGATTCGCGAAACGCACCTTTCGCTGCAAAAACGGTGTTTAGGTGCACGAAACGCACGTGTAGAGTCAAAACTGTGCAAAACCAGCGTTTTGGTTCACGAAACGCACCTTTAGCGTCAAAACTGTGCAAAAGCAGCGATTTGGTGCATGAATCGTACGTTTCTTGCCAAAACGGAGCAAAAGCGGCGATTCGGTGCGCGAAACGCACGTTTCGCTGCAAAAGCAGCATTTTGGTGCACGAAACGCACGTTTAGCGTCAAAACTGTGCAAAAACGGCGTTTTGGTGCACGAAACGCACCTTTAGCGTCAAAACTGTGCAAAAGCAGCGATTTGGTGCACGAATCGTACGTTTCTTGCCAAAACGGAGCAAAAGCGGCGATTCGGTGCGCGAAACGCACGTTTCGCTGCAAAAGCAGCATTTTCTTGCACGAAACGCACGTTAAGCGTCAAAACTGTGCAAAAGCGGCGTTTTGGTGCACCAAACGCACGTTTATCGTCAAAACTGTGCAAAAGCGGCGTTTTGGTGCACGAAACGCACGTTTCTTGCCAAAAAGGAGCAAAAGCAGCGATTCGGTGCGCGAAACGCACGGTTCGCTGCAAAAGCAGCGATTTGGTGCACGAATCGTACGTTTCTTGCCAAAACAGAGCAAAAGCGGCGATGCGATTCGCGAAACGCACGTTTCGCTGCAAAAACGGCGTTTAGGTGCACGAAACGCACCTTTAGCGTCAAAACTGTGCAAAAGCAGCGATTTGGTGCACGAATCGTACGTTTCTTTCCACAACGGAGCAAAAGCGGCGATGCGGTGCGCCAAACGCACGTTTAGAGTCAAAACTGTGCAAAAGCAGCGTTTTGGTGCACGAAACGCACGTTTAGCGTCAAAACTGTGCAAAAGCAGCGATTTGGTGCACGAATCGTACGTTTCTTGCCAAAACAGAGCAAAAGCGGCGATGCGATTGGCGAAACGCACGTTTCGCTGCAAAAACGGCGTTTAGGTGCACGAAACGCACTTTTAGCGTCAAAACTGTGCAAAAGCAGCGATATGGTGCACGAATCGTACGTTTCTTTCCACAACGGAGCAAAAGCGGCGATGCGGTGCGCCAAACGCACGTGGAGAGTCAAAACTATGCAAAACCAGCGTTTTGGTGCACGAAACTCACCTTTAGCGTCAAAACTGTGCAAAAGCAGCGATTTGGTGCACGAATCGTACGTTTCTTGCCAAAACGGAGCAAAAGCGGCGATTCGGTGCGCGAAACGCACGTTACGCTGCAAAAGCAGCATTTTGGTGCACGAAACGCACGTTTAGCGTCCAAACTGTGCAAAAGCGGCGGTTTGGTGCACGAAACGCACGTTTAGCGTCAAAACTGTGCAAAAGCGGCGTATTGGTGTACCAAACGCACGTTTATCGTCAAAACTGCGCAAAAGCAGCGACTTGGAGCACGAAATGCACGTTTCTTGCCAAAACGGAGCAAAAGCGCCGATTCGGTGCGCGAAACGCACGTCTCTTGCCAAAACAGTGCAAAAGCGGCGATTCAGTGCGCGAAACGCTCGTTTCGTTGCAAAAGCGGCGTTTTGGTGTACGAAACGCACGTTTAGCGTCAAAACTGTGCAAAAGCGGCGTTTTGGTGCATGAAACGCACGTTTAGAGTCAAAACTGTGCAAAAGCGGCGTTTTGGTGCACGTAACGCACGTTTAGCGTCAAAACTGTGCAAAAGCGGCGTATTGGTGCACCAAACGCACGTTTAGCGTCAATACTGTGCAAAAGCAGCGGTTTGGTGCACGAAACGCACGTTTCTTGCCAAAAAGGAGCAAAAGCGGCGATTCGGTGCGCGAAACGCACGTTTCGCAGCAAAAGCAGCATTTTGGTGCACGAAACGCACGTTTAGCGTCAAAACTGTGCAAAAGCGGCGTTTTGGTGCACGAAACGCACGTTTAGCGTCAAAACTTGTCAAATGCGGCCTTTTGGTGCACGAAACGCACGTTTAGATTCAAAACTGTGCAAAAGCAGCGATATGGTGCACGAAACGCACGTTTCTTGCCAAAACGGAGCAAAGGCGGCGATTCGGTGCGCGAAACGCACGTTTCGCTGCAAAAGCGGCGTTTTGGCGCACAAAACGCACGTTTTGCGTCAAAACTGTGCAAGAGCAGCGTTTTGGTGCATGAATCGTTCGTTTCTTGCCACAACGGAACAAAAGCGGCGATGCGGTGCGAGAAACGCACGTTTCGCTGCAAAAGCAGCGTTTTGGTGCACGAAACGCACGTTTAGCGTCAAAACTGTCCAAATGCGGCGTTTTGGTGCACGAAACGCACGTTTAGAGTCAAAACTGTGCAAAAGCAGCGATTTGGTGCACGAATCGTACGTTTCATGCCAAAACGGAGCAAAAGCGGCGATTCGGTGTGCCAAACGCACGTTTAGAGTCAAAACTGTGCAAAAGCCCCGTTTCGGTGCACGAAACGCACGTTTAGCGTCAAAACTGTGCAAAAGTGGCGTTTTGACGCACAAAACGCACGTTTTGCGTCAAAACTGTGCAAGTGCAGCGTTTTGGTGCATGAATCGTTCGTTTCTTGCCACAACGGAACAAAAGCGGCGATGCGGTGCGAGAAACGCACGTTTCGCTGCAAAAGCAGAGTTTTGGTGCACGAAACGCACGTTTAGAGTCAAAACTGTGCAAAAGCAGCGTTTTGGTGCATGAATCGATCGTTTCTCTCCACAACGGAGCAAAAGCGGCGATGCGGTGCGCCAAACGCACGTTTATCGTCAAAACTGCGCAAAAGCAGCGACTTGGAGCACGAAACGCACGTTTCTTGCCAAAACGGAGCAAAAGCGCCGATTCGGTGCGCGAAACGCACGTTTCTTGCCGAAACAGTGCAAAAGCGGCGATTCAGTGCGCGAAACGGTCGTTTCGTTGCAAAAGCGGCGTTTTGGTGCACGAAACGCACGTTTAGTGTCAAAACTGTGCAAAAGCGGCGTTTAGGTGCACAAAAAGCACGTTTAGCACCCAAACTGTGCAAAAGCAGCGATTTGGTGCACGAAACGCTCGTTTCGCTGCAAAAGCGGCGTTTTGGTGCACGAAACGCACGTTTCTTGCCAAAACGGAGCAAAAGCGCCGATTCGGTGCGCGAAACGCACGGTTCCCTGCAAAAGCGGCGTTTTGGTGCTCGAAGCGCTCGTTTAGAGTAAAACTGTGCAAAAGCAGTGATTAAGTGCACAAAACGAACGTTTCTTGTTAAAACGGAGCAAAAGCGGCGATTCGGTGCGCGAAACGCACGATTCGCTGCAAAAGCGGCGTTTTGGTGTACGAAACGCACGTTTAGCGTCAAAACTGTGCAAAAGCGGCGTTTTGGTGCACGTAACACACGTTTAGCGTCAAAACTGTGCAAAAGCGGCGTATTGGTGCACCAAACGCACGTTTAGCGTCAATACTGTGCAAAAGCAGCGGTTTGGTGCACGAAACGCACGTTTCTTGCCAAAAAGGAGCAAAAGCGGCGATTCGGTGCGCGAAACGCACGTTTCGCTGCAAAAGCAGCATTTTGGTGCACGAAACGCACGTTTAGCGTCAAAACTGTGCAAAAGCGGCGTTTTGGTGCACGAAACGCACGTTTAGCGTCAAAACTGTGCAAATGCGGCCTTTTGGTGCACGAAACGCACGTTTAGATTCAAAACTGTGCAAAAGCAGCGATTTGGTGCACGAAACGCACGTTTCTTGCCAAAACGGAGCAAAGGCGGCGATTCGGTGCGCGAAACGCACGTTTCGCTGCAAAAGCGGCGTTTTGGCGCACAAAACGCACGTTTTGCGTCAAAACTGTGCAAGAGCAGCGTTTTGGTGCATGAATCGTTCGTTTCTTGCCACAACGGAACAAAAGCGGCGATGCGGTGCGAGAAACGCACGTTTCGCTGCAAAAGCAGCGTTTTGGTGCACGAAACGCACGTTTAGCGTCAAAACTGTCCAAATGCGGCGTTTTGGTGCACGAAACGCACGTTTAGAGTCAAAACTGTGCAAAAGCAGCGATTTGGTGCACGAATCGTACGTTTCATGCCAAAACGGAGCAAAAGCGGCGATTCGGTGTGCCAAACGCACGTTTAGAGTCAAAACTGTGCAAAAGCCCCGTTTCGGTGCACGAAACGCACGTTTAGCGTCAAAACTGTGCAAAAGTGGCGTTTTGACGCACAAAACGCACGTTTTGCGTCAAAACTGTGCAAGTGCAGCGTTTTGGTGCATGAATCGTTCGTTTCTTGCCACAACGGAACAAAAGCGGCGATGCGGTGCGAGAAACGCACGTTTCGCTGCAAAAGCAGAGTTTTGGTGCACGAAACGCACGTTTAGAGTCAAAACTGTGCAAAAGCAGCGTTTTGGTGCATGAATCGATCGTTTCTCTCCACAACGGAGCAAAAGCGGCGATGCGGTGCGCCAAACGCACGTTTATCGTCAAAACTGCGCAAAAGCAGCGACTTGGAGCACGAAACGCACGTTTCTTGCCAAAACGGAGCAAAAGCGCCGATTCGGTGCGCGAAACGCACGTTTCTTGCCGAAACAGTGCAAAAGCGGCGATTCAGTGCGCGAAACGGTCGTTTCGTTGCAAAAGCGGCGTTTTGGTGCACGAAACGCACGTTTAGTGTCAAAACTGTGCAAAAGCGGCGTTTAGGTGCACAAAAAGCACGTTTAGCACCCAAACTGTGCAAAAGCAGCGATTTGGTGCACGAAACGCTCGTTTCGCTGCAAAAGCGGCGTTTTGGTGCACGAAACGCACGTTTCTTGCCAAAACGGAGCAAAAGCGCCGATTCGGTGCGCGAAACGCACGGTTCCCTGCAAAAGCGGCGTTTTGGTGCTCGAAGCGCTCGTTTAGAGTAAAACTGTGCAAAAGCAGTGATTAAGTGCACAAAACGAACGTTTCTTGTTAAAACGGAGCAAAAGCGGCGATTCGGTGCGCGAAACGCACGATTCGCTGCAAAAGCGGCGTTTTGGTGTACGAAACGCACGTTTAGCGTCAAAACTGTGCAAAAGCGGCGTTTTGGTGCACGTAACACACGTTTAGCGTCAAAACTGTGCAAAAGCGGCGTATTGGTGCACCAAACGCACGTTTAGCGTCAATACTGTGCAAAAGCAGCGGTTTGGTGCACGAAACGCACGTTTCTTGCCAAAAAGGAGCAAAAGCGGCGATTCGGTGCGCGAAACGCACGTTTCGCTGCAAAAGCAGCATTTTGGTGCACGAAACGCACGTTTAGCGTCAAAACTGTGCAAAAGCGGCGTTTTGGTGCACGAAACGCACGTTTAGCGTCAAAACTGTGCAAATGCGGCCTTTTGGTGCACGAAACGCACGTTTAGATTCAAAACTGTGCAAAAGCAGCGATTTGGTGCACGAAACGCACGTTTCTTGCCAAAACGGAGCAAAGGCGGCGATTCGGTGCGCGAAACGCACGTTTCGCTGCAAAAGCGGCGTTTTGGCGCACAAAACGCACGTTTTGCGTCAAAACTGTGCAAGAGCAGCGTTTTGGTGCATGAATCGTTCGTTTCTTGCCACAACGGAACAAAAGCGGCGATGCGGTGCGAGAAACGCACGTTTCGCTGCGAAAGCAGCGTTTTGGTGCACGAAACGCACGTTTAGCGTCAAAACTGTCCAAATGCGGCGTTTTGGTGCACGAACCGCACGTTTAGAGTCAAAACTGTGCAAAAGCAGCGATTTGGTGCACGAATCGTACGTTTCATGCCAAAACGGAGCAAAAGCGGCGATTCGGTGCGCCAAACGCACGTTTAGAGTCAAAACTGTGCAAAAGCCCCGTTTTGGTGCACGAAACGCACGTTTAGCGTCAAAACTGTGCAAAAGCAGCGTTTTGGTGCACGAATCGTTCGTTTCATGCCAAAACGGAGCAAAAGCGGCAATTCGGTGTGCCAAACGCACGTTTAGAGTCAAAACTGTGCAAAAGCCCCGTTTTGGTGCACGAAACGCACGTTTAGCGTCAAAACTGTGCAAAAGCGGCGTTTTGGCGCACAAAACGCACGTTTTGCGTCAAAACTGTGCAAGTGCAGCGTTTTGGTGCATGAATCGTTCGTTTCTTGCCACAACGGAACAAAAGCGGCGATGCGGTGCGAGAAACGCACGTTTCGCTGCAAAAGCAGAGTTTTGGTGCACGAAACGCACGTTTAGAGTCAAAACTGTGCAAAAGCCCCGTTTTGGTGCACGAAACGCACGTTTAGCGTCAAAACTGTGCAAAAGCAGCGATTTGGTGCACGAATCGTACGTTTCATGCCAAAACGGAGCAAAAGCGACGATTCGGTGCGCGAAACGCACGTTTCGCAGCAAAAGCGGCGTTTTGGTGCACAAAACGCACGTTTAGCGTCAAAACTGTGCAAAAGCAGCGTTTTGGTGCATGAATCGTTCGTTTCTCTCCACAACGGAGCAAAAGCGGCGATGCGGTGCGCCAAACGCACGTTTATCGTCAAAACTGCGCAAAAGCAGCGACTTGGAGCACGAAACGCACGTTTCTTGCCAAAACGGAGCAAAAGCGCCGATTCGGTGCGCGAAACGCACGTTTCTTGCCGAAACAGTGCAAAAGCGGCGATTCAGTGCGCGAAACGGTCGTTTCGTTGCAAAAGCGGCGTTTTGGTGCACGAAACGCACGTTAAGAGTCAAAACTGTGCAAAAGCAGCGATTTGGTGCACGAAACGCACGTTTCGCTGCAAAAGCGGCGTTTTGGTGCACGAAACGCACGTTTAGTGTCAAAACTGTGCAAAAGCGGCGTTTTGGTGCACAAAACGCACGTTTAGCACCCAAACTGTGCAAAAGCAGCGATTTGGTGCACGAAACGCTCGTTTCGCTGCAAAAGCGGCGTTTTGGTGCACGAAACGCACGTTTCTTGCCAAAACGGAGCAAAAGCGCCGATTCGGTGCGCGAAACGCACGGTTCCCTGCAAAAGCGGCGTTTTGGTGCTCGAAGCGCTCGTTTAGAGTAAAACTGTGCAAAAGCAGTGATTAAGTGCACAAAACGAACGTTTCTTGTTAAAACGGAGCAAAAGCGGCGATTCGGTGCGCGAAACGCACGATTCGCTGCAAAAGCGGCGTTTTGGTGCACAAAACGCACGTTTAGCGTCAAAACTGTGCAAAAGCGGCGTTTTGGTGCACGTAACACACGTTTAGCGTCAAAACTGTGCAAAAGCGGCGTATTGGTGCACCAAACGCACGTTTAGCGTCAATACTGTGCAAAAGCAGCGGTTTGGTGCACGAAACGCACGTTTCTTGCCAAAAAGGAGCAAAAGCGGCGATTCGGTGCGCGAAACGCACGTTTCGCTGCAAAAGCAGCATTTTGGTGCACGAAACGCACGTTTAGCGTCAAAACTGTGCAAAAGCAGCGATTTGGTGCACGAATCGTACGTTTCATGCCAAAACGGAGCAAAAGCGGCGATTCGGTGCGCCAAACTCACGTTTAGAGTCAAAACTGTGCAAAAGCCCCGTTTTGGTGCACGAAACGCACGTTTAGCGTCAAAACTGTGCAAAAGCAGCGTTTTGGTGCACGAATCGTTTGTTTCCCTCCACAACGGAGCAAAAGCGGCGATGCGGTGCGCCAAACGCACGTTTGTCGTCAAAACTGCGCAAAAGCAGCGACTTGGAGCACGAAACGCACGTTTCTTGCCAAAACGGAGCAAAGGCGGCGATTCGGTGCGCCAAACGCACGTTTAGCGTCAAAACTGTGCAAAAGCCCCGTTTTGGTGCACGAAACGCACGTTTAGCGTCAAAACTGTGCAAAAGCAGCGATTTGGTGCACGAATCGAACGTTTCATGCCAAAACGGAGCAAAAGCGGCGATTCGGTGCGCGAAACGCACGTTTCGCAGCAAAAGCGGCGTTTTGCTGCACAAAACGCACGTTTAGCGTCAAAACTGTGCAAAAGCAGCGTTTTGGTGCATGAATCGTTCGTTTCTTTCCACAACGGAGCAAAAGCGGCGATGCGGTGCGCCAAACGCACGTTTATCGTCAAAACTGCGCAAAAGCAGCGACTTGGAGCACGAAACGCACGTTTCTTGCCAAAACGGAGCAAAAGCGCCGATTCGGTGCGCGAAACGCACGTTTCTTGCCGAAACAGTGCAAAAGCGGCGATTCAGTGCGCGAAACGCTCGTTTCGTTGCAAAAGCGGCGTTTTGGTGCACGAAACGCACGTTTAGAGTCAAAACTGTGCAAAAGCAGCGATTTGGTGCACCAAACGAACGTTTCGCTGCAAAAGCGGCGTTTTGGTGCACGAAACGCACGTTTAGCGTCAAAACTGTGCAAAAGCGGCGTTTTGGTGCACGAAACGCACGTTTAGCACCCAAACTGTGCAAAAGCAGCGATTTGGTGCACGAATCGTACGTTTCTTTCCACAACGGAGCAAAAGCGGCGATGCGGTGCGCCAAACGCACGTTTAGAGTCAAAACTGTGCAAAAGCGGCGTTTTGGTGCACGAAACGCACGTTTAGAGTCAAAACTGTGCAAAAGCTGCGATTTGGTGCGCGAAACGCACGTTTCGCTGCAAAAGCGGCGTTTTGGTGCACGAAACGCACGATTAGAGTCAAAACTGTGCAAAAGCGGCGTTTTGGTGCACGAAACGCACTTTAAGCGTCGAAACTGTGCAAAAGCGGCGTTTTGGTGCACGAAACGCACGTTTAGAGTCAAAACTGTGCAACAGCAGCGATTTGGTGCACGAAACGCACGTTTCGATGCAAAAGCGGCGTTTTGGTACACGAAACGCACGTTTAGAATCAAAACGGTGCAAATGCGGCGTATTTGTGCACGAAACGCACGTTTAGCGTCCAAACTGTGCAAAAGCAGCGATTTGGTGCACGAATCGTATGTTTCTTGCCAAAACGGAGCAAAAGCGGCGATGCGGTGCGCGAAACGCACGTTTCGTTGCAAAAGCGGCGATTTGGTGCACGAAACGCACGTATAGCGTCAAAACTGTGCAAAAGCAGCGATTTGGTGCACGTTTCTTGACAAAACGGAGCAAAAGCGGCGATTCGGTGCGCGAAAGGCACGTTTCGCTGCAAAAGCGGCGTTTTGGTGCAGGAAACGCACGTTTAGCGTCAAAACTGTGCAAAAGCGGCGTTTTGGTGCACGAAACGCTCGTTTAGAGTCAAAACTGTGCAAAAGCAGCGATTTGGTGCACGTTTCTTGCCAAAACGGAGCAAAAGCGCCGATTCGGTACGCGAAACGCACGTTTCTTGCCAAAACAGTGCAAAAGCGGCGATTCAGTGCGCGAAACGCTCGTTTCGTTGCAAAAGCGGCGTTTTGGTGAACAAAACGCACGTTTAGCGTCAAAACTGTGCAAAAGCGGCGTTTTGGTGCACGAAACGCACGTTTAGAGTCAAAACTGTGCAATAGCAGCGATTTGGTGCACGAAACGCACGTTTCGCTGCAAAGCGGCGTTTTGGTGCACGAAACGCACGTTTAGAGTCAAAACTGTGCAAAAGCGGCGTTTTGGTGCACGAAATGCACGTTTAGCGTCAAAACTGTGCAAATGCGGCGTTTTGGTGCACGGGACGCACGTTTAGCGTCAAAACTGTGCAAAAGCAGCGATTTGGAGCACGAAAGGCATGTTTCTTGCCAAAAAGGAGCAAAAGCGGCGATTCGGTGCGCGAAACGCACGGTTCGCTGCAAAAGCGGCGTTTTGGTGCACGAAACGCACTGTTAAGCAACAGGAATCAGTCAGCATTCACCCACTAAAATCCAGGTCAACCAAATTCTAGGCCACCAGTTCTGCTACGATCCGCGATACATTAAATAAGCCAAAATTAAAAGACACAAAGAGCTCTTTTTCCGATCAACTTGTTACGCGAATCGTCGTGTAGTTTCCATGTCAAAATAAAGATCGTTTTGCTGTGAAAATCTAATTTTACAACAAAAACCTCATTCTGTACGTCGCGGCATAACAGTACGCATAACGAGACCGAAGCAATATGCGGCTGGAACTTGTACGCTGGACGAGACCGATGCAATACGCGGCTGGAACATGTACGCATAACGAGACCGAAGCAATCGCGGCTGGGACTTGTACGCATAACGAGACCGAAGCAATACGCGGCTGGAACATGTACGCATAACGAGACCGAAGCAATACGCGGCAGGAAGATGTACGCATAACGAGACCGAAGCAATACGCGGCTGGACCTTATACGCTCGACGAGACCGAAGCAATATGAGGCTGGAACTTGTACGCATAACGAGATCGCAGCAACACGCGGCTGGAACTTGTACGCATGACGAGACCGAAGCAATACGCCACAGGATCTTGTCCGCTCGACGAGACCAAAGCAACACGCGGCTGGGACTTGTACGCTCGACGAGACCGAAGCAATACGCGGATGGACCTTATACGCTCGACGAGACCGAAGCAATATGCGGCTGGAACTTGTACGCATAGCGAGACCGAAGCAATATGCGGCTGGAACTTGTGCGCACAGAGAAACCGAAGCAATACGCCGCTGGAACTTGTGCGCACAACGAAACCGAAACAACACGCCGCTGGAACTTGTTCGCTCGACGAGACCGAAGCAATACGCGGATGGACCTTGTACGCTCGACGAGACCGAAGCAATATGAGGCTGGAACTTGTACGCATAGCGAGACCGAAGCAATACGCCGCTGAAACATGTGCGCTCGACGAGACCGTAGCAATATGGGGCTGGAAATTGTACGCATAACGAGACCGTATTGCTTCGTTCTCGCTGTGCGCACAAGTTCCAGCTTCTTATTTCTTCGGTCTCGCTATGCGTACAATTTCCAGCCGCATATTGCTTTGGTCTCGTCGAGCGTACAAGTTCCAGCCGTGTATTGCATCGGTCTCGTCGAGCGGCCAAGTTCCAGCGTCGTATTCCTTCGGTTTCGTTGTGCGAACAAGTTCCAGCCGCGTATTGCTTCGGTATCGCTATGCGTACAATTTCCAGCCGCGTGTAGCTACGGTCTCGTTATGCGTACAAAATCCAGGTTCGTATTGCTTCGGTCTCGTTTAGTGTAAAGGTTTCAGCCGCGTATTGCTTCGGTCTCCTTATGCTTACAAATTCCAGGATCGTATTGCTTCCGTCTCGTCGAGCGTACAAGTTCCAGCCGCGTGATGCTTCGGTCTCGTCGAGCGCACAAGTTCCAGCCGCGAATTGCTTCGGTCTCGTCGAGCGTACAAGTTCCAGCCGCGTATTGCTTCGGCCTCGTTATGCGTACAAGTTCCAGCCGCGTATTGCTTCGGACTCGTCGATTGTACAAGTTCCAGCCGCGTATTGCTTCGGTCTCGATGTGCGTCCAAGTTCCAGCCGCGTATTGCTTCGGTCTCGTTATGCGTACAAGTTCCAGCCGCGTATTGCTTCGGTCTCGTTGTGCGTACAAGTTCCAGCCACGTATTGCGTCGGTTTCGTTACGCGTTCAAGTTCCAGCCGCGGATTGCTTCGGTCTCGTCGAGCGTACAAGTTCCAGCCGCGTATTGCTTCGGTATCGTTATGCGCACAAGTTCCAGCCGCGTATTGCTTCGGTATCGTTATGCGTACAAGTTCCAGCCGCGTATTGCTTCGGTCTCGATTAGCGTACAAGTTCCAACAGCGTATTGCTTCGGTCTCGTTGTGCGTACAGGTTCCAGCCGCGTGTTGCTTCGGTCTTGTGGAGTGTACAAGTTCCAGCCGCGTATTGCTTCGGTCTCGATGTGCGTCCAAGATCCAGCCGCGTATTGCTTCGACCTCGTTATGCGTACAAGTTCCAGCCGCGTATTGCTTCGGTCTCGTCGAGCGTACAAGTTACAGCCGCGTGATGCTTCGGTCTCGTCGAGCGTACAAGTTCCAGCCGCGTATTGCTTCGTTCTCGTCGAGCGTACAATTTCCAGCCGCGTATTGCTTCGGTCTCGTTTACCGTACAAGTTCCAGCAGCGTATTGCCTCGGTCTCGTCGAACGTACAAGTTCCAGCCGCGTTTTGCTTCGGTCTCTTCGTGCGTACAAGTTCCAGCCGCGTATTGCTTCGGTCTCGTCGAGCGTACAAGTTCCAGCCGCGTGTTGCTTCGGTCTCGTTTCGCGTACAAGTTTCTCCCTAGTATTGCTTCGGTCTCGTAGAGCGTACAAGTTCCAGCAGCGTATTATTTCGGTCTCGTCGAGCGTACAAGTTCCAGCCGCGTATTGTTTCGGTCTCGATGTGCGTCCAAGTTCCAGCCGCGTATTGCTTCGGTCTCGTCGAGCGTACAATTTCCAGCCGCGTATTGCTTCGGTCTCGTTTACCGTACAAGTTCCAGCAGCGTATTGCCTCGGTCTCGTCGAGCGTACAAGTTCCAGCCGCGTTTTGCTTCGGTCTCTTCGAGCGTACAAGTTCCAGCCGCGTATTGCTTCGGTCTCGTCGAGCGTACAAGTTCCAGCAGCGTATTATTTCGGTCTCGTCGAGCGGACAAGTTCCAGCCGCGTATTGCTTCGGTCTCGATGTGCGTACAGGTTCCAGCCGCGTATTGCTTCGGTCTCGTTTAGCGTACAAGTTCCAGCCGCGTATTGCTTCGGTCTCGTCGAGCGGACAAGTTCCAACCGCGTATTGCTATGGTCTCGTCGCGCGTACAGGTTCCAGCCGCGTATTGCTTCGGTCTCGTTTAGCGTACAAGTTCCAGCCGCGTATTGCTTCGGTCTCGTCGAGCGTGCAAGTACCAGCCGCGTTTTGCTTCGGTCTCGGTATGCGAACAAGTTCCAGCCGCGTATTGCTTCGGTCTTGTGGAGTGTACAAGTTCCAGCCGCGTATTGCTTCGGTCTCGATGTGCGTCCAAGTTCCAGCCGCGTATTGCTTCGACCTCGTTATGCGTACAAGTTCCAGCCGCGTATTGCTTCGGTCTCGTCGAGCGTACAATTTCCAGCCGCGTATTGCTTCGGTCTCGTTTACCGTACAAGTTCCAGCAGCGTATTGCCTTCGTCTCGTCGAGCGTACAAGTTCCAGCCGCGTTTTGCGTCGGTCTCTTCGAGCGTTCAAGTTACAGCCGCGTGATGCTTCGGTCTCGTCGAGCGTACAAGTTCCAGCCGCGTATTGCTTCGGTCTCGTCGAGCGTACAATTTCCAGCCGCGTATTGCTTCGGTCTCGTTTACCGTACAAGTTCCAGCAGCGTATCGCCTTCGTCTCGTCGAGCGTACAAGTTCCAGCCGCGTTTTGCTTCGGTCTCTTCGAGCGTTCAAGTTCCAGCCGCGTATTGCTTCGGTCTCGTCGAGCGTACAAGTTCCAGCCGCGTGTTGCTTCGGTCTCGTCGAGCGTACAAGTTACAGCCGCGTGATGCTTCGGTCTCGTCGAGCGTACAAGTTCCAGCCGCGTATTGCTTCGGTCTCGTCGAGCGTACAATTTCCAGCCGCGTATTGCTTCGGTCTCGTTTACCGTACAAGTTCCAGCAGCGTATTGCCTTCGTCTCGGCGAGCGTACAAGTTCCAGCCGCGTTTTGCTTCGGTCTCTTCGAGCGTACAAGTTCCAGCCGCGTATTGCTTCGGTCTCGTCGAGCGTACAAGTTCCAGCCGCGTGTTGCTCCGGTCTCGTTTCGCGTACAAGTTTCAGCCTCGTATTGCTTCGGTCTCGTAGAGCGTACAAGTTCCAGCAGCGTATTATTTCGGACTCGTGGAGCGTACAAGTTCCAGCCGCGTGTTGCTTCGGTCTCGTTTACCGTACAAGTTCCAGCCGCGTGATGCTTCGGTCTCGTCGAGCGCACAAGTTCCAGCCGCGAATTGCTTCGGTCTCGTCGAGCGTACAAGTTCCAGCCGCGTATTGCTTCGGTCACTTTCAGCGTACAATTTCCACGCACGTATTGCTTCGGTCTCGTCGAGCGTACAAGTTCCAGCAGCGTATTGCTTCGGCCTCGTTATGCGTACAAGTTCCAGCCGCGTATTGCTTCGGTCTTGTGGAGTGTACAAGTTCCAGCCGCGTATTGCTTCGGTCTCGATGTGCGTCCAAGTTCCAGCCGCGAATTGCTTCGGTCTCGTCGAGCGTACAAGTTCCAGCCGCGTATTGCTTCGGTCTCGTTGTGCGTACAGGTTCCAGCCGCGTGTTGCTTCGGTATCGCTATGCGTACAATTTCCAGCCGCGTGTAGCTACGGTCTCGTTATGCGTACAAAATCCGGTCTCGTTTAGTGTAAAGGTTCCAGCCCCGTATTGCTTCGGCCTCGATATGCGTACAAGTTGCGGGAACGTAATGCTTCGGTCTCCTTATATGTACAAGTTCCAGGTACGTATTACTTCGGTCTCGTTTAGTGTAAAAGTTTCAGCCGCGTATTGCTTCGGTCTCCTTATGCTTACAAATCCCAGGATCGTATTGCTTCCGTCTCGTCGAGCGTACAAGTTCCAGCCGCGTGATGCTTCGGTCTCGTCGAGCGCACAAGTTCCAGCCGCGAATTGCTTCGGTCTCGTCGAGCGTACAAGTTCCAGCCGCGTATTGCTTCGGTCACATTCAGCGTACAATTTCCACGCACGTATTGCTTCGGTCTCGTCGAGCGTACAAATCCCAGCCGCATATTGCTTCGGCCTCGTTATGCGTACAAGTTCCAGCCGCGTATTGCTTCGGACTCGTCGATTGTACAAGTTCCAGCCGCGTATTGCTTCGGTCTCGATGTGCGTCCAAGTTCCAGCCGCGTATTGCTTCGGTCTCGTTATGCGTACAAGTTCCAGCCGCGTGTCGCTACGATCTCGTTATGCGTACAAACTCCAGGTACGTACTGCTTCGGTCTCGTTTTGTGTAAAGGTTCCAGCCGCGTATTGCTTCGGTCTCGTTGTGCGTACAGGTTCCAGCCGCGTATTGCTTCGGTCTCGTCGAGCGTACAAGTTACAGCCGCGTGATGCTTCGGTCTCGTCGAGCGTACAAGTTCCAGCCGCGTATTGCTTCGTTCTCGTCGAGCGTACAATTTCCAGCCGCGTATTGCTTCGGACTCGTTTACCGTACAAGTTCCAGCAGCGTATTGCCTCGGTCTCGTCGAACGTACAAGTTCCAGCCGCGTTTTGCTTCGGTCTCTTCGAGCGTACAAGTTCCAGCCGCGTATTGCTTCGGTCTCGTCGAGCGTACAAGTTCCAGCCGCGTGTTGCTTCGGTCTCGTTTCGCGTACAAGTTTCTCCCTAGTATTGCTTCGGTCTCGTAGAGCGTACAAGTTCCAGCAGCGTATTATTTCGGTCTCGTCGAGCGTACAAGTTCCAGCCGCGTATTGTTTCGGTCTCGATGTGCGTCCAAGTTCCAGCCGCGTATTGCTTCGGTCTCGTCGAGCGTACAATTTCCAGCCGCGTATTGCTTCGGTCTCGTTTACCGTACAAGTTCCAGCAGCGTATTGCCTCGGTCTCGTCGAGCGTACAAGTTCCAGCCGCGTTTTGCTTCGGTCTCTTCGAGCGTACAAGTTCCAGCCGCGTATTGCTTCGGTCTCGTCGAGCGTACAAGTTCCAGCAGCGTATTATTTCGGTCTCGTCGAGCGGACAAGTTCCAGCCGCGTATTGCTTCGGTCTCGATGTGCGTCCAAGTTCCAGCCGCGAATTGCTTCGGTCTCGTTATGTGTACATGTTCCAGTCGCGTATTGCTTCGATATCGTTTATCGTGCAAATTTCAACAGCGTACTGCTTCGACCTCGTCGAGCGGACAAGTTCCAGCCGCGTATTGCTATGGTCTCGTCGCGCGTACAGGTTCCAGCCGCGTATTGCTTCGGTCTCGTTTAGCGTACAAGTTCCAGCCGCGTATTGCTTCGGTCTCGTCGAGCGTGCAAGTACCAGCCGCGTTTTGCTTCGGTCTCGGTATGCGAACAAGTTCCAGCCGCGTATTGCTTCGGTCTTGTGGAGTGTACAAGTTCCAGCCGCGTATTGCTTCGGTCTCGATGTGCGTCCAAGTTCCAGCCGCGTATTGCTTCGACCTCGTTTGCGTACAAGTTCCAGCCGCGTATTGCTTCGGTCTCGTCGAGCGTACAATTTCCAGCCGCGTATTGCTTCGGTCTCGTTTACCGTACAAGTTCCAGCAGCGTATTGCCTTCGTCTCGTCGAGCGTACAAGTTCCAGCCGCGTTTTGCTTCGGTCTCTTCGAGCGTTCAAGTTACAGCCGCGTGATGCTTCGGTCTCGTCGAGCGTACAAGTTCCAGCCGCGTATTGCTTCGGTCTCGTCGAGCGTACAATTTCCAGCCGCGTATTGCTTCGGTCTCGTTTACCGTACAAGTTCCAGCAGCGTATCGCCTTCGTCTCGTCGAGCGTACAAGTTCCAGCCGCGTTTTGCTTCGGTCTCTTCGAGCGTTCAAGTTCCAGCCGCGTATTGCTTCGGTCTCGTCGAGCGTACAAGTTCCAGCCGCGTGTTGCTTCGGTCTCGTCGAGCGTACAAGTTACAGCCGCGTGATGCTTCGGTCTCGTCGAGCGTACAAGTTCCAGCCGCGTATTGCTTCGGTCTCGTCGAGCGTACAATTTCCAGCCGCGTATTGCTTCGGTCTCGTTTACCGTACAAGTTCCAGCAGCGTATTGCCTTCGTCTCGGCGAGCGTACAAGTTCCAGCCGCGTTTTGCTTCGGTCTCTTCGAGCGTACAAGTTCCAGCCGCGTATTGCTTTGGTCTCGTCGAGCGTACAAGTTCCAGCCGCGTGTTGCTCCGGTCTCGTTTCGCGTACAAGTTTCAGCCTCGTATTGCTTCGGTCTCGTAGAGCGTACAAGTTCCAGCAGCGTATTATTTCGGACTCGTCGAGCGTACAAGTTCCAGCCGCGTATTGTTTCGGTCTCGATGTGCGTCCAAGTTCCAGCCGCGTATTGCTATGGTCTCGTCGCGCGTACAGGTTCCAGCCGCGTATTGCTTCGGTCTCGTAGTGCGTACAAGTTCCAGTAGCGTATTGCTTCGGTCTCGTCGAGCGTACAAGTTCCAGCCGCGTATTGCTTCGGTCTCGTCGAGCGTGCAAGTACCAGCCGCGTTTTGCTTCGGTCTCGGTATGCGAACAAGTTCCAGCCGCGTATTGCTTCGGTCTTGTGGAGTGTACAAGTTCCAGCCGCGTATTGCTTCGGTCTCGATGTGCGTCCAAGTTCCAGCCGCGTATTGGTTCGACCTCGTTATGCGTACAAGTTCCAGCCGCGTATTGCTTCGGTCTCGTCGAGCGTACAATTTCCAGCCGCGTATTGCTTCGGTCTCGTTTACCGTACAAGTTCCAGCCGCGTGTTGCTTCGGTCTCGTCAAGCGTACAAGTTCCAGCCGGGTATTGCTTCGGGCTCGATGAGCGTACAAGTTCCAGCCGCGTGTTGCTTCAATCTCGTTATGCGTGCAAGTTCCAGCCGCGTATTTCTTCGGTCTCTTCAAGCGTACAAGTTCCAGCCGGGTATTGCTTCGGTCTCGTCGAGCGTATACAAGTTCCAGCCGCGTAATGCTTCGCTCTCGTTATGCGTGCAAGTTCTAGCCGCGTCATGCTTCGGTTTCGTCGAGCGTACAAGTTCCAGCCGCGTATTGCATCGGTATCGTTACGCGTACAAGTTCCAGCCGCGTATTGCTTCGGTCTCGTCAAGCATACAAGTTCCAGCCGCGTATTTCTTCGGTCTCGTCGGACGTACAAGTCCCAGCCGCGTGTTGCTTCGGTCTCGTTGTGCGTGCAAGTTCCAGCCGCGTATTGCTTCGGTCTCGTCAAGCGTACAAGTTCCAGCCGCGTATTGCTTCGGTCTCGTCGAGCGTACAAGTTCCAGCAGCGTATTATTTCGGTCTCGTCGAGCGTGCAAGTACCAGCCGCGTTTTGCTTCGGTCTCGGTATGCGAACAAGTTCCAGCCGCGTATTGCTTCGGTCTTGTGGAGTGTACAAGTTCCAGCCGCGTATTGCTTCGGTCTCGATGTGCGTCCAAGTTCCAGCCGCGTATTACTTCGGTCTCGTTATGTGTACATGTTCCAGTCGCGTATTGCTTCGGTATCGTTTATCGTGCAAATTTCAACAGTGTATTGCTTCGATCTCGTCGAGCGGACAAGTTCCAGCCGCGTATTGCTATCGTCTCGTCGCGCGTACAGGTTCCAGCCGCGTATTGCTTCGGTCTCGTTTAGCGTACAAGTTCCAGCAGCGTATCGCCTTCGTCTCGTCGAGCGTACAAGTTCCAGCCGCGTTTTGCTTCGGTCTCTTCGAGCGTTCAAGTTCCAGCCGCGTATTGCTTCGGTCTCGTCGAGCGTACAAGTTCCAGCCGCGTGTTGCTTCGGTCTCGTCGAGCGTACAAGTTACAGCCGCGTGATGCTTCGGTCTCGTCGAGCGTACAAGTTCCAGCCGCGTATTGCTTCGGTCTCGTCGAGCGTACAATTTCCAGCCGCGTATTGCTTCGGTCTCGTTTACCGTACAAGTTCCAGCAGCGTATTGCCTTCGTCTCGGCGAGCGTACAAGTTCCAGCCGCGTTTTGCTTCGGTCTCTTCGAGCGTACAAGTTCCAGCCGCGTATTGCTTCGGTCTCGTCGAGCGTACAAGTTCCAGCCGCGTGTTGCTCCGGTCTCGTTTCGCGTACAAGTTTCAGCCTCGTATTGCTTCGGTCTCGTAGAGCGTACAAGTTCCAGCAGCGTATTATTTCGGACTCGTCGAGCGTACAAGTTCCAGCCGCGTATTGTTTCGGTCTCGATGTGCGTCCAAGTTCCAGCCGCGTATTGCTATGGTCTCGTCGCGCGTACAGGTTCCAGCCGCGTATTGCTTCGGTCTCGTCGAGCGTGCAAGTACCAGCCGCGTTTTGCTTCGGTCTCGGTATGCGAACAAGTTCCAGCCGCGTATTGCTTCGGTCTTGTGGAGTGTACAAGTTCCAGCCGCGTATTGCTTCGGTCTCGATGTGCGTCCAAGTTCCAGCCGCGTATTGCTTCGACCTCGTTATGCGTACAAGTTCCAGCCGCGTATTGCTTCGGTCTCGTCGAGCGTACAATTTCCAGCCGCGTATTGCTTCGGTCTCGTTTACCGTACAAGTTCGAGCAGCGTATTGCTCCGATCTCGTCGAGCGGACAAGTTCCAGCCGCGTGTTGCTTCGGTCTCGTCAAGCGTACAAGTTCCAGCCGGGTATTGCTTCGGGCTCGTTGAGCGTACAAGTTCCAGCCGCGTGTTGCTTCAATCTCGTTATGCGTGCAAGTTCCAGCCGCGTATTTCTTCGGTCTCTTCAAGCGTACAAGTTCCAGCCGGGTATTGCTTCGGTCTCGTCGAGCGTACAAGTTCCAGCAGCGTATTATTTCGGTCTCGTCGAGCGTGCAAGTACCAGCCGCGTTTTGCTTCGGTCTCGGTATGCGAACAAGTTCCAGCCGCGTATTGCTTCGGTCTTGTGGAGTGTACAAGTTCCAGCCGCGTATTTCTTCGGTCTCGTCGGACGTACAAGTCCCAGCCGCGTGTTGCTTCGGTCTCGATGTGCGTACAGGTTCCAGCCGCGTATTGCTTCGGTCTCGTTTAGCGTACAAGTTCCAGCCGCGTATTGCTTCGGTCTCGTCGAGCGGACAAGTTCCAACCGCGTATTGCTATGGTCTCGTCGCGCGTACAGGTTCCAGCCGCGTATTGCTTCGGTCTCGTTTAGCGTACAAGTTCCAGCCGCGTATTGCTTCGGTCTCGTCGAGCGTGCAAGTACCAGCCGCGTTTTGCTTCGGTCTCGGTATGCGAACAAGTTCCAGCCGCGTATTGCTTCGGTCTTGTGGAGTGTACAAGTTCCAGCCGCGTATTGCTTCGGTCTCGATGTGCGTCCAAGTTCCAGCCGCGTATTGCTTCGACCTCGTTATGCGTACAAGTTCCAGCCGCGTATTGCTTCGGTCTCGTCGAGCGTACAATTTCCAGCCGCGTATTGCTTCGGTCTCGTTTACCGTACAAGTTCCAGCAGCGTATTGCCTTCGTCTCGTCGAGCGTACAAGTTCCAGCCGCGTTTTGCGTCGGTCTCTTCGAGCGTTCAAGTTACAGCCGCGTGATGCTTCGGTCTCGTCGAGCGTACAAGTTCCAGCCGCGTATTGCTTCGGTCTCGTCGAGCGTACAATTTCCAGCCGCGTATTGCTTCGGTCTCGTTTACCGTACAAGTTCCAGCAGCGTATCGCCTTCGTCTCGTCGAGCGTACAAGTTCCAGCCGCGTTTTGCTTCGGTCTCTTCGAGCGTTCAAGTTCCAGCCGCGTATTGCTTCGGTCTCGTCGAGCGTACAAGTTCCAGCCGCGTGTTGCTTCGGTCTCGTCGAGCGTACAAGTTACAGCCGCGTGATGCTTCGGTCTCGTCGAGCGTACAAGTTCCAGCCGCGTATTGCTTCGGTCTCGTCGAGCGTACAATTTCCAGCCGCGTATTGCTTCGGTCTCGTTTACCGTACAAGTTCCAGCAGCGTATTGCCTTCGTCTCGGCGAGCGTACAAGTTCCAGCCGCGTTTTGCTTCGGTCTCTTCGAGCGTACAAGTTCCAGCCGCGTATTGCTTCGGTCTCGTCGAGCGTACAAGTTCCAGCCGCGTGTTGCTCCGGTCTCGTTTCGCGTACAAGTTTCAGCCTCGTATTGCTTCGGTCTCGTAGAGCGTACAAGTTCCAGCAGCGTATTATTTCGGACTCGTGGAGCGTACAAGTTCCAGCCGCGTGTTGCTTCGGTCTCGTTTACCGTACAAGTTCCAGCCGCGTGATGCTTCGGTCTCGTCGAGCGCACAAGTTCCAGCCGCGAATTGCTTCGGTCTCGTCGAGCGTACAAGTTCCAGCCGCGTATTGCTTCGGTCACTTTCAGCGTACAATTTCCACGCACGTATTGCTTCGGTCTCGTCGAGCGTACAAGTTCCAGCAGCGTATTGCTTCGGCCTCGTTATGCGTACAAGTTCCAGCCGCGTATTGCTTCGGTCTTGTGGAGTGTACAAGTTCCAGCCGCGTATTGCTTCGGTCTCGATGTGCGTCCAAGTTCCAGCCGCGAATTGCTTCGGTCTCGTCGAGCGTACAAGTTCCAGCCGCGTATTGCTTCGGTCTCGTTGTGCGTACAGGTTCCAGCCGCGTGTTGCTTCGGTATCGCTATGCGTACAATTTCCAGCCGCGTGTAGCTACGGTCTCGTTATGCGTACAAAATCCGGTCTCGTTTAGTGTAAAGGTTCCAGCCCCGTATTGCTTCGGCCTCGATATGCGTACAAGTTGCGGGAACGTAATGCTTCGGTCTCCTTATATGTACAAGTTCCAGGTACGTATTACTTCGGTCTCGTTTAGTGTAAAAGTTTCAGCCGCGTATTGCTTCGGTCTCCTTATGCTTACAAATCCCAGGATCGTATTGCTTCCGTCTCGTCGAGCGTACAAGTTCCAGCCGCGTGATGCTTCGGTCTCGTCGAGCGCACAAGTTCCAGCCGCGAATTGCTTCGGTCTCGTCGAGCGTACAAGTTCCAGCCGCGTATTGCTTCGGTCACATTCAGCGTACAATTTCCACGCACGTATTGCTTCGGTCTCGTCGAGCGTACAAATCCCAGCCGCGTATTGCTTCGGCCTCGTTATGCGTACAAGTTCCAGCCGCGTATTGCTTCGGACTCGTCGATTGTACAAGTTCCAGCCGCGTATTGCTTCGGTCTCGATGTGCGTCCAAGTTCCAGCCGCGTATTGCTTCGGTCTCGTTATGCGTACAAGTTCCAGCCGCGTGTCGCTACGATCTCGTTATGCGTACAAACTCCAGGTACGTACTGCTTCGGTCTCGTTTTGTGTAAAGGTTCCAGCCGCGTATTGCTTCGGTCTCGTTGTGCGTACAGGTTCCAGCCGCGTATTGCTTCGGTCTCGTCGAGCGTACAAGTTACAGCCGCGTGATGCTTCGGTCTCGTCGAGCGTACAAGTTCCAGCAGCGTATTGCCTCGGTCTCGTCGAACGTACAAGTTCCAGCCGCGTTTTGCTTCGGTCTCTTCGAGCGTACAAGTTCCAGCCGCGTATTGCTTCGGTCTCGTCGAGCGTACAAGTTCCAGCCGCGTGTTGCTTCGGTCTCGTTTCGCGTACAAGTTTCTCCCTAGTATTGCTTCGGTCTCGTAGAGCGTACAAGTTCCAGCAGCGTATTATTTCGGTCTCGTCGAGCGTACAAGTTCCAGCCGCGTATTGTTTCGGTCTCGATGTGCGTCCAAGTTCCAGCCGCGTATTGCTTCGGTCTCGTCGAGCGTACAATTTCCAGCCGCGTATTGCTTCGGTCTCGTTTACCGTACAAGTTCCAGCAGCGTATTGCCTCGGTCTCGTCGAGCGTACAAGTTCCAGCCGCGTTTTGCTTCGGTCTCTTCGAGCGTACAAGTTCCAGCCGCGTATTGCTTCGGTCTCGTCGAGCGTACAAGTTCCAGCAGCGTATTATTTCGGTCTCGTCGAGCGGACAAGTTCCAGCCGCGTATTGCTTCGGTCTCGATGTGCGTCCAAGTTCCAGCCGCGAATTGCTTCGGTCTCGTTATGTGTACATGTTCCAGTCGCGTATTGCTTCGATATCGTTTATCGTGCAAATTTCAACAGCGTACTGCTTCGACCTCGTCGAGCGGACAAGTTCCAGCCGCGTATTGCTATGGTCTCGTCGCGCGTACAGGTTCCAGCCGCGTATTGCTTCGGTCTCGTTTAGCGTACAAGTTCCAGCCGCGTATTGCTTCGGTCTCGTCGAGCGTGCAAGTACCAGCCGCGTTTTGCTTCGGTCTCGGTATGCGAACAAGTTCCAGCCGCGTATTGCTTCGGTCTTGTGGAGTGTACAAGTTCCAGCCGCGTATTGCTTCGGTCTCGATGTGCGTCCAAGTTCCAGCCGCGTATTGCTTCGACCTCGTTATGCGTACAAGTTCCAGCCGCGTATTGCTTCGGTCTCGTCGAGCGTACAATTTCCAGCCGCGTATTGCTTCGGTCTCGTTTACCGTACAAGTTCCAGCAGCGTATTGCCTTCGTCTCGTCGAGCGTACAAGTTCCAGCCGCGTTTTGCTTCGGTCTCTTCGAGCGTTCAAGTTACAGCCGCGTGATGCTTCGGTCTCGTCGAGCGTACAAGTTCCAGCCGCGTATTGCTTCGGTCTCGTCGAGCGTACAATTTCCAGCCGCGTATTGCTTCGGTCTCGTTTACCGTACAAGTTCCAGCAGCGTATCGCCTTCGTCTCGTCGAGCGTACAAGTTCCAGCCGCGTTTTGCTTCGGTCTCTTCGATCGTTCAAGTTCCAGCCGCGTATTGCTTCGGTCTCGTCGAGCGTACAAGTTCCAGCCGCGTGTTGCTTCGGTCTCGTCGAGCGTACAAGTTACAGCCGCGTGATGCTTCGGTCTCGTCGAGCGTACAAGTTCCAGCCGCGTATTGCTTCGGTCTCGTCGAGCGTACAATTTCCAGCCGCGTATTGCTTCGGTCTCGTTTACCGTACAAGTTCCAGCAGCGTATTGCCTTCGTCTCGGCGAGCGTACAAGTTCCAGCCGCGTTTTGCTTCGGTCTCTTCGAGCGTACAAGTTCCAGCCGCGTATTGCTTTGGTCTCGTCGAGCGTACAAGTTCCAGCCGCGTGTTGCTCCGGTCTCGTTTCGCGTACAAGTTTCAGCCTCGTATTGCTTCGGTCTCGTAGAGCGTACAAGTTCCAGCAGCGTATTATTTCGGACTCGTCGAGCGTACAAGTTCCAGCCGCGTATTGTTTCGGTCTCGATGTGCGTCCAAGTTCCAGCCGCGTATTGCTATGGTCTCGTCGCGCGTACAGGTTCCAGCCGCGTATTGCTTCGGTCTCGTAGAGCGTACAAGTTCCAGTAGCGTATTGCTTCGGTCTCGTCGAGCGTACAAGTTCCAGCCGCGTATTGCTTCGGTCTCGTCGAGCGTGCAAGTACCAGCCGCGTTTTGCTTCGGTCTCGGTATGCGAACAAGTTCCAGCCGCGTATTGCTTCGGTCTTGTGGAGTGTACAAGTTCCAGCCGCGTATTGCTTCGGTCTCGATGTGCGTCCAAGTTCCAGCCGCGTATTGCTTCGACCTCGTTATGCGTACAAGTTCCAGCCGCGTATTGCTTCGGTCTCGTCGAGCGTACAATTTCCAGCCGCGTATTGCTTCGGTCTCGTTTACCGTACAAGTTCCAGCCGCGTGTTGCTTCGGTCTCGTCAAGCGTACAAGTTCCAGCCGGGTATTGCTTCGGGCTCGATGAGCGTACAAGTTCCAGCCGCGTGTTGCTTCAATCTCGTTATGCGTGCAAGTTCCAGCCGCGTATTTCTTCGGTCTCTTCAAGCGTACAAGTTCCAGCCGGGTATTGCTTCGGTCTCGTCGAGCGTATACAAGTTCCAGCCGCGTAATGCTTCGCTCTCGTTATGCGTGCAAGTTCTAGCCGCGTCATGCTTCGGTTTCGTCGAGCGTACAAGTTCCAGCCGCGTATTGCATCGGTATCGTTACGCGTACAAGTTCCAGCCGCGTATTGCTTCGGTCTCGTCAAGCATACAAGTTCCAGCCGCGTATTTCTTCGGTCTCGTCGGACGTACAAGTCCCAGCCGCGTGTTGCTTCGGTCTCGTTGTGCGTGCAAGTTCCAGCCGCGTATTGCTTCGGTCTCGTCAAGCGTACAAGTTCCAGCCGCGTATTGCTTCGGTCTCGTCGAGCGTACAAGTTCCAGCAGCGTATTATTTCGGTCTCGTCGAGCGTGCAAGTACCAGCCGCGTTTTGCTTCGGTCTCGGTATGCGAACAAGTTCCAGCCGCGTATTGCTTCGGTCTT
Source organism: Stelis phaeoptera (assembly GCA_943735885.1). Lineage (NCBI taxonomy): Eukaryota > Metazoa > Arthropoda > Insecta > Hymenoptera > Megachilidae > Stelis > Stelis phaeoptera. The sequence continues at coordinate 390,691 of CALSEM010000060.1, read as the reverse complement.
GTGGAGTGTACAAGTTCCAGCCGCGTATTGCTTCGGTCTCGATGTGCGTCCAAGTTCCAGCCGCGTATTACTTCGGTCTCGTTATGTGTACATGTTCCAGTCGCGTATTGCTTCGGTATCGTTTATCGTGCAAATTTCAACAGTGTATTGCTTCGATCTCGTCGAGCGGACAAGTTCCAGCCGCGTATTGCTATGGTCTCGTCGCGCGTACAGGTTCCAGCCGCGTATTGCTTCGGTCTCGTTTAGCGTACAAGTTCCAGCAGCGTATCGCCTTCGTCTCGTCGAGCGTACAAGTTCCAGCCGCGTTTTGCTTCGGTCTCTTCGAGCGTTCAAGTTCCAGCCGCGTATTGCTTCGGTCTCGTCGAGCGTACAAGTTCCAGCCGCGTGTTGCTTCGGTCTCGTCGAGCGTACAAGTTACAGCCGCGTGATGCTTCGGTCTCGTCGAGCGTACAAGTTCCAGCCGCGTATTGCTTCGGTCTCGTCGAGCGTACAATTTCCAGCCGCGTATTGCTTCGGTCTCGTTTACCGTACAAGTTCCAGCAGCGTATTGCCTTCGTCTCGGCGAGCGTACAAGTTCCAGCCGCGTTTTGCTTCGGTCTCTTCGAGCGTACAAGTTCCAGCCGCGTATTGCTTCGGTCTCGTCGAGCGTTCAAGTTCCAGCCGCGTGTTGCTCCGGTCTCGTTTCGCGTACAAGTTTCAGCCTCGTATTGCTTCGGTCTCGTAGAGCGTACAAGTTCCAGCAGCGTATTATTTCGGACTCGTCGAGCGTACAAGTTCCAGCCGCGTATTGTTTCGGTCTCGATGTGCGTCCAAGTTCCAGCCGCGTATTGCTATGGTCTCGTCGCGCGTACAGGTTCCAGCCGCGTATTGCTTCGGTCTCGTCGAGCGTGCAAGTACCAGCCGCGTTTTGCTTCGGTCTCGGTATGCGAACAAGTTCCAGCCGCGTATTGCTTCGGTCTTGTGGAGTGTACAAGTTCCAGCCGCGTATTGCTTCGGTCTCGATGTGCGTCCAAGTTCCAGCCGCGTATTGCTTCGACCTCGTTATGCGTACAAGTTCCAGCCGCGTATTGCTTCGGTCTCGTCGAGCGTACAATTTCCAGCCGCGTATTGCTTCGGTCTCGTTTACCGTACAAGTTCGAGCAGCGTATTGCTCCGATCTCGTCGAGCGGACAAGTTCCAGCCGCGTGTTGCTTCGGTCTCGTCAAGCGTACAAGTTCCAGCCGGGTATTGCTTCGGGCTCGTTGAGCGTACAAGTTCCAGCCGCGTGTTGCTTCAATCTCGTTATGCGTGCAAGTTCCAGCCGCGTATTTCTTCGGTCTCTTCAAGCGTACAAGTTCCAGCCGGGTATTGCTTCGGTCTCGTCGAGCGTACAAGTTCCAGCAGCGTATTATTTCGGTCTCGTCGAGCGTGCAAGTACCAGCCGCGTTTTGCTTCGGTCTCGGTATGCGAACAAGTTCCAGCCGCGTATTGCTTCGGTCTTGTGGAGTGTACAAGTTCCAGCCGCGTATTTCTTCGGTCTCGTCGGACGTACAAGTCCCAGCCGCGTGTTGCTTCGGTCTCGTTGTGCGTGCAAGTTCCAGCCGCGTATTGCTTCGGTATCGTTTATCGTGCAAATTTCAACAGTGTATTGCTTCGATCTCGTCGAGCGGACAAGTTCCAGCCGCGTATTGCTATGGTCTCGTCGCGCGTACAGGTTCCAGCCGCGTATTGCTTCGGTCTCGTTTAGCGTACAAGTTCCAGCAGCGTATTGCTTCGGTCTCGTCGAGCGTACAAGTTCCAGCCGCGTATTGCTTCGGTCTCGTCGAGCGTGCAAGTACCAGCCGCGTTTTGCTTCGGTCTCGGTATGCGAACAAGTTCCAGCCGCGTATTGCTTCGGTCTTGTGGAGTGTACAAGTTCCAGCCGCGTATTGCTTCGGTCTCGATGTGCGTCCAAGTTCCAGCCGCGTATTGCTTCGACCTCGTTATGCGTACAAGTTCCAGCCGCGTATTGCTTCGGTCTCGTCGAGCGTACAATTTCCAGCCGCGTATTGCTTCGATCTCGTCGAGCGGACAAGTTCCAGCCGCGTATTGCTTCGGTCTCGTTTACCGTACAAGTTCCAGCAGCGTATTGCTTCGGTCTCGTCGCGCGTACAAGTTGCAGCCGCGTATTGCTTCGGTCACTTTAAGCGTACAATTTCCGAGCACGTTTTGCTTCGGTCTCGTTTAGCGTACATGTTGCAGCCGCGTATTGCTTCGGTATCGTTTAGCGTGCAAATTTCAACAGCGTATTGCTTCGATCTCGTCGAGCGGACAAGTTCCAGCCGGGTATTGCTTCGGTCTCGAGCGTATACAAGTTCCAGCCGCGTAATGCTTCGCTCTCGTCGAGCGTACAAGTTCCAGCCGCGTATTGCATCGGTCTCGTCGAGCGTACAATTTCCAGCTGCGTATTGCTTCGGTCTCGTTTACCGTACAAGTTCCAGCAGCGTATTGCCTCGGTCTCGTCGAGCGTACAAGTTCCAGCCGCGTTTTGCTTCGGTCTCTTCGAGCGTACAAGTTCCAGCCGCGTATTTCTTCGGTTTCGTCGAGCGTACAAGTCCCAGCCGCGTATTGCTTTGGTCTCGTTATGCGTACAAGATCCAGCCGAGTATTTCTTCGGTCTCGTCGAGCGTTCAGGTCCCAGCCGCGTATTGCTTCGTTCTCATTATGCGTACAAGTTCCAGCCGCGTATTGCTTCGGTCTCGATATGCGTACAAGTCCTAGCCGTGTATTGCTTCGATCTCGTTATGCGTGCAAGTTCCAGCCGCGTATTGCTTTGGTCTCGTTATGCGTGCAAGTTCCAGCCGCGTATTTCTTCGGTCTCGACGAGCGCACAAGTCCCAGCCGCAAATTGCTATTGTCTCGTTATGCGTACAAGTCCTAGCCGTGTATTGCTTCGGCCTCGTTATGCGTGCAAGTTCCAGCCGCGTATTGCTTCGGTCTCGTCGAGCGTACAAGTCCCAGCCGCGTATTGCTTCGGTCTCGATATGCGTACAAGTCCCTGCCGCGTATTGCTTTGGTCTCGTTACGCGTACAAGTCCTAGCCGCGTATTGCTTCCCTATCATTGTGCGTGCAAGTTCCAGCCGCGTATTGCTTCGGTCTCGTCGAGCGTACAAGTTCCAGCCGCGTATTGCTTTGGTCTTGTCGAGTGTACAAGTTCCAGCCGCGTGTTGCTTCGTTCTCGATGTGCGTCCAAGTTCCAGCCACGTATTGCTTCGGTCTCGTTGTGCGTATAGGTTCCAGCCGCGTGTTGCTTCGGTCTCGTAGAGCGTTCAAGTTCCAGCAGCGTATTATTTCGGTCTCGTCGATTGTACAAGTTCCAGCCGGGTTTTGCTTCGGCCTCGTTATGCGTACAAGTTCCAGCCGCGTATTACTTCGGTCTCGGCGCGTGTACGAGTTCCTGCCGCGAATTGCTTCGGTCTCGATTAGCGTACAAGTTCCAACAGCGTATTGCTTCGGTCTCGTTTAGCGTACAAGTTCCAGCAGCGTATTGCTTCGGTCTCGTCGAGCGTACAAGTTCCAGCCGCGTGATGCTTCGGTCTCGTCGAGCGTACAAGTTCCAGCCGCGTATTGCATCGGTCTCGTCGAGCGTACAATTTCCAGCTGTGTATTGCTTCGGTCTCGTTTACCGTTCAAGTTCCAGCAGCGTATTGCCTCGGTCTCGTCGAGCGTACAAGTTCCAGCCGCGTTTTGCTTCGGTCTCTTCGAGCGTACAAGTTCCAGCCGCGTATTTCTTCGGTTTCGTCGAGCGTACAAGTCCCAGCCGCGTATTGCTTTGGTCTCGTTATGCGTACAAGATCCAGCCGAGTATTTCTTCGGTCTCGTCGAGCGTTCAGGTCCCAGCCGCGTATTGCTTCGTTCTCATTATGCGTACAAGTTCCAACCGCGTGTTGCTTCGGTCTCGTTATGCGTACAAGTTCCAGCCGCGTATCTCTTCGGTCTCGTTATGCGTGCAAGTTCCAGCCGCGTATTTCTTCGGTCTCGTTATGCGTACAAGTTCCAGCCGGGTATTGCTTCGGGCTCGTTGAGCGTACAAGTTCCAGCCGCGCGTTGCTTCAATCTCGTTATGCGTGCAAGTTCCAGCCGCGTATTTCTTCGGTCTCGTCAAGCGTACAAGTTCCAGCCGGGTATTGCTTAAATCTCGTCGAGCGTACAAGTCCGAGCCGCGTATTGCTTCGGTCTCGTTATTCGTGCAAGTTCCAGCCGCGTATTGCTTCGGTCTCGTCGAGCGAACAAGTTCCAACCGCGTAATGCTTCGCTCTCGTTATGCGTGCAAGTTCTAGCCGCGTCATGCTTCGGTTTCGTCGAGCGTACAAGTTCCAGCCGCGTATTGCATCGGTATCGTTACGCGTACAAGTTCCAGCCGCGTATTGCTTCGGTCTCGTCAAGCATACAAGTTCCAGCCGCGTATGTCTTCGGTCTCGTCGGACGTACAAGTCCCAGCCGCGTGTTGCTTCGGTCTCGTTATGCGTGTAAGTTCCAGCCGCGTATTGCTTCGGTCTCGTCAAGCGTACAAGTTCCAGCCGCGTGTTGCTTCGGTCTCGTTATGCGTACAAGTTCCAGCCGCGTATTTCTTCGGTCTCGTCGAGCGTACAAGTCCCAGCCGATTATTGCTTTGGTCTCGTTATGCGTACAAGATCCAGCCGAGTATTTCTTCGGTCTCGTTATGCGTGCAAGTTCCAGCCGCGTATTGCTTCAGTCTCGTCAAGCGTACAAGTTCCAGCGCGTGTTGCTTCGGTCTCGTTGAGCGTACAAGTTCCAGCCGCGGATTGCGTCGGTCTCATTATGCGTACAAGTTCCAGCCGCGTATTGCTTCGGTCTCGATATGCGTACAAGTCCTAGCCGTGTATTGCTTCGATCTCGTTATGCGTGCAAGTTCCAGCCGCGTATTGCTTTGGTCTCGTTATGCGTGCAAGTTCCAGCCGCGTATTTCTTCGGTCTCGACGAGCGCACAAGTCCCAGCCGCAAATTGCTATTGTCTCGTTATGCGTACAAGTCCTAGCCGTGTATTGCTTCGGCCTCGTTATGCGTGCAAGTTCCAGCCGCGTATTGCTTCGGTCTCGTCGAGCGTACAAGTCCCAGCCGCGTATTGCTTCGGTCTCGATATGCGTACAAGTCCCTGCCGCGTATTGCCTTGTCTCGTTACGCGTACAAGTCCTAGCCGCGTATTGCTTCCCAATCATTGTGCGTGCAAGTTCCAGCCGCGTATTGCTTCGGTCTCGTCGAGCGTACAAGTTCCAGCCGCGTATTGCTTTGGTCTTGTCGAGTGTACAAGTTCCAGCCGCGTGTTGCTTCGTTCTCGATGTGCGTCCAAGTTCCAGCCACGTATTGCTTCGGTCTCGTTGTGCGTATAGGTTCCAGCCGCGTGTTGCTTCGGTCTCGTAGAGCGTTCAAGTTCCAGCAGCGTATTATTTCGGTCTCGCCGAGCGTACAAGTTCCAGCCGCGAATTGCTTCGGCCTCGTTATGCGTGCAAGTTCCAGCCGCGTATTGCTTCGGTATCGTTATGCGTACAAGTTCCAACCGCGTATTGCTTCGGTCTCGTCGAGTGTAAACGTTCCACCCGCGTGTTGCTTTGGTATCGTTATGCGTATACGTCCCAGCCTTGTATTGCTTCGGTCTCGTTTAGCGTACAAGTCCCAGCCGCCTATGGCTTCGGCCTCGATATGCGTACGAGTTCCTGCCGCGAATTGGTTCGGTTTCGTCGAGCGTACAAGTTGCAGCCGTGTATTGCTTCGGTCACTTTAAGCGTACAATTTCCAGGCACATTTTGCTTCGGTCTCGTTTAGCGTACAAGTCCCAGCCGCGTATGGCTTCGGCCTCGTTATGCTTACAAGTTCCAGCCGCGTATTGCTTCGGTCTCGTCGATTGTACAAGTTCCAGCCGGGTTTTGCTTCGGCCTCGTTATGCGTACAAGTTCCAGCCGCGTATTACTTCGGTCTCGGCGCGTGTACGAGTTCCTGCCGCGAATTGCTTCGGTCTCGATTAGCGTACAAGTTCCAACAGCGTATTGCTTCGGTCTCGTTTAGCGTACAAGTTCCAGCAGCGTATAGCTTCGGTCTCGTCGAGCGTACAAGTTCCAACAGCGTATTGCTTCGGTCTCGTTGTGCGTACAAGTTACAGCCGCGTATTGCTTCGGTTTCGATGTGCGTATAAGTTCTAGCCGCGTATTGCTTCGGCCTCGTTGTGCTTACAAGTTCCAGCCGCGTATTGCTTCGGTCTCGTTGTGCGTACAGGTTCCAGCCGCGTATTGCCTCGGTCTCGTCGAGCGTACAAGTTCCAGCCGCGTTTTGCTTCGGTCTCTTCGAGCGTACAAGTTCCAGCCGCGTATTGCTTCGGTCTCGTCGAGCGTACAAGTTCCAGCCGCGTGTTGCTCCGGTCTCGTTTCGCGTACTAGTTTCAGCCTCGTATTGCTTCGGTCTCGTAGAGCGTACAAGTTCCAGCAGCGTATTATTTCGGTCTCGTCGAGCGTACAAGTTCGAGCAGCGTATTGCTTCGATCTCGTCGAGCGGACAAGTTCCAGCCGCGTATTTCTTCGGTCTCGTCAAGCGTACAAGTTCCAGCCGGGTATTGCTTCGGTCTCGTTTACCGTACAAGTTCCAGTAGCGTATTGCCTCGGTCTCGTCGAGCGTACAAGTTCCAGCCGCGTATTGCTTCGGTCTCGTCGAGCGTGCAAGTACCAGCCGCGTTTTGCTTCGGTCTCGGTATGCGAACAAGTTCCAGCCGCGTATTGCTTCGGTCTTGTGGAGTGTACAAGTTCCAGCCGCGTATTGCTTCGGTCTCGATGTGCGTCCAAGTTCCAGCCGCGTATTGCTTCGACCTCGTTATGCGTACAAGTTCCAGCCGCGTATTGCTTCGGTCTCGTCGAGCGTACAATTTCCAGCCGCGTATTGCTTCGGTCTCGTTTACCGTACAAGTTCGAGCAGCGTATTGCTTCGATCTCGTCGAGCGGACAAGTTCCAGCCGCGTATTTCTTCGGTCTCGTCAAGCGTACAAGTTCCAGCCGGGTATTGCTTCGGTCTCGTCGAGCGTATACAAGTTCCAGTCGCGTAATGCTTCGCTCTCGTTATGCGTGCACGTTCTAGCCGCGTCATGCTTCGGTTTCGTCGAGCGTACAAGTTCCAGCCGCGTATTGCTTCGGTCTCGTTTACCGTACAAGTTCCAGCAGCGTATTGCCTCGGTCTCGTCGAGCGTACAAGTTCCAGCCGCGTTTTGCTTCGGTCTCTTCGAGCGTACAAGTTCCAGCCGCGTATTGCTTCGGTCTCGTCGAGCGTACAAGTTCCAGCAGCGTATTATTTCGGTCTCGTCGAGCGGACAATTTCCAGCCGCGTATTGCTTCGGTCTCGTTTACCGTACAAGTTCGAGCAGCGTATTGCTTCGATCTCGTCGAGCGGACAAGTTCCAGCCGCGTATTGCTTCGGTCTCGTTTACCGTACAAGTTCCAGCAGCGTATTGCTTCGGTCTCGTCGCGCGTACAAGTTGCAGCCGCGGATTGCTTCGGTCACTTTAAGCGTACAATTTCCGGGCACGTTTTGCTTCGGTCTCGTTTAGCGTACATGTTGCAGCCGCGTATTGCTTCGGTATCGTTTAGCGTGCAAATTTCAACAGCGTATTGCTTCGATCTCGTCGAGCGGACAAGTTCCAGCCGCGTATTGCTTCGGTCTCGTTTACCGTACAAGTTCCAGCATCGTATTGCTTCGGTCTCGTCGCGCGTACAAGTTCCAGCCGCGTGTTGCTTCGGTCTCGTCAAGCGTACAAGTTCCAGCCGGGTATTGCTTCGGGCTCGTTGAGCGTACAAGTTCCAGCCGCGTGTTGCTTCAATCTCGTTATGCGTTCAAGTTCCAGCCGCGTATTTCTTCGGTCTCGTCAAGCGTACAAGTTCCAGCCGCGTATTGCTTCGGTCTCGTTTACCGTACAAGTTCGAGCAGCGTATTGCTTCGATCTCGTCGAGCGGACAAGTTCCAGCCGCGTATTTCTTCGGTCTCGTCAAGCGTACAAGTTCCAGCCGGGTATTGCTTCGGTCTCGTCGAGCGTATACAAGTTCCAGTCGCGTAATGCTTCGCTCTCGTTATGCGTGCACGTTCTAGCCGCGTCATGCTTCGGTTTCGTCGAGCGTACAAGTTCCAGCCGCGTATTGCTTCGGTCTCGTTTACCGTACAAGTTCCAGCAGCGTATTGCCTCGGTCTCGTCGAGCGTACAAGTTCCAGCCGCGTTTTGCTTCGGTCTCTTCGAGCGTACAAGTTCCAGCCGCGTATTGCTTCGGTCTCGTCGAGCGTACAAGTTCCAGCAGCGAATTATTTCGGTCTCGTCGAGCGGACAATTTCCAGCCGCGTATTGCTTCGGTCTCGTTTACCGTACAAGTTCGAGCAGCGTATTGCTTCGATCTCGTCGAGCGGACAAGTTCCAGCCGCGTATTGCTTCGGTCTCGTTTACCGTACAAGTTCCAGCAGCGTATTGCTTCGGTCTCGTCGCGCGTACAAGTTGCAGCCGCGGATTGCTTCGGTCACTTTAAGCGTACAATTTCCGGGCACGTTTTGCTTCGGTCTCGTTTAGCGTACATGTTGCAGCCGCGTATTGCTTCGGTATCGTTTAGCGTGCAAATTTCAACAGCGTATTGCTTCGATCTCGTCGAGCGGACAAGTTCCAGCCGCGTATTGCTTCGGTCTCGTTTACCGTACAAGTTCCAGCATCGTATTGCTTCGGTCTCGTCGCGCGTACAAGTTCCAGCCGCGTGTTGCTTCGGTCTCGTCAAGCGTACAAGTTCCAGCCGGGTATTGCTTCGGGCTCGTTGAGCGTACAAGTTCCAGCCGCGTGTTGCTTCAATCTCGTTATGCGTTCAAGTTCCAGCCGCGTATTTCTTCGGTCTCGTCAAGCGTACAAGTTCCAGCCGGGTATTGCTTCGGTCTCGTCGAGCGTATACAAGTTCCAGCCGCGTAATGCTCCGCTCTCGTTATGCGTGCAAGTTCTAGCCGCTGTCATGCTTCGGTTTCGTCGAGCGTACAAGTTCTAGCCGCGTATTGCTTCGGTATCGTTTAGCGTGCAAATTTCAACAGTGTATTGCTTCGATCTCGTCGAGCGGACAAGTTCCAGCCGCGTATTGCTTCGGTCTCGTCGAGCGTACAATTTCCAGCTGCGTATTGCTTCGGTCTCGTTTACCGTACAAGTTCGAGCAGCGTATTGCCTCGGTCTCGTCGAGCGTACAAGTTCCAGCCGCGTTTTGCCTCGGTCTCTTCGAGCGTACAAGTTCCAGCCGCGTATTGCTTCGGTCTCGTCGAGCGTACAAGTTCCAGCCGCGTGATGCTTCGGTCTCGTCGAGCGTACAAGTTCCAGCCGCGTATTGCTTCGGTCTCGTCGAGCGTGCAAGTACCAGCCGCGTTTTGCTTCGGTCTCGGTATGCGAACAAGTTCCAGCCGCGTATTGCTTCGGTCTTGTGGAGTGTACAAGTCCTAGCCGCGTATTGCTTCCCTATCATTGTGCGTCCAAGTTCCAGCCACGTATTGCTTCGGTCTCGTTGTGCGTATAGGTTCCAGCCGCGTGTTGCTTCGGTCTCGTAGAGCGTTCAAGTTCCAGCAGCGTATTATTTCGGTCTCGTCGAGCGTACAAGTTCCAGCCGCGAATTGCTTCGGCCTCGTTATGCGTGCAAGTTCCAGCCGCGTATTGCTTCGGTATCGTTATGCGTACAAGTTCCAACAGCGTATTGCTTCGGTCTCGTCGAGTGTAAACGTTCCACCCGCGTGTTGCTTTGGTATCGTTATGCGTACACGTCCCAGCCTTGTATTGCTTCGGTCTCGTTTAGCGTACAAGTCCCAGCCGCCTATGGCTTCGGCCTCGATATGCGTACGAGTTCCTGCCGCGAATTGGTTCGGTCTGGTCGAGCGTACAAGTTGCAGCCGTGTATTGCTTCGGTCACTTTAAGCGTACAATTTCCAGGCACATTTTGCTTCGGTCTCGTTTAGCGTACAAGTCCCAGCCGCGTATTGCTTCGGTCTCGTCGAGCGTACAAGTTCCAGCCGCGTATTGCTTCGGTCTTGTCGAGTGTACAAGTTCCAGCCGCGTATTGCTTCGTTCTCGATGTGCGTCCAAGTTCCAGCCACGTATTGCTTCGGTATCGATACGCGTACAAGTTACAGGCGCGTATTGCTTCGGTCTCGTTTAGCGTACAAGTTCCAGCAGCGTATAGCTTCGGTCTCGTCGAGCGTACAAGTTCCAACAGCGTATTGCTTCGGTCTCGTTGTGCGTACAAGTTACAGCCGCGTATTGCTTCGGTTTCGTTGTGCGTATAAGTTCTAGCCGCGTATTGCTTCGGCCTCGTTGTGCTTACAAGTTCCAGCCGCGTATTGCTTCGGTCTCGTTGTGCGTACAGGTTCCAGCCGCGTATTGCCTCGGTCTCGTCGAGCGTACAAGTTCCAGCCGCGTTTTGCTTCGGTCTCTTCGAGCGTACAAGTTCCAGCCGCGTATTGCTTCGGTCTCGTCGAGCGTACAAGTTCCAGCCGCGTGTTGCTCCGGTCTCGTTTCGCGTACTAGTTTCAGCCTCGTATTGCTTCGGTCTCGTAGAGCGTACAAGTTCCAGCAGCGTATTATTTCGGTCTCGTCGAGCGTACAAGTTCGAGCAGCGTATTGCTTCGATCTCGTCGAGCGGACAAGTTCCAGCCGCGTATTTCTTCGGTCTCGTCAAGCGTACAAGTTCCAGCCGGGTATTGCTTCGGTCTCGTTTACCGTACAAGTTCCAGTAGCGTATTGCCTCGGTCTCGTCGAGCGTACAAGTTCCAGCTGCGTATTGCTTCGGTCTCGTCGAGCGTGCAAGTACCAGCCGCGTTTTGCTTCGGTCTCGGTATGCGAACAAGTTCCAGCCGCGTATTGCTTCGGTCTTGTGGAGTGTACAAGTTCCAGCCGCGTATTGCTTCGGTCTCGATGTGCGTCCAAGTTCCAGCCGCGTATTGCTTCGACCTCGTTATGCGTACAAGTTCCAGCCGCGTATTGCTTCGGTCTCGTCGAGCGTACAATTTCCAGCCGCGTATTGCTTCGGTCTCGTTTACCGTACAAGTTCGAGCAGCGTATTGCTTCGATCTCGTCGAGCGGACAAGTTCCAGCCGCGTATTTCTTCGGTCTCGTCAAGCGTACAAGTTCCAGCCGGGTATTGCTTCGGTCTCGTCGAGCGTATACAAGTTCCAGCCGCGTAATGCTTCGCTCTCGTTATGCGTGCAAGTTCTAGCCGCGTCATGCTTCGGTTTCGTCGAGCGTACAAGTTCCAGCCATGTATTGCTTCGGTCTCGTTTACCGTACAAGTTCCAGCAGCGTATTGCCTCGGTCTCGTCGAGCGTACAAGTTCCAGCCGCGTTTTGCTTCGGTCTCTTCGAGCGTACAAGTTCCAGCCGCGTATTGCTTCGGTCTCGTCGAGCGTACAAGTTCCAGCAGCGTATTATTTCGGTCTCGTCGAGCGGACAATTTCCAGCCGCGTATTGCTTCGGTCTCGTTTACCGTACAAGTTCGAGCAGCGTATTGCTCCGATCTCGTCGAGCGGACAAGTTCCAGCCGCGTATTGCTTCGGTCTCGTTTACCGTACAAGTTCCAGCAGCGTATTGCTTCGGTCTCGTCGCGCGTACAAGTTCCAGCCGCGTATTGCTTCGGTCACTTTAAGCGTACAATTTCCGGGCACGTTTTGCTTCGGTCTCGTTTAGCGTACATGTTGCAGCCGCGTATTGCTTCGGTATCGTTTAGCGTGCAAATTTCAACAGCGTATCGCTTCGATCTCGTCGAGCGGACAAGTTCCAGCCGCGTATTGCTTCCGTCTCGTTTACCGTACAAGTTCCAGCATCGTATTGCTTCGGTCTCGTCGCGCGTACAAGTTCCAGCCGCGTGTTGCTTCGGTCTCGCAAAGCGTACAAGTGCCAGCCGGGTATTGCTTCGGGCTCGTTGAGCGTACAAGTTCCAGCCGCGTGTTGCTTCAATCTCGTTATGCGTGCAAGTTCCAGCCGCGTATTTCTTCGGTCTCGTCAAGCGTACAAGTTCCATCCGGGTATTGCTTAAATCTCGTCGAGCGTACAAGTCCGAGCCGCGTATTGCTTCGGTCTCGTTATTCGTGCAAGTTCCAGCCGCGTATTGCTTCGGTCTCGTCGAGCGAACAAGTTCCAGCCGCGTAATGCTTCGCTCTCGTTATGCGTGCAAGTTCTAGCCGCGTCATGCTTCGGTTTCGTCGAGCGTACAAGTTCCAGCCGCGTATTGCTTCGGTCTCGTTATTCGTGCAAGTTCCAGCCGCGTTTTGCTTCGGTCTCTTCGAGCGTACAAGTTCCAGCCGCGTATTGCTTCGGTCTCGTCGAGCGTACAAGTTCCAGCCGCGAGTTGCTCCGGTCTCGTTTCGCGTACTAGTTTCAGCCTCGTATTGCTTCGGTCTCGTAGAGCGTACAAGTTCCAGCAGCGTATTATTTCGGTCTCGTCGAGCGTACAAGTTCGAGCAGCGTATTGCTTCGATCTCGTCGAGCGGACAAGTTCCAGCCGCGTATTTCTTCGGTCTCGTCAAGCGTACAAGTTCCAGCCGGGTATTGCTTCGGTCTCGTTTACCGTACAAGTTCCAGTAGCCTATTGCCTCGGTCTCGTCGAGCGTACAAGTTCCAGCCGCGTATTGCTTCGGTCTCGTCGAGCGTGCAAGTACCAGCCGCGTTTTGCTTCGGTCTCGGTATGCGAACACGTTCCAGCCGCGTATTGCTTCGGTCTTGTGGAGTGTACAAGTTCCAGCCGCGTATTGCTTCGGTCTTGATGTGCGTCCAAGTTCCAGCCGCGTATTGCTTCGACCTCGTTATGCGTACAAGTTCCAGCCGCGTATTGCTTCGGTCTCGTCGAGCGTACAATTTCCAGCCGCGTATTGCTTCGGTCTCGTTTACCGTACAAGTTCGAGCAGCGTATTGCTTCGATCTCGTCGAGCGGACAAGTTCCAGCCGCGTATTTCTTCGGTCTCGTCAAGCGTACAAGTTCCAGCCGGGTATTGCTTCGGTCTCGTCGAGCGTATACAAGTTCCAGCCGCGTAATGCTTCGCTCTCGTTATGCGTGCAAGTTCTAGCCGCGTCATGCTTCGGTTTCGTCGAGCGTACAAGTTCCAGCCATGTATTGCTTCGGTCTCGTTTACCGTACAAGTTCCAGCAGCGTATTGCCTCGGTCTCGTCGAGCGTACAAGTTCCAGCCGCGTTTTGCTTCGGTCTCTTCGAGCGTACAAGTTCCAGCCGCGTATTGCTTCGGTCTCGTCGAGCGTACAAGTTCCAGCAGCGTATTATTTCGGTCTCGTCGAGCGGACAATTTCCAGCCGCGTATTGCTTCGGTCTCGTTTACCGTACAAGTTCGAGCAGCGTATTGCTCCGATCTCGTCGAGCGGACAAGTTCCAGCCGCGTATTGCTTCGGTCTCGTTTACCGTACAAGTTCCAGCAGCGTATTGCTTCGGTCTCGTCGCGCGTACAAGTTCCAGCCGCGTATTGCTTCGGTCACTTTAAGCGTACAATTTCCGGGCACGTTTTGCTTCGGTCTCGTTTAGCGTACATGTTGCAGCCGCGTATTGCTTCGGTATCGTTTAGCGTGCAAATTTCAACAGCGTATTGCTTCGATCTCGTCGAGCGGACAAGTTCCAGCCGCGTATTGCTTCCGTCTCGTTTACCGTACAAGTTCCAGCATCGTATTGCTTCGGTCTCGTCGCGCGTACAAGTTCCAGCCGCGTGTTGCTTCGGTCTCGCAAAGCGTACAAGTGCCAGCCGGGTATTGCTTCGGGCTCGTTGAGCGTACAAGTTCCAGCCGCGTGGTGCTTCAATCTCGTTATGCGTGCAAGTTCCAGCCGCGTATTTCTTCGGTCTCGTCAAGCGTACAAGTTCCAGCCGGGTATTGCTTAAATCTCGTCGAGCGTACAAGTCCGAGCCGCGTATTGCTTCGGTCTCGTTATTCGTGCAAGTTCCAGCCGCGTATTGCTTCGGTCTCGTCGAGCGAACAAGTTCCAGCCGCGTAATGCTTCGCTCTCGTTATGCGTGCAAGTTCTAGCCGCGTCATGCTTCGGTTTCGTCGAGCGTACAAGTTCCAGCCGCGTATTGCATCGGTATCGTTACGCGTACAAGTTCCAGCCGCGTATCGCTTCGGTCTCGTCGAGCATACAAGTTCCAGCCGCGTATTTCTTCGGTCTCGTCGGACGTACAAGTCCCAGCCGCGTGTTGCTTCGGTCTCGTTATGCGTGCAAGTTCCAGCCGCGTATTGCTTCGGTCTCGTCAAGCGTACAAGTTCGTACAAGCGTAAACGTTCCACCCGCGTGTTGCTTTGGTATCGTTATGCGTACACGTCCCAGCCTTGTATTGCTTCGGTCTCGTTTAGCGTACAAGTCCCAGCCGCCTATGGCTTCGGCCTCGATATGCGTACGAGTTCCTGCCGCGAATTGGTTCGGTTTCGTCGAGCGTACAAGTTCCAGCCGTGTATTGCTTCGGTCACTTTAAGCGTACAATTTCCAGGCACATTTTGCTTCGGTCTCGTTTAGCGTACAAGTCCCAGCCGCGTATGGCTTCGGCCTCGTTATGCTTACAAGTTCCAGCCGCGTATTGCTTCGGTCTCGTCGATTGTACAAGTTCCAGCCGGGTTTTGCTTCGGCCTCGTTATGCGTACAAGTTCCAGCCGCGTATTACTTCGGTCTCGGCGCGTGTACGAGTTCCTGCCGCGAATTGCTTCGGTCTCGATTAGCGTACAAGTTCCAACAGCGTATTGCTTCGGTCTCGTTTAGCGTACAAGTTCCAGCAGCGTATAGCTTCGGTCTCGTCGAGCGTACAAGTTCCAACAGCGTATTGCTTCGGTCTCGTTGTGCGTACAAGTTACAGCCGCGTATTGCTTCGGTTTCGATGTGCGTATAAGTTCTAGCCGCGTATTGCTTCGGCCTCGTTAAGCTTACAAGTTCCAGCCGCGTATTGCTTCGGTCTCGTTGTGCGTACAGGTTCCAGCCGCGTATTGCCTCGGTCTCGTCGAGCGTACAAGTTCCAGCCGCGTTTTGCTTCGGTCTCTTCGAGCGTACAAGTTCCAGCCGCGTATTGCTTCGGTCTCGTCGAGCGTACAAGTTCCAGCCGCGTGTTGCTCCGGTCTCGTTTCGCGTACTAGTTTCAGCCTCGTATTGCTTCGGTCTCGTAGAGCGTACAAGTTCCAGCAGCGTATTATTTCGGTCTCGTCGAGCGTACAAGTTCGAGCAGCGTATTGCTTCGATCTCGTCGAGCGGACAAGTTCCAGCCGCGTATTTCTTCGGTCTCGTCAAGCGTACAAGTTCCAGCCGGGTATTGCTTCGGTCTCCTTTACCGTACAAGTTCCAGTAGCGTATTGCCTCGGTCTCGTCGAGCGTACAAGTTCCAGCCGCGTATTGCTTCGGTCTCGTCGAGCGTGCAAGTACCAGCCGCGTTTTGCTTCGGTCTCGGTATGCGAACAAGTTCCAGCCGCGTATTGCTTCGGTCTTGTGGAGTGTACAAGTTCCAGCCGCGTATTGCTTCGGTCTCGATGTGCGTCCAAGTTCCAGCCGCGTATTGCTTCGACCTCGTTATGCGTACAAGTTCCAGCCGCGTATTGCTTCGGTCTCGTCGAGCGTACAATTTCCAGCCGCGTATTGCTTCGGTCTCGTTTACCGTACAAGTTCGAGCAGCGTATTGCTTCGATCTCGTCGAGCGGACAAGTTCCAGCCGCGTATTTCTTCGGTCTCGTCAAGCGTACAAGTTCCAGCCGGGTATTGCTTCGGTCTCGTCGAGCGTATACAAGTTCCAGTCGCGTAATGCTTCGCTCTCGTTATGCGTGCACGTTCTAGCCGCGTCATGCTTCGGTTTCGTCGAGCGTACAAGTTCCAGCCGCGTATTGCTTCGGTCTCGTTTACCGTACAAGTTCCAGCAGCGTATTGCCTCGGTCTCGTCGAGCGTACAAGTTCCAGCCGCGTTTTGCTTCGGTCTCTTCGAGCGTACAAGTTCCAGCCGCGTATTGCTTCGGTCTCGTCGAGCGTACAAGTTCCAGCAGCGTATTATTTCGGTCTCGTCGAGCGGACAATTTCCACCCGCGTATTGCTTCGGTCTCGTTTACCGTACAAGTTCGAGCAGCGTATTGCTTCGATCTCGTCGAGCGGACAAGTTCCAGCCGCGTATTGCTTCGGTCTCGTTTACCGTACAAGTTCCAGCAGCGTATTGCTTCGGTCTCGTCGCGCGTACAAGTTGCAGCCGCGGATTGCTTCGGTCACTTTAAGCGTACAATTTCCGGGCACGTTTTGCTTCGGTCTCGTTTAGCGTACATGTTGCAGCCGCGTATTGCTTCGGTATCGTTTAGCGTGCAAATTTCAACAGCGTATTGCTTCGATCTCGTCGAGCGGACAAGTTCCAGCCGCGTATTGCTTCGGTCTCGTTTACCGTACAAGTTCCAGCATCGTATTGCTTCGGTCTCGTCGCGCGTACAAGTTCCAGCCGCGTGTTGCTTCGGTCTCGTCAAGCGTACAAGTTCCAGCCGGGTATTGCTTCGGGCTCGTTGAGCGTACAAGTTCCAGCCGCGTGTTGCTTCAATCTCGTTATGCGTTCAAGTTCCAGCCGCGTGTTGCTTCGGTCTCGTTATGCGTACAAGTTCCAGCCGCGTATTTCTTCGGTCTCGTCGAGCGTACAAGTCCCAGCCGCGTATTGCTTTGGTCTCGTTATGCGTACAAGATCCAGCCGAGTATTTCTTCGGTCTCGTCGAGCGTAAAGTTCCAGCCGCGTATTGCTTCGGTCACGCCTAGCGTGCAAGTACCAGCCGCGTTTTGCTTCGGTCTCGGAATGCGAACAAGTTCCAGCCGCGTATTGCTTCGGTCTCGTTTACCGTACAAGTTCCAGCAGCGTATTGCTTCGGTCTCGTCGCGCGTACAAGTTCCAGCCGCGTATTGCTTCGGTCACTTTAAGCGTACAATTTCCGGGCACGTTTTGCTTCGGTCTCGTTTAGCGTACATGTTGCAGCCGCGTATTGCTTCGGTATCGTTTAGCGTGCAAATTTCAACAGCGTATTGCTTCGATCTCGTCGAGCGGACAAGTTCCAGCCGCGTATTGCTTCGGTCTCGTTTACCGTACAAGTTCCAGCATCGTATTGCTTCGGTCTCGTCGCGCGTACAAGTTCCAGCCGCGTGTTGCTTCGGTCTCGCAAAGCGTACAAGTGCCAGCCGGGTATTGCTTCGGGCTCGTTGAGCGTACAAGTTCCAGCCGCGTGTTGCTTCAATCTCGTTATGCGTGCAAGTTCCAGCCGCGTATTTCTTCGGTCTCGTCAAGCGTACAAGTTCCAGCCGGGTATTGCTTAAATCTCGTCGAGCGTACAAGTCCGAGCCGCGTATTGCTTCGGTCTCGTTATTCGTGCAAGTTCCAGCCGCGTATTGCTTCGGTCTCGTCGAGCGAACAAGTTCCAACCGCGTAATGCTTCGCTCTCGTTATGCGTGCAAGTTCTAGCCGCGTCATGCTTCGGTTTCGTCGAGCGTACAAGTTCCAGCCGCGTATTGCATCGGTATCGTTACGCGTACAAGTTCCAGCCGCGTATTGCTTCGGTCTCGTCAAGCATACAAGTTCCAGCCGCGTATTTCTTCGGTCTCGTCGGACGTACAAGTCCCAGCCGCGTGTTGCTTCGGTCTCGTTATGCGTGTAAGTTCCAGCCGCGTATTGCTTCGGTCTCGTCAAGCGTACAAGTTCCAGCCGCGTGTTGCTTCGGTCTCGTTATGCGTACAAGTTCCAGCCGCGTATTTCTTCGGTCTCGTCGAGCGTACAAGTCCCAGCGGCGTATTGCTTTGGTCTCGTTATGCGTACAAGATCCAGCCGAGTATTTCTTCGGTCTCGTTATGCGTGCAAGTTCCAGCCGCGTATTGCTTCAGTCTCGTCAAGCGTACAAGTTCCAGCGCGTGTTGCTTCGGTCTCGTTGAGCGTGCAAGTTCCAGATGCGGATTGCGTCGGTCTCATTATGCGTACAAGTTCCAGCCGCGTATTGCTTCGGTCTCGATATGCGTACAAGTCCTAGCCGTGTATTGCTTCGATCTCGTTATGCGTGCAAGTTCCAGCCGCGTATTGCTTTGGTCTCGTTATGCGTGCAAGTTCCAGCCGCGTATTTCTTCGGTCTCGACGAGCGCACAAGTCCCAGCCGCAAATTGCTATTGTCTCGTTATGCGTACAAGTCCTAGCCGTGTATTGCTTCGGCCTCGTTATGCGTGCAAGTTCCAGCCGCGTATTGCTTCGGTCTCGTCGAGCGTACAAGTCCCAGCCGCGTATTGCTTCGGTCTCGATATGCGTACAAGTCCCTGCCGCGTATTGCTTTGTCTCGTTACGCGTACAAGTCCTAGCCGCGTATTGCTTCCCTATCATTGTGCGTGCAAGTTCCAGCCGCGTATTGCTTCGGTCTCGTCGAGCGTACAAGTTCCAGCCGCGTATTGCTTTGGTCTTGTCGAGTGTACAAGTTCCAGCCGCGTGTTGCTTCGTTCTCGATGTGCGTCCAAGTTCCAGCCACGTATTGCTTCGGTCTCGTTGTGCGTATAGGTTCCAGCCGCGTGTTGCTTCGGTCTCGTAGAGCGTTCAAGTTCCAGCAGCGTATTATTTCGGTCTCGTCGAGCGTACAAGTTCCAGCCGCGAATTGCTTCGGCCTCGTTATGCGTGCAAGTTCCAGCCGCGTATTGCTTCGGTATCGTTATGCGTACAAGTTCCAACCGCGTATTGCTTCGGTCTCGTCGAGTGTAAACGTTCCACCCGCGTGTTGCTTTGGTATCGTTATGCGTACACGTCCCAGCCTTGTATTGCTTCGGTCTCGTTTAGCGTACAAGTCCCAGCCGCCTATGGCTTCGGCCTCGATATGCGTACGAGTTCCTGCCGCGAATTGGTTCGGTTTCGTCGAGCGTACAAGTTGCAGCCGCGTATTGCTTCGGTCACTTTAAGCGTACAATTTCCGGGCACGTTTTGCTTCGGTCTCGTTTAGCGTACATGTTGCAGCCGCGTATTGCTTCGGTATCGTTTAGCGTGCAAATTTCAACAGCGTATTGCTTCGATCTCGTTGAGCGGACAAGTTCCAGCCGCGTATTGCTTCGGTCTCGTTTACCGTACAAGTTCCAGCCGCGTAATGCTTCGGTTTCGTCGAGCGTACAAGTTCTAGCCGCGTATTGCTTCGGTATCGTTTAGCGTGCAAATTTCAACAGCGTATTGCTTCGATCTCGTCGAGCGGACAAGTTCCAGCCGCGTATTGCTTCGGTCTCGTCGAGCGTACAATTTCCAGCTGCGTATTGCTTCGGTCTCGTTTACCGTACAAGTTCCAGCAGCGTATTGCCTGGGTCTCGTCGAGCGTACAAGTTCCAGCCGCGTTTTGCTTCGGTCTCTTCGAGCGTACAAGTTCCAGCCGCGTATTGCTTCGGTCTCGTCGAGCGTACAAGTTCCAGCCGCGTGATGCTTCGGTCTCGTCGAGCGTACAAGTTCCAGCCGCGTAATTCTTCGGTCTCGTCGGACGTACAAGTCCCAGCCGCGTGTTGCTTCGGTCTCGTTATGCGTGCAAGTTCTATCCGCGTATTGCTTCGGTCTCGTCAAGCGTACAAGTTCCAGCCGCGTGTTGCTTCGGTCTCGTTATGCGTACAAGTTCCAGCCGCGTATCTCTTCGGTCTCGTCGAGCGTACAAGTCACAGCCGCGTATTGCTTTGGTCTCGTTATGCGTACAAGATCCAGCCGAGTAATTCTTCGGTCTCGTCGAGCGTTCAGGTCCCAGCCGCGTATTGCTTCGTTCTCATTATGCGTACAAGTTCCAACCGCGTGTTGCTTCGGTCTCGTTATGCGTACAAGTTCCAGCCGCGTATCTCTTCGGTCTCGTTATGCGTGCAAGTTCCAGCCGCGTATTTCTTCGGTCTCGTCGAGCGTACAAGTTCCAGCCGCGTGTTGCTTCGGTCTCGTCGAGCGGACAAGTTCCAGCCGCGTATTGCTTCGGTCTCGTTTACCGTACAAGTTCCAGCAGCGTATTGCTTCGGTCTCGTCGCGCGTACAAGTTGCAGCCGCGTATTGCTTCGGTCACCTTAAGCGTACAATTTCCGGGCACGTTTTGCTTCGGTCTCGTTTAGCGTACATGTTGCAGCCGCGTATTGCTTCGGTATCGTTTAGCGTGCAAATTTCAACAGCGTATTGCTTAAATCTCGTCGAGCGTACAAGTCCGAGCCGCGTATTGCTTCGGTCTCGTTATTCGTGAAAGTTCCAGCCGCGTTTTGCTTCGGTCTCTTCGAGCGTACAAGTTCCAGCCGCGTATTGCTTCGGCCTCGTCGAGCGTACAAGTTCCAGCCGCGAGTTGCTCCGGTCTCGTTTCGCGTACTAGTTTCAGCCTCGTATTGCTTCGGTCTCGTAGAGCGTACAAGTTCCAGCAGCGTATTATTTCGGTCTCGTCGAGCGTACAAGTTCGAGCAGCGTATTGCTTCGATCTCGTCGAGCGGACAAGTTCCAGCCGCGTATTTCTTCGGTCTCGTCAAGCGTACAAGTTCCAGCCGGGTATTGCTTCGGTCTCGTTTACCGTACAAGTTCCAGTAGCCTATTGCCTCGGTCTCGTCGAGCGTACAAGTTCCAGCCGCGTATTGCTTCGGTCTCGTCGAGCGTGCAAGTACCAGCCGCGTTTTGCTTCGGTCTCGGTATGCGAACACGTTCCAGCCGCGTATTGCTTCGGTCTTGTGGAGTGTACAAGTTCCAGCCGCGTATTGCTTCGGTCTTGATGTGCGTCCAAGTTCCAGCCGCGTATTGCTACGACCTCGTTATGCGTACAAGTTCCAGCCGCGTATTGCTTCGGTCTCGTCGAGCGTACAATTTCCAGCCGCGTATTGCTTCGGTCTCGTTTACCGTACAAGTTCGAGCAGCGTATTGCTTCGATCTCGTCGAGCGGACAAGTTCCAGCCGCGTATTTCTTCGGTCTCGTCAAGCGTACAAGTTCCAGCCGGGTATTGCTTCGGTCTCGTCGAGCGTATACAAGTTCCAGCCGCGTAATGCTTCGCTCTCGTTATGCGTGCAAGTTCTAGCCGCGTCATGCTTCGGTTTCGTCGAGCGTACAAGTTCCAGCCATGTATTGCTTCGGTCTCGTTTACCGTACAAGTTCCAGCAGCGTATTGCCTCGGTCTCGTCGAGCGTACAAGTTCCAGCCGCGTTTTGCTTCGGTCTCTTCGAGCGTACAAGTTCCAGCCGCGTATTGCTTCGGTCTCGTCGAGCGTACAAGTTCCAGCAGCGTATTATTTCGGTCTCGTCGAGCGGACAATTTCCAGCCGCGTATTGCTTCGGTCTCGTTTACCGTACAAGTTCGAGCAGCGTATTGCTCCGATCTCGTCGAGCGGACAAGTTCCAGCCGCGTATTGCTTCGGTCTCGTTTACCGTACAAGTTCCAGCAGCGTATTGCTTCGGTCTCGTCGCGCGTACAAGTTCCAGCCGCGTATTGCTTCGGTCACTTTAAGCGTACAATTTCCGGGCACGTTTTGCTTCGGTCTCGTTTAGCGTACATGTTGCAGCCGCGTATTGCTTCGGTATCGTTTAGCGTGCAAATTTCAACAGCGTATTGCTTCGATCTCGTCGAGCGGACAAGTTCCAGCCGCGTATTGCTTCCGTCTCGTTAACCGTACAAGTTCCAGCATCGTATTGCTTCGGTCTCGTCGCGCGTACAAGTTCCAGCCGCGTGTTGCTTCGGTCTCGCAAAGCGTACAAGTGCCAGCCGGGTATTGCTTCGGGCTCGTTGAGCGTACAAGTTCCAGCCGCGTGTTGCTTCAATCTCGTTATGCGTGCAAGTTCCAGCCGCGTATTTCTTCGGTCTCGTCAAGCGTACAAGTTCCAGCCGGGTATTGCTTAAATCTCGTCGAGCGTACAAGTCCGAGCCGCGTATTGCTTCGGTCTCGTTATTCGTGCAAGTTCCAGCCGCGTATTGCTTCGGTCTCGTCGAGCGAACAAGTTCCAGCCGCGTAATGCTTCGCTCTCGTTATGCGTGCAAGTTCTAGCCGCGTCATGCTTCGGTTTCGTCGAGCGTACAAGTTCCAGCCGCGTATTGCTTCGGTCTCGTTATTCGTGCAAGTTCCAGCCGCGTTTTGCTTCGGTCTCTTCGAGCGTACAAGTTCCAGCCGCGTATTGCTTCGGTCTCGTCGAGCGTACAAGTTCCAGCCGCGAGTTGCTCCGGTCTCGTTTCGCGTACTAGTTTCAGCCTCGTATTGCTTCGGTCTCGTAGAGCGTACAAGTTCCAGCAGCGTATTATTTCGGTCTCGTCGAGCGTACAAGTTCGAGCAGCGTATTGCTTCGATCTCGTCGAGCGGACAAGTTCCAGCCGCGTATTTCTTCGGTCTCGTCAAGCGTACAAGTTCCAGTCGGGTATTGCTTCGGTCTCGTTTACCGTACAAGTTCCAGTAGCCTATTGCCTCGGTCTCGTCGAGCGTACAAGTTCCAGCCGCGTATTGCTTCGGTCTCGTCGAGCGTGCAAGTACCAGCCGCGTTTTGCTTCGGTCTCGGTATGCGAACACGTTCCAGCCGCGTATTGCTTCGGTCTTGTGGAGTGTACAAGTTCCAGCCGCGTATTGCTTCGGTCTTGATGTGCGTCCAAGTTCCAGCCGCGTATTGCTTCGACCTCGTTATGCGTACAAGTTCCAGCCGCGTATTGCTTCGGTCTCGTCGAGCGTACAATTTCCAGCCGCGTATTGCTTCGGTCTCGTCGAGCGTACAATTTCCAGCCGCGTATTGCTTCGGTCTCGTTTACCGTACAAGTTCGAGCAGCGTATTGCTTCGATCTCGTCGAGCGGACAAGTTCCAGCCGCGTATTTCTTCGGTCTCGTCAAGCGTACAAGTTCCAGCCGGGTATTGCTTCGGTCTCGTCGAGCGTATACAAGTTCCAGCCGCGTAATGCTTCGCTCTCGTTATGCGTGCAAGTTCTAGCCGCGTCATGCTTCGGTTTCGTCGAGCGTACAAGTTCCAGCCATGTATTGCTTCGGTCTCGTTTACCGTACAAGTTCCAGCAGCGTATTGCCTCGGTCTCGTCGAGCGTACAAGTTCCAGCCGCGTTTTGCTTCGGTCTCTTCGAGCGTACAAGTTCCAGCCGCGTATTGCTTCGGTCTCGTCGAGCGTACAAGTTCCAGCAGCGTATTATTTCGGTCTCGTCGAGCGGACAATTTCCAGCCGCGTATTGCTTCGGTCACGTTTACCGTACAAGTTCGAGCAGCGTATTGCTCCGATCTCGTCGAGCGGACAAGTTCCAGCCGCGTATTGCTTCGGTCTCGTTTACCGTACAAGTTCCAGCAGCGTATTGCTTCGGTCTCGTCGCGCGTACAAGTTCCAGCCGCGTATTGCTTCGGTCACTTTAAGCGTACAATTTCCGGGCACGTTTTGCTTCGGTCTCGTTTAGCGTACATGTTGCAGCCGCGTATTGCTTCGGTATCGTTTAGCGTGCAAATTTCAACAGCGTATTGCTTCGATCTCGTCGAGCGGACAAGTTCCAGCCGCGTATTGCTTCCGTCTCGTTTACCGTACAAGTTCCAGCATCGTATTGCTTCGGTCTCGTCGCGCGTACAAGTTCCAGCCGCGTGTTGCTTCGGTCTCGCAAAGCGTACAAGTGCCAGCCGGGTATTGCTTCGGGCTCGTTGAGCGTACAAGTTCCAGCCGCGTGTTGCTTCAATCTCGTTATGCGTGCAAGTTCCAGCCGCGTATTTCTTCGGTCTCGTCAAGCGTACAAGTTCCAGCCGGGTATTGCTTAAATCTCGTCGAGCGTACAAGTCCGAGCCGCGTATTGCTTCGGTCTCGTTATTCGTGCAAGTTCGAGCCGCGTATTGCTTCGGTCTCGTCGAGCGAACAAGTTCCAGCCGCGTAATGCTTCGCTCTTGTTATGCGTGCAAGTTCTAGCCGCGTCATGCTTCGGTTTCGTCGAGCGTACAAGTTCCAGCCGCGTATTGCATCGGTATCGTTACGCGTACAAGTTCCAGCCGCGTATCGCTTCGGTCTCGTCGAGCATACAAGTTCCAGCCGCGTATTTCTTCGGTCTCGTCGGACGTACAAGTCCCAGCCGCGTGTTGCTTCGGTCTCGTTATGCGTGCAAGTTCCAGCCGCGTATTGCTTCGGTCTCGTCAAGCGTACAAGTTCCAGCCGCGTGTTGCTTCGGTCTCGTTATGCGTACAAGTTCCAGCCGCGTATTTCTTCGGTCTCGTCGAGCGTACAAGTCCCAGCCGCGTATTGCTTTGGTCTCGTTATGCGTACAAGATCCAGCCGAGTATTTCTTCGGTCTCGTCGAGCGTAAAATTCCAGCCGCGTATTGCTTCGGTCACGTCTAGCGTGCAAGTACCAGCCGCGTTTTGCTTCGGTCTCGGAATGCGAACAAGTTCCAGCCGCGTATTGCTTCGGTCTCGTTAACCGTACAAGTTCCAGCAGCGTATTGCTTCGGTCTCGTCGCGCGTACAAGTTCCAGCCGCGTATTGCTTCGGTCACTTTAAGCGTACAATTTCCGGGCACGTTTTGCTTCGGTCTCGTTTAGCGTACATGTTGCAGCCGCGTATTGCTTCGGTATCGTTTAGCGTGCAAATTTCAACAGCGTATTGCTTCGATCTCGTCGAGCGGACAAGTTCCAGCCGCGTATTGCTTCGGTCTCGTTTACCGTACAAGTTCCAGCATCGTATTGCTTCGGTCTCGTCGCGCGTACAAGTTCCAGCCGCGTGTTGCTTCGGTCTCGCAAAGCGTACAAGTGCCAGCCGGGTATTGCTTCGGGCTCGTTGAGCGTACAAGTTCCAGCCGCGTGTTGCTTCAATCTCGTTATGCGTGCAAGTTCCAGCCGCGTATTTCTTCGGTCTCGTCAAGCGTACAAGTTCCAGCCGGGTATTGCTTAAATCTCGTCGAGCGTACAAGTCCGAGCCGCGTATTGCTTCGGTCTCGTTATTCGTGCAAGTTCCAGCCGCGTATTGCTTCGGTCTCGTCGAGCGAACAAGTTCCAGCCGCGTAATGCTTCGCTCTCGTTATGCGTGCAAGTTCTAGCCGCGTCATGCTTCGGTTTCGTCGAGCGTACAAGTTCCAGCCGCGTATTGCATCGGTATCGTTACGCGTACAAGTTCCAGCCGCGTATCGCTTCGGTCTCGTCGAGCATACAAGTTCCAGCCGCGTATTTCTTCGGTCTCGTCGGACGTACAAGTCCCAGCCGCGTGTTGCTTCGGTCTCGTTATGCGTGCAAGTTCCAGCCGCGTATTGCTTCGGTCTCGTCAAGCGTACAAGTTCCAGCCGCGTGTTGCTTCGGTCTCGTTATGCGTACAAGTTCCAGCCGCGTATTTCTTCGGTCTCGTCGAGCGTACAAGTCCCAGCCGCGTATTGCTTTGGTCTCGTTATGCGTACAAGATCCAGCCGAGTATTTCTTCGGTCTCGTCGAGCGTAAAGTTCCAGCCGCGTATTGCTTCGGTCACGTCTAGCGTGCAAGTACCAGCCGCGTGTTGCTTCGGTCTCGTTATGCGTGCAAGTTCCAGCCGCGTATTGCTTCGGTCTCGTCAAGCGTACAAGTTCCAGCCGCGTGTTGCTTCGGTCTCGTTATGCGTACAAGTTCCAGCCGCGTATTTCTTCGGTCTCGTCGAGCGTACAAGTCCCAGCCGCGTATTGCTTTGGTCTCGTTATGCGTACAAGATCCAGCCGAGTATTTCTTCGGTCTCGTCGAGCGTAAAGTTCCAGCCGCGTATTGCTTCGGTCACGTCTAGCGTGCAAGTACCAGCCGCGTTTTGCTTCGGTCTCGGAATGCGAACAAGTTCCAGCCGCGTATTGCTTCGGTCTCGTTTACCGTACAAGTTCCAGCAGCGTATTGCTTCGGTCTCGTCGCGCGTACAAGTTCCAGCCGCGTATTGCTTCGGTCACTTTAAGCGTACAATTTCCGGGCACGTTTTGCTTCGGTCTCGTTTAGCGTACATGTTGCAGCCGCGTATTGCTTCGGTATCGTTTAGCGTGCAAATTTCAACAGCGTATTGCTTCGATCTCGTCGAGCGGACAAGTTCCAGCCGCGTATTGCTTCGGTCTCGTTTACCGTACAAGTTCCAGCATCGTATTGCTTCGGTCTCGTCGCGCGTACAAGTTCCAGCCGCGTGTTGCTTCGGTCTCGCAAAGCGTACAAGTGCCAGCCGGGTATTGCTTCGGGCTCGTTGAGCGTACAAGTTCCAGCCGCGTGTTGCTTCAATCTCGTTATGCGTGCAAGTTCCAGCCGCGTATTTCTTCGGTCTCGTCAAGCGTACAAGTTCCAGCCGGGTATTGCTTAAATCTCGTCGAGCGTACAAGTCCGAGCCGCGTATTGCTTCGGTCTCGTTATTCGTGCAAGTTCCAGCCGCGTATTGCTTCGGTCTCGTCGAGCGAACAAGTTCCAGCCGCGTAATGCTTCGCTCTCGTTATGCGTGCAAGTTCTAGCCGCGTCATGCTTCGGTTTCGTCGAGCGTACAAGTTCCGGCCGCGTATTGCATCGGTATCGTTACGCGTACAAGTTCCAGCCGCGTATCGCTTCGGGCTCGTCGAGCATACAAGTTCCAGCCGCGTATTTCTTCGGTCTCGTCGGACGTACAAGTCCCAGCCGCGTGTTGCTTCGGTCTCGTTATGCGTGCAAGTTCCGGCCGCGTATTGCTTCGGTCTCGTCAAGCGTACAAGTTCCAGCCGCGTGTTGCTTCGGTCTCGTTATGCGTACAAGTTCCAGCCGCGTATTTCTTCGGTCTCGTCGAGCGTACAAGTCCCAGCCGCGTATTGCTTTGGTCTCGTTATGCGTACAAGATCCAGCCGAGTATTTCTTCGGTCTCGTCGAGCGTAACGTTCCAGCCGCGTATTGCTTCGGTCACGTCTAGCGTGCAAGTACCAGCCGCGTTTTGCTTCGGTCTCGGAATGCGAACAAGTACCACCGCGTATTGCGTCGGCCTCGTTATGCGTACAAGTTCCAGCCGCGAATTGCTTCGGTCTCGTCGAGCGTACAAGTTCCAGCCGCGTATTGCTTCGGTCTCGTTGTGCGTACAGGTTCCAGCCGCGTGTTGCTTCGGTATCGTTATGGGTACACGTCCCAGCCGCGTATTGCTTCGGTCTCGTTTACCGTACTAGTTCCAGCAGCGTATTGCCTCGGTCTCGTCGAGCGTACAAGTTCCAGCCGCGTATTGCTTCGGTCTCGATGTGCGTACAAGTTCCAGCCGCGTATTGCTTCGGTCTCGTTATGCGTACAAGTTCCAGCCGCGTGTCGCTACGATCTCGTTATGCGTACAAACTCCAGGTACGTACTGCTTCAGTCTCGTTTTGTGTAAAGGTTCCAGCCGCGTATTGCTTCGGCCTCGTTGTGCGTACAAGTTCCAGCCACGTATTGCGTCGGTTTCGTTACGCGTTCAAGTTCCAGCCGCGTATTGCTTCGGTCTCGTCGAGCGTACAAGTTCCAGCCGCGTATTGCTTCGGTCTCGTCGAATGTACAAGTTCCAGCTGCGTGTTGCTTCGGTCTCGTCGAGCGTACAAGTTCCAGCCGCGATTTGCTTTGGTATCGTTACGCGTCCAAGTTCCAGGCACGTTTTGCTTCGGTCTCATTTAGCGTACTAGTTCCAGCCGCGTATTGCTTCGGTCTCGTCGAGCGTGCAAGTACCAGCCGCGTTTTGCTTCGGTCTCGTCGAGCGTACAAGTTCCAGCCGCGTATTGCTTCGGTCTTGTGGAGTGTACAAGTTCCAACCGCGTATTGCTTCGGTCTCGATGTGCGTCCAAGTTCCAGCCGCGTATTGCTTCGGTCTCGTTATGCGTACAAGTTCCAGCCGCGTGTCGCTACGATCTCGTTATGCGTACAAAATCCAGGTACGTACTGCTTCGGTCTCGTTTTGTGTAAAGGTTCCAGCCTCGTATTGCTTCGGCCTCGTTGTGCTTACAAGTTCCAGCCACGTATTGCGTCGGTTTCGTTACGCGTTCAAGTTCCAGCCGCGTATTGCTTCGGTCTCGTCGAGCGTACAAGTTCCAGCCGCGTATTGCTTCGGTCTCGTTGTGCGTACAGGTTCCAGCCGCGTATTGCGTCGGTTTCGTTACGCGTTCAAGTTCCAGCCGCGTATTGCTGCGGTCTCGTCGAATGAACAAGTTCCAGCCGCGTATTGCTTCGGTCTCGTCGAGCGTACAAGTTCCAGCCGCGGGTTGCTTTGGTATCGTTACGCGTGCAAGTTCCAGCCGCGTATTTCTTCGGTCTCGACGAGCGCACAAGTCCCAGCCGCAAATTGCTATTGTCTCGTTATGCGTACAAGTCCTAGCCGTGTATTGCTTCGGCCTCGTTATGCGTGCAAGTTCCAGCCGCGTATTGCTTCGGTCTCGTCGAGCGTACAAGTCCCAGCCGCGTATTGCTTCGGTCTCGTCGAGCGTACAAGTCCCAGCCGCGTATTGCTTCGGTCTCGATATGCGTACAAGTCCCTGCCGCGTATTGCTTTGGTCTCGTTACGCGTACAAGTCCTAGCCGCGTATTGCTTCCCTATCATTGTGCGTGCAAGTTCCAGCCGCGTATTGCTTCGGCCTCGTTATGCGTACAAGTTCCAGCCGCGTGATGCTTCGGTCTCGTCGAGCGCACAAGTTCCAGCCGCGAATTGCTTCGGTCTCGTCGAGCGTACAAGTTCCAGCCACGTATTGCTTCGGTCTCGTTGTCCGTACAGGTTCCAGCCGCGTGTTGCTTCGGTATCGTTATGGGTACACGTCCCAGCCGCGTATTGCTTCGGTCTCGTTTAGCGTACAAGTCCCAGCCGCGTATGGCTTCGGCCTCGTTATGCGTACGAGTTCCTGCCGCGAATTGGTTCGGTCTCGTCGAGCGTACAAGTTGCAGCCGTGTATTGCTTCGGTCACTTTAAGCGTACAATTTCCAGGCACATTTTGCTTCGGTCTCGTTTAGCGTACAAGTCCCAGCCGCGTATGGCTTCGGCCTGGTTATGCTCACAAGTTCCAGCCGCGTATTGCTTCGGTCTCGTCGATTGTACAAGTTCCAGCCGCGTTTTGCATCGGCCTCGTTATGCGTACAAGTTCCAGCCGCGTATTACTTCGGTCTCGGCGAGTGTACGAGTTCCTGCCGCGAATTGCTTCGGTCTCGTCGAACGTACAAGTTCCAGCCGCGTATTGCTTCGGTCTCGATGTGCGTCCAAGTTCCAGCCGCGAATTGCTTCGGTATCGATACGCGTTCAAGTTCCAGCCGCATGTTGCTTTGGTATCGTTACGCGTCCAAGTTCCAGGCACGTATTGCGTCGGTTTCGTTACGCGTTCAAGTTCCAGCCGCGTATTGCTTCGGTCTCGTTTTGCGTACAAGTTCCAACAGCGTATTGCTTCGATCTCGTAGAGCGTACAAGTTCTAGCCGCGTATTGCTTCGGCCTCGTTGTGTGGACAAGTTCCAGCCACGTATTGCGTCGGTTTCGTTACGCGTTCAAGTTCCAGCCGCGTATTGCTTCGGTCTCGTCGAGCGTACAAGTTCCAGCCGCGTATTGCTTCGGTATCGATACGCGTTCAAGTTACAGCCACGTATTGCTTCGGTCTCGTGCGTACAAGTTCCAGCCGCGTATTGCTTCGGTATCGTTATGCGTACAAGTTCCAGCCGCGTATTGCTTCGGTCTCGTCGAGCGTGCAAGTACCAGCCGCGTATTGCTTCGGTCTCGGAATGCGTACAAGTTCCAGCCGCGTATTGCTTTGGTCTTGTCGAGTGTACAAGTTCCAGCCGCGTGTTGCTTCGTTCTCGATGTGCGTCCAAGTTCCAGCCACGTATTGCTTCGGTCTCGTTGTGCGTATAGGTTCCAGCCGCGTGTTGCTTCGGTCTCGTAGAGCGTTCAAGTTCCAGCAGCGTATTATTTCGGTCTCGTCGAGCGTACAAGTTCCAGCCGCGAATTGCTTCGGCCTCGTTATGCGTGCAAGTTCCAGCCGCGTATTGCTTCGGTATCGTTATGCGTACAAGTTCCAACCGCGTATTGCTTCGGTCTCGTCGAGTGTAAACGTTCCACCCGCGTGTTGCTTTGGTATCGTTATGCGTACACGTCCCAGCCTTGTATTGCTTCGGTCTCGTTTAGCGTACAAGTCCCAGCCGCCTATGGCTTCGGCCTCGATATGCGTACGAGTTCCTGCCGCGAATTGGTTCGGTTTCGTCGAGCGTACAAGTTGCAGCCGCGTAATGCTTCGGTCACTTTAAGCGTACAATTTCCGGGCACGTTTTGCTTCGGTCTCGTTTAGCGTACATGTTGCAGCCGCGTATTGCTTCGGTATCGTTTAGCGTGCAAATTTCAACAGCGTATTGCTTCGATCTCGTTGAGCGGACAAGTTCCAGCCGCGTATTGCTTCGGTCTCGTTTACCGTACAAGTTCCAGCCGCGTAATGCTTCGGTTTCGTCGAGCGTACAAGTTCTAGCCGCGTATTGCTTCGGTATCGTTTAGCGTGCAAATTTCAACAGCGTATTGCTTCGATCTCGTCGAGCGGACAAGTTCCAGCCGCGTATTGCTTCGGTCTCGTCGAGCGTACAATTTCCAGCTGCGTATTGCTTCGGTCTCGTTTACCGTACAAGTTCCAGCAGCGTATTGCCTGGGTCTCGTCGAGCGTACAAGTTCCAGCCGCGTTTTGCTTCGGTCTCTTCGAGCGTACAAGTTCCAGCCGCGTATTGCTTCGGTCTCGTCGAGCGTACAAGTTCCAGCCGCGTGATGCTTCGGTCTCGTCGAGCGTACAAGTTCCAGCCGCGTAATTCTTCGGTCTCGTCGGACGTACAAGTCCCAGCCGCGTGTTGCTTCGGTCTCGTTATGCGTGCAAGTTCTATCCGCGTATTGCTTCGGTCTCGTCAAGCGTACAAGTTCCAGCCGCGTGTTGCTTCGGTCTCGTTATGCGTACAAGTTCCAGCCGCGTATCTCTTCGGTCTCGTCGAGCGTACAAGTCACAGCCGCGTATTGCTTTGGTCTCGTTATGCGTACAAGATCCAGCCGAGTAATTCTTCGGTCTCGTCGAGCGTTCAGGTCCCAGCCGCGTATTGCTTCGTTCTCATTATGCGTACAAG
Source organism: Stelis phaeoptera (assembly GCA_943735885.1). NCBI lineage: Eukaryota > Metazoa > Arthropoda > Insecta > Hymenoptera > Megachilidae > Stelis > Stelis phaeoptera. Next base: position 359,736 of record CALSEM010000060.1, on the reverse strand, counting down.
TTCCAACCGCGTGTTGCTTCGGTCTCGTTATGCGTACAAGTTCCAGCCGCGTATCTCTTCGGTCTCGTTATGCGTGCAAGTTCCAGCCGCGTATTTCTTCGGTCTCGTCGAGCGTACAAGTTCCAGCCGCGTGTTGCTTCGGTCTCGTCGAGCGGACAAGTTCCAGCCACGTATTGCTTCGGTCTCGTTTACCGTACAAGTTCCAGCAGCGTATTGCTTCGGTCTCGTCGCGCGTACAAGTTGCAGCCGCGTATTGCTTCGGTCACCTTAAGCGTACAATTTCCGGGCACGTTTTGCTTCGGTCTCGTTTAGCGTACATGTTGCAGCCGCGTATTGCTTCGGTATCGTTTAGCGTGCAAATTTCAACAGCGTATTGCTTAAATCTCGTCGAGCGTACAAGTCCGAGCCGCGTATTGCTTCGGTCTCGTTATTCGTGCAAGTTCCAGCCGCGTTTTGCTTCGGTCTCTTCGAGCGTACAAGTTCCAGCCGCGTATTGCTTCGGTCTCGTCGAGCGTACAAGTTCCAGCCGCGAGTTGCTCCGGTCTCGTTTCGCGTACTAGTTTCAGCCTCGTATTGCTTCGGTCTCGTAGAGCGTACAAGTTCCAGCAGCGTATTATTTCGGTCTCGTCGAGCGTACAAGTTCGAGCAGCGTATTGCTTCGATCTCGTCGAGCGGACAAGTTCCAGCCGCGTATTTCTTCGGTCTCGTCAAGCGTACAAGTTCCAGCCGGGTATTGCTTCGGTCTCGTTTACCGTACAAGTTCCAGTAGCCTATTGCCTCGGTCTCGTCGAGCGTACAAGTTCCAGCCGCGTATTGCTTCGGTCTCGTCGAGCGTGCAAGTACCAGCCGCGTTTTGCTTCGGTCTCGGTATGCGAACACGTTCCAGCCGCGTATTGCTTCGGTCTTGTGGAGTGTACAAGTTCCAGCCGCGTATTGCTTCGGTCTTGATGTGCGTCCAAGTTCCAGCCGCGTATTGCTACGACCTCGTTATGCGTACAAGTTCCAGCCGCGTATTGCTTCGGTCTCGTCGAGCGTACAATTTCCAGCCGCGTATTGCTTCGGTCTCGTTTACCGTACAAGTTCGAGCAGCGTATTGCTTCGATCTCGTCGAGCGGACAAGTTCCAGCCGCGTATTTCTTCGGTCTCGTCAAGCGTACAAGTTCCAGCCGGGTATTGCTTCGGTCTCGTCGAGCGTATACAAGTTCCAGCCGCGTAATGCTTCGCTCTCGTTATGCGTGCAAGTTCTAGCCGCGTCATGCTTCGGTTTCGTCGAGCGTACAAGTTCCAGCCATGTATTGCTTCGGTCTCGTTTACCGTACAAGTTCCAGCAGCGTATTGCCTCGGTCTCGTCGAGCGTACAAGTTCCAGCCGCGTTTTGCTTCGGTCTCTTCGAGCGTACAAGTTCCAGCCGCGTATTGCTTCGGTCTCGTCGAGCGTACAAGTTCCAGCAGCGTATTATTTCGGTCTCGTCGAGCGGACAATTTCCAGCCGCGTATTGCTTCGGTCTCGTTTACCGTACAAGTTCGAGCAGCGTATTGCTCCGATCTCGTCGAGCGGACAAGTTCCAGCCGCGTATTGCTTCGGTCTCGTTTACCGTACAAGTTCCAGCAGCGTATTGCTTCGGTCTCGTCGCGCGTACAAGTTCCAGCCGCGTATTGCTTCGGTCACTTTAAGCGTACAATTTCCGGGCACGTTTTGCTTCGGTCTCGTTTAGCGTACATGTTGCAGCCGCGTATTGCTTCGGTATCGTTTAGCGTGCAAATTTCAACAGCGTATTGCTTCGATCTCGTCGAGCGGACAAGTTCCAGCCGCGTATTGCTTCCGTCTCGTTAACCGTACAAGTTCCAGCATCGTATTGCTTCGGTCTCGTCGCGCGTACAAGTTCCAGCCGCGTGTTGCTTCGGTCTCGCAAAGCGTACAAGTGCCAGCCGGGTATTGCTTCGGGCTCGTTGAGCGTACAAGTTCCAGCCGCGTGTTGCTTCAATCTCGTTATGCGTGCAAGTTCCAGCCGCGTATTTCTTCGGTCTCGTCAAGCGTACAAGTTCCAGCCGGGTATTGCTTAAATCTCGTCGAGCGTACAAGTCCGAGCCGCGTATTGCTTCGGTCTCGTTATTCGTGCAAGTTCCAGCCGCGTATTGCTTCGGTCTCGTCGAGCGAACAAGTTCCAGCCGCGTAATGTTTCGCTCTCGTTATGCGTGCAAGTTCTAGCCGCGTCATGCTTCGGTTTCGTCGAGCGTACAAGTTCCAGCCGCGTATTGCTTCGGTCTCGTTATTCGTGCAAGTTCCAGCCGCGTTTTGCTTCGGTCTCTTCGAGCGTACAAGTTCCAGCCGCGTATTGCTTCGGTCTCGTCGAGCGTACAAGTTCCAGCCGCGAGTTGCTCCGGTCTCGTTTCGCGTACTAGTTTCAGCCTCGTATTGCTTCGGTCTCGTAGAGCGTACAAGTTCCAGCAGCGTATTATTTCGGTCTCGTCGAGCGTACAAGTTCGAGCAGCGTATTGCTTCGATCTCGTCGAGCGGACAAGTTCCAGCCGCGTAATTCTTCGGTCTCGTCAAGCGTACAAGTTCCAGTCGGGTATTGCTTCGGTCTCGTTTACCGTACAAGTTCCAGTAGCCTATTGCCTCGGTCTCGTCGAGCGTACAAGTTCCAGCCGCGTATTGCTTCGGTCTCGTCGAGCGTGCAAGTACCAGCCGCGTTTTGCTTCGGTCTCGGTATGCGAACACGTTCCAGCCGCGTATTGCTTCGGTCTTGTGGAGTGTACAAGTTCCAGCCGCGTATTGCTTCGGTCTTGATGTGCGTCCAAGTTCCAGCCGCGTATTGCTTCGACCTCGTTATGCGTACAAGTTCCAGCCGCGTATTGCTTCGGTCTCGTCGAGCGTACAATTTCCAGCCGCGTATTGCTTCGGTCTCGTCGAGCGTACAATTTCCAGCCGCGTATTGCTTCGGTCTCGTTTACCGTACAAGTTCGAGCAGCGTATTGCTTCGATCTCGTCGAGCGGACAAGTTCCAGCCGCGTATTTCTTCGGTCTCGTCAAGCGTACAAGTTCCAGCCGGGTATTGCTTCGGTCTCGTCGAGCGTATACAAGTTCCAGCCGCGTAATGCTTCGCTCTCGTTATGCGTGCAAGTTCTAGCCGCGTCATGCTTCGGTTTCGTCGAGCGTACAAGTTCCAGCCATGTATTGCTTCGGTCTCGTTTACCGTACAAGTTCCAGCAGCGTATTGCCTCGGTCTCGTCGAGCGTACAAGTTCCAGCCGCGTTTTGCTTCGGTCTCTTCGAGCGTACAAGTTCCAGCCGCGTATTGCTTCGGTCTCGTCGAGCGTACAAGTTCCAGCAGCGTATTATTTCGGTCTCGTCGAGCGGACAATTTCCAGCCGCGTATTGCTTCGGTCTCGTTTACCGTACAAGTTCGAGCAGCGTATTGCTCCGATCTCGTCGAGCGGACAAGTTCCAGCCGCGTATTGCTTCGGTCTCGTTTACCGTACAAGTTCCAGCAGCGTATTGCTTCGGTCTCGTCGCGCGTACAAGTTCCAGCCGCGTATTGCTTCGGTCACTTTAAGCGTACAATTTCCGGGCACGTTTTGCTTCGGTCTCGTTTAGCGTACATGTTGCAGCCGCGTATTGCTTCGGTATCGTTTAGCGTGCAAATTTCAACAGCGTATTGCTTCGATCTCGTCGAGCGGACAAGTTCCAGCCGCGTATTGCTTCGGTCTCGTTTACCGTACAAGTTCCAGCATCGTATTGCTTCGGTCTCGTCGCGCGTACAAGTTCCAGCCGCGTGTTGCTTCGGTCTCGCAAAGCGTACAAGTGCCAGCCGGGTATTGCTTCGGGCTCGTTGAGCGTACAAGTTCCAGCCGCGTGTTGCTTCAATCTCGTTATGCGTGCAAGTTCCAGCCGCGTATTTCTTCGGTCTCGTCAAGCGTACAAGTTCCAGCCGGGTATTGCTTAAATCTCGTCGAGCGTACAAGTCCGAGCCGCGTATTGCTTCGGTCTCGTTATTCGTGCAAGTTCCAGCCGCGTATTGCTTCGGTCTCGTCGAGCGAACAAGTTCCAGCCGCGTAATGCTTCGCTCTCGTTATGCGTGCAAGTTATAGCCGCGTCATGCTTCGGTTTCGTCGAGCGTACAAGTTCCAGCCGCGTATTGCATCGGTATCGTTACGCGTACAAGTTCCAGCCGCGTATTGCCTCGGTCTCGTCGAGCGTACAAGTTCCAGCCGCGTTTTGCTTCGGTCTCTTCGAGCGTACAAGTTCCAGCCGCGTATTGCTTCGGTCTCGTCGAGCGTACAAGTTCCAGCAGCGTATTATTTCGGTCTCGTCGAGCGGACAATTTCCAGCCGCGTATTGCTTCGGTCTCGTTTACCGTACAAGTTCGAGCAGCGTATTGCTCCGATCTCGTCGAGCGGACAAGTTCCAGCCGCGTATTGCTTCGGTCTCGTTTACCGTACAAGTTCCAGCAGCGTATTGCTTCGGTCTCGTCGCGCGTACAAGTTCCAGCCGCGTATTGCTTCGGTCACTTTAAGCGTACAATTTCCGGGCACGTTTTGCTTCGGTCTCGTTTAGCGTACATGTTGCAGCCGCGTATTGCTTCGGTATCGTTTAGCGTGCAAATTTCAACAGCGTATTGCTTCGATCTCGTCGAGCGGACAAGTTCCAGCCGCGTATTGCTTCCGTCTCGTTAACCGTACAAGTTCCAGCATCGTATTGCTTCGGTCTCGTCGCGCGTACAAGTTCCAGCCGCGTGTTGCTTCGGTCTCGCAAAGCGTACAAGTGCCAGCCGGGTATTGCTTCGGGCTCGTTGAGCGTACAAGTTCCAGCCGCGTGTTGCTTCAATCTCGTTATGCGTGCAAGTTCCAGCCGCGTATTTCTTCGGTCTCGTCAAGCGTACAAGTTCCAGCCGGGTATTGCTTAAATCTCGTCGAGCGTACAAGTCCGAGCCGCGTATTGCTTCGGTCTCGTTATTCGTGCAAGTTCCAGCCGCGTATTGCTTCGGTCTCGTCGAGCGAACAAGTTCCAGCCGCGTAATGCTTCGCTCTCGTTATGCGTGCAAGTTCTAGCCGCGTCATGCTTCGGTTTCGTCGAGCGTACAAGTTCCAGCCGCGTATTGCTTCGGTCTCGTTATTCGTGCAAGTTCCAGCCGCGTTTTGCTTCGGTCTCTTCGAGCGTACAAGTTCCAGCCGCGTATTGCTTCGGTCTCGTCGAGCGTACAAGTTCCAGCCGCGAGTTGCTCCGGTCTCGTTTCGCGTACTAGTTTCAGCCTCGTATTGCTTCGGTCTCGTAGAGCGTACAAGTTCCAGCAGCGTATTATTTCGGTCTCGTCGAGCGTACAAGTTCGAGCAGCGTATTGCTTCGATCTCGTCGAGCGGACAAGTTCCAGCCGCGTAATTCTTCGGTCTCGTCAAGCGTACAAGTTCCAGTCGGGTATTGCTTCGGTCTCGTTTACCGTACAAGTTCCAGTAGCCTATTGCCTCGGTCTCGTCGAGCGTACAAGTTCCAGCCGCGTATTGCTTCGGTCTCGTCGAGCGTGCAAGTACCAGCCGCGTTTTGCTTCGGTCTCGGTATGCGAACACGTTCCAGCCGCGTATTGCTTCGGTCTTGTGGAGTGTACAAGTTCCAGCCGCGTATTGCTTCGGTCTTGATGTGCGTCCAAGTTCCAGCCGCGTATTGCTTCGACCTCGTTATGCGTACAAGTTCCAGCCGCGTATTGCTTCGGTCTCGTCGAGCGTACAATTTCCAGCCGCGTATTGCTTCGGTCTCGTCGAGCGTACAATTTCCAGCCGCGTATTGCTTCGGTCTCGTTTACCGTACAAGTTCGAGCAGCGTATTGCTTCGATCTCGTCGAGCGGACAAGTTCCAGCCGCGTATTTCTTCGGTCTCGTCAAGCGTACAAGTTCCAGCCGGGTATTGCTTCGGTCTCGTCGAGCGTATACAAGTTCCAGCCGCGTAATGCTTCGCTCTCGTTATGCGTGCAAGTTCTAGCCGCGTCATGCTTCGGTTTCGTCGAGCGTACAAGTTCCAGCCATGTATTGCTTCGGTCTCGTTTACCGTACAAGTTCCAGCAGCGTATTGCCTCGGTCTCGTCGAGCGTACAAGTTCCAGCCGCGTTTTGCTTCGGTCTCTTCGAGCGTACAAGTTCCAGCCGCGTATTGCTTCGGTCTCGTCGAGCGTACAAGTTCCAGCAGCGTATTATTTCGGTCTCGTCGAGCGGACAATTTCCAGCCGCGTATTGCTTCGGTCTCGTTTACCGTACAAGTTCGAGCAGCGTATTGCTCCGATCTCGTCGAGCGGACAAGTTCCAGCCGCGTATTGCTTCGGTCTCGTTTACCGTACAAGTTCCAGCAGCGTATTGCTTCGGTCTCGTCGCGCGTACAAGTTCCAGCCGCGTATTGCTTCGGTCACTTTAAGCGTACAATTTCCGGGCACGTTTTGCTTCGGTCTCGTTTAGCGTACATGTTGCAGCCGCGTATTGCTTCGGTATCGTTTAGCGTGCAAATTTCAACAGCGTATTGCTTCGATCTCGTCGAGCGGACAAGTTCCAGCCGCGTATTGCTTCGGTCTCGTTTACCGTACAAGTTCCAGCATCGTATTGCTTCGGTCTCGTCGCGCGTACAAGTTCCAGCCGCGTGTTGCTTCGGTCTCGCAAAGCGTACAAGTGCCAGCCGGGTATTGCTTCGGGCTCGTTGAGCGTACAAGTTCCAGCCGCGTGTTGCTTCAATCTCGTTATGCGTGCAAGTTCCAGCCGCGTATTTCTTCGGTCTCGTCAAGCGTACAAGTTCCAGCCGGGTATTGCTTAAATCTCGTCGAGCGTACAAGTCCGAGCCGCGTATTGCTTCGGTCTCGTTATTCGTGCAAGTTCCAGCCGCGTATTGCTTCGGTCTCGTCGAGCGAACAAGTTCCAGCCGCGTAATGCTTCGCTCTCGTTATGCGTGCAAGTTATAGCCGCGTCATGCTTCGGTTTCGTCGAGCGTACAAGTTCCAGCCGCGTATTGCATCGGTATCGTTACGCGTACAAGTTCCAGCCGCGTATCGCTTCGGTCTCGTCGAGCATACAAGTTCCAGCCGCGTATTTCTTCGGTCTCGTCGGACGTACAAGTCCCAGCCGCGTGTTGCTTCGGTCTCGTTATGCGTGCAAGTTCCAGCCGCGTATTGCTTCGGTCTCGTCAAGCGTACAAGTTCCAGCCGCGTGTTGCTTCGGTCTCGTTATGCGTACAAGTTCCAGCCGCGTATTTCTTCGGTCTCGTCGAGCGTACAAGTCCCAGCCGCGTATTGCTTTGGTCTCGTTATGCGTACAAGATCCAGCCGAGTATTTCTTCGGTCTCGTCGAGCGTAAAGTTCCAGCCGCGTATTGCTTCGGTCACGTCTAGCGTGCAAGTACCAGCCGCGTGTTGCTTCGGTCTCGTTATGCGTGCAAGTTCCAGCCGCGTATTGCTTCGGTCTCGTCAAGCGTACAAGTTCCAGCCGCGTGTTGCTTCGGTCTCGTTATGCGTACAAGTTCCAGCCGCGTATCTCTTCGGTCTCGTCGAGCGTACAAGTCACAGCCGCGTATTGCTTTGGTCTCGTTATGCGTACAAGATCCAGCCGAGTAATTCTTCGGTCTCGTCGAGCGTTCAGGTCCCAGCCGCGTATTGCTTCGTTCTCATTATGCGTACAAGTTCCAACCGCGTGTTGCTTCGGTCTCGTTATGCGTACAAGTTCCAGCCGCGTATCTCTTCGGTCTCGTTATGCGTGCAAGTTCCAGCCGCGTATTTCTTCGGTCTCGTCGAGCGTACAAGTTCCAGCCGCGTGTTGCTTCGGTCTCGTCGAGCGGACAAGTTCCAGCCACGTATTGCTTCGGTCTCGTTTACCGTACAAGTTCCAGCAGCGTATTGCTTCGGTCTCGTCGCGCGTACAAGTTGCAGCCGCGTATTGCTTCGGTCACCTTAAGCGTACAATTTCCGGGCACGTTTTGCTTCGGTCTCGTTTAGCGTACATGTTGCAGCCGCGTATTGCTTCGGTATCGTTTAGCGTGCAAATTTCAACAGCGTATTGCTTAAATCTCGTCGAGCGTACAAGTCCGAGCCGCGTATTGCTTCGGTCTCGTTATTCGTGCAAGTTCCAGCCGCGTTTTGCTTCGGTCTCTTCGAGCGTACAAGTTCCAGCCGCGTATTGCTTCGGTCTCGTCGAGCGTACAAGTTCCAGCCGCGAGTTGCTCCGGTCTCGTTTCGCGTACTAGTTTCAGCCTCGTATTGCTTCGGTCTCGTAGAGCGTACAAGTTCCAGCAGCGTATTATTTCGGTCTCGTCGAGCGTACAAGTTCGAGCAGCGTATTGCTTCGATCTCGTCGAGCGGACAAGTTCCAGCCGCGTATTTCTTCGGTCTCGTCAAGCGTACAAGTTCCAGCCGGGTATTGCTTCGGTCTCGTTTACCGTACAAGTTCCAGTAGCCTATTGCCTCGGTCTCGTCGAGCGTACAAGTTCCAGCCGCGTATTGCTTCGGTCTCGTCGAGCGTGCAAGTACCAGCCGCGTTTTGCTTCGGTCTCGGTATGCGAACACGTTCCAGCCGCGTATTGCTTCGGTCTTGTGGAGTGTACAAGTTCCAGCCGCGTATTGCTTCGGTCTTGATGTGCGTCCAAGTTCCAGCCGCGTATTGCTACGACCTCGTTATGCGTACAAGTTCCAGCCGCGTATTGCTTCGGTCTCGTCGAGCGTACAATTTCCAGCCGCGTATTGCTTCGGTCTCGTTTACCGTACAAGTTCGAGCAGCGTATTGCTTCGATCTCGTCGAGCGGACAAGTTCCAGCCGCGTATTTCTTCGGTCTCGTCAAGCGTACAAGTTCCAGCCGGGTATTGCTTCGGTCTCGTCGAGCGTATACAAGTTCCAGCCGCGTAATGCTTCGCTCTCGTTATGCGTGCAAGTTCTAGCCGCGTCATGCTTCGGTTTCGTCGAGCGTACAAGTTCCAGCCATGTATTGCTTCGGTCTCGTTTACCGTACAAGTTCCAGCAGCGTATTGCCTCGGTCTCGTCGAGCGTACAAGTTCCAGCCGCGTTTTGCTTCGGTCTCTTCGAGCGTACAAGTTCCAGCCGCGTATTGCTTCGGTCTCGTCGAGCGTACAAGTTCCAGCAGCGTATTATTTCGGTCTCGTCGAGCGGACAATTTCCAGCCGCGTATTGCTTCGGTCTCGTTTACCGTACAAGTTCGAGCAGCGTATTGCTCCGATCTCGTCGAGCGGACAAGTTCCAGCCGCGTATTGCTTCGGTCTCGTTTACCGTACAAGTTCCAGCAGCGTATTGCTTCGGTCTCGTCGCGCGTACAAGTTCCAGCCGCGTATTGCTTCGGTCACTTTAAGCGTACAATTTCCGGGCACGTTTTGCTTCGGTCTCGTTTAGCGTACATGTTGCAGCCGCGTATTGCTTCGGTATCGTTTAGCGTGCAAATTTCAACAGCGTATTGCTTCGATCTCGTCGAGCGGACAAGTTCCAGCCGCGTATTGCTTCCGTCTCGTTAACCGTACAAGTTCCAGCATCGTATTGCTTCGGTCTCGTCGCGCGTACAAGTTCCAGCCGCGTGTTGCTTCGGTCTCGCAAAGCGTACAAGTGCCAGCCGGGTATTGCTTCGGGCTCGTTGAGCGTACAAGTTCCAGCCGCGTGTTGCTTCAATCTCGTTATGCGTGCAAGTTCCAGCCGCGTATTTCTTCGGTCTCGTCAAGCGTACAAGTTCCAGCCGGGTATTGCTTAAATCTCGTCGAGCGTACAAGTCCGAGCCGCGTATTGCTTCGGTCTCGTTATTCGTGCAAGTTCCAGCCGCGTATTGCTTCGGTCTCGTCGAGCGAACAAGTTCCAGCCGCGTAATGTTTCGCTCTCGTTATGCGTGCAAGTTCTAGCCGCGTCATGCTTCGGTTTCGTCGAGCGTACAAGTTCCAGCCGCGTATTGCTTCGGTCTCGTTATTCGTGCAAGTTCCAGCCGCGTTTTGCTTCGGTCTCTTCGAGCGTACAAGTTCCAGCCGCGTATTGCTTCGGTCTCGTCGAGCGTACAAGTTCCAGCCGCGAGTTGCTCCGGTCTCGTTTCGCGTACTAGTTTCAGCCTCGTATTGCTTCGGTCTCGTAGAGCGTACAAGTTCCAGCAGCGTATTATTTCGGTCTCGTCGAGCGTACAAGTTCGAGCAGCGTATTGCTTCGATCTCGTCGAGCGGACAAGTTCCAGCCGCGTAATTCTTCGGTCTCGTCAAGCGTACAAGTTCCAGTCGGGTATTGCTTCGGTCTCGTTTACCGTACAAGTTCCAGTAGCCTATTGCCTCGGTCTCGTCGAGCGTACAAGTTCCAGCCGCGTATTGCTTCGGTCTCGTCGAGCGTGCAAGTACCAGCCGCGTTTTGCTTCGGTCTCGGTATGCGAACACGTTCCAGCCGCGTATTGCTTCGGTCTTGTGGAGTGTACAAGTTCCAGCCGCGTATTGCTTCGGTCTTGATGTGCGTCCAAGTTCCAGCCGCGTATTGCTTCGACCTCGTTATGCGTACAAGTTCCAGCCGCGTATTGCTTCGGTCTCGTCGAGCGTACAATTTCCAGCCGCGTATTGCTTCGGTCTCGTCGAGCGTACAATTTCCAGCCGCGTATTGCTTCGGTCTCGTTTACCGTACAAGTTCGAGCAGCGTATTGCTTCGATCTCGTCGAGCGGACAAGTTCCAGCCGCGTATTTCTTCGGTCTCGTCAAGCGTACAAGTTCCAGCCGGGTATTGCTTCGGTCTCGTCGAGCGTATACAAGTTCCAGCCGCGTAATGCTTCGCTCTCGTTATGCGTGCAAGTTCTAGCCGCGTCATGCTTCGGTTTCGTCGAGCGTACAAGTTCCAGCCATGTATTGCTTCGGTCTCGTTTACCGTACAAGTTCCAGCAGCGTATTGCCTCGGTCTCGTCGAGCGTACAAGTTCCAGCCGCGTTTTGCTTCGGTCTCTTCGAGCGTACAAGTTCCAGCCGCGTATTGCTTCGGTCTCGTCGAGCGTACAAGTTCCAGCAGCGTATTATTTCGGTCTCGTCGAGCGGACAATTTCCAGCCGCGTATTGCTTCGGTCTCGTTTACCGTACAAGTTCGAGCAGCGTATTGCTCCGATCTCGTCGAGCGGACAAGTTCCAGCCGCGTATTGCTTCGGTCTCGTTTACCGTACAAGTTCCAGCAGCGTATTGCTTCGGTCTCGTCGCGCGTACAAGTTCCAGCCGCGTATTGCTTCGGTCACTTTAAGCGTACAATTTCCGGGCACGTTTTGCTTCGGTCTCGTTTAGCGTACATGTTGCAGCCGCGTATTGCTTCGGTATCGTTTAGCGTGCAAATTTCAACAGCGTATTGCTTCGATCTCGTCGAGCGGACAAGTTCCAGCCGCGTATTGCTTCGGTCTCGTTTACCGTACAAGTTCCAGCATCGTATTGCTTCGGTCTCGTCGCGCGTACAAGTTCCAGCCGCGTGTTGCTTCGGTCTCGCAAAGCGTACAAGTGCCAGCCGGGTATTGCTTCGGGCTCGTTGAGCGTACAAGTTCCAGCCGCGTGTTGCTTCAATCTCGTTATGCGTGCAAGTTCCAGCCGCGTATTTCTTCGGTCTCGTCAAGCGTACAAGTTCCAGCCGGGTATTGCTTAAATCTCGTCGAGCGTACAAGTCCGAGCCGCGTATTGCTTCGGTCTCGTTATTCGTGCAAGTTCCAGCCGCGTATTGCTTCGGTCTCGTCGAGCGAACAAGTTCCAGCCGCGTAATGCTTCGCTCTCGTTATGCGTGCAAGTTATAGCCGCGTCATGCTTCGGTTTCGTCGAGCGTACAAGTTCCAGCCGCGTATTGCATCGGTATCGTTACGCGTACAAGTTCCAGCCGCGTATTGCCTCGGTCTCGTCGAGCGTACAAGTTCCAGCCGCGTTTTGCTTCGGTCTCTTCGAGCGTACAAGTTCCAGCCGCGTATTGCTTCGGTCTCGTCGAGCGTACAAGTTCCAGCAGCGTATTATTTCGGTCTCGTCGAGCGGACAATTTCCAGCCGCGTATTGCTTCGGTCTCGTTTACCGTACAAGTTCGAGCAGCGTATTGCTCCGATCTCGTCGAGCGGACAAGTTCCAGCCGCGTATTGCTTCGGTCTCGTTTACCGTACAAGTTCCAGCAGCGTATTGCTTCGGTCTCGTCGCGCGTACAAGTTCCAGCCGCGTATTGCTTCGGTCACTTTAAGCGTACAATTTCCGGGCACGTTTTGCTTCGGTCTCGTTTAGCGTACATGTTGCAGCCGCGTATTGCTTCGGTATCGTTTAGCGTGCAAATTTCAACAGCGTATTGCTTCGATCTCGTCGAGCGGACAAGTTCCAGCCGCGTATTGCTTCCGTCTCGTTAACCGTACAAGTTCCAGCATCGTATTGCTTCGGTCTCGTCGCGCGTACAAGTTCCAGCCGCGTGTTGCTTCGGTCTCGCAAAGCGTACAAGTGCCAGCCGGGTATTGCTTCGGGCTCGTTGAGCGTACAAGTTCCAGCCGCGTGTTGCTTCAATCTCGTTATGCGTGCAAGTTCCAGCCGCGTATTTCTTCGGTCTCGTCAAGCGTACAAGTTCCAGCCGGGTATTGCTTAAATCTCGTCGAGCGTACAAGTCCGAGCCGCGTATTGCTTCGGTCTCGTTATTCGTGCAAGTTCCAGCCGCGTATTGCTTCGGTCTCGTCGAGCGAACAAGTTCCAGCCGCGTAATGCTTCGCTCTCGTTATGCGTGCAAGTTCTAGCCGCGTCATGCTTCGGTTTCGTCGAGCGTACAAGTTCCAGCCGCGTATTGCTTCGGTCTCGTTATTCGTGCAAGTTCCAGCCGCGTTTTGCTTCGGTCTCTTCGAGCGTACAAGTTCCAGCCGCGTATTGCTTCGGTCTCGTCGAGCGTACAAGTTCCAGCCGCGAGTTGCTCCGGTCTCGTTTCGCGTACTAGTTTCAGCCTCGTATTGCTTCGGTCTCGTAGAGCGTACAAGTTCCAGCAGCGTATTATTTCGGTCTCGTCGAGCGTACAAGTTCGAGCAGCGTATTGCTTCGATCTCGTCGAGCGGACAAGTTCCAGCCGCGTAATTCTTCGGTCTCGTCAAGCGTACAAGTTCCAGTCGGGTATTGCTTCGGTCTCGTTTACCGTACAAGTTCCAGTAGCCTATTGCCTCGGTCTCGTCGAGCGTACAAGTTCCAGCCGCGTATTGCTTCGGTCTCGTCGAGCGTGCAAGTACCAGCCGCGTTTTGCTTCGGTCTCGGTATGCGAACACGTTCCAGCCGCGTATTGCTTCGGTCTTGTGGAGTGTACAAGTTCCAGCCGCGTATTGCTTCGGTCTTGATGTGCGTCCAAGTTCCAGCCGCGTATTGCTTCGACCTCGTTATGCGTACAAGTTCCAGCCGCGTATTGCTTCGGTCTCGTCGAGCGTACAATTTCCAGCCGCGTATTGCTTCGGTCTCGTCGAGCGTACAATTTCCAGCCGCGTATTGCTTCGGTCTCGTTTACCGTACAAGTTCGAGCAGCGTATTGCTTCGATCTCGTCGAGCGGACAAGTTCCAGCCGCGTATTTCTTCGGTCTCGTCAAGCGTACAAGTTCCAGCCGGGTATTGCTTCGGTCTCGTCGAGCGTATACAAGTTCCAGCCGCGTAATGCTTCGCTCTCGTTATGCGTGCAAGTTCTAGCCGCGTCATGCTTCGGTTTCGTCGAGCGTACAAGTTCCAGCCATGTATTGCTTCGGTCTCGTTTACCGTACAAGTTCCAGCAGCGTATTGCCTCGGTCTCGTCGAGCGTACAAGTTCCAGCCGCGTTTTGCTTCGGTCTCTTCGAGCGTACAAGTTCCAGCCGCGTATTGCTTCGGTCTCGTCGAGCGTACAAGTTCCAGCAGCGTATTATTTCGGTCTCGTCGAGCGGACAATTTCCAGCCGCGTATTGCTTCGGTCTCGTTTACCGTACAAGTTCGAGCAGCGTATTGCTCCGATCTCGTCGAGCGGACAAGTTCCAGCCGCGTATTGCTTCGGTCTCGTTTACCGTACAAGTTCCAGCAGCGTATTGCTTCGGTCTCGTCGCGCGTACAAGTTCCAGCCGCGTATTGCTTCGGTCACTTTAAGCGTACAATTTCCGGGCACGTTTTGCTTCGGTCTCGTTTAGCGTACATGTTGCAGCCGCGTATTGCTTCGGTATCGTTTAGCGTGCAAATTTCAACAGCGTATTGCTTCGATCTCGTCGAGCGGACAAGTTCCAGCCGCGTATTGCTTCGGTCTCGTTTACCGTACAAGTTCCAGCATCGTATTGCTTCGGTCTCGTCGCGCGTACAAGTTCCAGCCGCGTGTTGCTTCGGTCTCGCAAAGCGTACAAGTGCCAGCCGGGTATTGCTTCGGGCTCGTTGAGCGTACAAGTTCCAGCCGCGTGTTGCTTCAATCTCGTTATGCGTGCAAGTTCCAGCCGCGTATTTCTTCGGTCTCGTCAAGCGTACAAGTTCCAGCCGGGTATTGCTTAAATCTCGTCGAGCGTACAAGTCCGAGCCGCGTATTGCTTCGGTCTCGTTATTCGTGCAAGTTCCAGCCGCGTATTGCTTCGGTCTCGTCGAGCGAACAAGTTCCAGCCGCGTAATGCTTCGCTCTCGTTATGCGTGCAAGTTATAGCCGCGTCATGCTTCGGTTTCGTCGAGCGTACAAGTTCCAGCCGCGTATTGCATCGGTATCGTTACGCGTACAAGTTCCAGCCGCGTATCGCTTCGGTCTCGTCGAGCATACAAGTTCCAGCCGCGTATTTCTTCGGTCTCGTCGGACGTACAAGTCCCAGCCGCGTGTTGCTTCGGTCTCGTTATGCGTGCAAGTTCCAGCCGCGTATTGCTTCGGTCTCGTCAAGCGTACAAGTTCCAGCCGCGTGTTGCTTCGGTCTCGTTATGCGTACAAGTTCCAGCCGCGTATTTCTTCGGTCTCGTCGAGCGTACAAGTCCCAGCCGCGTATTGCTTTGGTCTCGTTATGCGTACAAGATCCAGCCGAGTATTTCTTCGGTCTCGTCGAGCGTAAAGTTCCAGCCGCGTATTGCTTCGGTCACGTCTAGCGTGCAAGTACCAGCCGCGTGTTGCTTCGGTCTCGTTATGCGTGCAAGTTCCAGCCGCGTATTGCTTCGGTCTCGTCAAGCGTACAAGTTCCAGCCGCGTGTTGCTTCGGTCTCGTTATGCGTACAAGTTCCAGCCGCGTATTTCTTCGGTCTCGTCGAGCGTACAAGTCCCAGCCGCGTATTGCTTTGGTCTCGTTATGCGTACAAGATCCAGCCGAGTATTTCTTCGGTCTCGTCGAGCGTAAAGTTCCAGCCGCGTATTGCTTCGGTCACGTCTAGCGTGCAAGTACCAGCCGCGTTTTGCTTCGGTCTCGGAATGCGAACAAGTTCCAGCCGCGTATTGCTTCGGTCTCGTTTACCGTACAAGTTCCAGCAGCGTATTGCTTCGGTCTCGTCGCGCGTACAAGTTCCAGCCGCGTATTGCTTCGGTCACTTTAAGCGTACAATTTCCGGGCACGTTTTGCTTCGGTCTCGTTTAGCGTACATGTTGCAGCCGCGTATTGCTTCGGTATCGTTTAGCGTGCAAATTTCAACAGCGTATTGCTTCGATCTCGTCGAGCGGACAAGTTCCAGCCGCGTATTGCTTCGGTCTCGTTTACCGTACAAGTTCCAGCATCGTATTGCTTCGGTCTCGTCGCGCGTACAAGTTCCAGCCGCGTGTTGCTTCGGTCTCGCAAAGCGTACAAGTGCCAGCCGGGTATTGCTTCGGGCTCGTTGAGCGTACAAGTTCCAGCCGCGTGTTGCTTCAATCTCGTTATGCGTGCAAGTTCCAGCCGCGTATTTCTTCGGTCTCGTCAATCGTACAAGTTCCAGCCGGGTATTGCTTAAATCTCGTCGAGCGTACAAGTCCGAGCCGCGTATTGCTTCGGTCTCGTTATTCGTGCAAGTTCCAGCCGCGTATTGCTTCGGTCTCGTCGAGCGAACAAGTTCCAGCCGCGTAATGCTTCGCTCTCGTTATGCGTGCAAGTTCTAGCCGCGTCATGCTTCGGTTTCGTCGAGCGTACAAGTTCCGGCCGCGTATTGCATCGGTATCGTTACGCGTACAAGTTCCAGCCGCGTATCGCTTCGGTCTCGTCGAGCATACAAGTTCCAGCCGCGTATTTCTTCGGTCTCGTCGGACGTACAAGTCCCAGCCGCGTGTTGCTTCGGTCTCGTTATGCGTGCAAGTTCCGGCCGCGTATTGCTTCGGTCTCGTCAAGCGTACAAGTTCCAGCCGCGTGTTGCTTCGGTCTCGTTATGCGTACAAGTTCCAGCCGCGTATTTCTTCGGTCTCGTCGAGCGTACAAGTCCCAGCCGCGTATTGCTTTGGTCTCGTTATGCGTACAAGATCCAGCCGAGTATTTCTTCGGTCTCGTCGAGCGTAAAGTTCCAGCCGCGTATTGCTTCGGTCACGTCTAGCGTGCAAGTACCAGCCGCGTTTTGCTTCGGTCTCGGAATGCGAACAAGTACCACCGCGTATTGCGTCGGCCTCGTTATGCGTACAAGTTCCAGCCGCGAATTGCTTCGGTCTCGTCGAGCGTACAAGTTCCAGCCGCGTATTGCTTCGGTCTCGTTGTGCGTACAGGTTCCAGCCGCGTGTTGCTTCGGTATCGTTATGGGTACACGTCCCAGCCGCGTATTGCTTCGGTCTCGTTTACCGTACTAGTTCCAGCAGCGTATTGCCTCGGTCTCGTCGAGCGTACAAGTTCCAGCCGCGTATTGCTTCGGTCTCGATGTGCGTACAAGTTCCAGCCGCGTATTGCTTCGGTCTCGTTATGCGTACAAGTTCCAGCCGCGTGTCGCTACGATCTCGTTATGCGTACAAAATCCAGGTACGTACTGCTTCGGTCTCGTTTTGTGTAAAGGTTCCAGCCTCGTATTGCTTCGGCCTCGTTGTGCTTACAAGTTCCAGCCACGTATTGCGTCGGTTTCGTTACGCGTTCAAGTTCCAGCCGCGTATTGCTTCGGTCTCGTCGAGCGTACAAGTTCCAGCCGCGTATTGCTTCGGTCTCGTTGTGCGTACAGGTTCCAGCCGCGTATTGCGTCGGTTTCGTTACGCGTTCAAGTTCCAGCCGCGTATTGCTGCGGTCTCGTCGAATGAACAAGTTCCAGCCGCGTATTGCTTCGGTCTCGTCGAGCGTACAAGTTCCAGCCGCGGGTTGCTTTGGTATCGTTACGCGTGCAAGTTCCAGCCGCGTATTTCTTCGGTCTCGACGAGCGCACAAGTCCCAGCCGCAAATTGCTATTGTCTCGTTATGCGTACAAGTCCTAGCCGTGTATTGCTTCGGCCTCGTTATGCGTGCAAGTTCCAGCCGCGTATTGCTTCGGTCTCGTCGAGCGTACAAGTCCCAGCCGCGTATTGCTTCGGTCTCGATATGCGTACAAGTCCCTGCCGCGTATTGCTTTGGTCTCGTTACGCGTACAAGTCCTAGCCGCGTATTGCTTCCCTATCATTGTGCGTGCAAGTTCCAGCCGCGTATTGCTTCGGCCTCGTTATGCGTACAAGTTCCAGCCGCGTGATGCTTCGGTCTCGTCGAGCGCACAAGTTCCAGCCGCGAATTGCTTCGGTCTCGTCGAGCGTACAAGTTCCAGCCACGTATTGCTTCGGTCTCGTTGTCCGTACAGGTTCCAGCCGCGTGTTGCTTCGGTATCGTTATGGGTACACGTCCCAGCCGCGTATTGCTTCGGTCTCGTTTAGCGTACAAGTCCCAGCCGCGTATGGCTTCGGCCTCGTTATGCGTACGAGTTCCTGCCGCGAATTGGTTCGGTCTCGTCGAGCGTACAAGTTGCAGCCGTGTATTGCTTCGGTCACTTTAAGCGTACAATTTCCAGGCACATTTTGCTTCGGTCTCGTTTAGCGTACAAGTCCCAGCCGCGTATGGCTTCGGCCTGGTTATGCTCACAAGTTCCAGCCGCGTATTGCTTCGGTCTCGTCGATTGTACAAGTTCCAGCCGCGTTTTGCATCGGCCTCGTTATGCGTACAAGTTCCAGCCGCGTATTACTTCGGTCTCGGCGAGTGTACGAGTTCCTGCCGCGAATTGCTTCGGTCTCGTCGAGCGTACAAGTTCCAGCCGCGTATTGCTTCGGTCTCGATGTGCGTCCAAGTTCCAGCCGCGAATTGCTTCGGTATCGATTCGCGTTCAAGTTACAGCCGCGTATTGCTTCGGTCTCGTGCGTACAAGTTCCAGCCGCGTATTGCTTCGGTATCGTTATGCGTACTATTTCCAGCCGCGTATTGCTTAGGTCTCGATTAGCGTACAAGTTCCAACAGCGTATTGCTTCGATCTCGTCGAGCGTACATGTTCCAGCCGCGGGTTGCTTTGGTATCGTTACGCGTCCAAGTTCCAGGCACGTTTTGCTTCGGTCTCATTTAGCGTACTAGTTCCAGCCGCGTATTGCATTGGTCTCCTTATGCGTACAAGATCCAGCCGAGTATTTCTTCGGTCTCGTCGAGCGTAAAGTTCCAGCCGCGTGTTGCTTCGGTCTCGTTATGCGTACAAGTTCCAGCCGCGTATTGCTTCGGTCTCGTCAAGCGTACAAGTTCCAGCCGCGTATTTCTTCGGTCTCGTCGGACGTACAAGTCCCAGCCGCGTGTTGCTTCGGTCTCGTTATGCGTGCAAGTTCCAGCCGCGGATTGCGTCGGTCTCATTATGCGTACAAGTTCCAGCCGCGTATTGCTTCGGTCTCGATATGCGTACAAGTCCTAGCCGTGTATTGCTTCGATCTCGTTATGCGTGCAAGTTCCAGCCGCGTATTGCTTCGGTATCGTTATGCGTGCAAGTTCCAGCCGCGTATTGCTTTGGTCTCGTTATGCGTGCAAGTTCCAGCCGCGTATTTCTTCGGTCTCGACGAGCGCACAAGTCCCAGCCGCAAATTGCTATTGTCTCGTTATGCGTACAAGTCCTAGCCGTGTATTGCTTCGGCCTCGTTATGCGTGCAAGTTCCAGCCGCGTATTGCTTCGGTTTCGTCGAGCGTACAAGTCCCAGCCGCGTATTGCTTCGGTCTCGATATGCGTACAAGTCCCTGCCGCGTATTGCTTTGGTCTCGTTACGCGTACAAGTCCTAGCCGCGTATTGCTTCCCTATCATTGTGCGTGCAAGTTCCAGCCGCGTATTGCTTCGGCCTCGTTATGCGTACAAGTTCCAGCCGCGTATTGCGTCGGCCTCGTTATGCGTACAAGTTCCAGCCGCGAATTGCTTCGGTCTCGTCGAGCGTACAAGTTCCAGCCGCGTATTGCTTCGGTCTCGTTGTGCGTACAGGTTCCAGCCGCGTGTTGCTTCGGTATCGTTATGGGTACACGTCCCAGCCGCGTATTGCTTCGGTCTCGTTTACCGTACTAGTTCCAGCAGCGTATTGCCTCGGTCTCGTCGAGCGTACAAGTTCCAGCCGCGTATTGCTTCGGTCTCGATGTGCGTACAAGTTCCAGCCGCGTATTGCTTCGGTCTCGTTATGCGTACAAGTTCCAGCCGCGTGTCGCTACGATCTCGTTATGCGTACAAAATCCAGGTACGTACTGCTTCGGTCTCGTTTTGTGTAAAGGTTCCAGCCTCGTATTGCTTCGGCCTCGTTGTGCTTACAAGTTCCAGCCACGTATTGCGTCGGTTTCGTTACGCGTTCAAGTTCCAGCCGCGTATTGCTTCGGTCTCGTCGAGCGTACAAGTTCCAGCCGCGTATTGCTTCGGTCTCGTTGTGCGTACAGGTTCCAGCCGCGTATTGCGTCGGTTTCGTTACGCGTTCAAGTTCCAGCCGCGTATTGCTGCGGTCTCGTCGAATGAACAAGTTCCAGCCGCGTATTGCTTCGGTCTCGTCGAGCGTACAAGTTCCAGCCGCGGGTTGCTTTGGTATCGTTACGCGTGCAAGTTCCAGCCGCGTATTTCTTCGGTCTCGACGAGCGCACAAGTCCCAGCCGCAAATTGCTATTGTCTCGTTATGCGTACAAGTCCTAGCCGTGTATTGCTTCGGCCTCGTTATGCGTGCAAGTTCCAGCCGCGTATTGCTTCGGTCTCGTCGAGCGTACAAGTCCCAGCCGCGTATTGCTTCGGTCTCGATATGCGTACAAGTCCCTGCCGCGTATTGCTTTGGTCTCGTTACGCGTACAAGTCCTAGCCGCGTATTGCTTCCCTATCATTGTGCGTGCAAGTTCCAGCCGCGTATTGCTTCGGCCTCGTTATGCGTACAAGTTCCAGCCGCGTGATGCTTCGGTCTCGTCGAGCGCACAAGTTCCAGCCGCGAATTGCTTCGGTCTCGTCGAGCGTACAAGTTCCAGCCACGTATTGCTTCGGTCTCGTTGTCCGTACAGGTTCCAGCCGCGTGTTGCTTCGGTATCGTTATGGGTACACGTCCCAGCCGCGTATTGCTTCGGTCTCGTTTAGCGTACAAGTCCCAGCCGCGTATGGCTTCGGCCTCGTTATGCGTACGAGTTCCTGCCGCGAATTGGTTCGGTCTCGTCGAGCGTACAAGTTGCAGCCGTGTATTGCTTCGGTCACTTTAAGCGTACAATTTCCAGGCACATTTTGCTTCGGTCTCGTTTAGCGTACAAGTCCCAGCCGCGTATGGCTTCGGCCTGGTTATGCTCACAAGTTCCAGCCGCGTATTGCTTCGGTCTCGTCGATTGTACAAGTTCCAGCCGCGTTTTGCATCGGCCTCGTTATGCGTACAAGTTCCAGCCGCGTATTACTTCGGTCTCGGCGAGTGTACGAGTTCCTGCCGCGAATTGCTTCGGTCTCGTCGAGCGTACAAGTTCCAGCCGCGTATTGCTTCGGTCTCGATGTGCGTCCAAGTTCCAGCCGCGAATTGCTTCGGTATCGATTCGCGTTCAAGTTACAGCCGCGTATTGCTTCGGTCTCGTGCGTACAAGTTCCAGCCGCGTATTGCTTCGGTATCGTTATGCGTACTATTTCCAGCCGCGTATTGCTTAGGTCTCGATTAGCGTACAAGTTCCAACAGCGTATTGCTTCGATCTCGTCGAGCGTACATGTTCCAGCCGCGGGTTGCTTTGGTATCGTTACGCGTCCAAGTTCCAGGCACGTTTTGCTTCGGTCTCATTTAGCGTACTAGTTCCAGCCGCGTATTGCATTGGTCTCCTTATGCGTACAAGATCCAGCCGAGTATTTCTTCGGTCTCGTCGAGCGTAAAGTTCCAGCCGCGTGTTGCTTCGGTCTCGTTATGCGTACAAGTTCCAGCCGCGTATTGCTTCGGTCTCGTCAAGCGTACAAGTTCCAGCCGCGTATTTCTTCGGTCTCGTCGGACGTACAAGTCCCAGCCGCGTGTTGCTTCGGTCTCGTTATGCGTGCAAGTTCCAGCCGCGGATTGCGTCGGTCTCATTATGCGTACAAGTTCCAGCCGCGTATTGCTTCGGTCTCGATATGCGTACAAGTCCTAGCCGTGTATTGCTTCGATCTCGTTATGCGTGCAAGTTCCAGCCGCGTATTGCTTCGGTATCGTTATGCGTGCAAGTTCCAGCCGCGTATTGCTTTGGTCTCGTTATGCGTGCAAGTTCCAGCCGCGTATTTCTTCGGTCTCGACGAGCGCACAAGTCCCAGCCGCAAATTGCTATTGTCTCGTTATGCGTACAAGTCCTAGCCGTGTATTGCTTCGGCCTCGTTATGCGTGCAAGTTCCAGCCGCGTATTGCTTCGGTTTCGTCGAGCGTACAAGTCCCAGCCGCGTATTGCTTCGGTCTCGATATGCGTACAAGTCCCTGCCGCGTATTGCTTTGGTCTCGTTACGCGTACAAGTCCTAGCCGCGTATTGCTTCCCTATCATTGTGCGTGCAAGTTCCAGCCGCGTATTGCTTCGGCCTCGTTATGCGTACAAGTTCCAGCCGCGTGATGCTTCGGTCTCGTCGAGCGCACAAGTTCCAGCCGCGAATTGCTTCGGTCTCGTCGAGCGTACAAGTTCCAGCCGCGTATTGCTTCGGTCTCGTTGTCCGTACAGGTTCCAGCCGCGTGTTGCTTCGGTATCGTTATGGGTACACGTCCCAGCCGCGTATTGCTTCGGTCTCGTTTAGCGTACAAGTCCCAGCCGCGTATGGCTTCGGCCTATTTATGCTCACAAGTTCCAGCCGCGTATTGCTTCGGTCTCGTCGATTGTACAAGTTCCAGCCGCGTTTTGCTTCGGCCTCGTTATGCGTACAAGTTCCAGCCGCGTATTACTTCGGTCTCGGCGAGTGTACGAGTTCCTCCCGCGAATTGCTTCGGTCTCGTCGAACGTACAAGTTCCAGCCGCGTATTGCTTCGGTCTCGATGTGCGTCCAAGTTCCAGCCGCGAATTGCTTCGGTATCGATACGCGTTCAAGTTCCAGCCGCATGTTGCTTTGGTATCGTTACGCGTCCAAGTTCCAGGCACGTATTTCGTCGGTTTCGTTACGCGTTCAAGTTCCAGCCGCGTATTGCTTCGGTCTCGTTTTGCGTACAAGTTCCAACAGCGTATTGCTTCGATCTCGTAGAGCGTACAAGTTCTAGCCGCGTATTGCTTCGGCCTCGTTGTGTGGACAAGTTCCAGCCACGTATTGCGTCGGTTTCGTTACGCGTTCAAGTTCCAGCCGCGTATTGCTTCGGTCTCGTCGAGCGTACAAGTTCCAGCCGCGTATTGCTTCGGTATCGATACGCGTTCAAGTTACAGCCACGTATTGCTTCGGTCTCGTGCGTACAAGTTCCAGCCGCGTATTGCTTCGGTATCGTTATGCGTACAAGTTCCAGCCGCGTATTGCTTCGGTCTCGTCGAGCGTGCAAGTACCAGCCGCGTATTGCTTCGGTCTCGGAATGCGTACAAGTTCCAGCCGCGTATTGCTTCGGTCTCGTTTAGCGTACAAGTCCAAGCAGCGTATTGCTTCGGCCTCGTTATGCGTACAGGTTCCAGCCGCGTGTTGCTGCGGAATCGGAATGCGAACAAGTTCCAGCCGCGTATTGCTTCGGCCTCGTTATGCGTACAAGTTCCAGCCGCGAATTACTTCGGTCTCGGCGAGTGTACGAGTTCCTGCCGCGGATTGCTTCGGTCTCGTCGAGCGTTCAAGTTCCAGGCACGTTTTGCTTCGGCCTCATTTAGCGTACAAGTTCCAGCCACGTATTGCGTCGGTTTCGTTACGCGTTCAAGTTACTGCCACACGCGGATGGAACTTGTACGCATACCGAGACCGAAGCAATACGTGGCTGGCACTTGCACGCATAACGATACCGAAGCAATACGCGGCTGGAACTTGTACGCACAACGAGACCGAAGCAATACGCGGCTGGAAGTTGTACGCATACCGAGACCGAAGCAATACATGGCTGGAACCTGTACGCTCGGCGAGACCGAAGTAATACGCGGCTGGAACTTGGACGCACAACGAGACCGAAGCAATACGCGGCTGGGACTTGTACGCTCCACGAGACCGAAGCAATACGCGGCTGGTATTTGGACGCTCGACGAGAGCGGAGCAATACGCGGCTGGAACATGTACCCTAAATGAGGCCGAAGCAAAACGTGCCTGGAAATTGTACGCCTAAAGTGACCGAAGCAATACGCGGCTGGAACTTGTGCGCTCGACGAGACCGAACCAACACGCGGCTGGACCTACAACGCATACCAAGACCGAAGCAATACGCAGTAGGAACTTGTACGCACATCGAGACCGAAGCAATACGCGGCTGGAACCTGTACGCTCGGCGAGACCGAAGCAATACGCGGCTGGAACCTGTACGCTCGGCGAGACCGAAGCAATACGCGGCTGGAAGTTGTACGCATACCGAGACCGAAGCAATACGCGGCTGGAACTTGTACGCACAACGAGACCGAAGCAATACGCGGCTGGAACTTGTACGCATACCGAGACCGAAGCCATACGTGGCTGGGACTTGCACGCATAACGATACCGAAGCAATACGCGGCAGGAACTTGTACGCACATCGAGACCGAAGCAATACGCGGCTGGAACCTGTACGCTCGGCGAGACCGAAGCAATCCGCGGCTGGAAGTTGTACGCATACCGAGACCGAAGCAATACGTGGCTGGAACCTGTACGCTCGGCGAGACCGAAGTAATACGCGGCTGGAACTTGGACGCACAACGAGACCGAAGCAATACGCGGCTGGGACTTGCACGCTCCACGAGACCGAAGCAATACGCGGCTGGTATTTGGACGCTCGACGAGAGCGGAGCAATACGCGGCTGGAACATGTACCCTAAATGAGGCCGAAGCAAAACGTGCCTGGAAATTGTACGCCTAAAGTGACCGAAGCAATACGCGGCTGGAACTTGTGCGCTCGACGAGACCGGAGCAATACGCGGCTGGAACTTGGACGCACAACGAGACCGAAGCAATACGCGGCTGGAACTAGGACGCACAACGAGACCGAAGCAATACGCGGCTGGAAGTTGTACGCATACCGAGACCGAAGCAATACGTGGCTGGAACCTGTACGCTCGGCGAGACCGAAGTAATACGCGGCTGGAACTTGGACGCACAACGAGACCGAAGCAATACGCGGCTGGGACTTGCACGCTCCACGAGACCGAAGCAATACGCGGCTGGTATTTGGACGCTCGACGAGAGCGGAGCAATACGCGGCTGGAACTAGGACGCACGACGAAACCGAAGCAATACGCGGCTGGAACTCGAACGCACAACGAGACCGAAGCAAAACGTGCCTGGAAATTGTACGCTTAAAGTGACCGAAGCAATACGCGGCTGTAACTTGTACGCACAACGAGACCGATGCAATACGCGGCTGGAACTTGTACGCATAGCGAGACCGAAGCAACACGTGGCTGGAACCTGTACGCTCGACGAGACCGAAGCAATGCGCGGCTGGAACTTGTACGCATACCGTGAGCGAAGCAATACGAGGCTGGAACTTGTACGCTCGACGAGACCGAAGCAACACGCGGCTGGAACTTGTACGCTCGACAATACCGACGCAATACGCGGCTGGAAGTTGTACCCACAACGATGCCGAAGCAATACGCGGCTGGAAATGCACGCATACCGAGACCGAAGCAATACGTGGCTGGGACTTGCACGCATAACGATACTGAAGCAATACGCGGCTGGAACTTGTACGCACAACTAGATCGAAGCAACACGCGGCTGGAACTTGTACGCATAGCGAGACCGAAGCAATACGTGGCTGGGACTTGCACGCATAACGATACTGAAGCAATACGCGGCTGGATCTTGGACGCACAACGAGACCGAAGCAATACGCGGCTGGAACTAGGACGCACAACGAGACCGATGCAATACGCGGCTGGAACTTGTACGCTCTACGAGACCGAAGCAACACGCGGCTGGAACTTGTACGCTCGACAATACCGAAGCAATGCGCGGCTGGAAGTTGTACCCACAACGATGCCGAAGCAATACGCGGCTGGAAATGCACGCATACCGAGACCGAAGCAATACGTGGCTGGGTCTTGCACGCATAACGTACCGAAGCAATACGCGGCTGGAACTTGTACGCACAACGAGACCGAAGCAATACGCGGCTGGAACTTGTACGCATACCGAGACCGAAGCAATACGTGGCTGGGACTTGCACGCATAACGATACCGAAGCAATACGCGGCTGGAACTTGTACGCACAACGAGACCGAAGCAATACGCGGCTGGAAGTTGTACGCATACCGAGACCGAAGCAATACGTGGCTGGAACCTGTACGCTCGGCGAGACCGAAGTAATACGCGGCTGGAACTTGGACGCACAACGAGACCGAAGCAATACGCGGCTGGGACTTGCACGCTCCACGAGACCGAAGCAATACGCGGATGGAACTTGTACGCACAACGAGACCGAAGCAATACGCGGCTGGAACTTGTACGCATACCGAGACCGAAGCAATACGTGGCTGGCACTTGCACGCATAACGATACCGAAGCAATACGCGGCTGGAACTTGTACGCACAACGAGACCGAAGCAATACGCGGCTGGAAGTTGCACGCATAACGATACCGAAGCAATACGCGGCTGGAACTTGGACGCACAACGAGACCGAAGCAAAACGTGCCTGGAAATTGTACGCTTAAAGTGACCGAAGCAATACGCGGCTGTAACTTGTACGCACAACGAGACCGATGCAATACGCGGCTGGAACTTGTACGCCTAGCGAGACCGAAGCAATACGAGGCAGGAACTTGTACGCACATCGAGACCGAAGCAATACGCGGCTGGAACCTGTACGCTCGGCGAGACCGAAGCAATACGCGGCTGGAACCTGTACGCTCGGCGAGACCGAAGCAATACGCGGCTGGAACTTGCACGCTCGACGAGACCGTAGCAATACGCGGCTGGAACTTGGACGCACAACGAGACCGAAGCAATACGCGGCTGGAACTAGGACGCACGACGAAACCGAAGCAATACGCGGCTGGAACTTGGACGCACAACGAGACCGAAGCAAAACGTGCCTGGAAATTGTACGCTTAAAGTGACCGAAGCAATACGCGGCTGTCACTTGTACGCACAACGAGACCGATGCAATACGCGGCTGGAACTTGTACGCATAGCGAGACCGAAGCAACACGTGGCTGGAACCTGTACGCTCGACGAGACCGAAGCAATGCGCGGCTGGAACTTGTACGCATACCGTGAGCGAAGCAATACGAGGCTGGAACTTGTACGCTCGACGAGACCGAAGCAACACGCGGCTGGAACTTGTACGCTCGACAATACCGAAGCAATACGCGGCTGGAAGTTGTACCCACAACGATGCCGAAGCAATACGCGGCTGGAAATGCACGCATACCGAGACCGAAGCAATACGTGGCTGGGACTTGCACGCATAACGATACTGAAGCAATACGCGGCTGGAACTTGTACGCTCGACGAGACCGAAGCAACACGCGGCTTGAACTTGTACGCTCGACAATACCGAAGCAATGCGCGGCTGGAAGTTGTACCCACAACGATGCCGAAGCAATACGCGGCTGGAAATGCACGCATACCGAGACCGAAGCAATACGTGGCTGGGTCTTGCACGCATAACGTACCGAAGCAATACGCGGCTGGAACTTGTACGCACAACGAGACCGAAGCAATACGCGGCTGGAACTTGTACGCATACCGAGACCGAAGCAATACGTGGCTGGGACTTGCACGCAAAACGATACCGAAGCAATACGCGGCTGGAACTTGTACGCACAACGAGACCGAAGCAATACGCGGCTGGAAGTTGTAGGCATACCGAGACCGAAGCAATACGTGGCTGGAACCTGTACGCTCGGCGAGACCGAAGTAATACGCGGCTGGAAGTTGCACGCATAACGATACCGAAGCAATACGCGGCTGGAACTTGGACGCACAACGAGACCGAAGCAAAACGTGCCTGGAAATTGTACGCTTAAAGTGACCGAAGCAATACGCGGCTGTAACTTGTACGCACAACGAGACCGATGCAATACGCGGCTGGAACTTGTACGCCTAGCGAGACCGAAGCAATACGAGGCAGGAACTTGTACGCACATCGAGACCGAAGCAATACGCGGCTGGAACCTGTACGCTCGGCGAGACCGAAGCAATACGCGGCTGGAACCTGTACGCTCGGCGAGACCGAAGCAATACGCGGCTGGAACTTGCACGCTCGACGAGACCGTAGCAATACGCGGCTGGAACTTGGACGCACAACGAGACCGAAGCAATACGCGGCTGGAACTAGGACGCACGACGAAACCGAAGCAATACGCGGCTGGAACTTGGACGCACAACGAGACCGAAGCAAAACGTGCCTGGAAATTGTACGCTTAAAGTGACCGAAGCAATACGCGGCTGTAACTTGTACGCACAACGAGACCGAATCAATACGCGGCTGGAACTTGTACGCATAGCGAGACCGAAGCAACACGTGGCTGGAACCTGTACGCTCGACGAGACCGAAGCAATGCGCGGCTGGAACTTGTACGCATACCGTGAACGAAGCAATACGAGGCTGGAACTTGTACGCTCGACGAGACCGAAGCAACACGCGGCTGGAACTTGTACGCTCGACAATACCGAAGCAATACGCGGCTGGAAGTTGTACCCACAACGATGCCGAAGCAATACGCGGCTGGAAATGCACGCATACCGAGACCGAAGCAATACGTGGCTGGGACTTGCACGCATAACGATACTGAAGCAATACGCGGCTGGAACTTGTACGCTCGACGAGACCGAAGCAACACGCGGCTTGAACTTGTACGCTCGACAATACCGAAGCAATGCGCGGCTGGAAGTTGTACCCACAACGATGCCGAAGCAATACGCGGCTGGAAATGCACGCATACCGAGACCGAAGCAATACGTGGCTGGGTCTTGCACGCATAACGTACCGAAGCAATACGCGGCTGGAACTTGTACGCACAACGAGACCGAAGCAATACGCGGCTGGAACTTGTACGCATACCGAGACCGAAGCAATACGTGGCTGGGACTTGCACGCAAAACGATACCGAAGCAATACGCGGCTGGAACTTGTACGCACAACGAGACCGAAGCAATACGCGGCTGGAAGTTGTAGGCATACCGAGACCGAAGCAATACGTGGCTGGAACCTGTACGCTCGGCGAGACCGAAGTAATACGCGGCTGGAACTTGGATGCACAACGAGACCGAAGCAATACGCGGCTGGGACTTGCACGCTCCACGAGACCGAAGCAATACGCGGATGGAACTTGTACGCACAACGAGACCGAAGCAATACGCGGCTGGAACTTGTACGCATACCGAGACCGAAGCAATACGTGGCTGGCACTTGCACGCATAACGATACCGAAGCAATACGCGGCTGGAACTTGTACGCACAACGAGACCGAAGCAATACGCGGCTGGAAGTTGCACGCATAACGATACCGAAGCAATACGCGGCTGGAACTTGGACGCACAACGAGACCGAAGCAAAACGTGCCTGGAAATTGTACGCTTAAAGTGACCGAAGCAATACGCGGCTGTAACTTGTACGCACAACGAGACCGATGCAATACGCGGCTGGAACTTGTACGCCTAGCGAGACCGAAGCAATACGAGGCAGGAACTTGTACGCACATCGAGACCGAAGCAATACGCGGCTGGAACCTGTACGCTCGGCGAGACCGAAGCAATACGCGGCTGGAACCTGTACGCTCGGCGAGACCGAAGCAATACGCGGCTGGAACTTGTACGCATAGCGAGACCGAAGCAACACGCGGCTGGAACCTGTACGCTCGACGAGACCGAAGCAATACGCGGCTGGAAGTTGTACGCATACCGAGACCGAAGCAATACGCGGCTGGAACTTGTACGCACAACGAGACCGAAGCAATACGCGGCTGGAACTTGTACGCATACCGAGACCGAAGCAATACGTGGCTGGGACTTGCACGCATAACAATACCGAAGCAATACGCGGCAGGAACTTGTACGCACATCGAGACCGAAGCAATACGCGGCTGGAACCTGTAGGCTCGGCGAGACCGAAGCAATACGCGGCTGGAAGTTGTACGCATACCGAGACCGAAGCAATACGTGGCTGGAACCTGTACGCTCGGCGAGACCGAAGTAATACGCGGCTGGAACTTGGACGCACAACGAGACCGAAGCAATACGCGGCTGGGACTTGCACGCTCCACGAGACCGAAGCAATACGCGGCTGGTATTTGGACGCTCGACGAGAGCGGAGCAATACGCGGCTGGAACATGTACCCTAAATGAGGCCGAAGCAAAACGTGCCTTGAAATTGTACGCCTAAAGTGACCGAAGCAATACGCGGCTGGAACTTGTGCGCTCGACGAGACCGAAGCAACACGCGGCTGGACCTACAACGCATACCAAGACCGAAGCAATACGCAGTAGGAACTTGTACGCACATCGAGACCGAAGCAATACGCGGCTGGAACCTGTACGCTCGGCGAGACCGAAGCAATACGCGGCTGGAACCTGTACGCTCGGCGAGACCGAAGCAATACGCGGCTGGAAGTTGTACGCATACCGAGACCGAAGCAATACGCGGCTGGAACTTGTACGCACAACGAGACCGAAGCAATACGCGGCTGGAACTTGTACGCACAACGAGACCGAAGCAATACGCGGCTGGAACTTGTACGCATACCGAGACCGAAGCAATACGTGGCTGGGACTTGCACGCATAACGATACCGAAGCAATACGCGGCAGGAACTTGTACGCACATCGAGACCGAAGCAATACGCGGCTGGAACCTGTACGCTCGGCGAGACCGAAGCAATACGCGGCTGGAAGTTGTACGCATACCGAGACCGAAGCAATACGTGGCTGGAACCTGTACGCTCGGCGAGACCGAAGTAATACGCGGCTGGAACTTGGACGCACAACGAGACCGAAGCAATACGCGGCTGGGACTTGCACGCTCCACGAGACCGAAGCAATACGCGGCTGGTATTTGGACGCTCGACGAGAGCGGAGCAATACGCGGCTGGAACATGTACCCTAAATGAGGCCGAAGCAAAACGTGCCTGGAAATTGTACGCCTAAAGTGACCGAAGCAATACGCGGCTGGAACTTCTGCGCTCGACGAGACCGGAGCAATACGCGGCTGGAACTTGGACGCACAACGAGACCGAAGCAATACGCGGCTGGAACTAGGACGCACAACGAGACCGAAGCAATACGCGGCTGGAAGTTGTACGCATACCGAGACCGAAGCAATACGTGGCTGGAACCTGTACGCTCGGCGAGACCGAAGTAATACGCGGCTGGAACTTGGACGCACAACGAGACCGAAGCAATACGCGGCTGGGACTTGCACGCTCCACGAGACCGAAGCAATACGCGGCTGGTATTTGGACGCATAGCGAGACCGAAGCAACACGTGGCTGGAACCTGTACGCTCGACGAGACCGAAGCAATGCGCGGCTGGAACTTGTACGCATACCGTGAGCGAAGCAATACGAGGCTGGAACTTGTACGCTCGACGAGACCGAAGCAACACGCGGCTGGAACTTGTACGCTCTACGAGACCGAAGCAACACGCGGCTTGAACTTGTACGCTCGACAATACCGAAGCAATGCGCGGCTGGAAGTTGTACCCACAACGATGCCGAAGCAATACGCGGCTGGAAATGCACGCATACCGAGACCGAAGCAATACGTGGCTGGGTCTTGGACGCATAACGTACCGAAGCAATACGCGGCTGGAACTTGTACGCACAACGAGACCGAAGCAATACGCGGCTGGAACTTGTACGCATACCGAGACCGAAGCAATACGTGGCTGGGACTTGCACGCAAAACGATACCGAAGCAATACGCGGATGGAACTTGTACGCACAACGAGACCGAAGCAATACGCGGCTGGAAGTTGTAGGCATACCGAGACCGAAGCAATACGTGGCTGGAACCTGTACGCTCGGCGAGACCGAAGTAATACGCGGCTGGAACTTGGATGCACAACGAGACCGAAGCAATACGCGGCTGGGACTTGCACGCTCCACGAGACCGAAGCAATACGCGGATGGAACTTGTACGCACAACGAGACCGAAGCAATACGCGGCTGGAACTTGTACGCATACCGAGACCGAAGCAATACGTGGCTGGCACTTGCACGCATAACGATACCGAAGCAATACGCGGCTGGAACTTGTACGCTTAAAGTGACCGAAGCAATACGCGGCTGTAACTTGTACGCACAACGAGACCGATGCAATACGCGGCTGGAACTTGTACGCCTAGCGAGACCGAAGCAATACGAGGCAGGAACTTGTACGCACATCGAGACCGAAGCAATACGCGGCTGGAACCTGTACGCTCGGCGAGACCGAAGCAATACGCGGCTGGAACCTGTACGCTCGGCGAGACCGAAGCAATACGCGGCTGGAACTTGCACGCTCGACGAGACCGTAGCAATACGCGGCTGGAACTTGGACGCACAACGAGACCGAAGCAATACGCGGCTGGAACTAGGACGCACGACGAAACCGAAGCAATACGCGGCTGGAACTTGTACGCACAACGAGACCGATGCAATACGCGGCTGGAACTTGTACGCATAGCGAGACCGAAGCAACACGTGGCTGGAACCTGTACGCTCGACGAGACCGAAGCAATGCGCGGCTGGAACTTGTACGCATACCGTGAGCGAAGCAATACGAGGCTGGAACTTGTACGCTCGACGAGACCGAAGCAACACGCGGCTGGAACTTGTACGCTCGACAATACCGAAGCAATACGCGGCTGGAAGTTGTACCCACAACGATGCCGAAGCAATACGCGGCTGGAAATGCACGCATACCGAGACCGAAGCAATACGTGGCTGGGACTTGCACGCATAACGATACTGAAGCAATACGCGGCTGGAACTTGTACGCTCGACGAGACCGAAGCAACACGCGGCTTGAACTTGTACGCTCGACAATACCGAAGCAATGCGCGGCTGGAAGTTGTACCCACAACGATGCCGAAGCAATACGCGGCTGGAAATGCACGCATACCGAGACCGAAGCAATACGTGGCTGGGTCTTGCACGCATAACGTACCGAAGCAATACGCGGCTGGAACTTGTACGCACAACGAGACCGAAGCAATACGCGGCTGGAACTTGTACGCATACCGAGACCGAAGCAATACGTGGCTGGGACTTGCACGCAAAACGATACCGAAGCAATACGCGGCTGGAACTTGTACGCACAACGAGACCGAAGCAATACGCGGCTGGAAGTTGTAGGCATACCGAGACCGAAGCAATACGTGGCTGGAACCTGTACGCTCGGCGAGACCGAAGTAATACGCGGCTGGAACTTGGATGCACAACGAGACCGAAGCAATACGCGGCTGGGACTTGCACGCTCCACGAGACCGAAGCAATACGCGGATGGAACTTGTACGCACAACGAGACCGAAGCAATACGCGGCTGGAACTTGTACGCATACCGAGACCGAAGCAATACGTGGCTGGCACTTGCACGCATAACGATACCAAAGCAATACGCGGCTGGAACTTGTACGCACAACGAGACCGAAGCAATACGCGGCTGGAAGTTGCACGCATAACGATACCGAAGCAATACGCGGCTGGAACTTGGACGCACAACGAGACCGAAGCAAAACGTGCCTAGAAATTGTACGCTTAAAGTGACCGAAGCAATACGCGGCTGTAACTTGTACGCACAACGAGACCGATGCAATACGCGGCTGGAACTTGTACGCCTAGCGAGACCGAAGCAATACGAGGCAGGAACTTGTACGCACATCGAGACCGAAGCAATACGCGGCTGGATCCTGTACGCTCGGCGAGACCGAAGCAATACGCGGCTGGAACCTGTACGCTCGGCGAGACCGAAGCAATACGCGGCTGGAACTTGCACGCTCGACGAGACCGTAGCAATACGCGGCTGGAACTTGGACGCACAACGAGACCGAAGCAATACGCGGCTGGAACTAGGACGCACGACGAAACCGAAGCAATACGCGGCTGGAACTTGGACGCACAACGAGACCGAAGCAAAACGTGCCTGGAAATTGTACGCTTAAAGTGACCGAAGCAATACGCGGCTGTCACTTGTACGCACAACGAGACCGATGCAATACGCGGCTGGAACTTGTACGCATAGCGAGACCGAAGCAACACGTGGCTGGAACCTGTACGCTCGACGAGACCGAAGCAATGCGCGGCTGGAACTTGTACGCATACCGTGAGCGAAGCAATACGAGGCTGGAACTTGTACGCTCGACGAGACCGAAGCAACACGCGGCTGGAACTTGTACGCTCGACAATACCGAAGCAATACGCGGCTGGAAGTTGTACCCACAACGATGCCGAAGCAATACGCGGCTGGAAATGCACGCATACCGAGACCGAAGCAATACGTGGCTGGGACTTGCACGCATAACGATACTGAAGCAATACGCGGCTGGAACTTGTACGCTCGACGAGACCGAAGCAACACGCGGCTTGAACTTGTACGCTCGACAATACCGAAGCAATGCGCGGCTGGAAGTTGTACCCACAACGATGCCGAAGCAATACGCGGCTGGAAATGCACGCATACCGAGACCGAAGCAATACGTGGCTGGGTCTTGCACGCATAACGTACCGAAGCAATACGCGGCTGGAACTTGTACGCACAACGAGACCGAAGCAATACGCGGCTGGAACTTGTACGCATACCGAGACCGAAGCAATACGTGGCTGGGACTTGCACGCAAAACGATACCGAAGCAATACGCGGCTGGAACTTGTACGCACAACGAGACCGAAGCAATACGCGGCTGGAAGTTGTAGGCATACCGAGACCGAAGCAATACGTGGCTGGAACCTGTACGCTCGGCGAGACCGAAGTAATACGCGGCTGGAAGTTGCACGCATAACGATACCGAAGCAATACGCGGCTGGAACTTGGACGCACAACGAGACCGAAGCAAAACGTGCCTGGAAATTGTACGCTTAAAGTGACCGAAGCAATACGCGGCTGTAACTTGTACGCACAACGAGACCGATGCAATACGCGGCTGGAACTTGTACGCCTAGCGAGACCGAAGCAATACGAGGCAGGAACTTGTACGCACATCGAGACCGAAGCAATACGCGGCTGGAACCTGTACGCTCGGCGAGACCGAAGCAATACGCGGCTGGAACCTGTACGCTCGGCGAGACCGAAGCAATACGCGGCTGGAACTTGCACGCTCGACGAGACCGTAGCAATACGCGGCTGGAACTTGGACGCACAACGAGACCGAAGCAATACGCGGCTGGAACTAGGACGCACGACGAAACCGAAGCAATACGCGGCTGGAACTTGGACGCACAACGAGACCGAAGCAAAACGTGCCTGGAAATTGTACGCTTAAAGTGACCGAAGCAATACGCGGCTGTAACTTGTACGCACAACGAGACCGAATCAATACGCGGCTGGAACTTGTACGCATAGCGAGACCGAAGCAACACGTGGCTGGAACCTGTACGCTCGACGAGACCGAAGCAATGCGCGGCTGGAACTTGTACGCATACCGTGAACGAAGCAATACGAGGCTGGAACTTGTACGCTCGACGAGACCGAAGCAACACGCGGCTGGAACTTGTACGCTCGACAATACCGAAGCAATACGCGGCTGGAAGTTGTACCCACAACGATGCCGAAGCAATACGCGGCTGGAAATGCACGCATACCGAGACCGAAGCAATACGTGGCTGGGACTTGCACGCATAACGATACTGAAGCAATACGCGGCTGGAACTTGTACGCTCGACGAGACCGAAGCAACACGCGGCTTGAACTTGTACGCTCGACAATACCGAAGCAATGCGCGGCTGGAAGTTGTACCCACAACGATGCCGAAGCAATACGCGGCTGGAAATGCACGCATACCGAGACCGAAGCAATACGTGGCTGGGTCTTGCACGCATAACGTACCGAAGCAATACGCGGCTGGAACTTGTACGCACAACGAGACCGAAGCAATACGCGGCTGGAACTTGTACGCATACCGAGACCGAAGCAATACGTGGCTGGGACTTGCACGCAAAACGATACCGAAGCAATACGCGGCTGGAACTTGTACGCACAACGAGACCGAAGCAATACGCGGCTGGAAGTTGTAGGCATACCGAGACCGAAGCAATACGTGGCTGGAACCTGTACGCTCGGCGAGACCGAAGTAATACGCGGCTGGAACTTGGATGCACAACGAGACCGAAGCAATACGCGGCTGGGACTTGCACGCTCCACGAGACCGAAGCAATACGCGGATGGAACTTGTACGCACAACGAGACCGAAGCAATACGCGGCTGGAACTTGTACGCATACCGAGACCGAAGCAATACGTGGCTGGCACTTGCACGCATAACGATACCGAAGCAATACGCGGCTGGAACTTGTACGCACAACGAGACCGAAGCAATACGCGGCTGGAAGTTGCACGCATAACGATACCGAAGCAATACGCGGCTGGAACTTGGACGCACAACGAGACCGAAGCAAAACGTGCCTGGAAATTGTACGCTTAAAGTGACCGAAGCAATACGCGGCTGTAACTTGTACGCACAACGAGACCGATGCAATACGCGGCTGGAACTTGTACGCCTAGCGAGACCGAAGCAATACGAGGCAGGAACTTGTACGCACATCGAGACCGAAGCAATACGCGGCTGGAACCTGTACGCTCGGCGAGACCGAAGCAATACGCGGCTGGAACCTGTACGCTCGGCGAGACCGAAGCAATACGCGGCTGGAACTTGTACGCATAGCGAGACCGAAGCAACACGCGGCTGGAACCTGTACGCTCGACGAGACCGAAGCAATACGCGGCTGGAAGTTGTACGCATACCGAGACCGAAGCAATACGCGGCTGGAACTTGTACGCACAACGAGACCGAAGCAATACGCGGCTGGAACTTGTACGCATACCGAGACCGAAGCAATACGTGGCTGGGACTTGCACGCATAACAATACCGAAGCAATACGCGGCAGGAACTTGTACGCACATCGAGACCGAAGCAATACGCGGCTGGAACCTGTAGGCTCGGCGAGACCGAAGCAATACGCGGCTGGAAGTTGTACGCATACCGAGACCGAAGCAATACGTGGCTGGAACCTGTACGCTCGGCGAGACCGAAGTAATACGCGGCTGGAACTTGGACGCACAACGAGACCGAAGCAATACGCGGCTGGGACTTGCACGCTCCACGAGACCGAAGCAATACGCGGCTGGTATTTGGACGCTCGACGAGAGCGGAGCAATACGCGGCTGGAACATGTACCCTAAATGAGGCCGAAGCAAAACGTGCCTTGAAATTGTACGCCTAAAGTGACCGAAGCAATACGCGGCTGGAACTTGTGCGCTCGACGAGACCGAAGCAACACGCGGCTGGACCTACAACGCATACCAAGACCGAAGCAATACGCAGTAGGAACTTGTACGCACATCGAGACCGAAGCAATACGCGGCTGGAACCTGTACGCTCGGCGAGACCGAAGCAATACGCGGCTGGAACCTGTACGCTCGGCGAGACCGAAGCAATACGCGGCTGGAAGTTGTACGCATACCGAGACCGAAGCAATACGCGGCTGGAACTTGTACGCACAACGAGACCGAAGCAATACGCGGCTGGAACTTGTACGCACAACGAGACCGAAGCAATACGCGGCTGGAACTTGTACGCATACCGAGACCGAAGCAATACGTGGCTGGGACTTGCACGCATAACGATACCGAAGCAATACGCGGCAGGAACTTGTACGCACATCGAGACCGAAGCAATACGCGGCTGGAACCTGTACGCTCGGCGAGACCGAAGCAATACGCGGCTGGAAGTTGTACGCATACCGAGACCGAAGCAATACGTGGCTGGAACCTGTACGCTCGGCGAGACCGAAGTAATACGCGGCTGGAACTTGGACGCACAACGAGACCGAAGCAATACGCGGCTGGGACTTGCACGCTCCACGAGACCGAAGCAATACGCGGCTGGTATTTGGACGCTCGACGAGAGCGGAGCAATACGCGGCTGGAACATGTACCCTAAATGAGGCCGAAGCAAAACGTGCCTGGAAATTGTACGCCTAAAGTGACCGAAGCAATACGCGGCTGGAACTTCTGCGCTCGACGAGACCGGAGCAATACGCGGCTGGAACTTGGACGCACAACGAGACCGAAGCAATACGCGGCTGGAACTAGGACGCACAACGAGACCGAAGCAATACGCGGCTGGAAGTTGTACGCATACCGAGACCGAAGCAATACGTGGCTGGAACCTGTACGCTCGGCGAGACCGAAGTAATACGCGGCTGGAACTTGGACGCACAACGAGACCGAAGCAATACGCGGCTGGGACTTGCACGCTCCACGAGACCGAAGCAATACGCGGCTGGTATTTGGACGCATAGCGAGACCGAAGCAACACGTGGCTGGAACCTGTACGCTCGACGAGACCGAAGCAATGCGCGGCTGGAACTTGTACGCATACCGTGAGCGAAGCAATACGAGGCTGGAACTTGTACGCTCGACGAGACCGAAGCAACACGCGGCTGGAACTTGTACGCTCTACGAGACCGAAGCAACACGCGGCTTGAACTTGTACGCTCGACAATACCGAAGCAATGCGCGGCTGGAAGTTGTACCCACAACGATGCCGAAGCAATACGCGGCTGGAAATGCACGCATACCGAGACCGAAGCAATACGTGGCTGGGTCTTGGACGCATAACGTACCGAAGCAATACGCGGCTGGAACTTGTACGCACAACGAGACCGAAGCAATACGCGGCTGGAACTTGTACGCATACCGAGACCGAAGCAATACGTGGCTGGGACTTGCACGCAAAACGATACCGAAGCAATACGCGGATGGAACTTGTACGCACAACGAGACCGAAGCAATACGCGGCTGGAAGTTGTAGGCATACCGAGACCGAAGCAATACGTGGCTGGAACCTGTACGCTCGGCGAGACCGAAGTAATACGCGGCTGGAACTTGGATGCACAACGAGACCGAAGCAATACGCGGCTGGGACTTGCACGCTCCACGAGACCGAAGCAATACGCGGATGGAACTTGTACGCACAACGAGACCGAAGCAATACGCGGCTGGAACTTGTACGCATACCGAGACCGAAGCAATACGTGGCTGGCACTTGCACGCATAACGATACCGAAGCAATAC
Organism: Stelis phaeoptera; assembly: GCA_943735885.1. NCBI lineage: Eukaryota > Metazoa > Arthropoda > Insecta > Hymenoptera > Megachilidae > Stelis > Stelis phaeoptera. The sequence continues at coordinate 321,190 of CALSEM010000060.1, read as the reverse complement.
GCGGCTGGAACTTGTACGCTTAAAGTGACCGAAGCAATACGCGGCTGTAACTTGTACGCACAACGAGACCGATGCAATACGCGGCTGGAACTTGTACGCCTAGCGAGACCGAAGCAATACGAGGCAGGAACTTGTACGCACATCGAGACCGAAGCAATACGCGGCTGGAACCTGTACGCTCGGCGAGACCGAAGCAATACGCGGCTGGAACCTGTACGCTCGGCGAGACCGAAGCAATACGCGGCTGGAACTTGCACGCTCGACGAGACCGTAGCAATACGCGGCTGGAACTTGGACGCACAACGAGACCGAAGCAATACGCGGCTGGAACTAGGACGCACGACGAAACCGAAGCAATACGCGGCTGGAACTTGTACGCACAACGAGACCGATGCAATACGCGGCTGGAACTTGTACGCATAGCGAGACCGAAGCAACACGTGGCTGGAACCTGTACGCTCGACGAGACCGAAGCAATGCGCGGCTGGAACTTGTACGCATACCGTGAGCGAAGCAATACGAGGCTGGAACTTGTACGCTCGACGAGACCGAAGCAACACGCGGCTGGAACTTGTACGCTCGACAATACCGAAGCAATACGCGGCTGGAAGTTGTACCCACAACGATGCCGAAGCAATACGCGGCTGGAAATGCACGCATACCGAGACCGAAGCAATACGTGGCTGGGACTTGCACGCATAACGATACTGAAGCAATACGCGGCTGGAACTTGTACGCTCGACGAGACCGAAGCAACACGCGGCTTGAACTTGTACGCTCGACAATACCGAAGCAATGCGCGGCTGGAAGTTGTACCCACAACGATGCCGAAGCAATACGCGGCTGGAAATGCACGCATACCGAGACCGAAGCAATACGTGGCTGGGTCTTGCACGCATAACGTACCGAAGCAATACGCGGCTGGAACTTGTACGCACAACGAGACCGAAGCAATACGCGGCTGGAACTTGTACGCATACCGAGACCGAAGCAATACGTGGCTGGGACTTGCACGCAAAACGATACCGAAGCAATACGCGGCTGGAACTTGTACGCACAACGAGACCGAAGCAATACGCGGCTGGAAGTTGTAGGCATACCGAGACCGAAGCAATACGTGGCTGGAACCTGTACGCTCGGCGAGACCGAAGTAATACGCGGCTGGAACTTGGATGCACAACGAGACCGAAGCAATACGCGGCTGGGACTTGCACGCTCCACGAGACCGAAGCAATACGCGGATGGAACTTGTACGCACAACGAGACCGAAGCAATACGCGGCTGGAACTTGTACGCATACCGAGACCGAAGCAATACGTGGCTGGCACTTGCACGCATAACGATACCAAAGCAATACGCGGCTGGAACTTGTACGCACAACGAGACCGAAGCAATACGCGGCTGGAAGTTGCACGCATAACGATACCGAAGCAATACGCGGCTGGAACTTGGACGCACAACGAGACCGAAGCAAAACGTGCCTAGAAATTGTACGCTTAAAGTGACCGAAGCAATACGCGGCTGTAACTTGTACGCACAACGAGACCGATGCAATACGCGGCTGGAACTTGTACGCCTAGCGAGACCGAAGCAATACGAGGCAGGAACTTGTACGCACATCGAGACCGAAGCAATACGCGGCTGGATCCTGTACGCTCGGCGAGACCGAAGCAATACGCGGCTGGAACCTGTACGCTCGGCGAGACCGAAGCAATACGCGGCTGGAACTTGCACGCTCGACGAGACCGTAGCAATACGCGGCTGGAACTTGGACGCACAACGAGACCGAAGCAATACGCGGCTGGAACTGGGACGCACGACGAAACCGAAGCAATACGCGGCTGGAACTTGGACGCACAACGAGACCGAAGCAAAACGTGCCTGGAAATTGTACGCTTAAAGTGACCGAAGCAATACGCGGCTGTAACTTGTACGCACAACGAGACCGATGCAATACGCGGCTGGAACTTGTACGCATAGCGAGACCGAAGCAACACGTGGCTGGAACCTGTACGCTCGACGAGAGCGAAGCAATGCGCGGCTGGAACTTGTACGCATACCGTGAGCGAAGCAATACGAGGCTGGAACTTGTACGCTCGACGAGACCGAAGCAACACGCGGCTGGAACTTGTACGCTCGACAATACCGAAGCAATACGCGGCTGGAAGTTGTACCCACAACGATGCCGAAGCAATACGCGGCTGGAAATGCACGCATACCGAGACCGAAGCAATACGTGGCTGGGACTTGCACGCATAACGATACTGAAGCAATACGCGGCTGGAACTTGTACGCTCGACGAGACCGAAGCAACACGCGGCTTGAACTTGTACGCTCGACAATACCGAAGCAATGCGCGGCTGGAAGTTGTACCCACAACGATGCCGAAGCAATACGCGGCTGGAAATGCACGCATACCGAGACCGAAGCAATACGTGGCTGGGTCTTGCACGCATAACGTACCGAAGCAATACGCGGCTGGAACTTGTACGCACAACGAGACCGAAGCAATACGCGGCTGGGACTTGCACGCTCCACGAGACCGAAGCAATACGCGGATGGAACTTGTACGCACAACGAGACCGAAGCAATACGCGGCTGGAACTTGTACGCATACCGAGACCGAAGCAATACGTGGCTGGCACTTGCACGCATAACGATACCGAAGCAATACGCGGCTGGAACTTGTACGCACAACGAGACCGAAGCAATACGCGGCTGGAAGTTGCACGCATAACGATACCGAAGCAATACGCGGCTGGAACTTGGACGCACAACGAGACCGAAGCAAAACGTGCCTGGAAATTGTACGCTTAAAGTGACCGAAGCAATACGCGGCTGTAACTTGTACGCACAACGAGACCGATGCAATACGCGGCTGGAACTTGTACGCCTAGCGAGACCGAAGCAATACGAGGCAGGAACTTGTACGCACATCGAGACCGAAGCAATACGCGGCTGGAACCTGTACGCTCGGCGAGACCGAAGCAATACGCGGCTGGAACCTGTACGCTCGGCGAGACCGAAGCAATACGCGGCTGGAACTTGCACGCTCGACGAGACCGTAGCAATACGCGGCTGGAACTTGGACGCACAACGAGACCGAAGCAATACGCGGCTGGAACTGGGACGCACGACGAAACCGAAGCAATACGCGGCTGGAACTTGGACGCACAACGAGACCGAAGCAAAACGTGCCTGGAAATTGTACGCTTAAAGTGACCGAAGCAATACGCGGCTGTAACTTGTACGCACAACGAGACCGATGCAATACGCGGCTGGAACTTGTACGCATAGCGAGACCGAAGCAACACGTGGCTGGAACCTGTACGCTCGACGAGAGCGAAGCAATGCGCGGCTGGAACTTGTACGCATACCGTGAGCGAAGCAATACGAGGCTGGAACTTGTACGCTCGACGAGACCGAAGCAACACGCGGCTGGAACTTGTACGCATACCGAGACCGAAGCAATACGTGGCTGGGACTTGCACGCAAAACGATACCGAAGCAATACGCGGCTGGAACTTGTACGCACAACGAGACCGAAGCAACACGCGGCTGGAACTTGTACGCATACCGAGACCGAAGCAATACGTGGCTGGGACTTGCACGCAAAACGATACCGAAGCAATACGCGGCTGGAACTTGTACGCACAACGAGACCGAAGCAATACGCGGCTGGAAGTTGTAGGCATACCGAGACCGAAGCAATACGTGGCTGGAACCTGTACGCTCGGCGAGACCGAAGTAATACGCGGCTGGAACTTGGATGCACAACGAGACCGAAGCAATACGCGGCTGGGACTTGCACGCTCCACGAGACCGAAGCAATACGCGGATGGAACTTGTACGCACAACGAGACCGAAGCAATACGCGGCTGGAACTTGTACGCATACCGAGACCGAAGCAATACGTGGCTGGCACTTGCACGCATAACGATACCGAAGCAATACGCGGCTGGAACTTGTACGCATAGCGAGACCGAAGCAACACGCGGCTGGAACCTGTACGCTCGACGAGACCGAAGCAATACGCGGCTGGAAGTTGTACGCATACCGAGACCGAAGCAATACGCGGCTGGAACTTGTACGCACAACGAGACCGAAGCAATACGCGGCTGGAACTTGTACGCACAACGAGACCGAAGCAATACGCGGCTGGAACTTGTACGCATACCGAGACCGAAGCAATACGTGGCTGGGACTTGCACGCATAACAATACCGAAGCAATACGCGGCAGGAACTTGTACGCACATCGAGACCGAAGCAATACGCTGCTGGAACCTGTACGCTCGGCGAGACCGAAGCAATACGCGGCTGGAAGTTGTACGCATACCGAGACCGAAGCAATACGTGGCTGGAACCTGTACGCTCGGCGAGACCGAAGTAATACGCGGCTGGAACTTGGACGCACAACGAGACCGAAGCAATACGCGGCTGGGACTTGCACGCTCCACGAGACCGAAGCAATACGCGGCTGGTATTTGGACGCTCGACGAGAGCGGAGCAATACGCGGCTGGAACATGTACCCTAAATGAGGCCGAAGCAAAACGTGCTTTGAAATTGTACGCCTAAAGTGACCGAAGCAATACGCGGCTGGAACTTGTGCGCTCGACGAGACCGAAGCAACACGCGGCTGGACCTACAACGCATACCAAGACCGAAGCAATACGCAGTAGGAACTTGTACGCACATCGAGACCGAAGCAATACGCGGCTGGAACCTGTACGCTCGGCGAGACCGAAGCAATACGCGGCTGGAATCTGTACGCTCGGCGAGACCGAAGCAATACGCGGCTGGAAGTTGTACGCATACCGAGACCGAAGCAATACGCGGCTGGAACTTGTACGCACAACGAGACCGAAGCAATACGCGGCTGGAACTTGTACGCACAACGAGACCGAAGCAATACGCGGCTGGAACTTGTACGCATACCGAGACCGAAGCAATACGTGGCTGGGACTTGCACGCATAACGATACCGAAGCAATACGCGGCAGGAACTTGTACGCACATCGAGACCGAAGCAATACGCGGCTGGAACCTGTACGCTCGGCGAGACCGAAGCAATACGCGGCTGGAAGTTGTACGCATACCGAGACCGAAGCAATACGTGGCTGGAACCTGTACGCTCGGCGAGACCGAAGTAATACGCGGCTGGAACTTGGACGCACAACGAGACCGAAGCAATACGCGGCTGGGACTTGCACGCTCCACGAGACCGAAGCAATACGCGGCTGGTATTTGGACGCTCGACGAGAGCGGAGCAATACGCGGCTGGAACATGTACCCTAAATGAGGCCGAAGCAAAACGTTCCTGGAAATTGTACGCCTAAAGTGACCGAAGCAATACGCGGCTGGAACTTGTGCGCTCGACGAGACCGGAGCAATACGCGGCTGGAACTTGGACGCACAACGAGACCGAAGCAATACGTGGCTGGCACTTGCACGCATAACGATACCGAAGCAATACGCGGCTGGAACTTGTACGCATAGCGAGACCGAAGCAACACGCGGCTGGAACCTGTACGCTCGACGAGACCGAAGCAATACGCGGCTGGAAGTTGTACGCATACCGAGACCGAAGCAATACGCGGCTGGAACTTGTACGCACAACGAGACCGAAGCAATACGCGGCTGGAACTTGTACGCACAACGAGACCGAAGCAATACGCGGCTGGAACTTGTACGCATACCGAGACCGAAGCAATACGTGGCTGGGACTTGCACGCATAACAATACCGAAGCAATACGCGGCAGGAACTTGTACGCACATCGAGACCGAAGCAATACGCTGCTGGAACCTGTACGCTCGGCGAGACCGAAGCAATACGCGGCTGGAAGTTGTACGCATACCGAGACCGAAGCAATACGTGGCTGGAACCTGTACGCTCGGCGAGACCGAAGTAATACGCGGCTGGAACTTGGACGCACAACGAGACCGAAGCAATACGCGGCTGGGACTTGCACGCTCCACGAGACCGAAGCAATACGCGGCTGGTATTTGGACGCTCGACGAGAGCGGAGCAATACGCGGCTGGAACATGTACCCTAAATGAGGCCGAAGCAAAACGTGCTTTGAAATTGTACGCCTAAAGTGACCGAAGCAATACGCGGCTGGAACTTGTGCGCTCGACGAGACCGAAGCAACACGCGGCTGGACCTACAACGCATACCAAGACCGAAGCAATACGCAGTAGGAACTTGTACGCACATCGAGACCGAAGCAATACGCGGCTGGAACCTGTACGCTCGGCGAGACCGAAGCAATACGCGGCTGGAATCTGTACGCTCGGCGAGACCGAAGCAATACGCGGCTGGAAGTTGTACGCATACCGAGACCGAAGCAATACGCGGCTGGAACTTGTACGCACAACGAGACCGAAGCAATACGCGGCTGGAACTTGTACGCACAACGAGACCGAAGCAATACGCGGCTGGAACTTGTACGCATACCGAGACCGAAGCAATACGTGGCTGGGACTTGCACGCATAACGATACCGAAGCAATACGCGGCAGGAACTTGTACGCACATCGAGACCGAAGCAATACGCGGCTGGAACCTGTACGCTCGGCGAGACCGAAGCAATACGCGGCTGGAAGTTGTACGCATACCGAGACCGAAGCAATACGTGGCTGGAACCTGTACGCTCGGCGAGACCGAAGTAATACGCGGCTGGAACTTGGACGCACAACGAGACCGAAGCAATACGCGGCTGGGACTTGCACGCTCCACGAGACCGAAGCAATACGCGGCTGGTATTTGGACGCTCGACGAGAGCGGAGCAATACGCGGCTGGAACATGTACCCTAAATGAGGCCGAAGCAAAACGTTCCTGGAAATTGTACGCCTAAAGTGACCGAAGCAATACGCGGCTGGAACTTGTGCGCTCGACGAGACCGGAGCAATACGCGGCTGGAACTTGGACGCACAACGAGACCGAAGCAATACGCGGCTGGAACTAGGACGCACAACGAGACCGAAGCAATACGCGGCTGGAAGTTGTACGCATACCGAGACCGAAGCAATACGTGGCTGGAACCTGTACGCTCGGCGAGACCGAAGTAATACGCGGCTGGAACTTGGACGCACAACGAGACCGAAGCAATACGGAGCTGGGACTTGCACGCTCCACGAGACCGAAGCAATACGCGGCTGGTATTTGGACGCTCGACGAGAGCGGAGCAATACGCGGCTGGAACTAGGACGCACGACGAAACCGAAGCAATACGCGGCTGGAACTCGAACGCACAACGAGACCGAAGCAAAACGTGCCTGGAAATTGTACGCTTAAAGTGACCGAAGCAATACGCGGCTGTAACTTGTACGCACAACGAGACCGATGCAATACGCGGCTGGAACTTGTACGCATAGCGAGACCGAAGCAACACGTGGCTGGAACCTGTACGCTCGACGAGACCGAAGTAATGCGCGGCTGGAACTTGTACGCATACCGTGAGCGAAGCAATACGAGGCTGGAACTTGTACGCTCGACGAGACCGAAGCAACACGCGGCTGGAACTTGTACGCTCGACAATACCGACGCAATACGCGGCTGGAAGTTGTACCCACAACGATGCCGAAGCAATACGCGGCTGGAAATGCACGCATACCGAGACCGAAGCAATACGTGGCTGGGACTTGCACGCATAACGATACTGAAGCAATACGCGGCTGGAACTTGTACGCACAACTAGATCGAAGCAACACGCGGCTGGAACTTGTACGCATAGCGAGACCGAAGCAATACGTGGCTGGGACTTGCACGCATAACGATACTGAAGCAATACGCGGCTGGATCTTGGACGCACAACGAGACCGAAGCAATACGCGGCTGGAACTAGGACGCACAACGAGACCGATGCAATACGCGGCTGGAACTTGTACGCATAGCGAGACCGAAGCAACACGTGGCTGGAACCTGTACGCTCGACGAGACCGAAGCAATGCGCGGCTGGAACTTGTACGCATACCGTGAGCGAAGCAATACGAGGCTGGAACTTGTACGCTCGACGAGACCGAAGCAACACGCGGCTGGAACTTGTACGCTCTACGAGACCGAAGCAACACGCGGCTGGAACTTGTACGCTCGACAATACCGAAGCAATGCGCGGCTGGAAGTTGTACCCACAACGATGCCGAAGCAATACGCGGCTGGAAATGCACGCATACCGAGACCGAAGCAATACGTGGCTGGGTCTTGCACGCATAACGTACCGAAGCAATACGCGGCTGGAACTTGTACGCACAACGAGACCGAAGCAATACGCGGCTGGAACTTGTACGCATACCGAGACCGAAGCAATACGTGGCTGGGACTTGCACGCATAACGATACCGAAGCAATACGCGGCTGGAACTTGTACGCACAACGAGACCGAAGCAATACGCGGCTGGAAGTTGTACGCATACCGAGACCGAAGCAATACGTGGCTGGAACCTGTACGCTCGGCGAGACCGAAGTAATACGCGGCTGGAACTTGGACGCACAACGAGACCGAAGCAATACGCGGCTGGGACTTGCACGCTCCACGAGACCGAAGCAATACGCGGATGGAACTTGTACGCACAACGAGACCGAAGCAATACGCGGCGGGAACTTGTACGCATACCGAGACCGAAGCAATACGTGGCTGGCACTTGCACGCATAACGATACCGAAGCAATACGCGGCTGGAACTTGTACGCACAACGAGACCGAAGCAATACGCGGCTGGAAGTTGCACGCATAACGATACCGAAGCAATACGCGGCTGGAACTTGGACGCACAACGAGACCGAAGCAAAACGTGCCTGGAAATTGTACGCTTAAAGTGACCGAAGCAATACGCGGCTGTAACTTGTACGCACAATGAGACCGATGCAATACGCGGCTGGAACTTGTACGCCTAGCGAGACCGAAGCAATACGAGGCAGGAACTTGTACGCACATCGAGACCGAAGCAATGCGCGGCTGGAACCTGTACGCTCGGCGAGACCGAAGCAATACGCGGCTGGAACCTGTACGCTCGGCGAGACCGAAGCAATACGCGGCTGGAACTTGCACGCTCGACGAGACCGTAGCAATACGCGGCTGGAACTTGGACGCACAACGAGACCGAAGCAATACGCGGCTGGAACTAGGACGCACGACGAAACCGAAGCAATACGCGGCTGGAACTTGGACGCACAACGAGACTGAAGCAAAACGTGCCTGGAAATTGTACGCTTAAAGTGACCGAAGCAATACGCGGCTGTAACTTGTACGCACAACGAGACCGATGCAATACGCGGCTGGAACTTGTACGCATAGCGAGACCGAAGCAACACGTGGCTGGAACCTGTACGCTCGACGAGACCGAAGCAATGCGCGGCTGGAACTTGTACGCATACCGTGAGCGAAGCAATACGAGGCTGGAACTTGTACGCTCGACGAGACCGAAGCAACACGCGGCTGGAACTTGTACGCTCGACAATACCGAAGCAATACGCGGCTGGAAGTTGTACCCACAACGATGCCGAAGCAATACGCGGCTGGAAATGCACGCATACCGAGACCGAAGCAATACGTGGCTGGGACTTGCACGCATAACGATACTGAAGCAATACGCGGCTGGAACTTGTACGCTCGACGAGACCGAAGCAACACGCGGCTTGAACTTGTACGCTCGACAATACCGAAGCAATGCGCGGCTGGAAGTTGTACCCACAACGATGCCGAAGCAATACGCGGCTGGAAATGCACGCATACCGAGACCGAAGCAATACGTGGCTGGGTCTTGCACGCATAACGTACCGAAGCAATACGCGGCTGGAACTTGTACGCACAACGAGACCGAAGCAATACGCGGCTGGAACTTGTACGCATACCGAGACCGAAGCAATACGTGGCTGGGACTTGCACGCAAAACGATACCGAAGCAATACGCGGCTGGAACTTGTACGCACAACGAGACCGAAGCAATACGCGGCTGGAAGTTGTAGGCATACCGAGACCGAAGCAATACGTGGCTGGAACCTGTACGCTCGGCGAGACCGAAGTAATACGCGGCTGGAACTTGGATGCACAACGAGACCGAAGCAATACGCGGCTGGGACTTGCACGCTCCACGAGACCGAAGCAATACGCGGATGGAACTTGTACGCACAACGAGACCGAAGCAATACGCGGCTGGAACTTGTACGCATACCGAGACCGAAGCAATACGTGGCTGGCACTTGCACGCATAACGATACCGAAGCAATACGCGGCTGGAACTTGTACGCACAACGAGACCGAAGCAATACGCGGCTGGAAGTTGTAGGCATACCGAGACCGAAGCAATACGCGGCTGGAACTTGTACGCTCGACGAGACCGAAGCAACACGCGGCTTGAACTTGTACGCTCGACAATACCGAAGCAATGCGCGGCTGGAAGTTGTACCCACAACGATGCCGAAGCAATACGCGGCTGGAAATGCACGCATACCGAGACCGAAGCAATACGTGGCTGGGTCTTGCACGCATAACGTACCGAAGCAATACGCGGCTGGAACTTGTACGCACAACGAGACCGAAGCAATACGCGGCTGGAACTTGTACGCATACCGAGACCGAAGCAATACGTGGCTGGGACTTGCACGCAAAACGATACCGAAGCAATACGCGGCTGGAACTTGTACGCACAACGAGACCGAAGCAATACGCGGCTGGAAGTTGTAGGCATACCGAGACCGAAGCAATACGTGGCTGGAACCTGTACGCTCGGCGAGACCGAAGTAATACGCGGCTGGAACTTGGATGCACAACGAGACCGAAGCAATACGCGGCTGGAAGTTGTAGGCATACCGAGACCGAAGCAATACGTGGCTGGAACCTGTACGCTCGGCGAGACCGAAGTAATACGCGGCTGGAACTTGGATGCACAACGAGACCGAAGCAATACGCGGCTGGGACTTGCACGCTCCACGAGACCGAAGCAATACGCGGATGGAACTTGTACGCACAACGAGACCGAAGCAATACGCGGCTGGAACTTGTACGCATACCGAGACCGAAGCAATACGTGGCTGGCACTTGCACGCATAACGATACCGAAGCAATACGCGGCTGGAACTTGTACGCACAACGAGACCGAAGCAATACGCGGCTGGAAGTTGTAGGCATACCGAGACCGAAGCAATACGCGGCTGGAACTTGTACGCTCGACGAGACCGAAGCAACACGCGGCTTGAACTTGTACGCTCGACAATACCGAAGCAATGCGCGGCTGGAAGTTGTACCCACAACGATGCCGAAGCAATACGCGGCTGGAAATGCACGCATACCGAGACCGAAGCAATACGTGGCTGGGTCTTGCACGCATAACGTACCGAAGCAATACGCGGCTGGAACTTGTACGCACAACGAGACCGAAGCAATACGCGGCTGGAACTTGTACGCATACCGAGACCGAAGCAATACGTGGCTGGGACTTGCACGCAAAACGATACCGAAGCAATACGCGGCTGGAACTTGTACGCACAACGAGACCGAAGCAATACGCGGCTGGAAGTTGTAGGCATACCGAGACCGAAGCAATACGTGGCTGGAACCTGTACGCTCGGCGAGACCGAAGTAATACGCGGCTGGAACTTGGATGCACAACGAGACCGAAGCAATACGCGGCTGGGACTTGCACGCTCCACGAGACCGAAGCAATACGCGGATGGAACTTGTACGCACAACGAGACCGAAGCAATACGCGGCTGGAACTTGTACGCATACCGAGACCGAAGCAATACGTGGCTGGCACTTGCACGCATAACGATACCGAAGCAATACGCGGCTGGAACTTGTACGCATACCGAGACCGAAGCAGTACGTGGATCGAACTCGTACGCTCGACAAGATCGAAGCAATACGCTGCTGGAACTTGTACGCTAAACGAGACCGAAGCAATACGCGGCTGGAACTTGTACGCATAACGAGACCGATCCATTACGCGGCTTTAACTTGTACGCATAACGAGACCGAAGCAATACGCGGCTGGAACTTGTGCGCTCGACGAGACCGAAGCAATACGCGGCTGGGACTTGTACGCTAAACGAGACCGATGCTAAACGTGCCTGGAAATTGTTCGCTTAAAGTGACCGAAGTAATACGCGGCTAGAACTTGTACGCTAAACGAGACCGAAGCAAAACGAGACTGGAAATTGTACGCTTAAAGTGACCGAAGCAATACGCGGCTGGAAGTTGGACGCTCGACGAGACCGAAGCAATACTCGGCTGAAACTTGTACGCTAAATGAGACCGAAGCAAAACGTGCCTGGAAATTGTACGCCTAAAGTGACCGAAGCAATACGCTGCTGGAACTTGTGCGCCCGGCGAGACCGATGCAAAACGCGGCTGGAACCTGTACGCTCGACGAGACCGGAGCAATACGCCGCTGGAACGTGTACGCTCGACGAGGCCGAAGCAATACGCGGCTGGAACTTGTACGCACAGCGAGTCCGAAGCAATACTCGGCTGGAGCTTGTACGCTTAAAGTGACCGAAGCAATACGCTGCTGGATCTTGTACGCTTAACGAGACCGAAGCAATACGCGGCTGGAACTTGTACGCATAACGAGACCGAAGCAGTATGTGGCGCGAACTTGGGCGCTCGACGAGACCGAAGCAATACGCGGCTGGAACTTGTACGCATAATGAGACCGAAGAAATACGCGGCTGGAACTGGTACGCATAACGAGACAGAAGCAGTACGCGGCTGGAACTTGAGTGCTCGACGAGACCGAAGCAATACGCTGCTGGAACTTGTACGCTAAACGAGACCGAAGCAATACGCGGCTGGAACTTGAACGCATAACGAGACCGAAGCAATACGCGGCTGGAACTAGTACGCTCGACGAGACCGATGCTACACGCAGCTGGAACTTGTACGCATTCCGAGACCGAAGCAATACGCCTCTGGAACTTGTACGCATAACGAGACCGAAGCAATACACGGCTGGGACTTGTACGCGTAATGATACCGAAGCAATAGACGGCTGGAACTAGTACCTCGACGAGACCGATGAAATACGCAGCTGGAACTTGTACGCATAATGAGGCCGAAGCAATACGCCTCTGGATCTTGTACGCATAGCGAGACCGAAGCAGTACGTGGATCGAACTCGTACGCTCAACAAGATCGAAGCAATACGCTGCTGGAACTTGTACGCTAAACGAGACCGAAGCAATACGCGGCTGGAACTTGTACGCATAACGAGACCGAAGCAATACGCGGCTGGAACTAGTACGCTCGACGAGACCGATGCAATACGCAGCTGGAAATTGTACGCATAACGAGGCCGAAGCAATACGCCTCTGGAACTTGTACGCATAGCGAGACCGAAGCAATACGCGGCTGGGACTTGTACGCTCGACGAGACCGAAGCAATACGCGGCTGGGACTTGTACGCGTAATGATACCGAAGCAATACGCGGCTGGAACTAGTACGCTCGACGAGACCGAAGCAATACGCGGCTGGAACTTGTACGCTTAAAGTGACCGAAGCAATACGCGGCTGGATCTTGTACGCGTAACGATACCGAAGCAATACGCGGCTGGAATTTGCACGCATATCGAGACTGAAGCAGTATGTGGCGCGAACTTGGGCGCTCGACGAGACCGAAGCAATACGCGGCTGGAACTTGTACGCATAATGAGACCGAAGAAATACGCGGCTGGAACTGGTACGCATAACGAGACAGAAGCAGTACGCGGCTGGAACTTGAGTGCTCGACGAGACCGAAGCAATACGCTGCTGGAACTTGTACGCTAAACGAGACCGAAGCAATACGCGGCTGGAACTTGAACGCATAACGAGGCCGAAGCAATACGATGCTGGAACTTGTACGCTTAAAGTGACCGAAGCAATACGCGGCTGGAACTAGTACGCATAACGAGACAGAAGCAATACGCGGCTGGGACTTGTACGCGTAATGATACCGAAGCAATACGCGGCTGGAACTAGTACGCTCGACGAGACCGATGCAATACGCAGCTGGAACTTGTACGCATTACGAGGCCGAAGCAATACGCCTCTGGAACTTGTACGCATAGCGAGACCGAAGCAATACGCGGCTGGGACTTGTACGCGTAATGATACCGAAGCAATGCGCGGCTGGAACTTGTACGCTAAACGAGACCGAAGCAATACGCGGCTGGAACTTGTACGCTTAAAGTGACCGTAGCAATACGCAGCTGGAACTTGCACGCATATCGAGACCGAAGCAGTACGTGGCGCGAACTTGTGCGCTCGACGAGGCCGAAGCAATACGCGGCTGGAACTTGTACGCTAGCCGAGACCGACGCAATACGCTGCTGGAACTTGTACGCTAGCCGAGACCGACGCAATACGCTGCTGGAACTTGTACGCTAAACGAGACCGTAGCAATACGAGGCTGGAACTTGTGCGCTCGTCGGGACCGAAGCAATACGCGGCTGGAACTTGTACGATTAAAGTGACCGAAGCAATACGCGGCTGGAACTTGTACGCTAGCCGAGACCGACGCAATACGCTGCTGGATTTTGTAAGCTAAACGAGACCGAAGCAACACGCGGTTGGAACTTGTACGCTCGACGAGGCCGAAGCAATACGCTGCTGGAACTTGTACGCTAAACGAGACCGTAGCAATACGAGGCTGGAACTTGTGCGCTCGACGGGACCGAGCAATACGCGGCTGGAACTTGTACGCTAAACGAGACCGAAGCAATACGCGGCTGGAACTTGTACGCTTAAAGTGACCGTAGCAATACGTGGCTGGAACTTGTACGCAAAATGAGAAAGTAGCAATACGAGGCTGGAACTAGTACGCCTAACGAGACAGAAGCAATACGCGGCTGGAACTTGAACGCTCGAGGAGACCTAAGCAATACGCTGCTGGAACTTGTGCGCTCGACGAGACCGAAGCAATACGCGGCTGGAACTTGTACGATTAAAGTGACCGAAGCAACACGCGGTTGGAACTTGTACGCTCGACGAGGCCGAAGCAATACGCTGCTGGAACTTGTACGCTAAACGAGACCGTAGCAATACGAGGCTGGAACTTGTGCGCTCGACGGGACCGAAGCAATACGCGGCTGGAACTTGTACGCTAAACGAGACCGAAGCAATACGCGGCTGGAACTTGTACGCTTAAAGTGACCGTAGCAATACGCGGCTGGAACTTGCACGCATACCGAGACTGAAGCAGTACGTGGCTGGAACTTGTACGCGTAACGATACCGAAGCAATACGCGGCTGGAACTTGCACGGATATCGAGACCGGAGCAGTATGTGGCGCGAACTTGGGCGCTCGACGAAACCGAAGCAATACGCGGCTTTAACTTGTACGCATAATGAGACCGAAGAAATACGCGGGTGGAACTGGTACGCATAACGAGACAGAAGCAGTACGCGGCTGGAACTTGAGTGCTCGACGAGACCGAAGCAATACGCTGCTGGAACCTGTACGCTAAACGAGGCCGAAGCAATACGCCTCTGGAACTTGTACGCATAGCGAGACCGAAGCAATACGCGGCTGGGACTTGTACGCGTAATGATACCGAAGCAATGCGCGGCTGGAACTTGTACGCTAAACGAGACCGAAGCAATACGCGGCTGGAACTTGTACGCTTAAAGTGACCGTAGCAATACGCGGCTGGAACTTGCACGCATATCGAGACCGAAGCAGTACGAGGCGCGAACTTGTGCTCTCGACGAGGCCGAAGCAATACGCGGCTGGAACTCGTACGCAAGCCGAGACCGACGCAATACGCTGCTGGAACTTGTACGCTAATCGAGACCGTAGCAATACGAGGCTGGAACTTGTGCGCTCGACGGGACCGAAGCAATACGCGGCTGGAACTTGTACGCTAGCCGAGACCGACGCAATACGCTGCTGGATCTTGTACGCTAAACGAGACCGAAGCAATACGCGGCTGGAACCTGTACGCATAACGAGGCCGAAGAAATACGATGCTGGAACTTGTACGCTTAAAGTGACCGAAGCAATACGCGGCTGGAACTAGTACGCATAACGAGACAGAAGCAATACGCGGCTGGGACTTGTACTCTCGACGAGACCGAAGCAATACGCGGCTGGAACATGCACGCATAACGAGAACAAAGCAATACACGGTTGGGACTTGCACGCATAACGAGGCCAAAGCAATATGCGGCTGGAACTTGTACGCTAAACGAGACCGAAGCAATACCCGGCTAGAACTTGTACGCTTAAAGTGACCGTAGCAATACGCGGCTGGAACTTGAACGCATAACGAGGCCGAAGCAATACGCGGCAGGATCTTGTACGCACAGCGAGGCCGAAGCAATACGCGGCTGGAACTTGTACGCTAAACGAGACCGAAGCAATACCCGGCTAGAACTTGTACGCTTAAAGTGACCGTAGCAATACGCGGCTGGAACTTGTACGCTAAACGAGACCGACGCAATACGCGGCTCGAACTTGTGCGCTCGACGAGACCGAAGTAATACGCTGCTGGAACTTGTACGCTAAACGAGACCGAAGCAATACGCGGCTGGAACTTGTGCGCTCGACGAGACCGAAACAATACGAGGCTGGAACTTGTGCGCTCGACGAGACCGAAGTAATACGCGGCTGGAACTTGTACGCTCGACGAGACCGAAGCAATACGCGGCTAGAACTTGAACGCATAATCAGACCGAAGAAATACGCGGCTGGAACTAGTACGAATAACGAGACAGAAGCAGTTCGCGGCTGGAACTTGAGTGCTCGACGAGACCGAAGCAATACGCTGCTGGAACTTCTACGCTAAACGAGACCGAAGCAATACGCTGCTGGAACTTGTACGCTAAACGAGACCGAAGCAATACGCTGCTGGAACTTGTACGCTAAACGAGACCGAAGCAATACGCGGCTGGAACTTGTGCGCTCGACGAGACCGAAGCAATACGAGGCTGGAACATGTGCGCTCGACGAGGCCGAAGCACTACGCGGCTGGAACTTGTGCGCACAACGAGGCCGAAGCAATACGCGGCTGGAACATGTGCGCTTGACGAGACCGAAGCAATACGAGGCTGGAGCTTGTGCGCTCGACGAGACCGAAGTAATACGCGGCTGGAACTTGCACGCATATCGAGACCGAAGTAATACGCGGCTGGAACTTGCACGCATATCGAGACCGAAGCAATACGCGGCTGGAACTTGTACGCACAGCGAGGCCGACGCAATACGAGGCTGGAACTTGTGCGCTCGACGAGACCGAAGCAATACGCTGCTGGAACTTGTACGCTAAACGAGACCGAAGCAATACGCGGCTGGAACTTGTGCGCCCGACGAGACCGAAGCAATACGCGGCTGGAACTTGTACGCACAACGAGGCCGAAGCAATAGGCGGCTGGAACTTGAACGCTCGACAAGGCCGAAGCAATACGCGGCTGGAACTTGAACGCATAACGAGGCCGAAGCAATACGCGGCTGGATCTTGTACGCACAGCGAGGCCGAAGCAATACGCGGCTGGAACTTGTACGCTAAACGAGACCGAAGCAATACGCGGCTAGAACTTGTACGCTTAAAGTGACCGTAGCAATACGCGGCTGGAACTTGTACGCTAAACGAGACCGACGCAATACGCGGCTCGAACTTGTGCGCTCGACGAGACCGAAGCAATACGCTGCTGGAACTTGTACGCTAAACGAGACCGAAGCAATACGCGGCTGGAACTTGTGCGCTCGACGAGACCGAAACAATACGAGGCTGGAACTTGTGCGCTCGACGAGACCGAAGTAATACGCGGCTGGAACTTGTACGCTCGACGAGACCGAAGCAATACGCGGCTAGAACTTGAACGCATAATCAGACCGAAGAAATACGCGGCTGGAACTAGTACGAATAACGAGACAGAAGCAGTTCGCGGCTGGAACTTGAGTGCTCGACGAGACCGAAGCAATACGCTGCTGGAACTTCTACGCTAAACGAGACCGAAGCAATACGCTGCTGGAACTTGTACGCTAAATGAGACCGAAGCAATACGCTGCTGGAACTTGTACGCTAAACGAGACCGAAGCAATACGCGGCTGGAACTTGTGCGCTCGACGAGACCGAAGCAATACGAGGCTGGAACTTGTGCGCTCGACGAGACCGAAGTAATACGCGGCTGGAACTTGTACGCTCGACGAGACCGAAGCAATACCCGGCTAGAACTTGACCGCATAATGAGACCGAAGAAATACGCGGCTTGAACTAGTACGAATAACGAGACAGAAGCAGTACGCGGCTGGAACTTGAGTGCTCGACGAGACCGAAGCAATACGCGGCTGGAACTTGTACGCTCGACAAGACCGACGCAACACGCTGCTGGAACTTGTACGCTAAACGAGACCGAAGCAATACGAGGCTGGAACTTGTGCGCTCGACGAGACCGAAGCAATACGCGGCTCGAACTTGCACGCACATCGAGACCGAAGCAGTACGTGGCGCGAACTTGTGCGTTCGACGAGACCGAAGCAATACGCGGCCGGGACTTGTACGCTCGACGAGACCGAAGCAATACGCGGCTGGGACTTGTACGCTAAACGAGACCGATGCAAATCCTGCCTGGAAATTGTTCGCTTAAAGTGACCGAAGCAATACGCGGCTGGAACGTGTACGCTCGACGAGGCCGAAGCAATACGCGGCTGGAACTTGTACGGACAACGAGTCCGAAGCAATACTCGGCTGGAGCTTGTACGCTTAAAGTGACCGAAGCAATACGCTGCTGGATCTTGTACGCTAAACGAGACCGAAGCAATACGTGGCTGGAACTTGTGCGCACAACGAGGCCGAAGCAATACGCGGCTGGAACTTGAACGCTCGACACGGCCGAAGCAATACGCGGCTGGAACTTGAACGCATGACGAGGCCGAAGCAATACGCGGCTGGATCTTGTACGCACAGCGAAGCCGAGGCAATACGCGGCTGGAACTTGTACGCTAAACGAGACCGAAGCAAAACGAGACTGGAAATTGTACGCTTAAAGTGACCGAAGCAATACGCGGCTGGAAGTTGGACGCTCGACGAGACCGAAGCAATACGCGGCTGAAACTTGTGCGCTAAATGAGACCGAAGCAAAACGTGCCTGGAAATTGTACGCCTAAAGTGACCGAAGCAATACGCAGCTGGAACTTGTACGCATGACGAGGCCGAAGCAATACGCCTCTGGAACTTGTACGCATAGCGAGACCGAAGCAATACGCGGCTGGGACTTGTACGCTCGACGAGACCGAAGCAATACGCGGCTGGAACTTGTACGCTTAAAGTGACCGAAGCAATACGCGGCTGGAACTTGTACGCGTAACGATACCGAAGCAATACGCGGCTGGAACTTGTACGCTTAAAGTGACCGTAGCAATACGCGGCTGGAACTAGTACGCCTAACGAGACAGAAGCAATACGCGGCTGGAACTTGAACGCTCGAGGAGACCTAAGCAATACGCGGCTGGAACTTGTACGCTTAAAGTGACCGTAGCAATACGCGGCTGGAACTTGCACGCATATCGAGACTGAAGCAGTACGTGGCGCGAACTTGTGCGCTCGACGAGACCGAAGCAATACGAGGCTGGAACTTGTGCGCTCGACGAGAACGAAAAAATACGCGGATGGAACTTGTACGCATAACGAGGCCGAAGCAATACGCGGCCGGAACTTGTACGCTCGACGAGACCGACGCAACATGCGGCTGGAACTTGTCCGCCCGACGAGACCGAAGCAATACGCGGCTGGAACTTGTACGCACAACGAGGCCGAAGCAGTACGCGGCTGGAACTTGCACGCATATCGAGACCGAAGCAGTGCGTGGCGCGAACTTGTGCGCTCGACGAGACCGAAGCAATGCGAGGCTGGAACTTGTGCGCTCGACGAGACCGACGCAATACGCGGCTCGAACTGGTGCGCTCGACGAGACCGAAGCAATACGCGGCTGGAACTTGCACGCATATCGAGTCCGAAGCAGTACGTGGCGCGAACTTGTGCGCTCGACGAGACCGAAGCAATACGCGGCTGGGACTTGTACGCTCGACGAGACCGAAGCAATACGCGGCTGGGACTTGTACGCTAAACGAGACCGATGCAAAACGTGCTTGAAAATTGTTCGCTTAAAGTGACCGAAGTAATACGCGGCTGGAACTTGTACGCTAAACGAGACCGAAGCAAAACGAGACTGGAAATTGTACGCTTAAAGTGACCGAAGCAATACGCGGCTGGAACTTGTGCGCCCGGCGAGACCGATGCAAAACGCGGCTGGAACCTGTGCGCTCGGCGAGACCGGAGCAATACGCGGCTGGATCTTGTACGCTCGACGAGACCGAAACAATACGCGGCTGGAACGTGTACACTCGACGAGGCCGAAGCAATACGCGGCTGGAACTTGTACGCACAACGAGTCCGAAGCAATACTCGGCTGGAGCTTGTACGCTTAAAGTGACCGAAGCAATACGCTGCTGGATCTTGTACGCTTAACGAGACCGAAGCAATACGCGGCTGGAACTTGTTCGCTTAAAGTGACCGAAGCAATACGCGGCTGGAACTTGTACGCATAATGAGACCGTAGCAATACGCGGCTGGAACTAGTACGCATAACGAGACAGAAGCAATACGCGGCTGGGACTTGTACGCGTAATGATACCGAAGCAATACGCGGCTGGAACTAGTACGCTCGACGAGACCGATGCAATACGCAGCTGGAACTTGTACGCATAACGAGGCCGAAGCAATACGCCTCTGGAACTTGTACGCATAGCGAGACCGAAGCAATACGCGGCTGGGACTTGTACGCTCGACGAGACCGAAGCAATACACGGCTGGGACTTGTACGCGTAATGATACCGAAGCAATACGCGGCTGGAACTAGTACGCTCGACGAGACCGAAGCAATACGCGGCTGGAACTTGTACGCTGAAAGTGACCGAAGCAATACGCCGCTGGAACTTGTACGCGTAACGATACCGAAGCAATACGCGGCTGGAACTTGCACGCATATCGAGACCGAAGCAGTATGTGGCGCGGACTTGGGCGCTCGACGAGACCGAAGCAATACGCGGCTGGAACTTGTACGCATAATGAGACCGAAGAAATACGCGGGTGGAACTGGTACGCATAACGAGACAGAAGCAGTACGCGGCTGGAACTTGAGTGCTCGACGAGACCGAAGCAATACGCTGCTGGAACCTGTACGCTAAACGAGGCCGAAGCAATACGCCTCTGGAACTTGTACGCATAGCGAGACCGAAGCAATACGCGGCTGGGACTTGTACGCGTAATGATACCGAAGCAATGCGCGGCTGGAACTTGTACGCTAAACGAGACCGAAGCAATACGCGGCTGGAGCTTGTACGCTTAAAGTGACCGTAGCAATACGCGGCTGGAACTTGCACGCATATCGAGACCGAAGCAGTACGAGGCGCGAACTTTTGCTCTCGACGAGGCCGAAGCAATACGCGGCTGGAACTCGTACGCTAGCCGAGACCGACGCAATACGCTGCTGGAACTTGTACGCTAATCGAGACCGTAGCAATACGAGGCTGGAACTTGTGCGCTCGACGGGACCGAAGCAATACGCGGCTGGAACTTGTACGCTAGCCGAGACCGACGCAATACGCTGCTGGATCTTGTACGCTAAACGAGACCGAAGCAATACGCGGCAGGAACTTGTACGCATAACGAGGCCGAAGAAATACGATGCTGGAACTTGTACGCTTAAAGTGACCGAAGCAATACGCGGCTGGAACTAGTACGCATAACGAGACAGAAGCAATACGCGGCTGGGACTTGTACTCTCGACGAGACCGAAGCAATACGCGGCTGGAACATGCACGCATAACGAGAACAAAGCAATACACGGTTGGGACTTGCACGCATAACGAGGCCAAAGCAATATGCGGCTGGAACTTGTACGCTCGACGAGACCGAAGCGATACGCGGCTGGAACTTGAACGATCCACGAGATCGAAGCAATTCGCGGATGGAACTTGTACTCATAACGAGACCGAAGCATTACGCGGCTGGAACTTGTACTCATAACGATACCGAAGCATTACGTGGCTGGAACTTGTACGCTTGACGGGACCGAAGAAATACGCGGCTGGAAATTGCACGCATATCGAGACCGAAGCAATACGCGGCTGGACCTTGTACGCTCGGCGAGACTGAAGTAATACCCGGCTGCAACTTGTACGTTTGACGGGACCGAAGCAGTACGCGGCTGGAAATTGCACGAATAACGAGACCGAAGCAATACGCGGCTGGAACTTGTACGCATAACGAGACCATAGCAATGTGCGGCTGGGACTTGTACGCTCGTCGAGACCGAAGAAATACGCGGCTGGAACTTGTACGCATAACGAGACCGAAGCAACACGCGGCTGGAACTTGCACGCATAACGAGATCGATGCACTACACGGTTGGGACTTGTACGCATAACGAGACCGAAGAAAAACTCGGCTGGAACTTGTACGCATAACGAGACCGAAGCAATACGCGGCTAGGACTTGTACGCTCGACGAGACCGAAGAAATACGCGGCTGGAACTTGCACGCATAACGCGACCGAAGCAATACGCGGCTGGAACTTGCACGCATAACGAGACCGAAGCAACACGCGGGTGGAACTTGTACTCTAAACGAAACCGAAGCAATACGTGTGTGGAACCTGTACGCTAAACGAGACCGAAGCAATTCCCGGCTAAAACTTGTATGCTCGACGAGACCGAAGCAATACGCTGCTGGAACTTGTTCGCATAGGATACCGAAGCAATACCCTGCTGGAACTTGTACTCATAACGAGACCGAAATAATACGCGGCTGGGACTTGTACGCATGACGAGGCCAAAGCAATACGCGGCTGGAACTTGTACGCTAGATGAGACCGGAGCAATACGCGGCTGGGAATTGTTCGCATAGGATACCGAAGCAATACGCGGCTGGAACTTGTACGCATAGCGAGACAGAAGCAATACGCAGCTGGAACTTGTACGTTCGACGAGACCGAAGCAATACGCTGCTGGAACTTGTACGCATAACGCGACCGAAGCAACACGCGGCTGGGACATGTACGCTCGACGAGACCGAAGAAATACGCGGCTGGAACTTGCACGCATAACGATACCGAAGCAACACGCTGCTGGAACTTGTACGCATAGGAGACCGAAGCAATACGCGGCAGGAGCTTCTACGTGTGCGCGGTCAAAGCAATACGCAGCTGGAAATTGTACTCTCGACGAGACCGTAGCAATACGCTGCTGGAACTTGTACGCTCGACGAGACCGAAGCAATACGCTGCTGGAACATGTACTCATAACGCGACCGAAACAATACGCGGCTGGGATTTGTACGCATAACGAGGCCGAAGCAATACGCGGCTGGAACTTGTACGCTCGACGAGACCAAAGCAATACGCGGCTGCACCTTGTACGCTTGACGAGACCGAAGCATTACGTGGCTGGAACTTGAACGCTTGACGGGACCGAAGCAATACGCGGCAGGAAATTGCACGAATAACGAGACCGCAGCAATACGCGGCTGGAACTTGCATGCATAACGAGACCGAAGCAACACGCGGCTGGAACTTGTACGCTTGACGGGACCGAAGAAATACGCGGCTGGAACTTGTACGCACAACGAGTCCGATGCAATACTCGGCTGGAGCTTGTACGCTTAAAGTGACCGAAGCAATACGCTGCTGGATCTTGTACGCTTAACGAGACCGAAGCAATACGCGGCTGGAACTTGTTCGCTTAAAGTGACCGAAGCAATACGCGGCTGGAACTTGTACGCATAATGAGACCGTAGCAATACGCGGCTGGAACTAGTACGCATAACGAGACAGAAGCAATACGCGGCTGGGACTTGTACGCGTAATGATACCGAAGCAATACGCGGCTGGAACTAGTACGCTCGACGAGACCGATGCAATACGCAGCTGGAACTTGTACGCATAACGAGGCCGAAGCAATACGCCTCTGGAACTTGTACGCATAGCGAGACCGAAGCAATACGCGGCTGGGACTTGTACGCTCGACGAGACCGAAGCAATACGCGGCTGGGACTTGTACGCGTAATGATACCGAAGCAATACGCGGCTGGAACTAGTACGCTCGACGAGACCGAAGCAATACGCGGCTGGAACTTGTACGCTTAAAGTGACCGAAGCAATACGCCGCTGGAACTTGTACGCGTAACGATACCGAAGCAATACGCGGCTGGAACTTGCACGCATATCGAGACCGAAGCAGTATGTGGCGCGGACTTGGGCGCTCGACGAGACCGAAGCAATACGCGGCTGGAACTTGTACGCATAATGAGACCGAAGAAATACGCGGGTGGAACTGGTACGCATAACGAGACAGAAGCAGTACGCGGCTGGAACTTGAGTGCTCGACGAGACCGAAGCAATACGCTGCTGGAACCTGTACGCTAAACGAGGCCGAAGCAATACGCCTCTGGAACTTGTACGCATAGCGAGACCGAAGCAATACGCGGCTGGGACTTGTACGCGTAATGATACCGAAGCAATGCGCGGCTGGAACTTGTACGCTAAACGAGACCGAAGCAATACGCGGCTGGAGCTTGTACGCTTAAAGTGACCGTAGCAATACGCGGCTGGAACTTGCACGCATATCGAGACCGAAGCAGTACGAGGCGCGAACTTTTGCTCTCGACGAGGCCGAAGCAATACGCGGCTGGAACTCGTACGCTAGCCGAGACCGACGCAATACGCTGCTGGAACTTGTACGCTAATCGAGACCGTAGCAATACGAGGCTGGAACTTGTGCGCTCGACGGGACCGAAGCAATACGCGGCTGGAACTTGTACGCTAGCCGAGACCGACGCAATACGCTGCTGGATCTTGTACGCTAAACGAGACCGAAGCAATACGCGGCAGGAACTTGTACGCATAACGAGGCCGAAGAAATACGATGCTGGAACTTGTACGCTTAAAGTGACCGAAGCAATACGCGGCTGGAACTAGTACGCATAACGAGACAGAAGCAATACGCGGCTGGGACTTGTACTCTCGACGAGACCGAAGCAATACGCGGCTGGAACATGCACGCATAACGAGAACAAAGCAATACACGGTTGGGACTTGCACGCATAACGAGGCCAAAGCAATATGCGGCTGGAACTTGTACGCTCGACGAGACCGAAGCGATACGCGGCTGGAACTTGAACGATCCACGAGATCGAAGCAATTCGCGGATGGAACTTGTACTCATAACGAGACCGAAGCATTACGCGGCTGGAACTTGTACTCATAACGATACCGAAGCATTACGTGGCTGGAACTTGTACGCTTGACGGGACCGAAGAAATACGCGGCTGGAAATTGCACGCATATCGAGACCGAAGCAATACGCGGCTGGACCTTGTACGCTCGGCGAGACTGAAGTAATACCCGGCTGCAACTTGTACGTTTGATGGGACCGAAGCAGTACGCGGCTGGAAATTGCACGAATAACGAGACCGAAGCAATACGCGGCTGGAACTTGTACGCATAACGAGACCATAGCAATGTGCGGCTGGGACTTGTACGCTCGTCGAGACCGAAGAAATACGCGGCTGGAACTTGTACGCATAACGAGACCGAAGCAACACGCGGCTGGAACTTGCACGCATAACGAGATCGATGCACTACACGGTTGGGACTTGTACGCATAACGAGACCGAAGAAAAACTCGGCTGGAACTTGTACGCATAACGAGACCGAAGCAATACGCGGCTAGGACTTGTACGCTCGACGAGACCGAAGAAATACGCGGCTGGAACTTGCACGCATAACGCGACCGAAGCAATACGCGGCTGGAACTTGCACGCATAACGAGACCGAAGCAACACGCGGGTGGAACTTGTACTCTAAACGAAACCGAAGCAATACGTGTGTGGAACCTGTACGCTAAACGAGACCGAAGCAATTCCCGGCTAAAACTTGTATGCTCGACGAGACCGAAGCAATACGCTGCTGGAACTTGTTCGCATAGGATACCGAAGCAATACCCTGCTGGAACTTGTACTCATAACGAGACCGAAATAATACGCGGCTGGGACTTGTACGCATGACGAGGCCAAAGCAATACGCGGCTGGAACTTGTACGCTAGATGAGACCGGAGCAATACGCGGCTGGGAATTGTTCGCATAGGATACCGAAGCAATACGCGGCTGGAACTTGTACG
The DNA here is from genome assembly GCA_943735885.1 of Stelis phaeoptera. Classification (NCBI taxonomy): domain Eukaryota; kingdom Metazoa; phylum Arthropoda; class Insecta; order Hymenoptera; family Megachilidae; genus Stelis; species Stelis phaeoptera. The sequence goes on along the minus strand of CALSEM010000060.1, from coordinate 295,036 downwards.
CATAGCGAGACAGAAGCAATACGCAGCTGGAACTTGTACGTTCGACGAGACCGAAGCAATACGCTGCTGGAACTTGTACGCATAACGCGACCGAAGCAACACGCGGCTGGGACATGTACGCTCGACGAGACCGAAGAAATACGCGGCTGGAACTTGCACGCATAACGATACCGAAGCAACACGCTGCTGGAACTTGTACGCATAGGAGACCGAAGCAATACGCGGCAGGAGCTTCTACGTGTGCGCGGTCAAAGCAATACGCAGCTGGAAATTGTACTCTCGACGAGACCGTAGCAATACGCTGCTGGAACTTGTACGCTCGACGAGACCGAAGCAATACGCTGCTGGAACATGTACTCATAACGCGACCGAAACAATACGCGGCTGGGATTTGTACGCATAACGAGGCCGAAGCAATACGCGGCTGGAACTTGTACGCTCGACGAGACCAAAGCAATACGCGGCTGCACCTTGTACGCTTGACGAGACCGAAGCATTACGTGGCTGGAACTTGAACGCTTGACGGGACCGAAGCAATACGCGGCAGGAAATTGCACGAATAACGAGACCGCAGCAATACGCGGCTGGAACTTGCATGCATAACGAGACCGAAGCAACACGCGGCTGGAACTTGTACGCTTGACGGGACCGAAGAAATACGCGGCTGGAAATTGCACGCATAACGAGACCGAAGCTATACGCGGCTAGTAGTTGTACGCATAACGAGACCATAGCAATATGCGGCTGGGACTTGTACGCTCTACGAGACCGAAGCAATACGCGGCTGGAACTTGCACGTTATAACGGGAGCGAAGCAATACGCGGCTGGAACTTGTACGCTCGGCGAGACTGAAGTAATACCCGGCTGCAACTTGCACCTTTGACGGGGCCGAAGCAATACGCGGCTGGAAATTGCACGAATAACGAGACCGAAGCAATACGCCGCTAGGACTTGAACGCATAACGAGACCATAGCAATATGCGGCTGGGACTTGTACTCATAACGAGACCGAAGCAACACGCGGCTGGAACTTGTACGCATAACGAGACCATAGCAATTTGCGGCCCTGGACTTGTACGCTAGACGAGACCGAAGCAATACGCGGCTGGAACTTGTACGCATAACGAGACCGAAGCAGTACGCGGCTGGAACTTGTACGCTCGACGAGACAGAAGCAATACCCGGCTGGAACTTGTACGAATGACGAGACCGTAGAAATACGCGGCTGGAACTTGTACGCATAACGAGACCGAAGCCACACGCGGCTAGGACCTGTACGCGTAACGAGACCAAAGCAATACGCGGCTGGGACTTGTACGCATATCGAGAACGAAGTAATACGCGGCTCGGACTTGTACGCTCGACCATACCGAAGCAATACGCGGCTGGAACTTGCACGCATAACGAGAACAAAGCAATACACGGCTGGGACTTGCACGCATAACGAGACCAAAGCAATATGCGGCTGGAACTTGTACGCTTGACGGGACCGAAGAAATACGCGGCTGGAAATTGCACGCATAACGAGACCGAAGCAATACGAGGCCAGGAGTTGTACGCATAACGAGGCCATAGCAATATGCGGCTGGGACTTGTACGCTAGACGAAACCGAAGCAATACGTGTGTGGAACCTGTACGCTAAACGAGACCGAAGCAATACCCGGCTGGAGCTTGTACGCTCGACGAGACCGAAGCAATACGCTGCTGAAACTTGTATGCTCGACGAGACCGAAGCAATACGCTGCTGGAACTTGTTCGCATAGGATACCGAAGCAATACGCGGTTGGAACTTGTACGCATGGCGAGACCGAAGCAATACGAAGCTGGAACTTGTACGCTCTACGAGACCGAAGCAATACGCGGCTGGAACATGTACGCATAACGAGACCGAAGCAATACGTGGCCAGGAGTTGTACGCATAACGAGGCCATAGCAATATGCGGCTGGGACTTGTACGCTAGACGAGACCGAAGCAATACGCGGCTGGAACATATACGCATAACGAGACCGAAGCAATACGCGGCTGGAACTTGTACGCTAAACGAAACCGAAGCAATACGTGTGTGGAACCTGTACGCTAAACGAGACCTAAGCAATACCCGGCTGGAGCTTGTACGCTCGACGAGACCGAAGCAATTCGCTGCTGAAACTTGTATGCTCGACGAGACCGAAGCAATACGCTGCTGGAACTTGTTCGCATAGGATACCGAAGCAATACGCGGCTGGAACTTGTACGCATAGCGAGACCGAAGCAATACGTAGCTGGAACTTGTACGCTCGACCATACCGAAGCAATACGCGGCTGGAACTTGCACGCATAACGAGAACAAAGCAATACACGGCTGGGACTTGCACGCATAACGAGACCAAAGCAATATGCGGCTGGAACTTGTACGCTTGACGGGACCGAAGAAATACGCGGCTGGAAATTGCACGCATAACGAGACCGAAGCAATACGAGGCCAGGAGTTGTACGCATAACGAGGCCATAGCAATATGCGGCTGGGACTTGTACGCTAGACGAGACCGAAGCAATACGCGGCTGGAACATGTACGCATAACGAGACCGAAGCAATACGCGGCTGGAACATGTACGCATAACGAGACCGAAGCAATACGCGGCTGGAACTTGTACGCATAACGAGTCCAAAGCAATACGCAGCTGGAACTTGTACGCTCGACGAGATCGAAGCATTACGCTGCTGGAACTTGTACGTTCGACGAGACCGAAGCAATACGCGGCTAGAACTTGTACGCATAACGAGACCATAGCAATATGCGGCTGGGACTTGTACGCTAGACGAGACCGAAGCAATACGCGGCTGGAACTTGTACGCATAACGGGACCGAAGTAATACGCGGCTGGAACTTGTACGCTCGACGAGACTGAAGCAATACCCGGCTGCAACTTGTACGCTTGACGAGACCGAAGCAACACGCGGCTGGAACTTGTACGCATAACGAGACCATAGCAATATGCGGCTGGGACTTGTACGCATAACGAGACCGAAGCAACTCGCGGCTAGGACTTGTACGCGTAACGAGACCAAAGCAATACGCGGCTGGGACTTGTACGCATATCGAGAACGAAGTAATACGCGGCTCGGACTTGTACGCTCGACCATACCGAAGCAATACGCGGCTGGAACTTGCACGCATAACGAGAACAAAGCAATACACGGCTGGGACTTGCACGCATAACGAGACCAAAGCAATATGCGGCTGGAACTTGTACGCTTGACGGGACCGAAGAAATACGCGGCTGGAAATTGCACGCATAACGAGACCGAAGCAATACGAGGCCAGGAGTTGTACGCATAACGAGGCCATAGCAATATGCGGCTGGGACTTGTACGCTAGACGAAACCGAAGCAATACGTGTGTGGAACCTGTACGCTAATCGAGACCGAAGCAATACCCGGCTGGAGCTTGTACGCTCGACGAGACCGAAGCAATACGCTGCTGAAACTTGTATGCTCGACGAGACCGAAGCAATACGCTGCTGGAACTTGTTCGCATAGGATACCGAAGCAATACGCGGTTGGAACTTGTACGCATGGCGAGACCGAAGCAATACGAAGCTGGAACTTGTACGCTCTACGAGACCGAAGCAATACGCGGCTGGAACATGTACGCATAACGAGACCGAAGCAATACGTGGCCAGGAGTTGTACGCATAACGAGGCCATAGCAATATGCGGCTGGGACTTGTACGCTAGACGAGACCGAAGCAATACGCGGCTGGAACATATACGCATAACGAGACCGAAGCAATACGCGGCTGGAACTTGTACGCTAAACGAAACCGAAGCAATACGTGTGTGGAACCTGTACGCTAAACGAGACCGAAGCAATACCCGGCTGGAGCTTGTACGCTCGACGAGACCGAAGCAATTCGCTGCTGAAACTTGTATGCTCGACGAGACCGAAGCAATACGCTGCTGGAACTTGTTCGCATAGGATACCGAAGCAATACGCGGCTGGAACTTGTACGCATAGCGAGACCGAAGCAATACGTAGCTGGAACTTGTACGCTCGACCATACCGAAGCAATACGCGGCTGGAACTTGCACGCATAACGAGAACAAAGCAATACACGGCTGGGACTTGCACGCATAACGAGACCAAAGCAATATGCGGCTGGAACTTGTACGCTTGACGGGACCGAAGAAATACGCGGCTGGAAATTGCACGCATAACGAGACCGAAGCAATACGAGGCCAGGAGTTGTACGCATAACGAGGCCATAGCAATATGCGGCTGGGACTTGTACGCTAGACGAGACCGAAGCAATACGCGGCTGGAACATGTACGCATAACGAGACCGAAGCAATACGCGGCTGGAACTTGTACGCATAGCGAGACCGAAGCAATACGTAGCTGGAACTTGTACGCTCTACGAGACCGAAGCAATACGCGGCTGGAACATGTACGCATAACGAGACCGAAGCAATACGCGGCTGGAACTTGTACGCATAACGAGTCCAAAGCAATACGCAGCTGGAACTTGTACGCTCGACGAGATCGAAGCATTACGCTGCTGGAACTTGTACGTTCGACGAGACCGAAGCAATACGCGGCTAGAACTTGTACGCATAACGAGACCATAGCAATATGCGGCTGGGACTTGTACGCTAGACGAGACCGAAGCAATACGCGGCTGGAACTTGTACGCATAACGGGACCGAAGTAATACGCGGCTGGAACTTGTACGCTCGACGAGACTGAAGCAATACCCGGCTGCAACTTGTACGCTTGACGAGACCGAAGCAACACGCGGCTGGAACTTGTACGCATAACGAGACCATAGCAATATGCGGCTGGGACTTGTACGCATAACGAGACCGAAGCAACTCGCGGCTAGGACTTGTACGCGTAACGAGACCAAAGCAATACGCGGCTGGGACTTGTACGCATATCGAGAACGAAGTAATACGCGGCTCGGACTTGTACGCTCGACCATACCGAAGCAATACGCGGCTGGAACTTGCACGCATAACGAGAACAAAGCAATACACGGCTGGGACTTGCACGCATAACGAGACCAAAGCAATATGCGGCTGGAACTTGTACGCTTGACGGGACCGAAGAAATACGCGGCTGGAAATTGCACGCATAACGAGACCGAAGCAATACGAGGCCAGGAGTTGTACGCATAACGAGGCCATAGCAATATGCGGCTGGGACTTGTACGCTAGACGAAACCGAAGCAATACGTGTGTGGAACCTGTACGCTAATCGAGACCGAAGCAATACCCGGCTGGAGCTTGTACGCTCGACGAGACCGAAGCAATACGCTGCTGAAACTTGTATGCTCGACGAGACCGAAGCAATACGCTGCTGGAACTTGTTCGCATAGGATACCGAAGCAATACGCGGTTGGAACTTGTACGCATGGCGAGACCGAAGCAATACGAAGCTGGAACTTGTACGCTCTACGAGACCGAAGCAATACGCGGCTGGAACATGTACGCATAACGAGACCGAAGCAATACGTGGCCAGGAGTTGTACGCATAACGAGGCCATAGCAATATGCGGCTGGGACTTGTACGCTAGACGAGACCGAAGCAATACGCGGCTGGAACATATACGCATAACGAGACCGAAGCAATACGCGGCTGGAACTTGTACGCTAAACGAAACCGAAGCAATACGTGTGTGGAACCTGTACGCTAAACGAGACCGAAGCAATACCCGGCTGGAGCTTGTACGCTCGACGAGACCGAAGCAATTCGCTGCTGAAACTTGTATGCTCGACGAGACCGAAGCAATACGCTGCTGGAACTTGTTCGCATAGGATACCGAAGCAATACGCGGCTGGAACTTGTACGCATAGCGAGACCGAAGCAATACGTAGCTGGAACTTGTACGCTCGACCATACCGAAGCAATACGCGGCTGGAACTTGCACGCATAACGAGAACAAAGCAATACACGGCTGGGACTTGCACGCATAACGAGACCAAAGCAATATGCGGCTGGAACTTGTACGCTTGACGGGACCGAAGAAATACGCGGCTGGAAATTGCACGCATAACGAGACCGAAGCAATACGAGGCCAGGAGTTGTACGCATAACGAGGCCATAGCAATATGCGGCTGGGACTTGTACGCTAGACGAGACCGAAGCAATACGCGGCTGGAACATGTACGCATAACGAGACCGAAGCAATACGCGGCTGGAACTTGTACGCATAGCGAGACCGAAGCAATACGTAGCTGGAACTTGTACGCTCTACGAGACCGAAGCAATACGCGGCTGGAACATGTACGCATAACGAGACCGAAGCAATACGCGGCTGGAACTTGTACGCATAACGAGTCCAAAGCAATACGCAGCTGGAACTTGTACGCTCGACGAGATCGAAGCATTACGCTGCTGGAACTTGTACGTTCGACGAGACCGAAGCAACACGCGGCTGGAACTTGTACGCATAACGAGACCATAGCAATATGCGGCTGGGACTTGTACGCATAACGAGACCGAAGCAACTCGCGGCTAGGACTTGTACGCGTAACGAGACCAAAGCAATACGCGGCTGGGACTTGTACGCATATCGAGAACGAAGTAATACGCGGCTCGGACTTGTACGCTCGACCATACCGAAGCAATACGCGGCTGGAACTTGCACGCATAACGAGAACAAAGCAATACACGGCTGGGACTTGCACGCATAACGAGACCAAAGCAATATGCGGCTGGAACTTGTACGCTCGACGAGACCGAAGCGATACGCGGCTGGAACTTGTACGCATAACGAGACCGAAGCAATACGCGGCTGGAACTTGTACGCTCGACGAGACTGAAGCAATACCCGGCTGGAACTTGTACGCTAGACGAGACCGATGCAATACGCGGCTGGAACATGTACTCATAACGCGACCGAAACAATACGCTGCTGGAACTTGTACGCTCGACGAGACCGAAGCAATACGCGGCTGGAACTTGCACGCATAACGAGACCGAAGCAATACGCCGCTGGAACTTGTACGCTTGACGGGACCGAAGAAATACGCGGCTGGAAATTGCACGCATAATGGGACCGAAGCAATACGCGGCTGGACCTTGTACGCTCGGCGAGACTGAAGTAATACCCGGCTGCAACTTGTACGTTTGACGGGACCGGAGCAATACGCGGCTGGAACTTGAACGATCCACGAGACCGAAGCAACTCGCGGCTGGAACTTGTACTCATAACGAGACCGAAGCATTACGCGGCTGGAACTTGTACTCATAACGATGCCGAAGCATTACGTTGCTCGAACTTGTACGCTTGACGGGACCGAAGAAATACGCGGCTGGAAATTGCACGCAAAATGGGACCGGAGCAATACGCGGCTGGACCTTGTACGCTCGGCGAGACTGAAGTAATACCCGGCTGCAACTTGTACGTTTGACGGGACCGAAGCAATACGCGACTGGAAATTGCACGAATAACGAGACCGAAGCAATACGCGGCTGGAACTTGTACGCATAACGAGACCATAGCAATGTGCGGCTGGGACTTGTACGCTCGTCGAGACCGAAGAAATACGCGGCTGGAACATGTACGCATAACTAGACCGAAGCAACACGCGGCTGGAACTTGTACGCATAACGAGATCGATGCACTACACGGTTGGGATTCGTACGCATAACGAGACCGAAGCAATACGCTGCTGGAACTTGTACGCTCGACGAGACCGAAGCAATACACGGCTGGAACTTGCACGCATAACGGGACCGAAGCAATACGCGGCTGGGACTTGCACGCATAACGAGACCAAAGCAATATGCGGCTGGAACTTGTACGCATAACGAGAACAAAGCAATACACGGTTGGGACTTGTACGCTCGTCGAGACCGAAGAAATACGCGGCTGGAACTTGCACGCATAACGAGACCGAAGCAACACGCGGCTGGAACTTGTACGCATATCGAGACCGATGCAATACACGGTTGGGACTTGTATGCTCGACGAGACCGAAGCAATACGCGGCTGGAACTTGCACACATAACGGGACCGAAGTAATACGCGGCTGGAACTTGTACGCTTGACGAGACTGAAGCAATACCCGGCTGCAACTTGTACGCTTGACGAGACCGTAGCAAAACGCGGCTGGAACTTGCACGCATAACGAGACCGAAGCAACACGCGGCTGGAACTTGTACGCACATCGAGACCGATGCAATACACGGTTGGGACTTGTATGCTCGACGAGACCGAAGCAATACGCGGCTGGAACTTGCACACATAACGGGACCGAAGTAATACGCGGCTGGAACTTGTACGCTTGACGAGACTGAAGCAATACCCGGCTGCAACTTGTACGCTTGACGAGACCGAAGCAACACGCGGCTGGAACTTGTACGCGTATCGAGCCCGATGCAATACCCGGCTGGAACTTGTACGCTTGACGAGACCGAAGCATTACGCGGCTGGAAATTGTACTCATAACGATACCGAAGCATTACGTGGCTGGAACTTGTACGCATGACGGCACCGAAGAAATACGCGGCTGGAAATTGCACGCATAATGGGACCGAAGCAATACGCGGCTGGAAATTGCACTCATAATGGGACCGAAGCAATACGCGGCTGGACCTTGTACGCTCGGCGAGACTGAAGTAATACCCGGCTGCAACTTGTACGTTTGACGGGACCGAAGCAGTACGCGGCTGGAAATTGCACGAATAACGAGACCGAAGCAATACGAGGCTGGAACTTGCACGCATAACGAGACCGAAGCAATACGCGGCTGGAACTTGTACGCATAACGAGACCATAGCAATGTGCGGCTGGGACTTGTACGCTCGTCGAGACCGAAGAAATACGCGGCTGGAACTTGCACGCATAACGAGACCGAAGCAACACGCGGCTGGAACTTGTACGCATATCGAGACCGATGCAATACACGGTTGGGACTTGTATGCTCGACGAGACCGTAGCAATACGCGGCTGGAACTTGCACACATAACGGGACCGAAGTAATACGCGGCTGGAACTTGTACGCTCGACGAGACTGAAGCAATACCCGGCTGCAACTTGTACGCTTGACGAGACCGAAGCAACACGCGGCTGGAACTTGTACGCGTATCGAGCCCGATGCAATACCCGGCTGGAACTTGTACGCTTGACGAGACCGAAGCATTACGCGGCTGGAAATTGTACTCATAACGAGACCGAAGCATTACGTGGCTGGAACTTGTACGCTTGACGGCACCGAAGAAATACGCGGCTGGAAATTGCACGAATAACGAGACCGAAGCAATACGCGGCTGGAACTTGTACGCATAACGAGACCATAGCAATGTGCGGCTGGGACTTGTACGCTTGTCGAGACCGAAGAAATACGCGGCTGGAACATGTACGCATAACTAGACCGAAGCAACACGCGGCTGGAACTTGTACGCATAACGAGATCGATGCACTACACGGTTGGGATTTGTACGCATAACGAGACCATAGCAATGTGCGGCTGGGACTTGTACGCTCGTCGAGACCGAAGAAATACGCGGCTGGAACTTGCACGCATAAAGAGACCGAAGCAACACGCAGCTGGAACTTGTACGCATATCGAGACCGATGCAATACACGGTTGGGACTTGTATGCTCGACGAGACCGAAGCAATACGGGGCTGGAACTTGCACGCATAACGGGACCGAAGTAATACGCGGCTGGAACTTGTGCGCTCGACGAGACTGAAGCAATACCCGGCTGCAACTTGTACGCTTGACGAGACCGTAGCAAAACGCGGCTGGAACTTGCACGCATAACGAGACCGAAGCAATACGCGGCTGGAACTTGTACGCATAACGAGACCGAAGCAACACGCGGCTGGAACTTGTACGCTCGACGAGCCCGAAGCAATACCCGGCTGGAACATGTACGCGTGACGAGCCCGAAGCAATACCCGGCTGGAACTTGTACGCTCGACGAGGCCGAAGCAATACGCGGCTAGGACTTGTACGCGTATCGAGCCCGATGCAATACCCGGCTGGAACTTGTACGCTTGACGAGACCGAAGCATTACGCGGCTGGAAATTGTACTCATACCGATACCGAAGCATTACGTGGCTGGAACTTGTACGCTTGACGGCACCGAAGAAATACGCGGCTGGAAATTGCACGCATAATGGGACCGAAGCAATACGCGGCTGGAAATTGCACGCATAATGGGACCGAAGCAATACGCGTCTGGACCTTGTACGCTCGGCGAGACTGAAGTAATACCCGGCTGCAACTTGTACGTTTGACGGGACCGAAGCAGTACGCGGCTGGAAATTGCACGAATAACGAGACCGAAGCAATACGCGGCTGGAACTTGTACGCATAACGAGACCATAGCAATGTGCGGCTGGGACTTGTACGCTCGTCGAGACCGAAGAAATACGCGGCTGGAACTTGCACGCAAAACGAGACCGAAGCAATACGCGGCTGGGACTTGTATGCTCGACGAGACCGAAGCAATACGCTGCTGGAACTTGTACGCTCGACGAGACCGAAGAAATACGCGGCTGGAACTTGCACGCAAAACGAGACCGAAGCAATACGGGGCTGGGACTTGTATGCTCGACGAGACCGCAGCAATACGCGGCTGGAACTTGCACGCATAACGGGACCGAAGTAATACGTGGCTGGAACTTGTACGCTCGACGAGACTGAAGCAATTCCCGGCTGCAACTTGTACGCTTGACGAGACCGAAGCAAAACGCGGCTGGAACTTGCACGCATAACGAGACCGAAGCAATACGCGGCTGGAACTTGGACGCATAAGGAGACCGAAGCAACACGAGGCTGGAACTTGTACGCTCGACGAGCCCGAAGCAATACCCGGTTGGAACTTGTACGCCCGACGAGACCGAAGAAATACGCGGCTGGGACTTGTACGCATAACGCGACCATAGCAATGTGCGGCTGGGACTTGTACGCTCGTCGAGACCGAAGAAATACGCGGCTGGAACTTGTACGCATATCGAGACCGATGCAATACACGGTTGGGACTTGTATGCTCGACGAGACCGTAGCAATACGCGGCTGGAACTTGCACACATAACGGGACCGAAGTAATACGCGGCTGGAACTTGTACGCTTGACGAGACTGAAGCAATACCCGGCTGCAACTTGTACGCTTGACGAGACCGAAGCAACACGCGGCTGGAACTTGTACGCGTATCGAGCCCGGTGCAATACCCGGCTGGAACTTGTACGCTTGACGAGACCGAAGCATTACGCGGCTGGAAATTGTACTCATAACGATACCGAAGCATTACGTGGCTGGAACTTGTACGCATGACGGCACCGAAGAAATACGCGGCTGGAAATTGCACGCATAATGGGACCGAAGCAATACGCGGCTGGAAATTGCACTCATAATGGGACCGAAGCAATACGCGGCTGGACCTTGTACGCTCGGCGAGACTGAAGTAATACCCGGCTGCAACTTGTACGTTTGACGGGACCGAAGCAGTACGCGGCTGGAAATTGCACGAATAACGAGACCGAAGCAATACGAGGCTGGAACTTGCACGCATAACGAGACCGAAGCAATACGCGGCTGGAACTTGTACGCATAACGAGACCATAGCAATGTGCGGCTGGGACTTGTACGCTCGTCGAGACCGAAGAAATACGCGGCTGGAACTTGCACGCATAACGAGACCGAAGCAACACGCGGCTGGAACTTGTACGCATATCGAGACCGATGCAATACACGGTTGGGACTTGTATGCTCGACGAGACCGTAGCAATACGCGGCTGGAACTTGCACACATAACGGGACCGAAGTAATACGCGGCTGGAACTTGTACGCTCGACGAGACTGAAGCAATACCCGGCTGCAACTTGTACGCTTGACGAGACCGAAGCAACACGCGGCTGGAACTTGTACGCGTATCGAGCCCGATGCAATACCCGGCTGGAACTTGTACGCTTGACGAGACCGAAGCATTACGCGGCTGGAAATTGTACTCATAACGAGACCGAAGCATTACGTGGCTGGAACTTGTACGCTTGACGGCACCGAAGAAATACGCGGCTGGAAATTGCACGAATAACGAGACCGAAGCAATACGCGGCTGGAACTTGTACGCATAACGAGACCATAGCAATGTGCGGCTGGGACTTGTACGCTTGTCGAGACCGAAGAAATACGCGGCTGGAACATGTACGCATAACTAGACCGAAGCAACACGCGGCTGGAACTTGTACGCATAACGAGATCGATGCACTACACGGTTGGGATTTGTACGCATAACGAGACCATAGCAATGTGCGGCTGGGACTTGTACGCTCGTCGAGACCGAAGAAATACGCGGCTGGAACTTGCACGCATAAAGAGACCGAAGCAACACGCAGCTGGAACTTGTACGCATATCGAGACCGATGCAATACACGGTTGGGACTTGTATGCTCGACGAGACCGAAGCAATACGGGGCTGGAACTTGCACGCATAACGGGACCGAAGTAATACGCGGCTGGAACTTGTGCGCTCGACGAGACTGAAGCAATACCCGGCTGCAACTTGTACGCTTGGCGAGACCGTAGCAAAACGCGGCTGGAACTTGCACGCATAACGAGACCGAAGCAATACGCGGCTGGAACTTGTACGCATAACGAGACCGAAGCAACACGCGGCTGGAACTTGTACGCTCGACGAGCCCGAAGCAATACCCGGCTGGAACATGTACGCGTGACGAGCCCGAAGCAATACCCGGCTGGAACTTGTACGCTCGACGAGGCCGAAGCAATACGCGGCTAGGACTTGTACGCGTATCGAGCCCGATGCAATACCCGGCTGGAACTTGTACGCTTGACGAGACCGAAGCATTACGCGGCTGGAAATTGTACTCATACCGATACCGAAGCATTACGTGGCTGGAACTTGTACGCTTGACGGCACCGAAGAAATACGCGGCTGGAAATTGCACGCATAATGGGACCGAAGCAATACGCGGCTGGAAATTGCACGCATAATGGGACCGAAGCAATACGCGTCTGGACCTTGTACGCTCGGCGAGACTGAAGTAATACCCGGCTGCAACTTGTACGTTTGACGGGACCGAAGCAGTACGCGGCTGGAAATTGCACGAATAACGAGACCGAAGCAATACGCGGCTGGAACTTGTACGCATAACGAGACCATAGCAATGTGCGGCTGGGACTTGTACGCTCGTCGAGACCGAAGAAATACGCGGCTGGAACTTGCACGCAAAACGAGACCGAAGCAATACGCGGCTGGGACTTGTATGCTCGACGAGACCGAAGCAATACGCTGCTGGAACTTGTACGCTCGACGAGACCGAAGAAATACGCGGCTGGAACTTGCACGCAAAACGAGACCGAAGCAATACGGGGCTGGGACTTGTATGCTCGACGAGACCGCAGCAATACGCGGCTGGAACTTGCACGCATAACGGGACCGAAGTAATACGTGGCTGGAACTTGTACGCTCGACGAGACTGAAGCAATTCCCGGCTGCAACTTGTACGCTTGACGAGACCGAAGCAAAACGCGGCTGGAACTTGCACGCATAACGAGACCGAAGCAATACGCGGCTGGAACTTGAACGCATAAGGAGACCGAAGCAACACGAGGCTGGAACTTGTACGCTCGACGAGCCCGAAGCAATACCCGGTTGGAACTTGTACGCCCGACGAGACCGAAGAAATACGCGGCTGGGACTTGTACGCATAACGCGACCATAGCAATGTGCGGCTGGGACTTGTACGCTCGTCGAGACCGAAGAAATACGCGGCTGGAACATGTACGCATAACTAGACCGAAGCAACACGCGGCTGGAACTTGTACGCATATCGAGACCGATGCAATACACGGTTGGGACTTGTATGCTCGACGAGACCGAAGCAATACGCGGCTGGAACTTGCACACATAACGGGACCGAAGTAATACGCGGCTGGAACTTGTACGCTTGACGAGACTGAAGCAATACCCGGCTGCAACTTGTACGCTTGACGAGACCGAAGCAACACGCGGCTGGAACTTGTACGCGTATCGAGCCCGATGCAATACCCGGCTGGAACTTGTACGCTTGACGAGACCGAAGCATTACGCGGCTGGAAATTGTACTCATAACGATACCGAAGCATTACGTGGCTGGAACTTGTACGCATGACGGCACCGAAGAAATACGCGGCTGGAAATTGCACGCATAATGGGACCGAAGCAATACGCGGCTGGAAATTGCACTCATAATGGGACCGAAGCAATACGCGGCTGGACCTTGTACGCTCGGCGAGACTGAAGTAATACCCGGCTGCAACTTGTACGTTTGACGGGACCGAAGCAGTACGCGGCTGGAAATTGCACGAATAACGAGACCGTAGCAATACGCGGCTGGAACTTGCACGCAAAACGAGACCGAAGCAATACGCGGCTGGGACTTGTATGCTCGACGAGACCGAAGCAATACGCGGCTGGAACTTGCACGCATAACGGGACCGAAGTAATACGTGGCTGGAACTTGTACGCTCGACGAGACTGAAGCAATACCCGGCTGCAACTTGTACGCTTGACGAGACCGAAGCAAAACGCGGCTGGAACTTGCACGCATAACGAGACCGAAGCAATACGCGGCTGGAACTTGAACGCATAAGGAGACCGAAGCAACACGAGGCTGGAACTTGTACGCTTGACGAGCCCGAAGCAATACCCGGTTGGAACTTGTACGCCCGACGAGACCGAAGAAATCCGCGGCTGAAACTTGTACGCATAACGAGACCGAAGCAATACGCGGCTGGGACTTGTACGCATAACGAGACCGAAGCAACTCGCGGCTGGAACTTGTACTCATAACGAGACCGAAGCATTACGTGGCTGGAACTTGTACGCTTGACGGCACCGAAGAAATACGCGGCTGGAAATTGCACGCATAATGGGACCGAAGCAATACGCGGCTGGAAATTGCACGCATAATGGGACCGAAGCAATACGCGGCTGGACCTTGTACGCTCGACGAGACTGAAGCAATACCCGGCTGGAACTTGTACGCTCGACGAGGCCGAAGCAATACGCGGCTAGGACTTGTACGCGTATCGAGCCCGATGCAATACCCGGCTGGAACTTGTACGCTTGACGAGACCGAAGCATTACGCGGCTGGAAATTGTACTCATAACGATACCGAAGCATTACGTGGCTGGAACTTGTACGCTTGACGGCACCGAAGAAATACGCGGCTGGAAATTGCACGCATAACGAGACCGAAGCAATACGAGGCCAGGAGTTGTACGCATAACGAGGCCATAGCAATATGCGGCTGGGACTTGTACGCTAGACGAAACCGAAGCAATACGTGTGTGGAACCTGTACGCTAATCGAGACCGAAGCAATACCCGGCTGGAGCTTGTACGCTCGACGAGACCGAAGCAATACGCTGCTGAAACTTGTATGCTCGACGAGACCGAAGCAATACGCTGCTGGAACTTGTTCGCATAGGATACCGAAGCAATACGCGGTTGGAACTTGTACGCATGGCGAGACCGAAGCAATACGAAGCTGGAACTTGTACGCTCTACGAGACCGAAGCAATACGCGGCTGGAACATGTACGCATAACGAGACCGAAGCAATACGTGGCCAGGAGTTGTACGCATAACGAGGCCATAGCAATATGCGGCTGGGACTTGTACGCTAGACGAGACCGAAGCAATACGCGGCTGGAACATATACGCATAACGAGACCGAAGCAATACGCGGCTGGAACTTGTACGCTAAACGAAACCGAAGCAATACGTGTGTGGAACCTGTACGCTAAACGAGACCGAAGCAATACCCGGCTGGAGCTTGTACGCTCGACGAGACCGAAGCAATTCGCTGCTGAAACTTGTATGCTCGACGAGACCGAAGCAATACGCTGCTGGAACTTGTTCGCATAGGATACCGAAGCAATACGCGGCTGGAACTTGTACGCATAGCGAGACCGAAGCAATACGTAGCTGGAACTTGTACGCTCGACCATACCGAAGCAATACGCGGCTGGAACTTGCACGCATAACGAGAACAAAGCAATACACGGCTGGGACTTGCACGCATAACGAGACCAAAGCAATATGCGGCTGGAACTTGTACGCTTGACGGGACCGAAGAAATACGCGGCTGGAAATTGCACGCATAACGAGACCGAAGCAATACGAGGCCAGGAGTTGTACGCATAACGAGGCCATAGCAATATGCGGCTGGGACTTGTACGCTAGACGAGACCGAAGCAATACGCGGCTGGAACATGTACGCATAACGAGACCGAAGCAATACGCGGCTGGAACTTGTACGCATAGCGAGACCGAAGCAATACGTAGCTGGAACTTGTACGCTCTACGAGACCGAAGCAATACGCGGCTGGAACATGTACGCATAACGAGACCGAAGCAATACGCGGCTGGAACTTGTACGCATAACGAGTCCAAAGCAATACGCAGCTGGAACTTGTACGCTCGACGAGATCGAAGCATTACGCTGCTGGAACTTGTACGTTCGACGAGACCGAAGCAATACGCGGCTAGAACTTGTACGCATAACGAGACCATAGCAATATGCGGCTGGGACTTGTACGCTAGACGAGACCGAAGCAATACGCGGCTGGAACTTGTACGCATAACGGGACCGAAGTAATACGCGGCTGGAACTTGTACGCTCGACGAGACTGAAGCAATACCCGGCTGCAACTTGTACGCTTGACGAGACCGAAGCAACACGCGGCTGGAACTTGTACGCATAACGAGACCATAGCAATATGCGGCTGGGACTTGTACGCATAACGAGACCGAAGCAACTCGCGGCTAGGACTTGTACGCGTAACGAGACCAAAGCAATACGCGGCTGGGACTTGTACGCATATCGAGAACGAAGTAATACGCGGCTCGGACTTGTACGCTCGACCATACCGAAGCAATACGCGGCTGGAACTTGCACGCATAACGAGAACAAAGCAATACACGGCTGGGACTTGCACGCATAACGAGACCAAAGCAATATGCGGCTGGAACTTGTACGCTTGACGGGACCGAAGAAATACGCGGCTGGAAATTGCACGCATAACGAGACCGAAGCAATACGAGGCCAGGAGTTGTACGCATAACGAGGCCATAGCAATATGCGGCTGGGACTTGTACGCTAGACGAAACCGAAGCAATACGTGTGTGGAACCTGTACGCTAATCGAGACCGAAGCAATACCCGGCTGGAGCTTGTACGCTCGACGAGACCGAAGCAATACGCTGCTGAAACTTGTATGCTCGACGAGACCGAAGCAATACGCTGCTGGAACTTGTTCGCATAGGATACCGAAGCAATACGCGGTTGGAACTTGTACGCATGGCGAGACCGAAGCAATACGAAGCTGGAACTTGTACGCTCTACGAGACCGAAGCAATACGCGGCTGGAACATGTACGCATAACGAGACCGAAGCAATACGTGGCCAGGAGTTGTACGCATAACGAGGCCATAGCAATATGCGGCTGGGACTTGTACGCTAGACGAGACCGAAGCAATACGCGGCTGGAACATATACGCATAACGAGACCGAAGCAATACGCGGCTGGAACTTGTACGCTAAACGAAACCGAAGCAATACGTGTGTGGAACCTGTACGCTAAACGAGACCGAAGCAATACCCGGCTGGAGCTTGTACGCTCGACGAGACCGAAGCAATTCGCTGCTGAAACTTGTATGCTCGACGAGACCGAAGCAATACGCTGCTGGAACTTGTTCGCATAGGATACCGAAGCAATACGCGGCTGGAACTTGTACGCATAGCGAGACCGAAGCAATACGTAGCTGGAACTTGTACGCTCGACCATACCGAAGCAATACGCGGCTGGAACTTGCACGCATAACGAGAACAAAGCAATACACGGCTGGGACTTGCACGCATAACGAGACCAAAGCAATATGCGGCTGGAACTTGTACGCTTGACGGGACCGAAGAAATACGCGGCTGGAAATTGCACGCATAACGAGACCGAAGCAATACGAGGCCAGGAGTTGTACGCATAACGAGGCCATAGCAATATGCGGCTGGGACTTGTACGCTAGACGAGACCGAAGCAATACGCGGCTGGAACATGTACGCATAACGAGACCGAAGCAATACGCGGCTGGAACTTGTACGCATAGCGAGACCGAAGCAATACGTAGCTGGAAC
Source organism: Stelis phaeoptera (assembly GCA_943735885.1). Taxonomy (NCBI): domain Eukaryota; kingdom Metazoa; phylum Arthropoda; class Insecta; order Hymenoptera; family Megachilidae; genus Stelis; species Stelis phaeoptera. The sequence goes on along the minus strand of CALSEM010000060.1, from coordinate 276,893 downwards.
TTGTACGCTCTACGAGACCGAAGCAATACGCGGCTGGAACATGTACGCATAACGAGACCGAAGCAATACGCGGCTGGAACTTGTACGCATAACGAGTCCAAAGCAATACGCAGCTGGAACTTGTACGCTCGACGAGATCGAAGCATTACGCTGCTGGAACTTGTACGTTCGACGAGACCGAAGCAACACGCGGCTGGAACTTGTACGCATAACGAGACCATAGCAATATGCGGCTGGGACTTGTACGCATAACGAGACCGAAGCAACTCGCGGCTAGGACTTGTACGCGTAACGAGACCAAAGCAATACGCGGCTGGGACTTGTACGCATATCGAGAACGAAGTAATACGCGGCTCGGACTTGTACGCTCGACCATACCGAAGCAATACGCGGCTGGAACTTGCACGCATAACGAGAACAAAGCAATACACGGCTGGGACTTGCACGCATAACGAGACCAAAGCAATATGCGGCTGGAACTTGTACGCTCGACGAGACCGAAGCGATACGCGGCTGGAACTTGTACGCATAACGAGACCGAAGCAATACGCGGCTGGAACTTGTACGCTCGACGAGACTGAAGCAATACCCGGCTGGAACTTGTACGCTAGACGAGACCGATGCAATACGCGGCTGGAACATGTACTCATAACGCGACCGAAACAATACGCTGCTGGAACTTGTACGCTCGACGAGACCGAAGCAATACGCGGCTGGAACTTGCACGCATAACGAGACCGAAGCAATACGCCGCTGGAACTTGTACGCTTGACGGGACCGAAGAAATACGCGGCTGGAAATTGCACGCATAATGGGACCGAAGCAATACGCGGCTGGACCTTGTACGCTCGGCGAGACTGAAGTAATACCCGGCTGCAACTTGTACGTTTGACGGGACCGGAGCAATACGCGGCTGGAACTTGAACGATCCACGAGACCGAAGCAACTCGCGGCTGGAACTTGTACTCATAACGAGACCGAAGCATTACGCGGCTGGAACTTGTACTCATAACGATGCCGAAGCATTACGTTGCTCGAACTTGTACGCTTGACGGGACCGAAGAAATACGCGGCTGGAAATTGCACGCAAAATGGGACCGGAGCAATACGCGGCTGGACCTTGTACGCTCGGCGAGACTGAAGTAATACCCGGCTGCAACTTGTACGTTTGACGGGACCGAAGCAATACGCGACTGGAAATTGCACGAATAACGAGACCGAAGCAATACGCGGCTGGAACTTGTACGCATAACGAGACCATAGCAATGTGCGGCTGGGACTTGTACGCTCGTCGAGACCGAAGAAATACGCGGCTGGAACATGTACGCATAACTAGACCGAAGCAACACGCGGCTGGAACTTGTACGCATAACGAGATCGATGCACTACACGGTTGGGATTCGTACGCATAACGAGACCGAAGCAATACGCTGCTGGAACTTGTACGCTCGACGAGACCGAAGCAATACACGGCTGGAACTTGCACGCATAACGGGACCGAAGCAATACGCGGCTGGGACTTGCACGCATAACGAGACCAAAGCAATATGCGGCTGGAACTTGTACGCATAACGAGAACAAAGCAATACACGGTTGGGACTTGTACGCTCGTCGAGACCGAAGAAATACGCGGCTGGAACTTGCACGCATAACGAGACCGAAGCAACACGCGGCTGGAACTTGTACGCATATCGAGACCGATGCAATACACGGTTGGGACTTGTATGCTCGACGAGACCGAAGCAATACGCGGCTGGAACTTGCACACATAACGGGACCGAAGTAATACGCGGCTGGAACTTGTACGCTTGACGAGACTGAAGCAATACCCGGCTGCAACTTGTACGCTTGACGAGACCGTAGCAAAACGCGGCTGGAACTTGCACGCATAACGAGACCGAAGCAACACGCGGCTGGAACTTGTACGCACATCGAGACCGATGCAATACACGGTTGGGACTTGTATGCTCGACGAGACCGAAGCAATACGCGGCTGGAACTTGCACACATAACGGGACCGAAGTAATACGCGGCTGGAACTTGTACGCTTGACGAGACTGAAGCAATACCCGGCTGCAACTTGTACGCTTGACGAGACCGAAGCAACACGCGGCTGGAACTTGTACGCGTATCGAGCCCGATGCAATACCCGGCTGGAACTTGTACGCTTGACGAGACCGAAGCATTACGCGGCTGGAAATTGTACTCATAACGATACCGAAGCATTACGTGGCTGGAACTTGTACGCATGACGGCACCGAAGAAATACGCGGCTGGAAATTGCACGCATAATGGGACCGAAGCAATACGCGGCTGGAAATTGCACTCATAATGGGACCGAAGCAATACGCGGCTGGACCTTGTACGCTCGGCGAGACTGAAGTAATACCCGGCTGCAACTTGTACGTTTGACGGGACCGAAGCAGTACGCGGCTGGAAATTGCACGAATAACGAGACCGAAGCAATACGAGGCTGGAACTTGCACGCATAACGAGACCGAAGCAATACGCGGCTGGAACTTGTACGCATAACGAGACCATAGCAATGTGCGGCTGGGACTTGTACGCTCGTCGAGACCGAAGAAATACGCGGCTGGAACTTGCACGCATAACGAGACCGAAGCAACACGCGGCTGGAACTTGTACGCATATCGAGACCGATGCAATACACGGTTGGGACTTGTATGCTCGACGAGACCGTAGCAATACGCGGCTGGAACTTGCACACATAACGGGACCGAAGTAATACGCGGCTGGAACTTGTACGCTCGACGAGACTGAAGCAATACCCGGCTGCAACTTGTACGCTTGACGAGACCGAAGCAACACGCGGCTGGAACTTGTACGCGTATCGAGCCCGATGCAATACCCGGCTGGAACTTGTACGCTTGACGAGACCGAAGCATTACGCGGCTGGAAATTGTACTCATAACGAGACCGAAGCATTACGTGGCTGGAACTTGTACGCTTGACGGCACCGAAGAAATACGCGGCTGGAAATTGCACGAATAACGAGACCGAAGCAATACGCGGCTGGAACTTGTACGCATAACGAGACCATAGCAATGTGCGGCTGGGACTTGTACGCTTGTCGAGACCGAAGAAATACGCGGCTGGAACATGTACGCATAACTAGACCGAAGCAACACGCGGCTGGAACTTGTACGCATAACGAGATCGATGCACTACACGGTTGGGATTTGTACGCATAACGAGACCATAGCAATGTGCGGCTGGGACTTGTACGCTCGTCGAGACCGAAGAAATACGCGGCTGGAACTTGCACGCATAAAGAGACCGAAGCAACACGCAGCTGGAACTTGTACGCATATCGAGACCGATGCAATACACGGTTGGGACTTGTATGCTCGACGAGACCGAAGCAATACGGGGCTGGAACTTGCACGCATAACGGGACCGAAGTAATACGCGGCTGGAACTTGTGCGCTCGACGAGACTGAAGCAATACCCGGCTGCAACTTGTACGCTTGACGAGACCGTAGCAAAACGCGGCTGGAACTTGCACGCATAACGAGACCGAAGCAATACGCGGCTGGAACTTGTACGCATAACGAGACCGAAGCAACACGCGGCTGGAACTTGTACGCTCGACGAGCCCGAAGCAATACCCGGCTGGAACATGTACGCGTGACGAGCCCGAAGCAATACCCGGCTGGAACTTGTACGCTCGACGAGGCCGAAGCAATACGCGGCTAGGACTTGTACGCGTATCGAGCCCGATGCAATACCCGGCTGGAACTTGTACGCTTGACGAGACCGAAGCATTACGCGGCTGGAAATTGTACTCATACCGATACCGAAGCATTACGTGGCTGGAACTTGTACGCTTGACGGCACCGAAGAAATACGCGGCTGGAAATTGCACGCATAATGGGACCGAAGCAATACGCGGCTGGAAATTGCACGCATAATGGGACCGAAGCAATACGCGTCTGGACCTTGTACGCTCGGCGAGACTGAAGTAATACCCGGCTGCAACTTGTACGTTTGACGGGACCGAAGCAGTACGCGGCTGGAAATTGCACGAATAACGAGACCGAAGCAATACGCGGCTGGAACTTGTACGCATAACGAGACCATAGCAATGTGCGGCTGGGACTTGTACGCTCGTCGAGACCGAAGAAATACGCGGCTGGAACTTGCACGCAAAACGAGACCGAAGCAATACGCGGCTGGGACTTGTATGCTCGACGAGACCGAAGCAATACGCTGCTGGAACTTGTACGCTCGACGAGACCGAAGAAATACGCGGCTGGAACTTGCACGCAAAACGAGACCGAAGCAATACGGGGCTGGGACTTGTATGCTCGACGAGACCGCAGCAATACGCGGCTGGAACTTGCACGCATAACGGGACCGAAGTAATACGTGGCTGGAACTTGTACGCTCGACGAGACTGAAGCAATTCCCGGCTGCAACTTGTACGCTTGACGAGACCGAAGCAAAACGCGGCTGGAACTTGCACGCATAACGAGACCGAAGCAATACGCGGCTGGAACTTGGACGCATAAGGAGACCGAAGCAACACGAGGCTGGAACTTGTACGCTCGACGAGCCCGAAGCAATACCCGGTTGGAACTTGTACGCCCGACGAGACCGAAGAAATACGCGGCTGGGACTTGTACGCATAACGCGACCATAGCAATGTGCGGCTGGGACTTGTACGCTCGTCGAGACCGAAGAAATACGCGGCTGGAACTTGTACGCATATCGAGACCGATGCAATACACGGTTGGGACTTGTATGCTCGACGAGACCGTAGCAATACGCGGCTGGAACTTGCACACATAACGGGACCGAAGTAATACGCGGCTGGAACTTGTACGCTTGACGAGACTGAAGCAATACCCGGCTGCAACTTGTACGCTTGACGAGACCGAAGCAACACGCGGCTGGAACTTGTACGCGTATCGAGCCCGGTGCAATACCCGGCTGGAACTTGTACGCTTGACGAGACCGAAGCATTACGCGGCTGGAAATTGTACTCATAACGATACCGAAGCATTACGTGGCTGGAACTTGTACGCATGACGGCACCGAAGAAATACGCGGCTGGAAATTGCACGCATAATGGGACCGAAGCAATACGCGGCTGGAAATTGCACTCATAATGGGACCGAAGCAATACGCGGCTGGACCTTGTACGCTCGGCGAGACTGAAGTAATACCCGGCTGCAACTTGTACGTTTGACGGGACCGAAGCAGTACGCGGCTGGAAATTGCACGAATAACGAGACCGAAGCAATACGAGGCTGGAACTTGCACGCATAACGAGACCGAAGCAATACGCGGCTGGAACTTGTACGCATAACGAGACCATAGCAATGTGCGGCTGGGACTTGTACGCTCGTCGAGACCGAAGAAATACGCGGCTGGAACTTGCACGCATAACGAGACCGAAGCAACACGCGGCTGGAACTTGTACGCATATCGAGACCGATGCAATACACGGTTGGGACTTGTATGCTCGACGAGACCGTAGCAATACGCGGCTGGAACTTGCACACATAACGGGACCGAAGTAATACGCGGCTGGAACTTGTACGCTCGACGAGACTGAAGCAATACCCGGCTGCAACTTGTACGCTTGACGAGACCGAAGCAACACGCGGCTGGAACTTGTACGCGTATCGAGCCCGATGCAATACCCGGCTGGAACTTGTACGCTTGACGAGACCGAAGCATTACGCGGCTGGAAATTGTACTCATAACGAGACCGAAGCATTACGTGGCTGGAACTTGTACGCTTGACGGCACCGAAGAAATACGCGGCTGGAAATTGCACGAATAACGAGACCGAAGCAATACGCGGCTGGAACTTGTACGCATAACGAGACCATAGCAATGTGCGGCTGGGACTTGTACGCTTGTCGAGACCGAAGAAATACGCGGCTGGAACATGTACGCATAACTAGACCGAAGCAACACGCGGCTGGAACTTGTACGCATAACGAGATCGATGCACTACACGGTTGGGATTTGTACGCATAACGAGACCATAGCAATGTGCGGCTGGGACTTGTACGCTCGTCGAGACCGAAGAAATACGCGGCTGGAACTTGCACGCATAAAGAGACCGAAGCAACACGCAGCTGGAACTTGTACGCATATCGAGACCGATGCAATACACGGTTGGGACTTGTATGCTCGACGAGACCGAAGCAATACGGGGCTGGAACTTGCACGCATAACGGGACCGAAGTAATACGCGGCTGGAACTTGTGCGCTCGACGAGACTGAAGCAATACCCGGCTGCAACTTGTACGCTTGGCGAGACCGTAGCAAAACGCGGCTGGAACTTGCACGCATAACGAGACCGAAGCAATACGCGGCTGGAACTTGTACGCATAACGAGACCGAAGCAACACGCGGCTGGAACTTGTACGCTCGACGAGCCCGAAGCAATACCCGGCTGGAACATGTACGCGTGACGAGCCCGAAGCAATACCCGGCTGGAACTTGTACGCTCGACGAGGCCGAAGCAATACGCGGCTAGGACTTGTACGCGTATCGAGCCCGATGCAATACCCGGCTGGAACTTGTACGCTTGACGAGACCGAAGCATTACGCGGCTGGAAATTGTACTCATACCGATACCGAAGCATTACGTGGCTGGAACTTGTACGCTTGACGGCACCGAAGAAATACGCGGCTGGAAATTGCACGCATAATGGGACCGAAGCAATACGCGGCTGGAAATTGCACGCATAATGGGACCGAAGCAATACGCGTCTGGACCTTGTACGCTCGGCGAGACTGAAGTAATACCCGGCTGCAACTTGTACGTTTGACGGGACCGAAGCAGTACGCGGCTGGAAATTGCACGAATAACGAGACCGAAGCAATACGCGGCTGGAACTTGTACGCATAACGAGACCATAGCAATGTGCGGCTGGGACTTGTACGCTCGTCGAGACCGAAGAAATACGCGGCTGGAACTTGCACGCAAAACGAGACCGAAGCAATACGCGGCTGGGACTTGTATGCTCGACGAGACCGAAGCAATACGCTGCTGGAACTTGTACGCTCGACGAGACCGAAGAAATACGCGGCTGGAACTTGCACGCAAAACGAGACCGAAGCAATACGGGGCTGGGACTTGTATGCTCGACGAGACCGCAGCAATACGCGGCTGGAACTTGCACGCATAACGGGACCGAAGTAATACGTGGCTGGAACTTGTACGCTCGACGAGACTGAAGCAATTCCCGGCTGCAACTTGTACGCTTGACGAGACCGAAGCAAAACGCGGCTGGAACTTGCACGCATAACGAGACCGAAGCAATACGCGGCTGGAACTTGAACGCATAAGGAGACCGAAGCAACACGAGGCTGGAACTTGTACGCTCGACGAGCCCGAAGCAATACCCGGTTGGAACTTGTACGCCCGACGAGACCGAAGAAATACGCGGCTGGGACTTGTACGCATAACGCGACCATAGCAATGTGCGGCTGGGACTTGTACGCTCGTCGAGACCGAAGAAATACGCGGCTGGAACATGTACGCATAACTAGACCGAAGCAACACGCGGCTGGAACTTGTACGCATATCGAGACCGATGCAATACACGGTTGGGACTTGTATGCTCGACGAGACCGAAGCAATACGCGGCTGGAACTTGCACACATAACGGGACCGAAGTAATACGCGGCTGGAACTTGTACGCTTGACGAGACTGAAGCAATACCCGGCTGCAACTTGTACGCTTGACGAGACCGAAGCAACACGCGGCTGGAACTTGTACGCGTATCGAGCCCGATGCAATACCCGGCTGGAACTTGTACGCTTGACGAGACCGAAGCATTACGCGGCTGGAAATTGTACTCATAACGATACCGAAGCATTACGTGGCTGGAACTTGTACGCATGACGGCACCGAAGAAATACGCGGCTGGAAATTGCACGCATAATGGGACCGAAGCAATACGCGGCTGGAAATTGCACTCATAATGGGACCGAAGCAATACGCGGCTGGACCTTGTACGCTCGGCGAGACTGAAGTAATACCCGGCTGCAACTTGTACGTTTGACGGGACCGAAGCAGTACGCGGCTGGAAATTGCACGAATAACGAGACCGTAGCAATACGCGGCTGGAACTTGCACGCAAAACGAGACCGAAGCAATACGCGGCTGGGACTTGTATGCTCGACGAGACCGAAGCAATACGCGGCTGGAACTTGCACGCATAACGGGACCGAAGTAATACGTGGCTGGAACTTGTACGCTCGACGAGACTGAAGCAATACCCGGCTGCAACTTGTACGCTTGACGAGACCGAAGCAAAACGCGGCTGGAACTTGCACGCATAACGAGACCGAAGCAATACGCGGCTGGAACTTGAACGCATAAGGAGACCGAAGCAACACGAGGCTGGAACTTGTACGCTTGACGAGCCCGAAGCAATACCCGGTTGGAACTTGTACGCCCGACGAGACCGAAGAAATCCGCGGCTGAAACTTGTACGCATAACGAGACCGAAGCAATACGCGGCTGGGACTTGTACGCATAACGAGACCGAAGCAACTCGCGGCTGGAACTTGTACTCATAACGAGACCGAAGCATTACGTGGCTGGAACTTGTACGCTTGACGGCACCGAAGAAATACGCGGCTGGAAATTGCACGCATAATGGGACCGAAGCAATACGCGGCTGGAAATTGCACGCATAATGGGACCGAAGCAATACGCGGCTGGACCTTGTACGCTCGACGAGACTGAAGCAATACCCGGCTGGAACTTGTACGCTCGACGAGGCCGAAGCAATACGCGGCTAGGACTTGTACGCGTATCGAGCCCGATGCAATACCCGGCTGGAACTTGTACGCTTGACGAGACCGAAGCATTACGCGGCTGGAAATTGTACTCATAACGATACCGAAGCATTACGTGGCTGGAACTTGTACGCTTGACGGCACCGAAGAAATACGCGGCTGGAAATTGCACGCATAATGGGACCGAAGCAATACGCGGCTGGAAATTGCACGCATAATGGGACCGAAGCAATACGCGGCTGGACCTTGTACGCTCGGCGAGACTGAAGTAATACCCGGCTGCAACTTGTACGTTTGACGGGACCGAAGCAGTACGCGGCTGGAAATTGCACGAATAACGAGACCGAAGCAATACGCGGCTGGAACTTGTACGCATAACGAGACCATAGCAATGTGCGGCTGGGACTTGTACGCTCGTCGAGACCGAAGCAATACGCGGCTGGAACTTGCACGCATAACGGGACCGAAGTAATACGTGGCTGGAACTTGTACGCTCGACGAGACTGAAGCAATACGCGGCTGCAACTTGTACGCTTGACGAGACCGAAGCAAAACGCGGCTGGAACTTGCACGCATGACGAGACCGAAGCAATACGCGGCTGGAACTTGTACGCATAACGAGACCAAAGCAACACGCGGCTGGAACTTGTACGCATAACGAGACCGAAGCAACACGCGGCTGGAACTTGTACGCTCGACGAGACCGAAGCAATACGCGGCTGGAACTTGCACGCATAACGAGATCGAAGCAATACGCGACTGGAACTTGCACACATAACGAGACCGAAGCAACACGCGGCTGGGACTTTTACGCACGACGAGACCGAAGGAATACGCGGCTGGAACTTGTACGCATAACGAGACCGAAGAAATACGCGGCTGGAACTTGTACGCATAACGAGACCGAAGCAACACGCGGCTGGAACTTGTACGCTTGACGAGACCGAAGCAATACGCGGCTGGAACTTGCACGCATAACGAGACCGAAGCAACACGCGGCTGGAACTTGTACGCTCGACGAGACCGAAGCGATGCGCGGCTGGAGCTTGTACGCTAGATGAGACCGAAGCAATACGCGGCAGGAACTTGTACGCATAAGGAGACCGAAGCAACACGCGGCTAGGACTTGTACGCATAACGAGAACAAAGCAATACACGGCTGGGACTTGTACGCTCGACGAGACCGAAGCAACATGCGGCTGGAACTTGTACGCTCGACGAGCCCGAAGCAATACCCGGCTGGAACTTGTACGCTTGACGAGACCGATGCCATACACGGCTGAAACTTGCCCGCATAATGAGACCGAAGTAATACGCGGCTGGAACTTGTACGCTCGACGAGACTGAAGCAATACCCGGCTGCAACTTGTACGCTTGGCGAGACCGAATCAAAACGCGGCTGGAACTTGCACGCATAACGAGACCGAAGCAATACGCGGCTGGAACTTGCACGCATAACGGGACCGAAGTAATACGTGGCTGGAACTTGTACGCTCGACGAGACTGAAGCAATACCCGGCTGCAACTTGTACGCTTGACGAGACCGAAGCAAAACGCGGCTGGAACTTGCACGCATGACGAGACCGAAGCAATGCGCGGCTGGAACTTGTACGCATAACGAGACCGATGCAACACGCGGCTGGAACCTGCACGCATAACGAGACCGAAGCAACACGCGGCTGGAACTTGTACGCATATCGAGACCGATGCAATACACAGTTGGGACTTGTACGCATAACGAGACCGAAGCAATACGCTGCTGGAACTTGTACGCTCGACGAGACCGAAGCAATACGCGGCTGGGACTTGTATGCTCGACGAGACCGCAGCAAAACGCGGCTGGAACTTGCACGCATAACGGGACCGAAGTAATACGTGGCTGGAACTTGTACGCTCGACGAGACTGAAGCAATTCCCGGCTGCAACTTGTACGCTTGACGAGACCGAAGCAAAACGCGGCTGGAACTTGCACGCATAACGAGACCGAAGCAATACGCGGCTGGAACTTGAACGCATAAGGAGACCGAAGCAACAGGAGGCTGGAACTTGTACGCTCGACGAGCCCGAAGCAATACCCGGTTGGAACTTGTACGCCCGACGAGACCGAAGAAATACGCGGCTGAAACTTGAACGCATAACGAGACCGAAGCAATACGCGGCTGGGACTTGTACGCATAACGAGACCGAAGCAACTCGCGGCTGGAACTTGTACTCATAACGAGACCGACGCATTACGTGGCTGGAACTTGTACGCTTGACGGGACCGAAGAAATACGCGGCTGGAAATTGCACGCATAATGGGACCGAAGTAATACGCGGCTGGACCTTGTACGCTCGGCGAGAATGAAGTAATACCCGGCTGCAACTTGTACGTTTGACGGGACCGGAGCAATACGCGGCTGGAACTTGAACGATCCACGAGACCGAAGCAACTCGCGGCTGGAACTTGTACTCATAACGAGACCGAAGCATTACGCGGCTGGAACTTGTACTCATAACGATGCCGAAGCATTACGTTGCTCGAACTTGTACGCTTGACGGGACCGAAGAAATACGCGGCTGGAAATTGCACGCATAATGGGACCGGAGCAATACGCGGCTGGACCTTGTACGCTCGGCGAGACTGAAGTAATACCCGGCTGCAACTTGTACGTTTGACGGGACCGAAGCAATCCGCGGCTGGAAATTGCACGAATAACGAGACCGAAGCAATACGCGGCTGGAACTTGTACGCATAACGAGACCATAGCAATGTGCGGCTGGGACTTGTACGCTCGTCGAGACCGAAGAAATACGCGGCTGGAACTTGTACGCATAACTAGACCGAAGCAATACGCGGTTGGAAATTGCACGCATAACGAGATCGATGCACTACACGGTTGGGATTTGTACGCATAACGAGACCATAGCAATGTGCGGCTGGGACTTGTACGCTCGTCGAGACCGAAGAAATACGCGGCTGGAACTTGCACGCATAACGAGACCGAAGCAACACGCGGCTGGAACGTGTACGCATATCGAGACCGATGCAATACACGGTTGGGACTTGTATGCTCGACGAGACCGAAGCAATACGCGGCTGGAACTTGCACGCATAACGGGACCGAAGTAATACGCGGCTGGAACTTGTACGCTCGACGAGACTGAAGCAATACCCGGCTGCAACTTGTACGCTTGACGAGACCGTAGCAAAACGCGGCTGGAACTTGCACGCATAACGAGACCGAAGCAATACGCGGCTGGAACTTGTACGCATAACGAGACCGTAGCAAAACGCGGCTGGAACTTGCACGCATAACGAGACCCAAGCAATACGCGGCTGGAACTTGTACGCATAACGAGACCGAAGCAACACGCGGCTGGAACTTGTACGCTCGACGAGCCCGAAGCAATACCCGGCTGAAACTTGTACGCCCGACGAGACCGAAGAAATACGCGGCTGAAACTTGTACGCATAACGAGACCGAAGCAATACGATGCTGGGACTTGTACGCATAACGAGACCGAAGCATTACGCGGCTGGAACTTGTTCGCATAACGATGCCGAAGCATTACGTTGCTCGAACTTGTACGCTTGACGGGACCGAAGAAATACGCGGCTGGAAATTGCACGCATAATGGGACCGGAGCAATACGCGGCTGGACCTTGTACGCTCGGCGAGACTGAAGTAATACCCGGCTGCAACTTGTACGTTTGACGGGACCGAAGCAATACGCGGCTTTAAATTGCACGAATAACGAGACCGAAGCAATACGCGGCTGGAACTTGTACGCATAACGAGACCATAGCAATGTGCGGCTGGGACTTGTACGCTCGTCGAGACCGAAGAAATACGCGGCTGGAACTTGCACGCATAACGAGACCGAAGCAACACGCGGCTGGAACTTGTACGCATATCGAGACCGAAGCAAAACGCGGCTGGAACATGTGCGCTCGACGAGATCGAAGCACTACGCGGCTGGAACTTGTGCGCACAACGAGGCCGAAGCAATACGCGGCTGGAACATGTGCGCTCGACGAGACCGACGCACTACGCGGCTGGAACTTGTGCGCACAACGAGGCCGAAGCAATACGCGGCTGGAACTTGTACGCTTAAACTGACCGAAGCAATTCGCTGCTGGAACTTGTACGCTCGACGAGACCGAAGCAATACGCGGCTGGAACTTGTACGCTCGACGAGACCGACGCAATACGCTGCTGGATCTTGTACGCTAAACGAGACCGAAGCAATACGCGGCTGGAACTTGTACGCTTAATGTGACCGAAGCAATACGCGGATGGAACTTGCACGCATATCGATACCGAAGCAGTACGTGGCGCGAACTTGTGCGCTCGACGAGACCGAAGCAATACGCGGCTGGAACTTGTACGCGCAACGATACCGAAGCAATACGCGGCTGGAACTTGTACGCTCGACGAGACCGACGCAATACGCTGCTGGATCTTGTACGCTTTACGAGACCGAAGCAATACGCGGCTGGAACATGTGCGCTCGACGAGACCGAAGCACTACGCGGCTGGAACTTGTGCGCACAACGAGGCCGAAGCAATACGCGGCTGGAACATGTGCGCTCGACGAGACCGAAGCACTACGCGGCTGGAACTTGTGCGCACAACGAGGCCGAAGCAATACGCGGCTGGAACTTGTACGCTTAAACTGACTGAGGCAATACGCTGCTGGAACTTGTACGCTCGACGAGACCGAAGCAATACGCGGCTGGAACTTGTACGCTCGACGAGACCGACGCAATACGCTGCTGGATCTTGTACGCTAAACGAGACCGAAGCAATACGCGGCTGGAACTTGTACGCTTAATGTGACCGAAGCAATACGCGGCTGGAACTTGTACACGTAACGATACCGAAGCAATACGCGGATGGAACTTGCACGCATATCGAGACCGAAGCAGTACGTGGCGCGAACTTGTGCGCTCGACGAGACCGAAGGAACACGCGGCTGGAACTTGTACGCATAACGAGACCAAAGCAACACGCGGCTGGAACTTGTACGCATAACGAGACCGAAGCAACACGCGGCTAGGACTTGTACGCATAACGAGAACAAAGCAATACACGGCTGGGACTTGTACGCTCGACGAGACCGAAGCAACATGCGGCTGGAACTTGTACGCTCGACGAGCCCGAAGCAATACCCGGCTGGAACTTGTACGCTTGACGAGACCGATGCCATACACGGCTGAAACTTGCCCGCATAATGAGACCGAAGTAATACGCGGCTGGAACTTGTACGCTCGACGAGACTGAAGCAATACCCGGCTGCAACTTGTACGCTTGGCGAGACCGAATCAAAACGCGGCTGGAACTTGCACGCATAACGAGACCGAAGCAATACGCGGCTGGAACTTGCACGCATAACGGGACCGAAGTAATACGTGGCTGGAACTTGTACGCTCGACGAGACTGAAGCAATACCCGGCTGCAACTTGTACGCTTGACGAGACCGAAGCAAAACGCGGCTGGAACTTGCACGCATGACGAGACCGAAGCAATGCGCGGCTGGAACTTGTACGCATAACGAGACCGATGCAACACGCGGCTGGAACCTGCACGCATAACGAGACCGAAGCAACACGCGGCTGGAACTTGTACGCATATCGAGACCGATGCAATACACAGTTGGGACTTGTACGCATAACGAGACCGAAGCAATACGCTGCTGGAACTTGTACGCTCGACGAGACCGAAGCAATACGCGGCTGGGACTTGTATGCTCGACGAGACCGCAGCAAAACGCGGCTGGAACTTGCACGCATAACGGGACCGAAGTAATACGTGGCTGGAACTTGTACGCTCGACGAGACTGAAGCAATTCCCGGCTGCAACTTGTACGCTTGACGAGACCGAAGCAAAACGCGGCTGGAACTTGCACGCATAACGAGACCGAAGCAATACGCGGCTGGAACTTGAACGCATAAGGAGACCGAAGCAACACGAGGCTGGAACTTGTACGCTCGACGAGCCCGAAGCAATACCCGGTTGGAACTTGTACGCCCGACGAGACCGAAGAAATACGCGGCTGAAACTTGAACGCATAACGAGACCGAAGCAATACGCGGCTGGGACTTGTACGCATAACGAGACCGAAGCAACTCGCGGCTGGAACTTGTACTCATAACGAGACCGAAGCATTACGTGGCTGGAACTTGTACGCTTGACGGGACCGAAGAAATACGCGGCTGGAAATTGCACGCATAATGGGACCGAAGTAATACGCGGCTGGACCTTGTACGCTCGGCGAGAATGAAGTAATACCCGGCTGCAACTTGTACGTTTGACGGGACCGGAGCAATACGCGGCTGGAACTTGAACGATCCACGAGACCGAAGCAACTCGCGGCTGGAACTTGTACTCATAACGAGACCGAAGCATTACGCGGCTGGAACTTGTACTCATAACGATGCCGAAGCATTACGTTGCTCGAACTTGTACGCTTGACGGGACCGAAGAAATACGCGGCTGGAAATTGCACGCATAATGGGACCGGAGCAATACGCGGCTGGACCTTGTACGCTCGGCGAGACTGAAGTAATACCCGGCTGCAACTTGTACGTTTGACGGGACCGAAGCAATCCGCGGCTGGAAATTGCACGAATAACGAGACCGAAGCAACACGCGGCTGGAACTTGTACGCATATCGAGACCGATGCAATACACAGTTGGGACTTGTACGCATAACGAGACCGAAGCAATACGCTGCTGGAACTTGTACGCTCGTCGAGACCGAAGAAATACGCGGCTGGAACTTGTACGCATAACTAGACCGAAGCAATACGCGGTTGGAAATTGCACGCATAACGAGATCGATGCACTACACGGTTGGGATTTGTACGCATAACGAGACCATAGCAATGTGCGGCTGGGACTTGTACGCTCGTCGAGACCGAAGAAATACGCGGCTGGAACTTGCACGCATAACGAGACCGAAGCAACACGCGGCTGGAACTTGTACGCATATCGAGACCGAAGCAAAACGCGGCTGGAACATGTGCGCTCGACGAGATCGAAGCACTACGCGGCTGGAACTTGTGCGCACAACGAGGCCGAAGCAATACGCGGCTGGAACATGTGCGCTCGACGAGACCGACGCACTACGCGGCTGGAACTTGTGCGCACAACGAGGCCGAAGCAATACGCGGCTGGAACTTGTACGCTTAAACTGACCGAAGCAATTCGCTGCTGGAACTTGTACGCTCGACGAGACCGAAGCAATACGCGGCTGGAACTTGTACGCTCGACGAGACCGACGCAATACGCTGCTGGATCTTGTACGCTAAACGAGACCGAAGCAATACGCGGCTGGAACTTGTACGCTTAATGTGACCGAAGCAATACGCGGATGGAACTTGCACGCATATCGATACCGAAGCAGTACGTGGCGCGAACTTGTGCGCTCGACGAGACCGAAGCAATACGCGGCTGGAACTTGTACGCGCAACGATACCGAAGCAATACGCGGCTGGAACTTGTACGCTCGACGAGACCGACGCAATACGCTGCTGGATCTTGTACGCTTTACGAGACCGAAGCAATACGCGGCTGGAACATGTGCGCTCGACGAGACCGAAGCACTACGCGGCTGGAACTTGTGCGCACAACGAGGCCGAAGCAATACGCGGCTGGAACATGTGCGCTCGACGAGACCGAAGCACTACGCGGCTGGAACTTGTGCGCACAACGAGGCCGAAGCAATACGCGGCTGGAACTTGTACGCTTAAACTGACTGAGGCAATACGCTGCTGGAACTTGTACGCTCGACGAGACCGAAGCAATACGCGGCTGGAACTTGTACGCTCGACGAGACCGACGCAATACGCTGCTGGATCTTGTACGCTAAACGAGACCGAAGCAATACGCGGCTGGAACTTGTACGCTTAATGTGACCGAAGCAATACGCGGCTGGAACTTGTACACGTAACGATACCGAAGCAATACGCGGATGGAACTTGCACGCATATCGAGACCGAAGCAGTACGTGGCGCGAACTTGTGCGCTCGACGAGACCGAAGGAACACGCGGCTGGAACTTGTACGCATAACGAGACCAAAGCAACACGCGGCTGGAACTTGTACGCATAACGAGACCGAAGCAACACGCGGCTAGGACTTGTACGCATAACGAGAACAAAGCAATACACGGCTGGGACTTGTACGCTCGACGAGACCGAAGCAACATGCGGCTGGAACTTGTACGCTCGACGAGCCCGAAGCAATACCCGGCTGGAACTTGTACGCTTGACGAGACCGATGCCATACACGGCTGAAACTTGCCCGCATAATGAGACCGAAGTAATACGCGGCTGGAACTTGTACGCTCGACGAGACTGAAGCAATACCCGGCTGCAACTTGTACGCTTGGCGAGACCGAATCAAAACGCGGCTGGAACTTGCACGCATAACGAGACCGAAGCAATACGCGGCTGGAACTTGCACGCATAACGGGACCGAAGTAATACGTGGCTGGAACTTGTACGCTCGACGAGACTGAAGCAATACCCGGCTGCAACTTGTACGCTTGACGAGACCGAAGCAAAACGCGGCTGGAACTTGCACGCATGACGAGACCGAAGCAATGCGCGGCTGGAACTTGTACGCATAACGAGACCGATGCAACACGCGGCTGGAACCTGCACGCATAACGAGACCGAAGCAACACGCGGCTGGAACTTGTACGCATATCGAGACCGATGCAATACACAGTTGGGACTTGTACGCATAACGAGACCGAAGCAATACGCTGCTGGAACTTGTACGCTCGACGAGACCGAAGCAATACGCGGCTGGGACTTGTATGCTCGACGAGACCGCAGCAAAACGCGGCTGGAACTTGCACGCATAACGGGACCGAAGTAATACGTGGCTGGAACTTGTACGCTCGACGAGACTGAAGCAATTCCCGGCTGCAACTTGTACGCTTGACGAGACCGAAGCAAAACGCGGCTGGAACTTGCACGCATAACGAGACCGAAGCAATACGCGGCTGGAACTTGAACGCATAAGGAGACCGAAGCAACACGAGGCTGGAACTTGTACGCTCGACGAGCCCGAAGCAATACCCGGTTGGAACTTGTACGCCCGACGAGACCGAAGAAATACGCGGCTGAAACTTGAACGCATAACGAGACCGAAGCAATACGCGGCTGGGACTTGTACGCATAACGAGACCGAAGCAACTCGCGGCTGGAACTTGTACTCATAACGAGACCGAAGCATTACGTGGCTGGAACTTGTACGCTTGACGGGACCGAAGAAATACGCGGCTGGAAATTGCACGCATAATGGGACCGAAGTAATACGCGGCTGGACCTTGTACGCTCGGCGAGAATGAAGTAATACCCGGCTGCAACTTGTACGTTTGACGGGACCGGAGCAATACGCGGCTGGAACTTGAACGATCCACGAGACCGAAGCAACTCGCGGCTGGAACTTGTACTCATAACGAGACCGAAGCATTACGCGGCTGGAACTTGTACTCATAACGATGCCGAAGCATTACGTTGCTCGAACTTGTACGCTTGACGGGACCGAAGAAATACGCGGCTGGAAATTGCACGCATAATGGGACCGGAGCAATACGCGGCTGGACCTTGTACGCTCGGCGAGACTGAAGTAATACCCGGCTGCAACTTGTACGTTTGACGGGACCGAAGCAATCCGCGGCTGGAAATTGCACGAATAACGAGACCGAAGCAACACGCGGCTGGAACTTGTACGCATATCGAGACCGATGCAATACACAGTTGGGACTTGTACGCATAACGAGACCGAAGCAATACGCTGCTGGAACTTGTACGCTCGTCGAGACCGAAGAAATACGCGGCTGGAACTTGTACGCATAACTAGACCGAAGCAATACGCGGTTGGAAATTGCACGCATAACGAGATCGATGCACTACACGGTTGGGATTTGTACGCATAACGAGACCATAGCAATGTGCGGCTGGGACTTGTACGCTCGTCGAGACCGAAGAAATACGCGGCTGGAACTTGCACGCATAACGAGACCGAAGCAACACGCGGCTGGAACTTGTACGCATATCGAGACCGAAGCAAAACGCGGCTGGAACATGTGCGCTCGACGAGATCGAAGCACTACGCGGCTGGAACTTGTGCGCACAACGAGGCCGAAGCAATACGCGGCTGGAACATGTGCGCTCGACGAGACCGACGCACTACGCGGCTGGAACTTGTGCGCACAACGAGGCCGAAGCAATACGCGGCTGGAACTTGTACGCTTAAACTGACCGAAGCAATTCGCTGCTGGAACTTGTACGCTCGACGAGACCGAAGCAATACGCGGCTGGAACTTGTACGCTCGACGAGACCGACGCAATACGCTGCTGGATCTTGTACGCTAAACGAGACCGAAGCAATACGCGGCTGGAACTTGTACGCTTAATGTGACCGAAGCAATACGCGGATGGAACTTGCACGCATATCGATACCGAAGCAGTACGTGGCGCGAACTTGTGCGCTCGACGAGACCGAAGCAATACGCGGCTGGAACTTGTACGCGCAACGATACCGAAGCAATACGCGGCTGGAACTTGTACGCTCGACGAGACCGACGCAATACGCTGCTGGATCTTGTACGCTTTACGAGACCGAAGCAATACGCGGCTGGAACATGTGCGCTCGACGAGACCGAAGCACTACGCGGCTGGAACTTGTGCGCACAACGAGGCCGAAGCAATACGCGGCTGGAACATGTGCGCTCGACGAGACCGAAGCACTACGCGGCTGGAACTTGTGCGCACAACGAGGCCGAAGCAATACGCGGCTGGAACTTGTACGCTTAAACTGACTGAGGCAATACGCTGCTGGAACTTGTACGCTCGACGAGACCGAAGCAATACGCGGCTGGAACTTGTATGCTCGACGAGACCGACGCAATACGCTGCTGGATCTTGTACGCTAAACGAGACCGAAGCAATACGCGGCTGGAACTTGTACGCTTAATGTGACCGAAGCAATACGCGGCTGGAACTTGTACACGTAACGATACCGAAGCAATACGCGGATGGAACTTGCACGCATATCGAGACCGAAGCAGTACGTGGCGCGAACTTGTGCGCTCGACGAGACCGAAGCAACACGCGGCTGGAACTTGTACGCGCAACGATACTGAAGCAATACGCGGCTGGAACTTGTGCGCTAAACGAGACCGACGCAATACGCGGCTCGAACTTGTGCGCTCGACGAGACCGAAGCAATACGCTGCTGGAACTTGTACGCTAAACGAGACCGAAGCAATACGCGGCTGGAACTTGTACGCATAAGGAGGCCGAAGCAATACGCGGCTGGAATTTGTACGCTTAAAGTGACCGAAGCAATACGCGGCTGGAACTTGTACGCGTAACGATAGCGAAGCAATACGCGGCTGGAACTTGTACGCTCGGCGAGACCGACGCAATACGCTGCTGGATCTTGTACGCTAAACGAGACCGAAGCAATACGCGGCTGGAACTTGTACGCTTAATGTGACCGAAGCAATACGCGGCTGGAACTTGTACACGTAACGATACCGAAGCAATACGCGGATGGAACTTGCACGCATATCGAGACCGAAGCAGTACGTGGCGCGAACTTGTGCGCTCGACGAGACCGAAGCAATACGCGGCTGGAGCTTGTACGCGCAACGATACCGAAGCAATACGCGGCTGGAACTTGTACGCTCGACGAGACCGACGCAATTCGCTGCTGGATCTTGTACGCTTAAACTGACCGATGGAATACGCTGCTGGAACTTGTACGCTCGACGAGACCGAAGCAATACGCGGCTGGAACTTGTACGCTCGACGAGACCGACGCAATACGCTGCTGGATCTTGTACGCTAAACGAGACCGAAGCAATACGCGGCTGGAACTTGTACGCTTAATGTGACCGAAGCAATACGCGGCTGGAACTTGTACACGTAACGATACCGAAGCAATACGCGGATGGAACTTGCACGCATATCGAGACCGAAGCAGTACGTGGCGCGAACTTGTGCGCTCGACGAGACCGAAGCAATACGCGGCTGGAACTTGTACGCGCAACGATACTGAAGCAATACGCGGCTGGAACTTGTACGCTCGACGAGACCGACGCAATACGCTGCTGGATCTTGTACGCTTTACGAGACCGAAGCAATACGCGGCTGGAACTTGTGCGCTAAACGAGACCGACGCAATACGCGGCTCGAACTTGTGCGCTCGACGAGACCGAAGCAATACGCTGCTGGAACTTGTACGCTAAACAAGACCGAAGCAATACGCGGCTGGAACTTGTACGCATAAGGGGGCCGAAGCAATTCGCGGCTGGAATTTGTACGCTTAAAGTGACCGAAGCAATACGCGGCTGGAACTTGTACGCGTAACGATAGCGAAGCAATACGCGGCTGGAACTTGTACGCTCGACGAGACCGACGCAATACGCTGCTGGATCTTGTACGCTTATCGAGACCGACGCAATACGCTGCTGGATCTTGTGCGCTAAACGAGACCGACGCAATACGCGGCTCGAACTTGTGCGCTCGACGAGACCGAAGCAATACGCTGCTGGAACTTGTACGCTAAACGAGACCGAAGCAATACGCGGCTGGAACTTGTACGCATAAGGAGGCCGAAGCAATACGCGGCTGGAATTTGTACGCTTAAAGTGACCGAAGCAATACGCGGCTGGAACTTGTACGCGTAACGATAGCGAAGCAATACGCGGCTGGAACTTGTACGCTCGACGAGACCGACGCAATACGCTGCTGGATCTTGTACGCTTATCGAGACCGAAGCAATACGCGGCTGGAACTTGTACGCACAGCGGGGCCGAAGAAATACGCGGCTGGAACTTGTACGCTAAACGAGACCGAAGCAATACGCGGCTGGAACTTGTACGCTCGAAGTGACCGTAGCAATACGCGGCTGGAACTTGCACGCATATCGAGACCCAAGCAAAACGCGGCTGGAATTTGCACGCACAGCGAGGCCGAAGCAATACGAGGCTGGAACTTGTGCGCTCGACGAGACCGAAGCAATACGCTGCTGGAACTTGTACGCTAAACGAGACCGACGCAATACGCGGCTCGAACTTGTGCGCTCGACGAGACCGACGCAATACGCGGCTCGAACTTGTGCGCTCGACGAGACCGAAGCAATACGCTGCTGGAACTTGCACGCATATCGAGACCGAAGCAATACGCGGATGGAACTTGTACGCGCAACGATACCGAAGCAATACGCGGCTGGAAATTGTACGCTCGACGAGACCGACGCAATACGCTGCTGGATCTTGTACGCTTTACGAGACCGAAGCAATACGCGGCTGGAACTTGTGCGCTAAACGAGACCGACGCAATACGCGGCTCGAACTTGTGCGCTCGACGAGACCGAAGAAATACGCTGCTGGAACTTGTACGCTAAACGAGACCGAAGCAATACGCGGCTGGAAATTGTACGCTCGACGAGACCGACGCAATACGCTGCTGGATCTTGTACGCTTTACGAGACCGAAGCAATACGCGGCTGGAACTTGTGCGCTAAACGAGACCGACGCAATACGCGGCTCGAACTTGTGCGCTCGACGAGACCGAAGAAATACGCTGCTGGAACTTGTACGCTAAACGAGACCGAAGCAATACGCGGCTGGAACTTGTACGCATAAGGATGCCGAAGCAATACGCTGCTGGAACTTGTACGCTCGACGAGACCGAAGCAATACGCGGCTGGAACTTGTACGCTCGACGAGACCGACGCAATACGCTGCTGGATATTGTACGCTTTACGAGACCGAAGCAATACGCGGCTGGAACTTGTGCGCTAAACGAGACCGACGCAATACGCGGCTCGAACTTGTGCGCTCGACGAGACCGAAGCAATACGCTGCTGGAACTTGTACGCTAAACGAGACCGAAGCAATACGCGGCTGGAACTTGTACGCATAAGGAGGCCGAAGCAATACGCGGCTGGAATTTGTACGCTAAAAGTGACCGAAGCAATACGCGGCTGGAACTTGTACGCGTAACGATAGCGAAGCAATACGCGGCTGGAACTTGTACGCTCGACGAGACCGACGCAATACGATGCTGGATCTTGTACGCTTAACGAGACCGAAGCAATACGCGGCTGGAACTTGTACGCACAGCGAGGCCGAAGCAATACGAGGCTGGAACTTGAGCGCTCGACGAGACCGAAGTAATACGCTGCTGGAACTTGTACGCTAAACGAGACCGAAGCAATACGCTGCTGGATCTTGTACGCTAAACGAGACCGAAGCAATACGCGGCTGGAACATGTGCGCTCGACGAGACCGAAGCACTACGCGGCTGGAACTTGTGCGCACAACGAGGCCGAAGCAATACGCGGCTGGAACATGTGCGCTCGACGAGACCGAAGCACTACGCGGCTGGAACTTGTACGCACAACGAGGCCGAAGCAATACGCGGCTGGAACATGTTCGCTCGACGAGACCGAAGCACTACGCGGCTGGAACTTGTGCGCACAACGAGGCCGAAGCAATACGCGGCTGGAAATTGTACGCTTAAACTGACCGAAGCAATACGCTGCTGGAACTTGTACGCTCGACGAGACCGAAGCAATACGCGGCTGGAACTTATACGCTCGACGAGACCGACGCAATACGCTGCTGGATCTTGTACGCTTTACGAGACCGAAGCAATACGCGGCTGGAACTTGTGCGCTAAACGAGACCGACGCAATACGCGGCTCGAACTTGTGCGCTCGACGAGACCGAAGCAATACGCTGCTGGAACTTGTACGCTAAACGAGACCGAAGCAATACGCGGCTGGAACTTGTACGCATAAGGAGGCCGAAGCAATACGCGGCTGGAATTTGTACGCTTAAAGTGACCGAAGCAATACGCGGCTGGAACTTGTACGCGTAACGATAGCGAAGCAATACGCGGCTGGAACTTGTACGCTAAACGAGACCGAAGCAATACGCGGCTGGAACTTGTACGCATAAGGAGGCCGAAGCAATACGCGGCTGGAATTTGTACGCTTAAAGTGACCGAAGCAATACGCGGCTGGAACTTGTACGCTCGACGAGACCGACGCAATACGATGCTGGATCTTGTACGCTTAACGAGACCGAAGCAATACGCGGCTGGAACTTGTACGCTCGACGAGACCGAAGCAATACGCTGCTGGATCTTGTACGCTAAACGAGACCGAAGCAATACGCGGCTGGAACATGTGCGCTCGACGAGACCGAAGCACTACGCGGCTGGAACTTGTGCGCACAACGAGGCCGAAGCAATACGCGGCTGGAACATGTGCGCTCGACGAGACCGAAGCACTACGCGGCTGGAACTTGTGTGCACAACGAGGCCGAAGCAATACGCGGCTGGAACTTGTACGCTTAAACTGACCGAAGCAATACGCTGCTGGAACTTGTACGCTCGACGAGACCGAAGCAATACGATGCTGGATCTTGTACGCTTAACGAGACCGAAGCAATACGCGGCTGGAACTTGTACGCTAAACGAGACCGAAGCAATACGAGGCTGGAACTTGTGCGCCCGACGAGACCGAAGCAATACGCGGCTGGAACTTGTACGCTCGACGAGACCGAAGCAATACGCTGCTGGATCTTGTACGCTAAACGAGACCGAAGCAATACGCGGCTAGAACATGTGCGCTCGACGAGACCGAAGCACTACGCGGCTGGAACTTGTACGCATAAGGAGGCCGAAGCAATACGCGGCTGGAATTTGTACGCTCGACGAGACCGAAGCAATACGCTGCTGGAACTTGTACGCTAAACGAGACCGAAGCAATACGCGGCTGGAACTTGTACGCATAAGGAGGCCGAAGCAATACGCGGCAGGTATTTGTACGCTAAAAGTGACCGAAGCAATACGCGGCTGGAACTTGTACGCGTAACGATAGCGAAGCAATACGCGGCTGGAACTTGTACGCTCGACGAGACCGACGCAATACGATGCTGGATCTTGTACGCTTAATGAGACCGAAGCAATACGCGGCTGGAACTTGTACGCACAGCGAGGCCGAAGCAATACGAGGCTGGAACTTGAGCGCTCGACGAGACCGAAGTAATACGCTGCTGGAACTTGTACGCTAAACGAGACCGAAGCAATACGCTGCTGGATCTTGTACGCTAAACGAGACCGAAGCAATACGCGGCTGGAACATGTGCGCTCGACGAGACCGAAGCACTACGCGGCTGGAACTTGTGCGCACAACGAGGCCGAAGCAATACGCGGCTGGAACATGTGCGCTCGACGAGACCGAAGCACTACGCGGCTGGAACTTGTACGCATAAGGAGGCCGAAGCAATACGCGGCTGGAATTTGTACGCTTAAAGTGACCGAAGCAATACGCGGCTGGAACTTGTACGCTCGACGAGACCGACGCAATACGATGCTGGATCTTGTACGCTTAACGAGACCGAAGCAATACGCGGCTGGAACTTGTACACGTAACGATACCGAAGCAATACGCGGATGGAACTTGCACGCATATCGAGACCGAAGCAGCACGTGGCGCGAACTTGTGCGCTCGACGAGACCGAAGCAATACGCGGCTGGAACTTGTACGCGCAACGATACCGAAGCAATACGCGGCTGGAAATTGTACGCTCGACGAGACCGACGCAATACGCTGCTGGATCTTGTACGCTTTACGAGACCGAAGCAATACGCGGCTGGAACTTGTGCGCTAAACGAGACCGACGCAATACGCGGCTCGAACTTGTGCGCTCGACGAGACCGAAGAAATACGCTGCTGGAACTTGTACGCTAAACGAGACCGAAGCAATACGCGGCTGGAACTTGTACGCTTAAGGTGACCGTAGCAATACGCGGCTGGAACTTGCACGCATATCGAGACCGAAGCAATACGCCGCTGGAACTTGTACGCTAAACGAGACCGAAGCAATACGCGGCTGGAACTTGTACGCATAAGGAGGCCGAAGAAATACGCGGCTGGAACTTGTACGCTCGACGAGACCGAAGCAATACGAGGCTGGAATTTGTACGCTAAGCGAGACCGACGCAATACGCCGCTCGAACTTGTGCGCTCGACGAGACGGAAGCAATACGAGGCTGGAACTTGTGCGCTCGACGAGACCGAAGTAATACGCGGCTGGAACTTGTACGCTCGACGAGACCGAAGCAATACGCGGCTAGAACTTGAACGCATAATGAGACCGAAGAAATACGCGGCTGGAACTAGTACGACTAACGAGACAGAAGCAGTACGCGGCTGGAACTTGAGTGCTCGACGAGACCGACGCAATACGCTGCTGGATCTTGTACGCTTAACGAGACCGAAGCAATACGCGGCTGGAATTTGTACGCTAAACGAGACCGACGCAATACGCCGCTCGAACTTGTGCGCTCGACGAGACCGAAGCAACACGCTGCTGGAACTTGTACGCTGAACGAGACCGAAGCAATACGAGGCTGGAACTTGTGCGCTCGACGAGACCGAAGCAATACGCGGCTCGAACTTGTACGCTCGACGAGACCGAAGCAATACGCTGCTGGAACTTACACGCATATCGAGACCGAAGCAATACGCGGCTGGAACTTGTACGCACAGCGAGGCCGAAGCAATACGAGGCTGGAACTTGTGCGCTCGACGAGACCGAAGTAATACGCTGCTGGAACTTGTACGCTAAACGAGACCGAAGCAATACGCGGCTGGAACTTGTACGCATAAGGAGGCCGAAGCAATACGCGGCTGGAATTTGTACGCTTAAAGTGACCGAAGCAATACGCGGCTGGAACTTGTACGCTCGACGAGACCGACGCAATACGCTGCTGGATCATGTACGCTTAACGAGACCGAAGCAATACGCGGCTGGAACTTGTACGCACAGCGAGGCCGAAGCAATACGCTGCTCGAACTTGTGAGCTCGACGAAGCGGAAGCAATACGAGGCTGGAGCTTGTGCGCTCGACGAGACCGAAATAATACGCGGCTGGAACTTGTACGCACAACGAGGCCGAAGGAATACGCGGCTGGAACTTGGGTGCTCGACGAGACCGAAGCAATACGCTGCTGGAACTTGTACGCTAAACGAGACCGAAGCAATACGCGGCTGGAACTTGTACGCTTAAAGTGACCGTAGCAATACGCGGCTGGAACTTGCACGCATATCGAGACCGAAGCAATACGCGGCTGGAACTTGCACGCACAGCGAGGCCGAAGCAATACGCTGCTGGAACTTGTACGCTAAACGAGACCGAAGCAATACGAGGCTGGAACTTATGCGCCCGACGAGACCGAAGCAATACGCGGCTGGAACTTGTTCGCTCGACGAGACCGAAGCAATACGCGGCTGGAACTTGTACGCTTAAAGTGACCGTAGCAATACGCGGCTGGAAATTGCACGCATATCGAGACCGAAGCAATACGCTGCTGGAACTTGTACGCTAAACGAGACCGAAGCAATACGAGGCTGGAACTTGTGCGCCCGACGAGACCGAAGCAATACGCGGCTGGAATTTGTTCGCCCGACGAGACCGAAGCAATACGCTGCTGGATCTTGTACGCTAATCGAGACCGAAGCAATACGCGGCTGGAACATGTGCGCTCGACGAGACCGAAGCACTACGCGGCTGGAACTTGTGCGCACAACGAGACCGAAGCAATACGCGGCTGGAACATGTGCGCTCGACGAGACCGAAGCACTACGCGGCTGGAACTTGTGCGCTAAACGAGACCGAAGCAATACGCGGCTGGAACTTGTACGCATAAGGAGGCCGAAGCAATACGCGGCTGGAATTTGTTCGCTTAAAGTGACCGAAGCAATACGCGGCTGGAACTTGTACGCTCGACGAGACCGACGCAATACGCTGCTGGATCATGTACGCTTAACGAGACCGAAGTAATACGCGGCTGGAACTTGTACGCACAGCGAGGCCGAAGCAATACGCTGCTCGAACTTGTGAGCTCGACGAAACGGAAGCAATACGAGGCTAGAGCTTGTGCGCTCGACGAGACCGAAATAATACGCGGCTGGAACTTGTACGCACAACGAGGCCGAAGGAATACGCGGCTGGAACTTGGGTGCTCGACGAGACCGAAGCAATACGCTGCTGGAACTTGTACGCTAAACGAGACCGAAGCAATACGCGGCTGGAACTTGTACGCTTAAAGTGACCGTAGCAATACGCGGCTGGAACTTGCACGCATATCGAGACCGAAGCAATACGCGGCTGGAACTTGCACGCACAGCGAGGCCGAAGCAATACGCTGCTGGAACTTGTACGCTAAACGAGACCGAAGCAATACGAGGCTGGAACTTGTGCGCCCGACGAGACCGAAGCAATACGCGGCTGGAACTTGTTCGCTCGACGAGACCGAAGCAATACGCGGCTGGAACTTGTACGCTTAAAGTGACCGTAGCAATACGCGGCTGGAACTTGCACGCATATCGAGACCGAAGCAATACGCTGCTGGAACTTGTACGCTAAACGAGACCAAAGCAATACGAGGCTGGAACTTGTGCGCCCGACGAGACCGAAGCAATACGCGGCTGGAACATGTGCGCTCGACGAGACCGAAGCACTACGCGGCTGGAACTTGTGCGCACAACGAGGCCAAAGCAATACGCGGCTGGAACTTGTGCGCTCGACGAGACCGGAGCAATACGAGGCTGGAACTTGTGCGCTCGACGAGACCGAAGTAATACGCGGCTGGAACTTGTACGCTCGACGAGACCGAAGCAATACGCGGCTAGAACTTGAACGCATAATGAGACCGAAGAAATGAGCGGCTGGAACTAGTACGAATAACGAGACAGAAGCAGTACGCGGCTGGAACTTGAGTGCTCGACGAGACCGTAGCAATACGCGGCTGGAACTTGCACGCATATCGAGACCGAAGCAATACGCTGCTGGAACTTGTACGCTAAACGAGACCGAAGCAATACGAGGCTGGAACTTGTGCGCCCGACGAGACCGAAGCAATACGCGGCTGGAATTTGTTCGCCCGACGAGACCGAAGCAATACGCTGCTGGATCTTGTACGCTAATCGAGACCGAAGCAATACGCGGCTGGAACATGTGCGCTCGACGAGACCGAAGCACTACGCGGCTGGAACTTGTGCGCACAACGAGGCCGAAGCAATACGCGGCTGGAACATGTGCGCTCGACGAGACCGAAGCACTACGCGCATGGAACTTGTGCGCTAAACGAGACGGAAGCAATACGCGGCTGGAACTTGTACGCATAAGGAGGCCGAAGCAATACGCGGCTGGAATTTGTTCGCTTAAAGTGACCGAAGCAATACGCGGCTGGAACTTGTACGCTCGACGAGACCGACGCAATACGCTGCTGGATCATGTACGCTTAACGAGACCGAAGTAATACGCGGCTGGAACTTGTACGCACAGCGAGGCCGAAGCAATACGCTGCTCGAACTTGTGAGCTCGACGAAACGGAAGCAATACGAGGCTGGAGCTTGTGCGCTCGACGAGACCGAAATAATACGCGGCTGGAACTTGTACGCACAACGAGGCCGAAGGAATACGCGGCTGGAACTTGGGTGCTCGACGAGACCGAAGCAATACGCTGCTGGAACTTGTACGCTAAACGAGACCGAAGCAATACGCGGCTGGAACTTGTACGCTTAAAGTGACCGTAGCAATACGCGGCTGGAACTTGCACGCATATCGAGACCGAAGCAATACGCGGCTGGAACTTGCACGCACAGCGAGGCCGAAGCAATACGCTGCTGGAACTTGTACGCTAAACGAGACCGAAGCAATACGAGGCTGGAACTTGTGCGCCCGACGAGACCGAAGCAATACGCGGCTGGAACTTTTTCGCTCGACGAGACCGAAGCAATACGCGGCTGGAACTTGTACGCTTAAAGTGACCGTAGCAATACGCGGCTGGAACTTGCACGCATATCGAGACCGAAGCAATACGCTGCTGGAACTTGTACGCTAAACGAGACCGAAGCAATACGAGGCTGGAACTTGTGCGCCCGACGAGACCGAAGCAATACGCGGCTGGAACATGTGCGCTCGACGAGACCGAAGCACTACGCGGCTGGAACGTGTACTCACGACGAGACCGAAGCAATACGCGGCTGGGACGTGTACGCATAACGATACCGAATCAATAAGCGGCTGGAACTTGTACGCTACAGGAGACCGAAGCAATACGCTGCTGGAACTTGTACGCTCGACGGGACCGAAGCAATACGCGGCTGGTACTTGTACGGGTAATGATACCGAAGCAATACGCGGCTGGAACTTGTACGCTTAAAGTGACCGAAGCAATACGCGGCTGGAACTTGTACGCTAAACGAGACCGAAGCAATACGCGGCTGGAACTTGTACGCACAGCGAGGCCGAAGCAATAAGCGGCTGGAACTTGTACGCTAAACGTGACCGAAGCAATACGCGGCTAGAACTTGTACGCTTAAAGTGACCGTAGCAATACGCGGCTGGAACTTGCACGCATATCGAGACCGAAGCAGTACGTGGCGCGAACTTGTGCGCGCGACGAGACCGAAGCAATACGCGGCTGGAACTTGGGTGCTCGACGAGACCGAAGCAATACGCTGCTGGAACTTGTACGCTAAACGAGACCGAAGCAATACGCGGCTGGAACTTGTACGCTTATAGTGACCGTAGCAATACGCGGCTGGAACTTGCACGCATATCGAGACCGAAGCAATACGCGGCTGGAACTTGCACGCACAGCGAGGCCGAAGCAATACGAGGCTGGAACTTGTACGCTAAACGAGACCGAAGCAATACGCGGCTGGAACTTGTACGCTTAAAGTGACCGTAGCAATACGCGGCTGGAACTTGCACGCATATCGAGACCGAAGCAATACGCGGCTGGAACTTGCACGCATATCGAGACCGAAGCAATACGCTGCTGGAACTTGTACGCTAAACGAGACCGAAGCAATACGAGGCTGGAACTTGTGCGCCCGACGAGACCGAAACAATACGCGGCTCGAACTTGTGCGCACAACGAGGCCGAAGCAATACGCGGCTGGAACATGTGCGCTCGACGAGACCGAAGCACTACGCGGCTGGAACTTGTGCGCACAACGAGGCCGAAGCAATACGCGGCTGGAACTTTTACGCGCAACGAGACCGAAGCAATACGCTGCTGGAACTTGTACGCTAAACGAGACCGATGCAATACGCGGCTGGAACTTGTACTCAAAACGATACCGAAGCAAAACGCGGCTGGATCTTGTACGCTCGACGAGGACGAAGCGATACGTTGCTGGAACTTGTACGCTTAAAGTGGCCGAAGCAATACGCGGCTGGAACTTGTACGCGTAACGATACCGAAGCAATACGCGGCTGGAACTTGTAAACTCGACGAGACCGACGCAATACGCTGCTGGATCTTGTACGCTTAACGAGACCGAAGCAATACGCGGCTGGAACTTGTACGCTAAACGAGTCCGACGCAATACGCTGCTCGAACTTGTACGCGTAACGATACCGAAGCAATACGCGGCTGGAACTTGTAAACTCGACGAGACCGACGCAATACGCTGCTGGATCTTGTACGCTTAACGAGACCGAAGCAATACGCGGCTGGAACTTGTACGCTAAACGAGTCCGACGCAATACGCTGCTCGAACTTGTGCGCTCGACGAGACCGAAGCAAAACGCGGCTGGAACTTGTACGCTCGACGAGACCGACGCAATACGCTGCTGGATCATGTACGCTTAACGAGACCGAAGCAATACGCGGCTGGAACTTGTGCGCACAACGAGGCCGAAGCAATACGAGGCTGGAACTTGTGCGCCCGACGAGACCGAAGCAATACACGGCTGGAACTTGTACGCTCGACGAGACCGAAGCAATACGGTGCTGGATCTTGTACGCTAAACGAGACCGAAGAAATACGCGGCTGGAACTTGTACGCTAAACGAGACCGAAGCAATACGCGGCTGGAACTTGTACGCTTAAAGTGACCGTAGCAATACGCGGCTGGAACTTGCACGCATATCGAGACCGAAGCAATACGCGGCTGGAACTTGCACGCACAGCGAGGCCGAAGCAATACGAGGCTGGAACTTGAACGCTAAACGAGACCGAAGCAATACGCGGCTGGAACTTGTACGCTTAAAGTGACCGTAGCAATACGTGGCTGGAACTTGCACGCATATCGAGACCGAAGAAATACGCGGCTGGAACTTGCACGCATATCGAGACCGAAGCAATACGCTGCTGGAACTTGTACTCTAAACGAGACCGAAGCAATACGAGGCTGGAACTTGTGCGCCCGACGAGACCGAAGCAATACGCGGCTGGAACTTGTTCGCTCGACGAGACTGAAGCAATACGCTGCTGGATCTTGTACGCTAATCGAGACCGAAGCAATACGCGGCTGGAACATGTGCGCTCGACGAGACCGAAGCACTACGCGGCTGGAACTTGCGCGCACAACGAGGCCGAAGCAATACGCGGCTGGAACATGTGCGCTCGACGAGACCGAAGCACTACGCGGCTGGAACTTGTGCGCACAACGAGGCCGAAGCAATACGCGGCTGGAACTTGTGCGCTTAAACTGACCGAAGCAATACGCGGCTGGAACTTGCACGCATATCGAGACCGAAGCAATACGCTGCTGGAACTTGTACTCTAAACGAGACCGAAGCAATACGAGGCTGGAACTTGTGCGCCCGACGAGACCGAAGCAATACGCGGCTGGAACTTGTTCGCTCGACGAGACTGAAGCAATACGCTGCTGGATCTTGTACGCTAATCGAGACCGAAGCAATACGAGGCTGGAACTTGTGCGCCCGACGAGACCGAAGCAATACGCGGTTGGAACTTGTACGCTCGACGAGACCGAAGCAATACGGTGCTGGATCTTGTACGCTAAACGAGACCGAAGCAATACGCGGCTGGAACTTGTACGCTAAACGAGACCGAAGCAATACGCGGCTGGAACTTGTACTCATAACGAGGCCGACGCAATACGCGGCTCGAACTTGTGCGCTCGACGAGACCGAAGCAATACGCGGCTGGAACTTGTACGCGCAACGACACCGAAGCAATACGCGGCTGGAACTTGTACGATCGACGAGACCGACGCAATACGCTGCTGGATCTTGTACGCTTAACGAGACCGAAGCAATACGCGGCTGGAACTTGTGCGCTAAACGAGTCCGACGCAATACGCGGCTCGAACTTGTGCGCTTGACGAGACCGAAGCAATACGCTGCTGGAACTTGTACGCTAAACGAGACCGAAGCAATACGCGGCTGGAACTTGTGCGCTCGACGAGACCGACGCAATACGCTGCTGGATCTTGCACGCATATCGAGACCGAAGCAATACGCGGCTGGAACTTGTACGCACAGCGAGGCCGAAGCAATACCAGGCTGGAACTTGAGCGCTCGGCGAGACCGAAGCAATACGCGGCTGGAGCTTGTACGCGCAATGATGCCGAAGCAATACTGCGGCTGGATCTTGTACGCTCGACGAGACCGACGCAATACGCTGCTGGATCTTGTACGCTTAACGAGACCGAAGCAATACGCGGCTGGAACTTGTGCGCTAAACGAGACCGACGCAATACGCGGCTCGAACTTGTACGCTCAACGAGACCGAAGCAACACGCTGCTGGAACTTGCACGCATATCGAGACCGAAGCAATACGCGGCTGGAACTTGTACGCACAGCGAGGCCGAAGCAATACGAGGCTGGAACTTGAGTGCTCGACGAGACCGAAGCAATACGCCGCTGGAACTTGTACGCTCGACAAGACCGACGCAATACGCTGCTGGATCTTGTACGCTTAACGAGACCGAAGCAATACGCGGCTGGAATTTGTACGCTAAACGAGACCGACGCAATACGCCGCTCGAACTTGTGCGCTCGACGAGACCGAAGCAACACGCTGCTGGAACTTGTACGCTGAACGAGACCGAAGCAATACGAGGGTGGAACTTGTGCGCTCGACGAGACCGAAGCAATACGCGGCTCGAACTTGTACGCTCGACGAGACCGAAGCAATACGCTGCTGGAACTTGCACGCATATCGAGACCGAAGCAATACGCGGCTGGAACTTGTACGCACAGCGAGGCCGAAGCAATACGAGGCTGGAACTTGTGCGCTCGACGAGACCGAAGCAATACGCGGCTGGAGCTTGTACGCGCAACGATACCGAAGCAATACGCGGCTGGATCTTGTACGCTCGACGAGACCGACGCAATACGCTGCTGGATCTTGTACGCTTAACGAGACCGAAGCAATACGCGGCTGGAACTTGTGCGCTAAACGAGACCGACGCAATACGCGGCTCGAACTTGTACGCTCGACGAGACCGAAGCAACACGCTGCTGGAACTTGCACGCATATCGAGACCGAAGCAATACGCGGCTGGAACTTGTACGCACAGCGAGGCCGAAGCAATACGAGGCTGGAACTTGTGCGCTCGACGAGACCGAAGTAATACGCTGCGGGAACTTGTACGCTAAACGAGACCGAAGCAATACGCGGCTGGAACTTGTACGCTTAAAGTGACCGTAGCAATACGCGGCTGGCACTTGTACGCATAAGGAGGCCGAAGCAATACGCGGCTGGAACTTGTACGCTTAAAGTGACCGAAGCAATACTGCGGCTGGATCTTGTACGCTCGACGAGACCGACGCAATACGCTGCTGGATCTTGTACGCTTAACGAGACCGAAGCAATACGCGGCTGGAACTTGTGCGCTAAACGAGACCGACGCAATACGCGGCTCGAACTTGTACGCTAAACGAGACCGAAGCAATACGCGGAAGGAAATTGTGCGCTAAACGAATCCGACGCAATACGCGGCTCGAACTTGTGCGCTCGGCGAGACCGAAGCAATACGCTGCTGGAACTTGTACGCTAAACGAGACCGAAGTAATACGCGGCTGGAACTTGTACGCACAGCGAGGCCGAAGCAATACGCTGCTCGAACTTGTGAGCTCGACGAAACGGAAGCAATACGAGGCTGGAGCTTGTGCGCTCGACGAGACCGAAATAATACGCGGCTGGAACTTGTACGCACAACGAGGCCGAAGGAATACGCGGCTGGAACTTGGGTGCTCGACGAGACCGAAGCAATACGCTGCTGGAACTTGTACGCTAAACGAGACCGAAGCAATACGCGGCTGGAACTTGTACGCTTAAAGTGACCGTAGCAATACGCGGCTGGAACTTGCACGCATATCGAGACCGAAGCAATACGCGGCTGGAACTTGTACGCTCGACGAGACCGACGCAATACGCTGCTGGATCATGTACGCTTAACGAGACCGAAGCAATACGCGGCTGGAACTTGTACGGACAGCGAGGCCGAAGCAATACGCTGCTCGAACTTGTGCGCTCGACGAAACCGAAGCAATACGAGGCTGGAGCTTGTGCGCTCGACGAGACCGAAATAATACGCGGCTGGAACTTGTACGCACAACGAGGCCGAAGGAATACGCGGCTGGAACTTGGGTGCTCGACGAGACCGAAGCAATACGCTGCTGGAACTTGTACGCTAAACGAGACCGAAGCAATACTTGGTTTGGAACTTGTACGCTTAAAGTGACCGTAGCAATACGCGGCTGGAACTTGCACGCATATCGAGACCGAAGCAATACGCGGCTGGAACTTGCAAGCACAGCGAGGCCGAAGCAATACGCGGCTGGAACTTGTGCGCTCGACGAGACCGAAGCAATACGAGGCTGGAACTTGTGCGCTCGACGAGACCGAAGTAATACGCGGCTGGAACTTGTACGCTCGACGAGACCGAAGCAATACGCGGCTAGAACTTGAACGCATAATGAGACCGAAGAAATACGCGGCTGGAACTAGTACGAATAACGAGACAGAAGCAGTACGCGGCTGGAACTTGAGTGCTCGACGAGACCGAAGCAATACGCCGCTGGAACTTGTACGCTCGACAAGACCGACGCAATACGCTGCTGGATCTTGTACGCTGAACGAGACCGAAGCAATACGAGGGTGGAACTTGTGCGCTCGACGAGACCGAAGCAATACGCGGCTCGAACTTGTACGCTCGACGAGACCGAAGCAATACGCTGCTGGAACTTGCACGCATATCGAGACCGAAGCAATACGCGGCTGGAACTTGTACGCACAGCGAGGCCGAAGCAATACGAGGCTGGAACTTGTGCGCTCGACGAGACCGAAGCAATACGCGGCTGGAGCTTGTACGCGCAACGATACCGAAGCAATACGCGGCTGGATCTTGTACGCTCGACGAGACCGACGCAATACGCTGCTGGATCTTGTACGCTTAACGAGACCGAAGCAATACGCGGCTGGAACTTGTGCGCTAAACGAGACCGACGCAATACGCGGCTCGAACTTGTACGCTCGACGAGACCGAAGCAACA
This sequence comes from Stelis phaeoptera, assembly GCA_943735885.1. Taxonomy (NCBI): domain Eukaryota; kingdom Metazoa; phylum Arthropoda; class Insecta; order Hymenoptera; family Megachilidae; genus Stelis; species Stelis phaeoptera. The sequence continues at coordinate 240,742 of CALSEM010000060.1, read as the reverse complement.
CGCTGCTGGAACTTGCACGCATATCGAGACCGAAGCAATACGCGGCTGGAACTTGTACGCACAGCGAGGCCGAAGCAATACGAGGCTGGAACTTGTGCGCTCGACGAGACCGAAGTAATACGCTGCGGGAACTTGTACGCTAAACGAGACCGAAGCAATACGCGGCTGGAACTTGTACGCTTAAAGTGACCGTAGCAATACGCGGCTGGCACTTGTACGCATAAGGAGGCCGAAGCAATACGCGGCTGGAACTTGTACGCTTAAAGTGACCGAAGCAATACTGCGGCTGGATCTTGTACGCTCGACGAGACCGACGCAATACGCTGCTGGATCTTGTACGCTTAACGAGACCGAAGCAATACGCGGCTGGAACTTGTGCGCTAAACGAGACCGACGCAATACGCGGCTCGAACTTGTACGCTAAACGAGACCGAAGCAATACGCGGAAGGAAATTGTGCGCTAAACGAATCCGACGCAATACGCGGCTCGAACTTGTGCGCTCGGCGAGACCGAAGCAATACGCTGCTGGAACTTGTACGCTAAACGAGACCGAAGTAATACGCGGCTGGAACTTGTACGCACAGCGAGGCCGAAGCAATACGCTGCTCGAACTTGTGAGCTCGACGAAACGGAAGCAATACGAGGCTGGAGCTTGTGCGCTCGACGAGACCGAAATAATACGCGGCTGGAACTTGTACGCACAACGAGGCCGAAGGAATACGCGGCTGGAACTTGGGTGCTCGACGAGACCGAAGCAATACGCTGCTGGAACTTGTACGCTAAACGAGACCGAAGCAATACGCGGCTGGAACTTGTACGCTTAAAGTGACCGTAGCAATACGCGGCTGGAACTTGCACGCATATCGAGACCGAAGCAATACGCGGCTGGAACTTGTACGCTCGACGAGACCGACGCAATACGCTGCTGGATCATGTACGCTTAACGAGACCGAAGCAATACGCGGCTGGAACTTGTACGGACAGCGAGGCCGAAGCAATACGCTGCTCGAACTTGTGCGCTCGACGAAACCGAAGCAATACGAGGCTGGAGCTTGTGCGCTCGACGAGACCGAAATAATACGCGGCTGGAACTTGTACGCACAACGAGGCCGAAGGAATACGCGGCTGGAACTTGGGTGCTCGACGAGACCGAAGCAATACGCTGCTGGAACTTGTACGCTAAACGAGACCGAAGCAATACTTGGTTTGGAACTTGTACGCTTAAAGTGACCGTAGCAATACGCGGCTGGAACTTGCACGCATATCGAGACCGAAGCAATACGCGGCTGGAACTTGCAAGCACAGCGAGGCCGAAGCAATACGCGGCTGGAACTTGTGCGCTCGACGAGACCGAAGCAATACGAGGCTGGAACTTGTGCGCTCGACGAGACCGAAGTAATACGCGGCTGGAACTTGTACGCTCGACGAGACCGAAGCAATACGCGGCTAGAACTTGAACGCATAATGAGACCGAAGAAATACGCGGCTGGAACTAGTACGAATAACGAGACAGAAGCAGTACGCGGCTGGAACTTGAGTGCTCGACGAGACCGAAGCAATACGCCGCTGGAACTTGTACGCTCGACAAGACCGACGCAATACGCTGCTGGATCTTGTACGCTTAACGAGACCGAAGCAATACGCGGCTGGAATTTGTGCGCTCGACGAGACCGAAGCAATACGCGGCTCGAAATTGTACGCTCGACGAGACCGAAGCAATACGCTGCTGGAACTTGCACGCATATCGAGACCGAAGCAATACGCGGCTGGAACTTGTACGCACAGCGAGGCCGAAGCAATACGAGGCTGGAACTTGTGCGCACAACGAGGCCGAAGCAATACGAGGCTGGAACTTGTGCGCCCGACGAGACCGAAGCAATACACGGCTGGAACTTGTACGCTCGACGAGACCGAAGCAATACGGTGCTGGATCTTGTACGCTAAACGAGACCGAAGAAATACGCGGCTGGAACTTGTACGCTAAACGAGACCGAAGCAATACGCGGCTGGAACTTGTACGCTTAAAGTGACCGTAGCAATACGCGGCTGGAACTTGCACGCATATCGAGACCGAAGCAATACGCGGCTGGAACTTGCACGCACAGCGAGGCCGAAGCAATACGAGGCTGGAACTTGAACGCTAAACGAGACCGAAGCAATACGCGGCTGGAACTTGTACGCTTAAAGTGACCGTAGCAATACGTGGCTGGAACTTGCACGCATATCGAGACCGAAGAAATACGCGGCTGGAACTTGCACGCATATCGAGACCGAAGCAATACGCTGCTGGAACTTGTACTCTAAACGAGACCGAAGCAATACGAGGCTGGAACTTGTGCGCCCGACGAGACCGAAGCAATACGCGGCTGGAACTTGTTCGCTCGACGAGACTGAAGCAATACGCTGCTGGATCTTGTACGCTAATCGAGACCGAAGCAATACGCGGCTGGAACATGTGCGCTCGACGAGACCGAAGCACTACGCGGCTGGAACTTGCGCGCACAACGAGGCCGAAGCAATACGCGGCTGGAACATGTGCGCTCGACGAGACCGAAGCACTACGCGGCTGGAACTTGTGCGCACAACGAGGCCGAAGCAATACGCGGCTGGAACTTGTGCGCTTAAACTGACCGAAGCAATACGCGGCTGGAACTTGCACGCATATCGAGACCGAAGCAATACGCTGCTGGAACTTGTACTCTAAACGAGACCGAAGCAATACGAGGCTGGAACTTGTGCGCCCGACGAGACCGAAGCAATACGCGGCTGGAACTTGTTCGCTCGACGAGACTGAAGCAATACGCTGCTGGATCTTGTACGCTAATCGAGACCGAAGCAATACGAGGCTGGAACTTGTGCGCCCGACGAGACCGAAGCAATACGCGGTTGGAACTTGTACGCTCGACGAGACCGAAGCAATACGGTGCTGGATCTTGTACGCTAAACGAGACCGAAGCAATACGCGGCTGGAACTTGTACGCTAAACGAGACCGAAGCAATACGCGGCTGGAACTTGTACTCATAACGAGGCCGACGCAATACGCGGCTCGAACTTGTGCGCTCGACGAGACCGAAGCAATACGCGGCTGGAACTTGTACGCGCAACGACACCGAAGCAATACGCGGCTGGAACTTGTACGATCGACGAGACCGACGCAATACGCTGCTGGATCTTGTACGCTTAACGAGACCGAAGCAATACGCGGCTGGAACTTGTGCGCTAAACGAGTCCGACGCAATACGCGGCTCGAACTTGTGCGCTTGACGAGACCGAAGCAATACGCTGCTGGAACTTGTACGCTAAACGAGACCGAAGCAATACGCGGCTGGAACTTGTGCGCTCGACGAGACCGAAGCAATACGCGGCTGGGACTTGTACGCCCGACGAGACCGAAGCAATACGCGGCTGGAACTTGAACGCTCGACAAGGCCGAAGCAATACGCGGCTGAAACTTGAACGCATGACGAGGCCGAAGCAATACGCGGCTGGATCTTGTACGCACAGCGAGGCCGAAGCAATACGCGGCTGGAACTTGCACGCTAAACGAGACCGAAGCAATACGCGGCTAGAACTTGTACGCTTAAAGTGACCGTAGCAATACGCGGCTGGAACTTGCACGCATATCGAGACCGAAGCAGTACGTGGCGCGAACTTGTGCGCGCGACGAGACCGAAGCAATACGCGGCTGGAACTTGTACGGTCGACAAGGACGAAGCGATACGTTGCTGGAACTTGTACGCTTAAAGTGGCCGAAGCAATACGCGGCTGGAACTTGTACGCGTAACGATACCGAAGCAAAACGCGGCTGGAACTTGTAAACTCGACGAGACCGACGCAATACGCTGCTGGATCTTGTACGCTTAACGAGACCGAAGCAATACGCGGCTGGAATTCGTACGCTAAACGAGTCCGACGCAATACGCTGCTCGAACTTGTGCGCTCGACGAGGCCGAAGTAATACGCGGCTGGAACTTGTACGCTCGACGAGACCGAAGCAATACGCGGCTAGAACTTGAACGCATAATGAGACCGAGGAAATACGCGGCTGGAACTAGTACGAATAACGAGACAGAAGCAGTACGCGGCTGGATCTTGAGTGCTCGACGAGACCGAAGCAATACGCCGCTGGAACTTGTACGCTCGACAAGACCGACGCAATACGCTGCTGGATCTTGTACGCTTAACGAGACCGAAGCAATACGCGGCTGGAATTTGTACGCTAAACGAGACCGACGCAATACGCCGCTCGAACTTGTGCGCTCGACGAGACCGAAGCAACACGCTGCTGGAACTTGTACGCTGAACGAGACCGAAGCAATACGAGGCTGGAACTTGTGCGCTCGACGAGACCGAAGCAATACGCGGCTCGAACTTGTACGCTCGACGAGACCGAAGCAATACGCTGCTGGAACTTGCACGCATATCGAGACCGAAGCAATACGCGGCTGGAACTTGTACGCACAGCGAGGCCGAAGCAATACGAGGCTGGAACTTGTGCGCTCGACGAGACCGAAGCAATACGCGGCTGGAGCTTGTACGCGCAACGATACCGAAGCAATACGCGGCTGGATCTTGTACGCTCGACGAGACCGACGCAATACGCTGCTGGATCTTGTACGCTTAACGAGACCGAAGCAATACGCGGCTGGAACTTGTGCGCTAAACGAGACCGACGCAATACGCGGCTCGAACTTGTACGCTCGACGAGACCGAAGCAACACGCTGCTGGAACTTGCACGCATATCGAGACCGAAGCAATACGCGGCTGGAACTTGTACGCACAGCGAGGCCGAAGCAATACGAGGCTGGAACTTGTGCGCTCGACGAGACCGAAGTAATACGCTGCTGGAACTTGTACGCTAAACGAGACCGAAGCAATACGCGGCTGGAACTTGTACGCTTAAAGTGACCGTAGCAATACGCGGCTGGCACTTGTACGCATAAGGAGGCCGAAGCAATACGCGGCTGGAACTTGTACGCTTAAAGTGACCGAAGCAATACTGCGGCTGGATCTTGTACGCTCGACGAGACCGACGCAATACGCTGCTGGATCTTGTACGCTTAACGAGACCGAAGCAATACGCGGCTGGAACTTGTGCGCTAAACGAGACCGACGCAATACGCGGCTGGAACTTGTACGCTAAACGAGACCGAAGCAATACGCGGCTGGAACTTGTGCGCTAAACGAGTCCGACGCAATACGCGGCTCGAACTTGTGCGCTTGACGAGACCGAAGCAATACGCTGCTGGAACTTGTACGCTAAACGAGACCGAAGCAATACGCGGCTGGAACTTGTACGCATAACGAGGCCGAAGCAACACGCTGCTGGAACTTGTACGCAAAACGAGACCGAAGCAATACGCGGCTGGAACTTGTGCGCTAAACGAGTCCGACGCAATACGCGGCTCGAACTTGTGCGCTTGACGAGACCGAAGCAATACGCTGCTGGAACTTGTACGCTAAACGAGACCGAAGCAATACGCGGCTGGAACTTGTACGCATAACGAGGCCGAAGCAACACGCTGCTGGAACTTGTACGCAAAACGAGACCGAAGCAAAACGCTGCTGGAACTTGTACGCCAAACGAGACCGAAGCAATACGCGGCTGGAACTTGTACGCATAATAAGGCCGAAGCAATACGCGGCTGGAACTTGTACGCTTAAAGTGACCGAAGCAATACGCGGCTGGAACTTGTAAGCTTAATGTGACCGAAGCAATACGCGGCTGGAACTTGTACGCTTAATGAGACCGTAGCAATACGCGGCTGGCACTTGTACGCATAAGGAGGCCGAAGCAATACGCGGCTGGAACTAGGACGAATAACGAGACAGAAGCAGTACGCGGCTGGAACTTGAGTGCTCGACGAGACCGAAGCAATACGCCGCTGGAACTTGTACGCTCGACAAGACCGACGCAATACGCTGCTGGATCTTGTACGCTTAACGAGACCGAAGCAATACGCGGCTGGAATTTGTACGCTAAACGAGACCGACGCAATACGGCGCTCGAACTTGTGCGCTCGACGAGACCGAAGCAACACGCTGCTGGAACTTGTACGCTGAACGAGACCGAAGCAATACAAGGCTGGAACTTGTGCGCTCGACGAGACCGAAGCAATACGCGGCTCGAACTTGTACGCTCGACGAGACCGAAGCAATACGCTGCTGGAACTTGCACGCATATCGAGACCGAAGCAATACGCGGCTGGAACTTGTACGCACAGCGAGGCCGAAGCAATACCAGGCTGGAACTTGAGCGCTCGGCGAGACCGAAGCAATACGCGGCTGGAGCTTGTACGCGCAACGATGCCGAAGCAATACTGCGGCTGGATCTTGTACGCTCGACGAGACCGACGCAATACGCTGCTGGATCTTGTACGCTTAACGAGACCGAAGCAATACGCGGCTGGAACTTGTGCGCTAAACGAGACCGACGCAATACGCGGCTCGAACTTGTACGCTCGACGAGACCGAAGCAACACGCTGCTGGAACTTGCACGCATATCGAGACCGAAGCAATACGCGGCTGGAACTTGTACGCACAGCGAGGCCGAAGCAATACGAGGCTGGAACTTGAGTGCTCGACGAGACCGAAGCAATACGCCGCTGGAACTTGTACGCTCGACAAGACCGACGCAATACGCTGCTGGATCTTGTACGCTTAACGAGACCGAAGCAATACGCGGCTGGAATTTGTACGCTAAACGAGACCGACGCAATACGCCGCTCGAACTTGTGCGCTCGACGAGACCGAAGCAACACGCTGCTGGAACTTGTACGCTGAACGAGACCGAAGCAATACGAGGGTGGAACTTGTGCGCTCGACGAGACCGAAGCAATACGCGGCTCGAACTTGTACGCTCGACGAGACCGAAGCAATACGCTGCTGGAACTTGCACGCATATCGAGACCGAAGCAATACGCGGCTGGAACTTGTACGCACAGCGAGGCCGAAGCAATACGAGGCTGGAACTTGTGCGCTCGACGAGACCGAAGCAATACGCGGCTGGAGCTTGTACGCGCAACGATACCGAAGCAATACGCGGCTGGATCTTGTACGCTCGACGAGACCGACGCAATACGCTGCTGGATCTTGTACGCTTAACGAGACCGAAGCAATACGCGGCTGGAACTTGTGCGCTAAACGAGACCGACGCAATACGCGGCTCGAACTTGTACGCTCGACGAGACCGAAGCAACACGCTGCTGGAACTTGCACGCATATCGAGACCGAAGCAATACGCGGCTGGAACTTGTACGCACAGTGAGGCCGAAGCAATACGAGGCTGGAACTTGAGTGCTCGACGAGACCGAAGCAATACGCCGCTGGAACTTGTACGCTCGACAAGACCGACGCAATACGCTGCTGGATCTTGTACGCTTAACGAGACCGAAGCAATACGCGGCTGGAATTTGTACGCTAAACGAGACCGACGCAATACGCCGCTCGAACTTGTGCGCTCGACGAGACCGAAGCAACACGCTGCTGGAACTTGTACGCTGAACGAGACCGAAGCAATACGAGGGTGGAACTTGTGCGCTCGACGAGACCGAAGCAATACGCGGCTCGAACTTGTACGCTCGACGAGACCGAAGCAATACGCTGCTGGAACTTGCACGCATATCGAGACCGAAGCAATACGCGGCTGGAACTTGTACGCACAGCGAGGCCGAAGCAATACGAGGCTGGAACTTGTGCGCTCGACGAGACCGAAGCAATACGCGGCTGGAGCTTGTACGCGCAACGATACCGAAGCAATACGCGGCTGGATCTTGTACGCTCGACGAGACCGACGCAATACGCTGCTGGATCTTGTACGCTTAACGAGACCGAAGCAATACGCGGCTGGAACTTGTGCGCTAAACGAGACCGACGCAATACGCGGCTCGAACTTGTACGCTCGACGAGACCGAAGCAACACGCTGCTGGAACTTGCACGCATATCGAGACCGAAGCAATACGCGGCTGGAACTTGTACGCACAGCGAGGCCGAAGCAATACGAGGCTGGAACTTGTGCGCTCGACGAGACCGAAGTAATACGCTGCGGGAACTTGTACGCTAAACGAGACCGAAGCAATACGCGGCTGGAACTTGTACGCTTAAAGTGACCGTAGCAATACGCGGCTGGCACTTGTACGCATAAGGAGGCCGAAGCAATACGCGGCTGGAACTTGTACGCTTAAAGTGACCGAAGCAATACTGCGGCTGGATCTTGTACGCTCGACGAGACCGACGCAATACGCTGCTGGATCTTGTACGCTTAACGAGACCGAAGCAATACGCGGCTGGAACTTGTGCGCTAAACGAGACCGACGCAATACGCGGCTCGAACTTGTACGCTAAACGAGACCGAAGCAATACGCGGCTGGAAATTGTGCGCTAAACGAATCCGACGCAATACGCGGCTCGAACTTGTGCGCTCGGCGAGACCGAAGCAATACGCTGCTGGAACTTGTACGCTAAACGAGACCGAAGTAATACGCGGCTGGAACTTGTACGCACAGCGAGGCCGAAGCAATACGCTGCTCGAACTTGTGAGCTCGACGAAACGGAAGCAATACGAGGCTGGAGCTTGTGCGCTCGACGAGACCGAAATAATACGCGGCTGGAACTTGTACGCACAACGAGGCCGAAGGAATACGCGGCTGGAACTTGGGTGCTCGACGAGACCGAAGCAATACGCTGCTGGAACTTGTACGCTAAACGAGACCGAAGCAATACGCGGCTGGAACTTGTACGCTTAAAGTGACCGTAGCAATACGCGGCTGGAACTTGCACGCATATCGAGACCGAAGCAATACGCGGCTGGAACTTGCACGCACAGCGAGGCCGAAGCAATACGCTGCTGGAACTTGTACGCTAAACGAGACCGAAGCAATACGAGGCTGGAACTTGTGCGCCCGACGAGACCGAAGCAATACGCGGCTGGAACTTGTTCGCTCGACGAGACCGAAGCAATACGCGGCTGGAACTTGTACGCTTAAAGTGACCGTAGCAATACGCGGCTGGAACTTGCACGCATATCGAGACCGAAGCAATACGCTGCTGGAACTTGTACGCTAAACGAGACCAAAGCAATACGAGGCTGGAACTTGTGCGCCCGACGAGACCGAAGCAATACGCGGCTGGAATTTGTTCGCCCGACGAGACCGAAGCAATAAGCTGCTGGATCTTGTACGCTAATCGAGACCGAAGCAATACGCGGCTGGAACATGTGCGCTCGACGAGACCGAAGCACTACGCGGCTGGAACTTGTGCGCACAACGAGGCCGAAGCAATACGCGGCTGGAACATGTGCGCTCGACGAGACCGAAGCACTACGCGGCTGGAACTTGTGCGCACAACGAGGCCAAAGCAATACGCGGCTGGAACTTGTGCGCTCGACGAGACCGGAGCAATACGAGGCTGGAACTTGTGCGCTCGACGAGACCGAAGTAATACGCGGCTGGAACTTGTACGCTCGACGAGACCGAAGCAATACGCGGCTAGAACTTGAACGCATAATGAGACCGAAGAAATGAGCGGCTGGAACTAGTACGAATAACGAGACAGAAGCAGTACGCGGCTGGAACTTGAGTGCTCGACGAGACCGTAGCAATACGCGGCTGGAACTTGCACGCATATCGAGACCGAAGCAATACGCTGCTGGAACTTGTACGCTAAACGAGACCGAAGCAATACGAGGCTGGAACTTGTGCGCCCGACGAGACCGAAGCAATACGCGGCTGGAATTTGTTCGCCCGACAAGACCGAAGCAATACGCTGCTGGATCTTGTACGCTAATCGAGACCGAAGCAATACGCGGCTGGAACATGTGCGCTCGACGAGACCGAAGCACTACGCGGCTGGAACTTGTGCGCACAACGAGGCCGAAGCAATACGCGGCTGGAACATGTGCGCTCGACGAGACCGAAGCACTACGCGGCTGGAACTTGAGCGCTAAACGAGACCGAAGCAATACGCGGCTGGAACTTGTACGCATAAGGAGGCCGAAGCAATACGCGGCTGGAATTTGTTCGCTTAAAGTGACCGAAGCAATACGCGGCTGGAACTTGTACGCTCGACGAGACCGACGCAATACGCTGCTGGATCATGTACGCTTAACGAGACCGAAGTAATACGCGGCTGGAACTTGTACGCACAGCGAGGCCGAAGCAATACGCTGCTCGAACTTGTGAGCTCGACGAAACGGAAGCAATACGAGGCTGGAGCTTGTGCGCTCGACGAGACCGAAATAATACGCGGCTGGAACTTGTACGCACAACGAGGCCGAAGGAATACGCGGCTGGAACTTGGGTGCTCGACGAGACCGAAGCAATACGCTGCTGGAACTTGTACGCTAAACGAGACCGAAGCAATACGCGGCTGGAACTTGTACGCTTAAAGTGACCGTAGCAATACGCGGCTGGAACTTGCACGCATATCGAGACCGAAGCAATACGCGGCTGGAACTTGCACGCACAGCGAGGCCGAAGCAATACGCTGCTGGAACTTGTACGCTAAACGAGACCGAAGCAATACGAGGCTGGAACTTGTGCGCCCGACGAGACCGAAGCAATACGCGGCTGGAACTTTTTCGCTCGACGAGACCGAAGCAATACGCGGCTGGAACTTGTACGCTTAAAGTGACCGTAGCAATACGCGGCTGGAACTTGCACGCATATCGAGACCGAAGCAATACGCTGCTAGAACTTGTACGCTAAACGAGACCGAAGCAATACGAGGCTGGAACTTGTGCGCCCGACGAGACCGAAGCAATACGCGGCTGGAACATGTGCGCTCGACGAGACCGAAGCACTACGCGGCTGGAACGTGTACTCACGACGAGACCGAAGCAATACGCGGCTGGGACGTGTACGCATAACGATACCGAATCAATAAGCGGCTGGAACTTGTACGCTACAGGAGACCGAAGCAATACGCTGCTGGAACTTGTACGCTCGACGGGACCGAAGCAATACGCGGCTGGTACTTGTACGGGTAATGATACCGAAGCAATACGCGGCTGGAACTTGTACGCTTAAAGTGACCGAAGCAATACGCGGCTGGAACTTGTACGCTAAACGAGACCGAAGCAATACGCGGCTGGAACTTGTACGCACAGCGAGGCCGAAGCAATAAGCGGCTGGAACTTGTACGCTAAACGTGACCGAAGCAATACGCGGCTAGAACTTGTACGCTTAAAGTGACCGTAGCAATACGCGGCTGGAACTTGCACGCATATCGAGACCGAAGCAGTACGTGGCGCGAACTTGTGCGCGCGACGAGACCGAAGCAATACGCGGCTGGAACTTGGGTGCTCGACGAGACCGAAGCAATACGCTGCTGGAACTTGTACGCTAAACGAGACCGAAGCAATACGCGGCTGGAACTTGTACGCTTAAAGTGACCGTAGCAATACGCGGCTGGAACTTGCACGCATATCGAGACCGAAGCAATACGCGGCTGGAACTTGCACGCACAGCGAGGCCGAAGCAATACGAGGCTGGAACTTGTACGCTAAACGAGACCGAAGCAATACGCGGCTGGAACTTGTACGCTTAAAGTGACCGTAGCAATACGCGGCTGGAACTTGCACGCATATCGAGACCGAAGCAATACGCGGCTGGAACTTGCACGCATATCGAGACCGAAGCAATACGCTGCTGGAACTTGTACGCTAAACGAGACCGAAGCAATACGAGGCTGGAACTTGTGCGCCCGACGAGACCGAAACAATACGCGGCTCGAACTTGTGCGCACAACGAGGCCGAAGCAATACGCGGCTGGAACATGTGCGCTCGACGAGACCGAAGCACTACGCGGCTGGAACTTGTGCGCACAACGAGGCCGAAGCAATACGCGGCTGGAACTTGTGCGCTTAAACTGACCGAAGCAATACGCGGCTTGAACTTGTACTCAAAACGAGGGCGACGCAATACGCGGTTCGAAATTGTGCGCTCGACGCGACCGAAGCAATACGCGGCTGGAACTTGAGTGCTCGACGAGACCGAAGCAATCCGCTGCTGGTACTTGTACGCTAAACGAGACCGAAGCAATACGCTGCTGGAACTTGTACGCTAAACGAGATCGAAGCAATACGCTGCTGGAACCTGTACGCTAAACGAGACCGAAGCAATACGCGGCTGGAACTTGTGCGCTCGACGAGACCGAAGCAATACGAGGCTGGAACTTGTGCGCTCGACGAGACCGAAGTAATACGCGGCTGGAACTTGTACGCTCGACGAGACCGATGCAATACGCGGCTAGAACTTGAACGCATAATGAGACCGAAGAAATACGCGGCTGGAACTAGTACGAATAACGAGACAGAAGCAGTACGCGGCTGGAACTTGAGTGCTCGACGAGACCGAAGCAATACGCCGCTGGAACTTGTACGCTCGACAAGACCGACGCAATACGCTGCTGGATCTTGTACGCTTAACGAGACCGAAGCAATACGCGGCTGGAATTTGTGCGCTCGACGACACCGAAGCAATACGCGGCTCGAAATTGTACGCTCGACGAGACCGAAGCAATACGCTGCTGGAACTTGCACGCATATCGAGACCGAAGCAATACGCGGCTGGAACTTGTACGCACAGCGAGGCCGAAGCAATACGAGGCTGGAACTTGTGCGCACAACGAGGCCGAAGCAATACGCGGCTGGAACATGTGCGCTCGACGAGACCGAAGCACTACGCGGCTGGAACTTGTGCGCACAACGAGGCCGAAGCAATACGCGGCTGGAACTTTTACGCGCAACGAGACCGAAGCAATACGCTGCTGGAACTTGTACGCTAAACGAGACCGATGCAATACGCGGCTGGAACTTGTACTCAAAACGATACCGAAGCAAAACGCGGCTGGATCTTGTACGCTCGACGAGGACGAAGCGATACGTTGCTGGAACTTGTACGCTTAAAGTGGCCGAAGCAATACGCGGCTGGAACTTGTACGCGTAACGATACCGAAGCAATACGCGGCTGGAACTTGTAAACTCGACGAGACCGACGCAATACGCTGCTGGATCTTGTACGCTTAACGAGACCGAAGCAATACGCGGCTGGAACTTGTACGCTAAACGAGTCCGACGCAATACGCTGCTCGAACTTGTACGCGTAACGATACCGAAGCAATACGCGGCTGGAACTTGTAAACTCGACGAGACCGACGCAATACGCTGCTGGATCTTGTACGCTTAACGAGACCGAAGCAATACGCGGCTGGAACTTGTACGCTAAACGAGTCCGACGCAATACGCTGCTCGAACTTGTGCGCTCGACGAGACCGAAGCAAAACGCGGCTGGAACTTGTACGCTCGACGAGACCGACGCAATACGCTGCTGGATCATGTACGCTTAACGAGACCGAAGCAATATGCGGCTGGAACTTGTACGAACAGCGAGGCCGAAGCAATACGCTGCTCGAACTTGTGCGCTCGACGAAACCGAAGCAATACGAGGCTGGAGCTTGTGCGCTCGACGAGACCGAAATAATACGCGGCTGGAACTTGTACGCACAACGAGGCCGAAGGAATACGCGGCTGGAACTTGGGTGCTCGACGAGACCGAAGCAATACGCTGCTGGAACTTGTACGCTAAACGAGACCGAAGCAATACGCGGTTTGGAACTTGTACGCTTAAAGTGACCGTAGCAATACGCGGCTGGAACTTGCACGCATATCGAGACCGAAGCAATACGCGGCTGGAACTTGCAAGCACAGCGAGGCCGAAGCAATACGCGACTGGAACTTGTGCGCTCGACGAGACCGAAGCAATACGAGGCTGGAACTTGTGCGCTCGACGAGACCGAAGTAATACGCGGCTGGAACTTGTACGCTCGACGAGACCGAAGCAATACGCGGCTAGAACTTGAACGCATAATGAGACCGAAGAAATACGCGGCTGGAACTAGTACGAATAACGAGACAGAAGCAGTACGCGGCTGGAACTTGAGTGCTCGACGAGACCGAAGCAATACGCCGCTGGAACTTGTACGCTCGACAAGACCGACGCAATACGCTGCTGGATCTTGTACGCTTAACGAGACCGAAGCAATACGCGGCTGGAATTTGTGCGCTCGACGAGACCGAAGCAATACGCGGCTCGAAATTGTACGCTCGACGAGACCGAAGCAATACGCTGCTGGAACTTGCACGCATATCGAGACCGAAGCAATACGCGGCTGGAACTTGTACGCACAGCGAGGCCGAAGCAATACGAGGCTGGAACTTGTGCGCACAACGAGGCCGAAGCAATACGAGGCTGGAACTTGTGCGCCCGACGAGACCGAAGCAATACACGGCTGGAACTTGTACGCTCGACGAGACCGAAGCAATACGGTGCTGGATCTTGTACGCTAAACGAGACCGAAGCAATACGCGGCTGGAACTTGTACGCTAAACGAGACCGAAGCAATACGCGGCTGGAACTTGTACGCTTAAAGTGACCGTAGCAATACGCGGCTGGAACTTGCACGCATATCGAGACCGAAGCAATACGCGGCTGGAACTTGCACGCACAGCGAGGCCGAAGCAATACGAGGCTGGAACTTGTACGCTAAACGAGACCGAAGCAATACGCGGCTGGAACTTGTACGCTTAAAGTGACCGTAGCAATACGCGGCTGGAACTTGCACGCATATCGAGACCGAAGCAATACGCGGCTGGAACTTGCACGCATATCGAGACCGAAGCAATACGCTGCTGGAACTTGTACGCTAAACGAGACCGAAGCAATACGAGGCTGGAACTTGTGCGCCCGACGAGACCGAAACAATACGCGGCTCGAACTTGTGCGCACAACGAGGCCGAAGCAATACGCGGCTGGAACATGTGCGCTCGACGAGACCGAAGCACTACGCGGCTGGAACTTGTGCGCACAACGAGGCCGAAGCAATACGCGGCTGGAACTTGTGCGCTTAAACTGACCGAAGCAATACGCGGCTTGAACTTGTACTCAAAACGAGGGCGACGCAATACGCGGTTCGAAATTGTGCGCTCGACGCGACCGAAGCAATACGCGGCTGGAACTTGAGTGCTCGACGAGACCGAAGCAATCCGCTGCTGGTACTTGTACGCTAAACGAGACCGAAGCAATACGCTGCTGGAACTTGTACGCTAAACGAGATCGAAGCAATACGCTGCTGGAACCTGTACGCTAAACGAGACCGAAGCAATACGCGGCTGGAACTTGTGCGCTCGACGAGACCGAAGCAATACGAGGCTGGAACTTGTGCGCTCGACGAGACCGAAGTAATACGCGGCTGGAACTTGTACGCTCGACGAGACCGATGCAATACGCGGCTAGAACTTGAACGCATAATGAGACCGAAGAAATACGCGGCTGGAACTAGTACGAATAACGAGACAGAAGCAGTACGCGGCTGGAACTTGAGTGCTCGACGAGACCGAAGCAATACGCCGCTGGAACTTGTACGCTCGACAAGACCGACGCAATACGCTGCTGGATCTTGTACGCTTAACGAGACCGAAGCAATACGCGGCTGGAATTTGTGCGCTCGACGACACCGAAGCAATACGCGGCTCGAAATTGTACGCTCGACGAGACCGAAGCAATACGCTGCTGGAACTTGCACGCATATCGAGACCGAAGCAATACGCGGCTGGAACTTGTACGCACAGCGAGGCCGAAGCAATACGAGGCTGGAACTTGTGCGCACAACGAGGCCGAAGCAATACGCGGCTGGAACATGTGCGCTCGACGAGACCGAAGCACTACGCGGCTGGAACTTGTGCGCACAACGAGGCCGAAGCAATACGCGGCTGGAACTTTTACGCGCAACGAGACCGAAGCAATACGCTGCTGGAACTTGTACGCTAAACGAGACCGATGCAATACGCGGCTGGAACTTGTACTCAAAACGATACCGAAGCAAAACGCGGCTGGATCTTGTACGCTCGACGAGGACGAAGCGATACGTTGCTGGAACTTGTACGCTTAAAGTGGCCGAAGCAATACGCGGCTGGAACTTGTACGCGTAACGATACCGAAGCAATACGCGGCTGGAACTTGTAAACTCGACGAGACCGACGCAATACGCTGCTGGATCTTGTACGCTTAACGAGACCGAAGCAATACGCGGCTGGAACTTGTACGCTAAACGAGTCCGACGCAATACGCTGCTCGAACTTGTACGCGTAACGATACCGAAGCAATACGCGGCTGGAACTTGTAAACTCGACGAGACCGACGCAATACGCTGCTGGATCTTGTACGCTTAACGAGACCGAAGCAATACGCGGCTGGAACTTGTACGCTAAACGAGTCCGACGCAATACGCTGCTCGAACTTGTGCGCTCGACGAGACCGAAGCAAAACGCGGCTGGAACTTGTACGCTCGACGAGACCGACGCAATACGCTGCTGGATCATGTACGCTTAACGAGACCGAAGCAATACGCGGCTGGAACTTGTACGAACAGCGAGGCCGAAGCAATACGCTGCTCGAACTTGTGCGCTCGACGAAACCGAAGCAATACGAGGCTGGAGCTTGTGCGCTCGACGAGACCGAAATAATACGCGGCTGGAACTTGTACGCACAACGAGGCCGAAGGAATACGCGGCTGGAACTTGGGTGCTCGACGAGACCGAAGCAATACGCTGCTGGAACTTGTACGCTAAACGAGACCGAAGCAATACGCGGTTTGGAACTTGTACGCTTAAAGTGACCGTAGCAATACGCGGCTGGAACTTGCACGCATATCGAGACCGAAGCAATACGCGGCTGGAACTTGCAAGCACAGCGAGGCCGAAGCAATACGCGGCTGGAACTTGTGCGCTCGACGAGACCGAAGCAATACGAGGCTGGAACTTGTGCGCTCGACGAGACCGAAGTAATACGCGGCTGGAACTTGTACGCTCGACGAGACCGAAGCAATACGCGGCTAGAACTTGAACGCATAATGAGACCGAAGAAATACGCGGCTGGAACTAGTACGAATAACGAGACAGAAGCAGTACGCGGCTGGAACTTGAGTGCTCGACGAGACCGAAGCAATACGCCGCTGGAACTTGTACGCTCGACAAGACCGACGCAATACGCTGCTGGATCTTGTACGCTTAACGAGACCGAAGCAATACGCGGCTGGAATTTGTGCGCTCGACGAGACCGAAGCAATACGCGGCTCGAAATTGTACGCTCGACGAGACCGAAGCAATACGCTGCTGGAACTTGCACGCATATCGAGACCGAAGCAATACGCGGCTGGAACTTGTACGCACAGCGAGGCCGAAGCAATACGAGGCTGGAACTTGTGCGCACAACGAGGCCGAAGCAATACGAGGCTGGAACTTGTGCGCCCGACGAGACCGAAGCAATACACGGCTGGAACTTGTACGCTCGACGAGACCGAAGCAATACGGTGCTGGATCTTGTACGCTAAACGAGACCGAAGCAATACGCGGCTGGAACTTGTACGCTAAACGAGACCGAAGCAATACGCGGCTGGAACTTGTACGCTTAAAGTGACCGTAGCAATACGCGGCTGGAACTTGCACGCATATCGAGACCGAAGCAATACGCGGCTGGAACTTGCACGCACAGCGAGGCCGAAGCAATACGAGGCTGGAACTTGAACGCTAAACGAGACCGAAGCAATACGCGGCTGGAACTTGTACGCTTAAAGTGACCGTAGCAATACGTGGCTGGAACTTGCACGCATATCGAGACCGAAGAAATACGCGGCTGGAACTTGCACGCATATCGAGACCGAAGCAATACGCTGCTGGAACTTGTACTCTAAACGAGACCGAAGCAATACGAGGCTGGAACTTGTGCGCCCGACGAGACCGAAGCAATACGCGGCTGGAACTTGTTCGCTCGACGAGACTGAAGCAATACGCTGCTGGATCTTGTACGCTAATCGAGACCGAAGCAATACGCGGCTGGAACATGTGCGCTCGACGAGACCGAAGCACTACGCGGCTGGAACTTGCGCGCACAACGAGGCCGAAGCAATACGCGGCTGGAACATGTGCGCTCGACGAGACCGAAGCACTACGCGGCTGGAACTTGTGCGCACAACGAGGCCGAAGCAATACGCGGCTGGAACTTGTGCGCTTAAACTGACCGAAGCAATACGCGGCTGGAACTTGCACGCATATCGAGACCGAAGCAATACGCTGCTGGAACTTGTACTCTAAACGAGACCGAAGCAATACGAGGCTGGAACTTGTGCGCCCGACGAGACCGAAGCAATACGCGGCTGGAACTTGTTCGCTCGACGAGACTGAAGCAATACGCTGCTGGATCTTGTACGCTAATCGAGACCGAAGCAATACGAGGCTGGAACTTGTGCGCCCGACGAGACCGAAGCAATACGCGGTTGGAACTTGTACGCTCGACGAGACCGAAGCAATACGGTGCTGGATCTTGTACGCTAAACGAGACCGAAGCAATACGCGGCTGGAACTTGTACGCTAAACGAGACCGAAGCAATACGCGGCTGGAACTTGTACTCATAACGAGGCCGACGCAATACGCGGCTCGAACTTGTGCGCTCGACGAGACCGAAGCAATACGCGGCTGGAACTTGTACGCGCAACGACACCGAAGCAATACGCGGCTGGAACTTGTACGATCGACGAGACCGACGCAATACGCTGCTGGATCTTGTACGCTTAACGAGACCGAAGCAATACGCGGCTGGAACTTGTGCGCTAAACGAGTCCGACGCAATACGCGGCTCGAACTTGTGCGCTTGACGAGACCGAAGCAATACGCTGCTGGAACTTGTACGCTAAACGAGACCGAAGCAATACGCGGCTGGAACTTGTGCGCTCGACGAGACCGAAGCAATACGCGGCTGGGACTTGTACGCCCGACGAGACCGAAGCAATACGCGGCTGGAACTTGAACGCTCGACAAGGCCGAAGCAATACGCGGCTGAAACTTGAACGCATGACGAGGCCGAAGCAATACGCGGCTGGATCTTGTACGCACAGCGAGGCCGAAGCAATACGCGGCTGGAACTTGCACGCTAAACGAGACCGAAGCAATACGCGGCTAGAACTTGTACGCTTAAAGTGACCGTAGCAATACGCGGCTGGAACTTGCACGCATATCGAGACCGAAGCAGTACGTGGCGCGAACTTGTGTGCGCGACGAGACCGAAGCAATACGCGGCTGGAACTTGTACGGTCGACAAGGACGAAGCGATACGTTGCTGGAACTTGTACGCTTAAAGTGGCCGAAGCAATACGCGGCTGGAACTTGTACGCGTAACGATACCGAAGCAAAACGCGGCTGGAACTTGTAAACTCGACGAGACCGACGCAATACGCTGCTGGATCTTGTACGCTTAACGAGACCGAAGCAATACGCGGCTGGAATTCGTACGCTAAACGAGTCCGACGCAATACGCTGCTCGAACTTGTGCGCTCGACGAGGCCGAAGTAATACGCGGCTGGAACTTGTACGCTCGACGAGACCGAAGCAATACGCGGCTAGAACTTGAACGCATAATGAGACCGAGGAAATACGCGGCTGGAACTAGTACGAATAACGAGACAGAAGCAGTACGCGGCTGGAACTTGAGTGCTCGACGAGACCGAAGCAATACGCCGCTGGAACTTGTACGCTCGACAAGACCGACGCAATACGCTGCTGGATCTTGTTCGCTTAACGAGACCGAAGCAATACGCGGCTGGAATTTGTACGCTAAACGAGACCGACGCAATACGCCGCTCGAACTTGTGCGCTCGACGAGACCGAAGCAACACGCTGCTGGAACTTGTACGCTGAACGAGACCGAAGCAATACGAGGGTGGAACTTGTGCGCTCGACGAGACCGAAGCAATACGCGGCTCGAACTTGTACGCTCGACGAGACCGAAGCAATACGCTGCTGGAACTTGCACGCATATCGAGACCGAAGCAATACGCGGCTGGAACTTGTACGCACAGCGAGGCCGAAGCAATACGAGGCTGGAACTTGTGCGCTCGACGAGACCGAAGCAATACGCGGCTGGAGCTTGTACGCGCAACGATACCGAAGCAATACGCGGCTGGATCTTGTACGCTCGACGAGACCGACGCAATACGCTGCTGGATCTTGTACGCTTAACGAGACCGAAGCAATACGCGGCTGGAACTTGTGCGCTAAACGAGACCGACGCAATACGCGGCTCGAACTTGTACGCTCGACGAGACCGAAGCAATACGCGACTAGAACATGTACGCTTAAAGTGACCGAAGCAATACGCGGCTGGAACTTGTACGCGTAACGATACCGAAGCAATACGCGGCTGGAACTTGCACGCATATCGAGACCGAAGCAGTACCTGGCGCGAACTTGTGCGCTCGACGAGACCGAAGCAATACGCGCCTGGGACTTGTACGCTAAACGAGACCGATGCGAAACGTGCCTGGAAATTGTTCGCTTAAAGTGACCGAAGCAATACGCGGCTGGAACGTGTACGCTCGACGATGCCAAAGCAATACGCGGCTGGAACTTACACGCACAACGAGTCCGAAGCAATACTCGGCTGGAGCTTGTACGCTTAAAGTGACCGAAGCAATACGCTGCTGGATCTTGTACGCTAAACGAGACCGAAGCAACACGCGGCTGGAACTTGTGCGCTCTACGAGACCGAAGCAACACGCGGTTGGAACTTGTACGCTCGACGAGGCCGGAGCAATACGCTGCTGGAACTTGTACGCTAAACGAGACCGTAGCAATACGAGGCTGGAACTTGTGCGCTCGACGGGACCGAAGCAATACGCGGCTGGAACTTGTACGCTAAACGAGGCCGAAGCAATACGCGGCTGGAACTTGTACGCTTAAAGTGACCGTAGCAATACGCGGCTGGAACTTGCACGCATATCGAGACTGAAGCAGTACGTGGCGCGAACTTGTGCGCTCGACGAGACCGAAGCAACACGAGGCTGGAACTTGTGCGCTCGACTAGAACGAAAAAATACGCGGATGGAACTTGTACGCATAACGAGGCCGAAGCAATACGCGGCCGGAACTTGTACGCTCGACGAGACCGACGCAATATGCTGCTGGAAATTGTACGCTCGACGAGACCGAAGCAATACGCGGCTGGAACTTGTGCGCTCGACGAGACCGAAGCAATATGCTGCTGGAACTTGTACGCTAAACGAGACCGAAGCAACACGCGGCTGGAACTTGTACGCTCGACGAGGCCGAAGCAATACGCTGCTGGAACTTGTACGCTAAACGAGACCGAAGCAATACGCGGCTGGAACTTGTACGCTTAAAGTGACCGAAGCAATACGCTGCTGGAACTTGTACGCTCGACGAGACCGAAGCAATACGCGGCTGGAACTTGTGCGCTCGACGAGACCGAAGCAATACGCGGCTGGAACTTGTACGCTTAAAGTGACCGAAGCAATACGCTGCTGGATCTTGTACGCATAATGCGAAAGTAGCAATACGCGGCTGGAACTAGTACGCATAACGAGACAGAAGCAATACGCGGCTGGAACTTGAACGCTCGACGAGACCTAAGCAATACGCGGCTGGAACTTGTACGCACAACGAGGCCGAAGCAATACCCGGCTGGATCTTGTACGCTAAACGAGACCGAAGCAATACGCGGCTGGAACTTGTACGCTTGACGAGACCGACGCAATACGCTGCTGGAACTTGTACGCTCGACGAGACCGAAGCAATACGCGGCTGGAACTTGTGCGCTCGACGAGACCGAAGCAATACGCGGCTGAAACTTGTACGCTAGCCGAGACCGACGCAATACGCTGCTGGAACTTGTACGCTAAACGAGACCGAAGCAATACACGGCTGGAACTTGTACGCATAACGAGGCCGAAGCAATACGATGCTGGAACTTGTACGCTTAAAGTGACCGAAGCAATACGCGGCTGGAACTAGTACGCATAACGAGACAGAAGCAATACGCGGCTGGGACTTGTACGCGTAATGATACCGAAGCAATATGCGGCTGGAACTAGTACGCTCGACGAGACCGATGCAATACGCAGCTGGAACTTGTACGCATTACGAGGCCGAAGCAATACGGCTCTGGAACTTGTACGCATAGCGAGGCCGAAGCAATACGCGGCTGGGACTTGTACGCGTAATGATACCGAAGGAATACGCGGCTGGAACTTGTACGCTAAACGAGACCGAAGCAATACGCGGCTGGAACTTGTACGCTTAAAGTGACCGTAGCAATACGCGGCTGGAACTTGCACGCATATCGAGACCGAAGCAGTACTTGGCGCGAACTTGTGCGCTCGATGAGGCCGAAGCAATACGCGGCTGCAACTTGTACGCTAGCCGAGACCGACGCAATACGCTGCTGGATCTTGTACGCTTAACGAGACCGAAGCAATACGCGGCTGGAACTTGTGCGCTAAACGAGACCGACGCAATACGCGGCTCGAACTTGTACGCTCGACGAGACCGAAGCAACACGCTGCTGGAACTTGCACGCATATCGAGACCGAAGCAATACGCGGCTGGAACTTGTACGCACAGCGAGGCCGAAGCAATACGAGGCTGGAACTTGTGCGCTCGACGAGACCGAAGTAATACGCTGCGGGAACTTGTACGCTAAACGAGACCGAAGCAATACGCGGCTGGAACTTGTACGCTTAAAGTGACCGTAGCAATACGCGGCTGGCACTTGTACGCATAAGGAGGCCGAAGCAATACGCGGCTGGAACTTGTACGCTTAAAGTGACCGAAGCAATACTGCGGCTGGATCTTGTACGCTCGACGAGACCGACGCAATACGCTGCTGGATCTTGTACGCTTAACGAGACCGAAGCAATACGCGGCTGGAACTTGTGCGCTAAACGAGACCGACGCAATACGCGGCTGGAACTTGTACGCTAAACGAGACCGAAGCAATACGCGGCTGGAAATTGTGCGCTAAACGAATCCGACGCAATACGCGGCTCGAACTTGTGCGCTTGACGAGACCGAAGCAATACGCTGCTGGAACTTGTACGCTAAACGAGACCGAAGCAATACGCGGCTGGAACTTGTACGCATAACGAGGCCGAAGCAACACGCTGCTGGAACTTGTACGCCAAACGAGACCGAAGCAAAACGCTGCTGGAACTTGTACGCCAAACGAGACCGAAGCAATACGCGGCTGGAACTTGTACGCATAATAAGGCCGAAGCAATACGCGGCTGGAACTTGTACGCTTAAAGTGACCGAAGCAATACGCGGCTGGAACTTGTAAGCTTAATGTGACCGAAGCAATACGCGGCTGGAACTTGTACGCTTAATGAGACCGTAGCAATACGCGGCTGGCACTTGTACGCATATGGAGGCCGAAGCAATACGCGGCTGGAACTTGTACGCTTAAAGTGACCGAAGCAATACGCGGCTGGAACTTGTACGCTCGACGAGACCGAAGCAATACGCGGCTGGAACTTGAACGCATAACGAGGCCGAAGCAATACGCGGCTGGAACTTGTAAACTCGACGAGACCGACGCAATACGCTGCTGGATCTAGTACGCTTAACGAGACCGAAGCAATACACGGATGGAACTTGTACGCTAAACGAGTCCGCCGCAATACGCTGCTCGAACTTGTGTGCTCGACGAGACCGAAGCAATACGCGGCTGGAACTTGTACGCTCGACGAGACCGACGCAATACGCTGCTGGATCATGTACGCTTAACGAGACCGAAGCAATACGCGGCAGGAACTTGTACGCATAACGAGGCCGAAGCAATACGCGGCTGGAACTTGTACGCTCGACGAGGGCCAAGCAATACGCTGCTGGTACTTGTACGCTTAACGAGACCGAAGCAACACGCGGCTGGAACTTGTACGCTCGACGAGGCCGAAACGATACGCTGATGGAACTTTTGCGCTCTACGAGACCGAAGCAATACGCGACTAGAACTTGTACGCTTAAAGTGACCGAAGCAATACGCGGCTGGAACTTGTACGCGTATCGAGACCGAAGCAATACGCAGCTGGAACTTGTACGCATATCGAGACCGAAGCAGTACGTGGGTCGAACTTATGCGCTCGACGAGACCGAAGCAATACGCGGCTGGAACTTGTACGGACAACGAGTCCGAAGCAATACTCGGCTGGAGCTTGTACGATCGACGAGACCGACGCAATACGCTGCTGGATCTTGTACGCTTAACGAGACCGAAGCAATACGCGGCTGGAACTTGTACGCTAAACGAGACCGAAGCAATACTCGGCTGGAACTTGTGCGCTCGACGAGACCGAAGCAATACGCGGCTGGGACTTGTACGCCCGACGAGACCGAAGCAATACGCGGCTGGAACTCGTACGCACAACGAGGCCGAAGCAATACGCGGCTGGAACTTGAACGCTCGACAAGGCCGAAGCAATACGCGGCTGGAACTTGAACGCATGACGAGGCCGAAGCAATACGCGGCTGGATCTTGTACGCACAGCGAGGCCGAAGCAATACTCGGCTGGAACTTGTACGCTAAACGAGACCGAAGCAATACGCGGCTAGAACTTGTACGCTTAAAGTGACCGTAGCAATACGCGGCTGGAACTTGCACGCATATCGAGACCGAAGCAGTACGTGGCGCGAACTTGTGCGCGCGACGAGACCGAAGCAATACGCGGCTGGAACTTGTACGGTCGACGAGGACGAAGCGATATGTTGCTGGAACTTGTACGCTTAAAGTGGCCGAAGCTATACGCGGCTGGAACTTGTACGCGTAACGATACCGAAGCAATACGCGGCTGGAACTTGTAAACTCGACGAGACCGACGCAATACGCTGCTGGATCTTGTACGCTTAACGAGACCGAAGCAATACGCGGCTGGAACTTGTACGCTAAACGAGTCCGACGCAATACGCTGCTCGAACTTGTACGCGTAACGATACCGAAGCAATACGCGGCTGGAACTTGTAAACTCGACGAGACCGACGCAATACGCTGCTGGATCTTGTACGCTTAACGAGACCGAAGCAATACGTGGCTGGAACTTGTACGCTAAACGAGTCCGACGCAATACGCTGCTCGAACTTGTGCGCTCGACGAGACCGAAGTAATACGCGGCTGGAACTTGTACGCTCGACGAGACCGAAGCAACACGCTGCTGGAACTTGCACGCATATCGAGACCGAAGCAATACGCGGCTGGAACTTGTACGCACAGCGAGGCCGAAGCAATACGAGGCTGGAACTTGTGCGCTCGACGAGACCGAAGTAATACGCTGCTGGAACTTGTACGCTAAACGAGACCGAAGCAATACGCGGCTGGAACTTGTACGCTTAAAGTGACCGTAGCAATACGCGGCTGGAACTTGCACGCATATCGAGACCGAAGCAATACGCTGCTGGAACTTGTACGCTAAACGAGACCGAAGCAACACGCAGCTGGAACTTGTACGCTCGACGAGGGCCAAGCAATACGCTGCTGGAACTTGCACGCTAAACGAGACCGAAGCAACAAGCGGCTGGAACTTGTGCGCCCGACGAGACCGAAGCAATACGCGGCTGGAACTTGTACGCACAACGAGGCCGAAGCAATACGCGGCTGGAACTTGAACGCTCGACAAGGCCGAAGCAATACGCGGCTGGAACTTGAACGCATAACGGGGCCGAAGCAATACGCGGCTGGATCTTGTACGCTTAATGTGACCGAAGCAATACGCGGCTGGAACTTGTGCACGTAACGATACCGAAGCAATACGCGGCTGGAACTTGCACGCATATCGAGACCGAAGCAGTACGTGGCGCTAACTTGTGCGCTCGACGAGACCGAAGCAATACGCTGCTGGAACTTGTACGCTAAACGGGACCGAAGCAATACGAGGCTGGAACTTGTGCGCTCGACGAGACTGAAGCAATACGCGACTTGAACTTGTACGCTTAAAGTGACCGAAGCAATCCGCGGCTGGAACTTGTACGCGTAACGATACCGAAGCAATACTCGGCTGGAGCTTGTACGCTTAAAGTGACCGAAGCAATACGCTGCTGGATCTTGTACGCTAAACGAGACCGAAGCAACACGCGGCTGGAACTTGTGCGCTCTACGAGACCGAAGCAATACGCGGCTGGAACTTGTACGCTGGGCGAGACCGAACGAATACGCGGCTGGAACTTGTACGCTTGACGAGATCGAAGCAATACGCTGCTGGAGCTTGTACGCTAAACGAGGCCGAAGCAATACGCGGCTGGAACTTGTACGCTTAAAGTGACCGAGGCAATACGCGGCTGGAAGTTGTACGCGTATCGAGACCGAAGCAGTACGCAGCTGGAACTTGTACGCATATCGAGACCGAAGCAGTACGTGGGTCGAACTTATGCGCTTGACGAGACCGAAGCAATACGCGGCTGGGACTTGTACGCTAAACGAGACCGAAGGAAAACGTGCTTGGAAATTGTTGGCTTAAAGTGACCGATGCAATACCCGGCTGTAACGTGTACGCTCGACGAGACCGAAGCAATACCCGGCAGGAACTTGCACGCATATCGAGACCGAAGCAGTACGTGGCGCTAACTTGTGCGCTCGACGAGACCGAGGCAATACGCTGCTGGAACTTGCACGCATATCGAGACCGAAGCAATACGCGGCTGGAACTTGTACGCACAGCGAGGCCGAAGCAATACGAGGCTGGAACTTGTGCGCTCGACGAGACCGAAGCAATACGCGGCTGGAGCTTGTACGCGCAACGATACCGAAGCAATACGCGGCTGGATCTTGTACGCTCGACGAGACCGACGCAATACGCTGCTGGATCTTGTACGCTTAACGAGACCGAAGCAATACGCGGCTGGAACTTGTGCGCTAAACGAGACCGACGCAATACGCGGCTCGAACTTGTACGCTCGACGAGACCGAAGCAATACGCGACTAGAACATGTACGCTTAAAGTGACCGAAGCAATACGCGGCTGGAACTTGTACGCGTAACGATACCGAAGCAATACGCGGCTGGAACTTGCACGCATATCGAGACCGAAGCAGTACCTGGCGCGAACTTGTGCGCTCGACGAGACCGAAGCAATACGCGCCTGGGACTTGTACGCTAAACGAGACCGATGCGAAACGTGCCTGGAAATTGTTCGCTTAAAGTGACCGAAGCAATACGCGGCTGGAACGTGTACGCTCGACGATGCCAAAGCAATACGCGGCTGGAACTTACACGCACAACGAGTCCGAAGCAATACTCGGCTGGAGCTTGTACGCTTAAAGTGACCGAAGCAATACGCTGCTGGATCTTGTACGCTAAACGAGACCGAAGCAACACGCGGCTGGAACTTGTGCGCTCTACGAGACCGAAGCAACACGCGGTTGGAACTTGTACGCTCGACGAGGCCGGAGCAATACGCTGCTGGAACTTGTACGCTAAACGAGACCGTAGCAATACGAGGCTGGAACTTGTGCGCTCGACGGGACCGAAGCAATACGCGGCTGGAACTTGTACGCTAAACGAGGCCGAAGCAATACGCGGCTGGAACTTGTACGCTTAAAGTGACCGTAGCAATACGCGGCTGGAACTTGCACGCATATCGAGACTGAAGCAGTACGTGGCGCGAACTTGTGCGCTCGACGAGACCGAAGCAACACGAGGCTGGAACTTGTGCGCTCGACTAGAACGAAAAAATACGCGGATGGAACTTGTACGCATAACGAGGCCGAAGCAATACGCGGCCGGAACTTGTACGCTCGACGAGACCGACGCAATATGCTGCTGGAAATTGTACGCTCGACGAGACCGAAGCAATACGCGGCTGGAACTTGTGCGCTCGACGAGACCGAAGCAATATGCTGCTGGAACTTGTACGCTAAACGAGACCGAAGCAACACGCGGCTGGAACTTGTACGCTCGACGAGGCCGAAGCAATACGCTGCTGGAACTTGTACGCTAAACGAGACCGAAGCAATACGCGGCTGGAACTTGTACGCTTAAAGTGACCGAAGCAATACGCTGCTGGAACTTGTACGCTCGACGAGACCGAAGCAATACGCGGCTGGAACTTGTGCGCTCGACGAGACCGAAGCAATACGCGGCTGGAACTTGTACGCTTAAAGTGACCGAAGCAATACGCTGCTGGATCTTGTACGCATAATGCGAAAGTAGCAATACGCGGCTGGAACTAGTACGCATAACGAGACAGAAGCAATACGCGGCTGGAACTTGAACGCTCGACGAGACCTAAGCAATACGCGGCTGGAACTTGTACGCACAACGAGGCCGAAGCAATACCCGGCTGGATCTTGTACGCTAAACGAGACCGAAGCAATACGCGGCTGGAACTTGTACGCTTGACGAGACCGACGCAATACGCTGCTGGAACTTGTACGCTCGACGAGACCGAAGCAATACGCGGCTGGAACTTGTGCGCTCGACGAGACCGAAGCAATACGCGGCTGAAACTTGTACGCTAGCCGAGACCGACGCAATACGCTGCTGGAACTTGTACGCTAAACGAGACCGAAGCAATACACGGCTGGAACTTGTACGCATAACGAGGCCGAAGCAATACGATGCTGGAACTTGTACGCTTAAAGTGACCGAAGCAATACGCGGCTGGAACTAGTACGCATAACGAGACAGAAGCAATACGCGGCTGGGACTTGTACGCGTAATGATACCGAAGCAATATGCGGCTGGAACTAGTACGCTCGACGAGACCGATGCAATACGCAGCTGGAACTTGTACGCATTACGAGGCCGAAGCAATACGGCTCTGGAACTTGTACGCATAGCGAGGCCGAAGCAATACGCGGCTGGGACTTGTACGCGTAATGATACCGAAGGAATACGCGGCTGGAACTTGTACGCTAAACGAGACCGAAGCAATACGCGGCTGGAACTTGTACGCTTAAAGTGACCGTAGCAATACGCGGCTGGAACTTGCACGCATATCGAGACCGAAGCAGTACTTGGCGCGAACTTGTGCGCTCGATGAGGCCGAAGCAATACGCGGCTGCAACTTGTACGCTAGCCGAGACCGACGCAATACGCTGCTGGATCTTGTACGCTTAACGAGACCGAAGCAATACGCGGCTGGAACTTGTGCGCTAAACGAGACCGACGCAATACGCGGCTCGAACTTGTACGCTCGACGAGACCGAAGCAACACGCTGCTGGAACTTGCACGCATATCGAGACCGAAGCAATACGCGGCTGGAACTTGTACGCACAGCGAGGCCGAAGCAATACGAGGCTGGAACTTGTGCGCTCGACGAGACCGAAGTAATACGCTGCGGGAACTTGTACGCTAAACGAGACCGAAGCAATACGCGGCTGGAACTTGTACGCTTAAAGTGACCGTAGCAATACGCGGCTGGCACTTGTACGCATAAGGAGGCCGAAGCAATACGCGGCTGGAACTTGTACGCTTAAAGTGACCGAAGCAATACTGCGGCTGGATCTTGTACGCTCGACGAGACCGACGCAATACGCTGCTGGATCTTGTACGCTTAACGAGACCGAAGCAATACGCGGCTGGAACTTGTGCGCTAAACGAGACCGACGCAATACGCGGCTGGAACTTGTACGCTAAACGAGACCGAAGCAATACGCGGCTGGAAATTGTGCGCTAAACGAATCCGACGCAATACGCGGCTCGAACTTGTGCGCTTGACGAGACCGAAGCAATACGCTGCTGGAACTTGTACGCTAAACGAGACCGAAGCAATACGCGGCTGGAACTTGTACGCATAACGAGGCCGAAGCAACACGCTGCTGGAACTTGTACGCCAAACGAGACCGAAGCAAAACGCTGCTGGAACTTGTACGCCAAACGAGACCGAAGCAATACGCGGCTGGAACTTGTACGCATAATAAGGCCGAAGCAATACGCGGCTGGAACTTGTACGCTTAAAGTGACCGAAGCAATACGCGGCTGGAACTTGTAAGCTTAATGTGACCGAAGCAATACGCGGCTGGAACTTGTACGCTTAATGAGACCGTAGCAATACGCGGCTGGCACTTGTACGCATATGGAGGCCGAAGCAATACGCGGCTGGAACTTGTACGCTTAAAGTGACCGAAGCAATACGCGGCTGGAACTTGTACGCTCGACGAGACCGAAGCAATACGCGGCTGGAACTTGAACGCATAACGAGGCCGAAGCAATACGCGGCTGGAACTTGTAAACTCGACGAGACCGACGCAATACGCTGCTGGATCTAGTACGCTTAACGAGACCGAAGCAATACACGGATGGAACTTGTACGCTAAACGAGTCCGCCGCAATACGCTGCTCGAACTTGTGTGCTCGACGAGACCGAAGCAATACGCGGCTGGAACTTGTACGCTCGACGAGACCGACGCAATACGCTGCTGGATCATGTACGCTTAACGAGACCGAAGCAATACGCGGCAGGAACTTGTACGCATAACGAGGCCGAAGCAATACGCGGCTGGAACTTGTACGCTCGACGAGGGCCAAGCAATACGCTGCTGGTACTTGTACGCTTAACGAGACCGAAGCAACACGCGGCTGGAACTTGTACGCTCGACGAGGCCGAAACGATACGCTGATGGAACTTTTGCGCTCTACGAGACCGAAGCAATACGCGACTAGAACTTGTACGCTTAAAGTGACCGAAGCAATACGCGGCTGGAACTTGTACGCGTATCGAGACCGAAGCAATACGCAGCTGGAACTTGTACGCATATCGAGACCGAAGCAGTACGTGGGTCGAACTTATGCGCTCGACGAGACCGAAGCAATACGCGGCTGGAACTTGTACGGACAACGAGTCCGAAGCAATACTCGGCTGGAGCTTGTACGATCGACGAGACCGACGCAATACGCTGCTGGATCTTGTACGCTTAACGAGACCGAAGCAATACGCGGCTGGAACTTGTACGCTAAACGAGACCGAAGCAATACTCGGCTGGAACTTGTGCGCTCGACGAGACCGAAGCAATACGCGGCTGGGACTTGTACGCCCGACGAGACCGAAGCAATACGCGGCTGGAACTCGTACGCACAACGAGGCCGAAGCAATACGCGGCTGGAACTTGAACGCTCGACAAGGCCGAAGCAATACGCGGCTGGAACTTGAACGCATGACGAGGCCGAAGCAATACGCGGCTGGATCTTGTACGCACAGCGAGGCCGAAGCAATACTCGGCTGGAACTTGTACGCTAAACGAGACCGAAGCAATACGCGGCTAGAACTTGTACGCTTAAAGTGACCGTAGCAATACGCGGCTGGAACTTGCACGCATATCGAGACCGAAGCAGTACGTGGCGCGAACTTGTGCGCGCGACGAGACCGAAGCAATACGCGGCTGGAACTTGTACGGTCGACGAGGACGAAGCGATATGTTGCTGGAACTTGTACGCTTAAAGTGGCCGAAGCTATACGCGGCTGGAACTTGTACGCGTAACGATACCGAAGCAATACGCGGCTGGAACTTGTAAACTCGACGAGACCGACGCAATACGCTGCTGGATCTTGTACGCTTAACGAGACCGAAGCAATACGCGGCTGGAACTTGTACGCTAAACGAGTCCGACGCAATACGCTGCTCGAACTTGTACGCGTAACGATACCGAAGCAATACGCGGCTGGAACTTGTAAACTCGACGAGACCGACGCAATACGCTGCTGGATCTTGTACGCTTAACGAGACCGAAGCAATACGTGGCTGGAACTTGTACGCTAAACGAGTCCGACGCAATACGCTGCTCGAACTTGTGCGCTCGACGAGACCGAAGTAATACGCGGCTGGAACTTGTACGCTCGACGAGACCGAAGCAACACGCTGCTGGAACTTGCACGCATATCGAGACCGAAGCAATACGCGGCTGGAACTTGTACGCACAGCGAGGCCGAAGCAATACGAGGCTGGAACTTGTGCGCTCGACGAGACCGAAGTAATACGCTGCTGGAACTTGTACGCTAAACGAGACCGAAGCAATACGCGGCTGGAACTTGTACGCTTAAAGTGACCGTAGCAATACGCGGCTGGAACTTGCACGCATATCGAGACCGAAGCAATACGCTGCTGGAACTTGTACGCTAAACGAGACCGAAGCAACACGCAGCTGGAACTTGTACGCTCGACGAGGGCCAAGCAATACGCTGCTGGAACTTGCACGCTAAACGAGACCGAAGCAACAAGCGGCTGGAACTTGTGCGCCCGACGAGACCGAAGCAATACGCGGCTGGAACTTGTACGCACAACGAGGCCGAAGCAATACGCGGCTGGAACTTGAACGCTCGACAAGGCCGAAGCAATACGCGGCTGGAACTTGAACGCATAACGGGGCCGAAGCAATACGCGGCTGGATCTTGTACGCTTAATGTGACCGAAGCAATACGCGGCTGGAACTTGTGCACGTAACGATACCGAAGCAATACGCGGCTGGAACTTGCACGCATATCGAGACCGAAGCAGTACGTGGCGCTAACTTGTGCGCTCGACGAGACCGAAGCAATACGCTGCTGGAACTTGTACGCTAAACGGGACCGAAGCAATACGAGGCTGGAACTTGTGCGCTCGACGAGACTGAAGCAATACGCGACTTGAACTTGTACGCTTAAAGTGACCGAAGCAATCCGCGGCTGGAACTTGTACGCGTAACGATACCGAAGCAATACTCGGCTGGAGCTTGTACGCTTAAAGTGACCGAAGCAATACGCTGCTGGATCTTGTACGCTAAACGAGACCGAAGCAACACGCGGCTGGAACTTGTGCGCTCTACGAGACCGAAGCAATACGCGGCTGGAACTTGTACGCTGGGCGAGACCGAACGAATACGCGGCTGGAACTTGTACGCTTGACGAGATCGAAGCAATACGCTGCTGGAGCTTGTACGCTAAACGAGGCCGAAGCAATACGCGGCTGGAACTTGTACGCTTAAAGTGACCGAGGCAATACGCGGCTGGAAGTTGTACGCGTATCGAGACCGAAGCAGTACGCAGCTGGAACTTGTACGCATATCGAGACCGAAGCAGTACGTGGGTCGAACTTATGCGCTTGACGAGACCGAAGCAATACGCGGCTGGGACTTGTACGCTAAACGAGACCGAAGGAAAACGTGCTTGGAAATTGTTGGCTTAAAGTGACCGATGCAATACCCGGCTGTAACGTGTACGCTCGACGAGACCGAAGCAATACCCGGCAGGAACTTGCACGCATATCGAGACCGAAGCAGTACGTGGCGCTAACTTGTGCGCTCGACGAGACCGAGGCAATACGCTGCTGGAACTTGTACGCTAAACGAGACCGAAGCAATACGAGGCTGGAACTTGTGCGCTCGACGAGACCGTAGCAATACGCGACTAGAACTTGTACGCTTAAAGTGACCGAAGCAATACGCGGCTGGAACTTGTACGCGTAACGATACCGAAGCAATACTCGGCTGGAGCTTGTACGCTTAAAGTGACCGAAGCAATACGCTGCTGGATCTTGTACGCTACACGAGACCGAAGCAACACGCGGCTGGAACTTGTGCGCTCTACGAGACCGAAGCAATGCGCGGCTGGAACTTGTACGCTTAAAGTGACCGATGCAATACGCTGCTGGAACTTGTACGCTAAACGAGACCGAAGCAATACGCGGCTGGAACTTGTACGCTTAAAGTGACCGGAGCAATACGCGGCTGGAACTTGTACGCGTAACGATACCGAAGCAATACTCGGCTGGAGCTTGTACGCTTAAAGTGACCGAAGCAATACGCTGCTGGATCTTGTACGCTAAACGAGACCGAAGCAACACGCGGCTGGAACTTGTGCGCTCTACGAGACCGAAGCAATACGCGGCTGGAACTTGTACGCTTAAAGTGACCGAAGCAATACGCTGCTGGAACTTGTACGCTAAACGAGACCGAAGCAATACGCGGCTGGAACTTGTACGCTTAAAGTGACCGGAGCAATACGCGGCTGGAACTTGTACGCATAACGAGGCCGAAGCAATACCCGGCTGGAAATTGTACGCCAAACAAGACCGAAGCAATACGCGGCTGGAACTTGTACGCACAACGAGGTCGAAACAATACGCGGCTGGAACTTGTACGCTAAACCAGACCGAAGCAATACGCTGCTGGAACTTGTACGCTCGACGAGATTGAAGCAATACGCGGCTGGAATTTGTACGCTCGGCGAGACCGAACGAATACGCGGCTGGAACTTGTACGCTCGACGAGATCGAAGCAATACGCTGCTGGAGCTTGTACGCTGAACGAGACCGAAGCAATACGCGGCTGGAACTTGTACGCTTAAAGTGACCGAGGCAATACGCGGCTGGAACTTGTACGCGTATCGAGACCAAAGCAATACGCAGCTGGAACTTGTACGCATATCGAGACCGAAGCAGTACGTGGGTCGAACTTATGCGCTTGACGAGACCGAAGCAATACGCGGCTGGGACTTGTACGCTAAACGAGACCGAAGGAAAACGTGCTTGGAAATTGTTGGCTTAAAGTGACCGAAGCAATACCCGGCTGTAACGTGTACGCTCGACGAGACCGAAGCAATACGCGGCAGGAACTTGTTCGCATATCGAGACCGAAGCAGTACGTGGGTCGAACTTATGCGCTTGACGAGACCGAAGCAATACGCGGCTGGGACTTGTACGCTAAACGAGACCGAAGCAATACGCGGCTGGATCTTGTACGCTTAATGTGACCGAAGCAATACGCGGCTGGAACTTGTGCACGTAACGATACCGAAGCAATACGCGGCTGGAACTTGCACGCATATCGAGACCGAAGCAGTACGTGGCGCTAACTTGTGCGCTCGACGAGACCCAAGCAATACGCTGCTGGAACTTGTACGCTAAACGAGACCGAAGCAATACGAGGCTGGAACTTGTGCGCTCGACGAGACCGAAGCAATACGCGACTAGAACATGTACGCTTAAAGTGACCGAAGCAATACGCGGCTGGAACTTGTACGCGTAACGATACCGAAGCAATACGCGGCTGGAACTTGCACGCATATCGAGACCGAAGCAGTACCTGGCGCGAACTTGTGCGCTCGACGAGACCGAAGCAATACGCGCCTGGGACTTGTACGCTAAACGAGACCGATGCGAAACGTGCCTGGAAATTGTTCGCTTAAAGTGACCGAAGCAATACGCGGCTGGAACGTGTACGCTCGACGATGCCAAAGCAATACGCGGCTGGAACTTACACGCACAACGAGTCCGAAGCAATACTCGGCTGGAGCTTGTACGCTTAAAGTGACCGAAGCAATACGCTGCTGGATCTTGTACGCTAAACGAGACCGAAGCAACACGCGGCTGGAACTTGTGCGCTCTACGAGACCGAAGCAATACGCGGCTGGAACTTGTACGCTTAAAGTGACCGAAGCAATACGCTGCTGGAACCTGTACGCTAAACGAGACCGAAGCAATACGCGGCTGAAACTTGTACGCTTAAAGTGACCGGAGCAATACGCGGCTGGAACTTGTACGCATAACGAGGCCGAAGCAATACCCGGCTGGAAATTGTACGCCAAACAAGACCGAAGCAATACGCGGCTGGAACTTGTACGCACAACGAGGTCGAAGCAATACGCAGCTGGAACTTGTACGCATATCGAGACCGAAGCAGTACGTGGGTCGAACTTATGCGCTCGACGAGACCGAAGCAATACGCGGCTGGAACTTGTACGGACAACGAGTCCGAAGCAATACTCGGCTGGAGCTTGTACGATCGACGAGACCGACGCAATACGCTGCTGGATCTTGTACGCTTAACGAGACCGAAGCAATACGCGGCTGGAACTTGTACGCTAAACGAGACCGAAGCAATACTCGGCTGGAACTTGTGCGCTCGACGAGACCGAAGCAATACGCGGCTGGGACTTGTACGCCCGACGAGACCGAAGCAATACGCGGCTGGAACTTGTACGCACAACGAGGCCGAAGCAATACGCGGCTGGAACTTGAACGCTCGACAAGGCCGAAGCAATACGCGGCTGGAACTTGAACGCATGACGAGGCCGAAGCAATACGCGGCTGGATCTTGTACGCACAGCGAGGCCGAAGCAATACTCGGCTGGAACTTGTACGCTAAACGAGACCGAAGCAATACGCGGCTAGAACTTGTACGCTTAAAGTGACCGTAGCAATACGCGGCTGGAACTTGCACGCATATCGAGACCGAAGCAGTACGTGGCGCGAACTTGTGCGCGCGACGAGACCGAAGCAATACGCGGCTGGAACTTGTACGGTCGACGAGGACGAAGCGATATGTTGCTGGAACTTGTACGCTTAAAGTGGCCGAAGCTATACGCGGCTGGAACTTGTACGCGTAACGATACCGAAGCAATACGCGGCTGGAACTTGTAAACTCGACGAGACCGACGCAATACGCTGCTGGATCTTGTACGCTTAACGAGACCGAAGCAATACGCGGCTGGAACTTGTACGCTAAACGAGTCCGACGCAATACGCTGCTCGAACTTGTACGCGTAACGATACCGAAGCAATACGCGGCTGGAACTTGTAAACTCGACGAGACCGACGCAATACGCTGCTGGATCTTGTACGCTTAACGAGACCGAAGCAATACGTGGCTGGAACTTGTACGCTAAACGAGTCCGACGCAATACGCTGCTCGAACTTGTGCGCTCGACGAGACCGAAGTAATACGCGGCTGGAACTTGTACGCTCGACGAGACCGAAGCAACACGCTGCTGGAACTTGCACGCATATCGAGACCGAAGCAATACGCGGCTGGAACTTGTACGCACAGCGAGGCCGAAGCAATACGAGGCTGGAACTTGTGCGCTCGACGAGACCGAAGTAATACGCTGCTGGAACTTGTACGCTAAACGAGACCGAAGCAATACGCGGCTGGAACTTGTACGCTTAAAGTGACCGTAGCAATACGCGGCTGGAACTTGCACGCATATCGAGACCGAAGCAATACGCTGCTGGAACTTGTACGCTAAACGAGACCGAAGCAACACGCAGCTGGAACTTGTACGCTCGACGAGGGCCAAGCAATACGCTGCTGGAACTTGCACGCTAAACGAGACCGAAGCAACAAGCGGCTGGAACTTGTGCGCCCGACGAGACCGAAGCAATACGCGGCTGGAACTTGTACGCACAACGAGGCCGAAGCAATACGCGGCTGGAACTTGAACGCTCGACAAGGCCGAAGCAATACGCGGCTGGAACTTGAACGCATAACGGGGCCGAAGCAATACGCGGCTGGATCTTGTACGCTTAATGTGACCGAAGCAATACGCGGCTGGAACTTGTGCACGTAACGATACCGAAGCAATACGCGGCTGGAACTTGCACGCATATCGAGACCGAAGCAGTACGTGGCGCTAACTTGTGCGCTCGACGAGACCGAAGCAATACGCTGCTGGAACTTGTACGCTAAACGGGACCGAAGCAATACGAGGCTGGAACTTGTGCGCTCGACGAGACTGAAGCAATACGCGGCTGGAACTTGTACGCTGGGCGAGACCGAACGAATACGCGGGTGGAACTTGTACGCTTGACGAGATCGAAGCAATACGCTGCTGGAGCTTGTACGCTAAACGAGGCCGAAGCAATACGCGGCTGGAACTTGTACGCTTAAAGTGACCGAGGCAATACGCGGCTGGAAGTTGTACGCGTATCGAGACCGAAGCAGTACGCAGCTGGAACTTGTACGCATATCGAGACCGAAGCAGTACGTGGGTCGAACTTATGCGCTTGACGAGACCGAAGCAATACGCGGCTGGGACTTGTACGCTAAACGAGACCGAAGGAAAACGTGCTTGGAAATTGTTGGCTTAAAGTGACCGATGCAATACCCGGCTGTAACGTGTACGCTCGACGAGACCGAAGCAATACCCGGCAGGAACTTGCACGCATATCGAGACCGAAGCAGTACGTGGCGCTAACTTGTGCGCTCGACGAGACCGAGGCAATACGCTGCTGGAACTTGTACGCTAAACGAGACCGAAGCAATACGAGGCTGGAACTTGTGCGCTCGACGAGACCGTAGCAATACGCGACTAGAACTTGTACGCTTAAAGTGACCGAAGCAATACGCGGCTGGAACTTGTACGCGTAACGATACCGAAGCAATACTCGGCTGGAGCTTGTACGCTTAAAGTGACCGAAGCAATACGCTGCTGGATCTTGTACGCTACACGAGACCGAAGCAACACGCGGCTGGAACTTGTGCGCTCTACGAGACCGAAGCAATGCGCGGCTGGAACTTGTACGCTTAAAGTGACCGATGCAATACGCTGCTGGAACTTGTACGCTAAACGAGACCGAAGCAATACGCGGCTGGAACTTGTACGCTTAAAGTGACCGGAGCAATACGCGGCTGGAACTTGTACGCGTAACGATACCGAAGCAATACTCGGCTGGAGCTTGTACGCTTAAAGTGACCGAAGCAATACGCTGCTGGATCTTGTACGCTAAACGAGACCGAAGCAACACGCGGCTGGAACTTGTGCGCTCTACGAGACCGAAGCAATACGCGGCTGGAACTTGTACGCTTAAAGTGACCGAAGCAATACGCTGCTGGAACTTGTACGCTAAACGAGACCGAAGCAATACGCGGCTGGAACTTGTACGCTTAAAGTGACCGGAGCAATACGCGGCTGGAACTTGTACGCATAACGAGGCCGAAGCAATACCCGGCTGGAAATTGTACGCCAAACAAGACCGAAGCAATACGCGGCTGGAACTTGTACGCACAACGAGGTCGAAACAATACGCGGCTGGAACTTGTACGCTAAACCAGACCGAAGCAATACGCTGCTGGAACTTGTACGCTCGACGAGATTGAAGCAATACGCGGCTGGAATTTGTACGCTCGGCGAGACCGAACGAATACGCGGCTGGAACTTGTACGCTCGACGAGATCGAAGCAATACGCTGCTGGAGCTTGTACGCTGAACGAGACCGAAGCAATACGCGGCTGGAACTTGTACGCTTAAAGTGACCGAGGCAATACGCGGCTGGAACTTGTACGCGTATCGAGACCAAAGCAATACGCAGCTGGAACTTGTACGCATATCGAGACCGAAGCAGTACGTGGGTCGAACTTATGCGCTTGACGAGACCGAAGCAATACGCGGCTGGGACTTGTACGCTAAACGAGACCGAAGGAAAACGTGCTTGGAAATTGTTGGCTTAAAGTGACCGAAGCAATACCCGGCTGTAACGTGTACGCTCGACGAGACCGAAGCAATACGCGGCAGGAACTTGTTCGCATATCGAGACCGAAGCAGTACGTGGGTCGAACTTATGCGCTTGACGAGACCGAAGCAATACGCGGCTGGGACTTGTACGCTAAACGAGACCGAAGCAATACGCGGCTGGATCTTGTACGCTTAATGTGACCGAAGCAATACGCGGCTGGAACTTGTGCACGTAACGATACCGAAGCAATACGCGGCTGGAACTTGCACGCATATCGAGACCGAAGCAGTACGTGGCGCTAACTTGTGCGCTCGACGAGACCCAAGCAATACGCTGCTGGAACTTGTACGCTAAACGAGACCGAAGCAATACGAGGCTGGAACTTGTGCGCTCGACGAGACCGAAGCAATACGCGACTAGAACATGTACGCTTAAAGTGACCGAAGCAATACGCGGCTGGAACTTGTACGCGTAACGATACCGAAGCAATACGCGGCTGGAACTTGCACGCATATCGAGACCGAAGCAGTACCTGGCGCGAACTTGTGCGCTCGACGAGACCGAAGCAATACGCGCCTGGGACTTGTACGCTAAACGAGACCGATGCGAAACGTGCCTGGAAATTGTTCGCTTAAAGTGACCGAAGCAATACGCGGCTGGAACGTGTACGCTCGACGATGCCAAAGCAATACGCGGCTGGAACTTACACGCACAACGAGTCCGAAGCAATACTCGGCTGGAGCTTGTACGCTTAAAGTGACCGAAGCAATACGCTGCTGGATCTTGTACGCTAAACGAGACCGAAGCAACACGCGGCTGGAACTTGTGCGCTCTACGAGACCGAAGCAACACGCGGTTGGAACTTGTACGCTCGACGAGGCCGGAGCAATACGCTGCTGGAACTTGTACGCTAAACGAGACCGTAGCAATACGAGGCTGGAACTTGTGCGCTCGACGGGACCGAAGCAATACGCGGCTGGAACTTGTACGCTAAACGAGGCCGAAGCAATACGCGGCTGGAACTTGTACGCTTAAAGTGACCGTAGCAATACGCGGCTGGAACTTGCACGCATATCGAGACTGAAGCAGTACGTGGCGCGAACTTGTGCGCTCGACGAGACCGAAGCAACACGAGGCTGGAACTTGTGCGCTCGACTAGAACGAAAAAATACGCGGATGGAACTTGTACGCATAACGAGGCCGAAGCAATACGCGGCCGGAACTTGTACGCTCGACGAGACCGACGCAATATGCTGCTGGAAATTGTACGCTCGACGAGACCGAAGCAATACGCGGCTGGAACTTGTGCGCTCGACGAGACCGAAGCAATATGCTGCTGGAACTTGTACGCTAAACGAGACCGAAGCAACACGCGGCTGGAACTTGTACGCTCGACGAGGCCGAAGCAATACGCTGCTGGAACTTGTACGCTAAACGAGACCGAAGCAATACGCGGCTGGAACTTGTACGCTTAAAGTGACCGAAGCAATACGCTGCTGGAACTTGTACGCTCGACGAGACCGAAGCAATACGCGGCTGGAACTTGTGCGCTCGACGAGACCGACGCAATACGCGGCTCGAACTTGTATGCTCGACGAGACCGAAGCAATACGCGGCTGGAACTTGCACGCATATCGAGTCCGAAGCAGTACGTGGATCGAACTCGTACGCTCGACAAGATCGAAGCAATACGCTGCTGGAACTTGTACGCTAAACGAGACCGAAGCAATACGCGGCTGGAACTTGTACGCATAACGAGACCGATGCATTACGCGGCTTTAACTTGTACGCATAACGAGACCGAAGCAATCCGCGGCTGGAACTTGTGCGCTCGACGAGACCGAAGCAATACGCGGCTGGGACTTGTACGCTAAACGAGACCGATGCAAAACATGCCTGGAAATTGTTCGCTTAAAGTGACCGAAGTAATACGCGGCTAGAACTTGTACGCTAAACGAGACCGAAGCAAAACGAGACTGGAAATTGTACGCTTAAAGTGACCGAAGCAATACGCGGCTGGAAGTTGGACGCTCGACGAGACCGAAGCAATACGCGGCTGAAACTTGTACGCTAAATGAGACCGAAGCAAAACGTGCCTGGAAATTGTACGCCTAAAGTGACCGAAGCAATACGCTGCTGGAACTTGTGCGCACGGCGAGACCGATGCAAAACGCGGCTGGAACCTGTACGCTCGACGAGACCGGAGCAATACGCGGCTGGAACGTGTACGCTCGACGAGGCCGAAGCAATACGCGGCTGGAACTTGTACGCACAACGAGTCCGAAGCAATACTCGGCTGGAGCTTGTACGCTTAAAGTGACCGAAGCAATACGCTGCTGGATCTTGGACGCTTAACGAGACCGAAGCAATACGCGGCTGGAACTAGTACGCATAATGAGACCGAAGAAATACGCGGCTGGAACTGGTACGCATAACGAGACAGAATCAGTACGCGGCTGGAACTTGAGTGCTCGACGAGACCGAAGCAATACGCTGCTGGATCTTGTACGCTAAACGAGACCGAAGCAATACGCGGCTGGAACTTGAACGCATAACGAGGCCGAAGCAATACGATGCTGGAACTTGTACGCTTAAAGTGACCGAAGCAATACGCGGCTGGAACTAGTACGCATAACGAGACAGAAGCAATACGCGGCTGGGACTTGTACGCGTAATGATACCGAAGCAATACGCGGCTGGAACTAGTACGCTCGACGAGACCGATGCAATACGCAGCTGGAACTTGTACGCATTACGAGGCCGAAGCAATACGCCTCTGGAACTTGTACGCATAGCGAGACCGAAGCAATACGCGGCTGGGACTTGTACGCGTAATGATACCGAAGCAATGCGCGGCTGGAACTGGTACGCTAAACGAGACCGAAGCAATACGCGGCTGGAACTTGTACGCTTAAAGTGACCGTAGCAATACGCAGCTGGAACTTGCACGCATATCGAGACCGAAGCAGTACGTGGCGCGAACTTGTGCGCTCGACGAGGCCGAAGCAATACGCGGCTGGAACTTGTACGCTAGCCGAGACCGACGCAATACGCTGCTGGAACTTGTACGCTAAACGAGACCGTAGCAATACGAGGCTGGAACTTGTGCGCTCGACGGGACCGAAGCAATACGCGGCTGGAACTTGTGCGCTAGCCGTGACCGAAGCAATACGCTGCTATAACTTGTACGCTAAACGAGACCGTAGCAATACGAGGCTGGAACTTGTGCGCTCGTCGGGACCGAAGCAATACGCGGCTGGAACTTGTACGATTAAAGTGACCGAAGCAATACGCGGCTGGATCTTGTACGCTAGCCGAGACCGACGCAATACGCTGCTGGATCTTGTACGCTAAACGAGACCGAAGCAACACGCGGTTGGAACTTGTACGCTCGACGAGGCCGAAGCAATACGCTGCTGGAACTTGTACGCTAAACGAGACCGTAGCAATACGAGGCTGGAACTTGTGCGCTCGACGGGACCGAAGCAATACGCGGCTGGAACTTGTACGCTAAACGAGACCGAAGCAATACGCGGCTGGCACTTGTACGCTTAAAGTGACCGTAGCAATACGTGGCTGGAACTTGTACGCAAAATGAGAAAGTAGCAATACGCGGCCGGAACTAGTACGCCTAACGAGACAGAAGCAATATGCGGCTGGAACTTGAACGCTCGAGGAGACCTAAGCAATACGCTGCTGGAACTTGTGCGCTCGACGAGACCGAAGCAATACGCGGCTGGAACTTGTACGATTAAAGTGACCGAAGCAATACGCGGCTGGAACTTGTACGCTCGACGAGACCGATGCAATACGCGGCTGGAACTTGTGCGCTCGACGAGACCGAAGCAATACGCGGCTGGAACTTGTACGCTCGACGAGGCCGAAGCAATACGCTGCTGGAACTTGTACGCTAAACGAGACCGTAGCAATACGAGGCTGGAACTTGTGCGCTCGACGGGACCGAAGCAATACGCGGCTGGAACTTGTACGCTAAACGAGACCGAAGCAATACGCGGCTGGAACTTGTACGCTTAAA
The DNA here is from genome assembly GCA_943735885.1 of Stelis phaeoptera. NCBI lineage: Eukaryota > Metazoa > Arthropoda > Insecta > Hymenoptera > Megachilidae > Stelis > Stelis phaeoptera. The sequence goes on along the minus strand of CALSEM010000060.1, from coordinate 197,668 downwards.
GTGACCGTAGCAATACGCGGCTGGAACTTGCACGCATATCGAGACTGAAGCAGTACGTGGCGCGAACTTGTGCGCTCGACGAAACCGAAGCTATACGAGGCTGGAACTTGTGCGCTCGACGAGAACGAAAAAATACGCGGATGGAACTTGTACGCATTACGAGGCCGAAGCAATACGCGGCCGGAACTTGTACGCTCGACGAGACCGACGCAATATGCGGCTGGAACTTGTCCGCCCGACGAGACCGAAGCAATACGCGGCTGGAACTTGTACGCACAACGAGGCCGAAGCAGTACGCGGCTGGAACTTGCACGCATATCGAGATCGAAGCAGTACGTGGCGCGAACTTGTGCGCTCGACGAGACGGAAGCAATGCGAGGCTGGAACTTGTGCGCTCGACGAGACCGACGCAATACGCGGCTCGAACTTGTGCGCTCGACGAGACCGAAGCAATACGCGGCTGGAACTTGTGCGCCCGGCGAGACCGATGCAAAACGCGGCTGGAACCTGTACGCTCGACGAGACCGGAGCAATACGCGGCTGGATCTTGTACGCTCGACGAGACCGAAACAATACGCGGCTGGAACGTGTACACTCGACGAGGCCGAAGCAATACGCGGCTGGAACTTGTACGCACAACGAGTCCGAAGCAATACTCGGCTGGAGCTTGTACGCTTAAAGTGACCGAAGCAATACGCTGCTGGATCTTGTACGCTTAACGAGACCGAAGCAATACGCGCCTGGAACTTGTACGCTTAAAGTGACCGAAGCAATACGCGGCTGGAACTTGTACGCATAATGAGACCGTAGCAATACGCGGCTGGAACTAGTACGCATAACGAGACAGAAGCAATACGCGGCTGGGACTTGTACGCGTAATGATACCGAAGCAATACGCGGCTGGAACTAGTACGCTCGACGAGACCGATGCAATACGCAGCTGGAACTTGTACGCATAACAAGGCCGAAGCAATACGCCTCTGGAACATGTACGCATAGCGAGACCGAAGCAATACGCGGCTGGGACTTGTACGCTCGACGAGACCGAAGCAATACGCGGCTGGGACTTGTACGCGTAATGATACCGAAGCAATACGCGGCTGGAACTAGTACGCTCGACGAGACCGAAGCAATACGCGGCTGGAACTTGTACGCTTAAAGTGACCGAAGCAATACGCGGCTGGAACTTGTACGCGTAACGATACCGAAGCAATACGCGGCTGGAACTTGCACGCATATCGAGACCGAAGCAGTATGTGGCGCGAACTTGGGCGCTCGACGAGACCGAAGCAATACGCGGCTGGAACTTGTACGCATAATGAGACCGAAGAAATACGCGGGTGGAACTGGTACGCATAACGAGACAGAATTAGTACGCGGCTGGAACTTGAGTGCTCGACGAGACCGAAGCAATACGCTGCTGGAACCTGTACGCTAAACGAGGCCGAAGCAATACGCCTCTGGAACTTGTACGCATAGCGAGACCGAAGCAATACGCGGCTGGGACTTGTACGCGTAATGATACCGAAGCAATGCGCGGCTGGAACTTGTACGCTAAACGAGACCGAAGCAATACGCGGCTGGAACTTGTACGCTTAAAGTGACCGTAGCAATACGCGGCTGGAACTTGCACGCATATCGAGACCGAAGCAGTACGAGGCGCGAACTTGTGCTCTCGACGAGGCCGAAGCAATACGCGGCTGGAACTCGTACGCTAGCCGAGACCGACGCAATACGCTGCTGGAACTTGTACGCTAAACGAGACCGTAGCAATACGAGGCTGGAACTTGTGCGCTCGACGGGACCGAGGCAATACGCGGCTGGAACTTGTACGCTAGCCGAGACCGACGTAATACGCTGCTGGATCTTGTACGCTAAACGAGACCGAAGCAATACGCGGCTGGAACTTGTACTCAAAACGAGACCGAAGCATTACTTGGCTGGAACTTGTACTCATAACGATACCGAAGCATTACGTGGCTGGAACTTGTACGCTTGACGGGACCGAAGAAATACGCGGCTGGGACTTGTACGCTCGACGAGACCGAAGCAATACGCGGCTGGGACTTGTACGCATATCGAGAACGAAGTAATACGCGGCTCGGACTTGTACGCTCGACCATACCGAAGCAATACGCGGCTGGAACTTGCACGCATAACGAGAACAAAGCAATACACGGCTGGGACTTGCACGCATAACGAGACCAAAGCAATATGCGGCTGGAACTTGTACGCTCGGCGAGACTGAAGTAATACCCGGCTGCAACTTGTACCCTTGACGGGACCGAAGCAATACGCGGCTGGAAATTGCACGAATAACGAGACCGAAGCAATACGCCGCTAGGACTTGTACGCTAAACGAAACCGAAGCAATACGCGTGTAGAACCTGTACGCTAAACGAGACCGAAGCAATACCCGGCTGGAGCTTGTACGCTCGACGAGACCGAAACAATACGCTGCTGAAACTTGTATGCTCGACGAGACCGAAGCAATACGCTGCTGGAACTTGTTCGCATAGGATACCGAAGCAATACGCGGCTGGAACTTGTACGCATAGCGAGACCGAAGCAATACGCAGCTGGAACTTGTACGCTCGACGAGACCGAAGCAATACGCGGCTGGAGCATGTACGCATAACGAGACCGAAGCAATACGCGGCTGGAACTTGTACGCATAACCAGACCGAAGCAATACGCAGCTGGAACTTGTACGCTCGACGAGACCGAAGCATTACGCTGCTGGAACTTGTACGCTAGACGAGACCGATGCAATACGCGGCTGGAACATGTACTCATAACGCGACCGAAACAATGCGCGGTTGGAACTTGCACGCATAACGGGACCGAAGTAATACGTGGCTGGAACTTGTACGCTCGACGAGACTGAAGCAATACCCGGCTGCAACTTGTACGCTTGACGAGACCGAAGCAAAACGCGGCTGGAACTTGCACGCATAACGAGACCGAAGCAATACGCGGCTGGAACTTGAACGCATAAGGAGACCGAAGCAACACGCGGCTGGAACTTGAACGCATAAGGAGACCGAAGCAACACGCGGCTAGGACTTGTACGCATAACGAGAACAAAGCAATACACGGCTGGGACTTGCACGCATAACGAGACCAAAGCAATATGCGGCTGGAACTTGTACGCATAACGAGAACAAAGCAATACACGGCTGGGACTTGTACGCTCGACGAGACCGAATCAACACGCGGCTGGAACTTGTACGCTCGACGAGCCCGAAGCAATACCCGGCCGGAACTTGTACGCTTGACGAGACCGAAGCCATACACGGCTGAAATTTGCCCGCATAATGAGACCGAAGCAATACGCGGCTGGAACTTGTACGCTTGACGAGACCGAAGCAATACGCGGCTGGAACTTGCACGCATAACGAGACCGAAGCAACACGCGGCTGGAACTTGTACGCATATCGAGACCGATGCAATACACGGTTGGGACTTGTTCGCATAACGAGACCGAAGCAACACGCGGCTGGAACTTGTACGCGCGACGAGCCGGAAGCAATACCCGGCTGGAATTTGTACGCTCGACGAGGCCGAAGCAATACGCGGCTAGGACTTGTACGCGTATCGAGCCCGATGCAATACCCGGCTGGAACTTGTACGCTTGACGAGACCGAAGCATTACGCGGCTGGAAATTGCACGCATAATGGGACCGAAGCAATACGCGGCTGGAAATTGCACGCATAATGGGACCGAAGCAATACGCGGCTGGACCGTGTACGCTCGGCGAGACTGAAGTAATACCCGGCTGCAACTTGTACGTTTGACGGGACCGAAGCAATACGCGGCTGGAAAATGCACGAGTAACGAGACCGAAGCAATACGCGGCTGGAACTTGTACGCATAACGGGACCATAACAATGTGCGGCTGGGACTTGTACGCTCGTCGAGACCGAAGAAATACGCGGCTGGAACTTGTACGCATAACTAGACCGAAGCAAAACGCGGCTGGAACTTGTACGCATATCGAGACCGATGCAATACACGGTTGGGACTTGTACGCATAACGAGACCGAAGCAATACGCTGCTGGAACTTGTACGCTCGACGAGACCGAAGCAATACGCGGCTGGAACTTGCACGCATAACGGGACCGAAGTAATACGTGGCTGGAACTTGTACGCTCGAGGAGACTGAAGCAATACCCGGCTGCAACTTGTACGCTTGACGAGACCGAAGCAAAACGCGGCTGGAACTTTCACGCATAACGAGACCGAAGCAATACGCGGCCGGAACTTGTACGCATAACGAGACCAAAGCAACACGCGGCTGGAACTTGTACGCTCGACGAGCCCGAAGCAATACCCGGTTGGAACTTGTACGCCCGACGAGACCGAAGAAATACGCGGCTGAAACTTGTACGCATAACGAGACCGAAGCAATACGCGGCTGGGACTTGTACGCATAACGAGACCGAAGCAACTCGCGGCTGGAACTTGTACTCATAACGAGACCGAAGCATTACGTGGCTGGAACTTGTACGCTTGACGGGACCGAAGAAATACGCGGCTGGAAATTGCACGCATAATGGGACCGAAGCAATACGCGGCTGGACCTTGTACGCTCGGCGAGACTGAAGTAATACCCGGCTGCAACTTGTACGTTTGACGGGACCGGAGCAATACGCGGCTGGAACTTGAACGATCCACGAGACCGAAGCAACTCGCGGCTGGAACTTGTACTCATAACGAGACCGAAGCATTACGCGGCTGGAACTTGTACTCATAACGATGCCGAAGCATTACGTTGCTCGAACTTGTACGCTTGACGGGACCGAAGAAATACGCGGCTGGAAATTGCCCGCATAATGGGACCGGAGCAATACGCGGCTGGACCTTGTACGCTCGGCGAGACTGAAGTAATACCCGGCTGCAACTTGTACGTTCGACGGGACCGAAGCAATACGCGGCTGGAAATTGCACGAATAACGAGACCGAAGCAATACGCGGCTGGAACTTGTACGCATAACGAGACCATAGCAATGTGCGGCTGGGACTTGTACGCTCGTCGAGACCGAAGAAATACGCGGCTGGAACTTGTACGCATAACTAGACCGAAGCAATACGCGGCTGGAAATTGCACGAATAACGAGACCGAAGCAATACGCGGCTGGAACTTGTACGCATAACGAGACCGAAGGAACACGCGGCTGGGACTTGTACGCTCGACGAGCCCGAAGCAATATGCGGCTTGGACTTGTACGCGTAACGAGACCAAAGCAATACGCGGCTGGGACTTGTACGCATATCGAGAACGAAGTAATACGCGGCTCGGACTTGTACGCTCGACCATACCGAAGCAATACGCGGCTGGAACTTGCACGCATAACGAGACCGAAGCAATACGCAGCTGGAACTTGTACGCTCGACGAGACCGAAGCAATACGCGGCTGGAGCATGTACGCATAACGAGACCGAAGCAATACGCGGCTGGAACTTGTACGCATAACCAGACCGAAGCAATACGCAGCTGGAACTTGTACGCTCGACGAGACCGAAGCATTACGCTGCTGGAACTTGTACGATCGACGAGACCGATGCAATACGCGGCTGGAACTTGTACGTTCGACGAGACCGAAGCAATACGCTGCTGGAACTTGTACGCTAGACGAGACCGATGCAATACGCGGCTGGAACATGTACTCATAACGCGACCGAAACAATGCGCGGCTGGAACTTGCACGCATAACGGGACCGAAGTAATACGTGGCTGGAACTTGTACGCTCGACGAGACTGAAGCAATACCCGGCTGCAACTTGTACGCTTGACGAGACCGAAGCAATACGCGGCTGGAACTTGAACGCATAAGGAGACCGAAGCAACACGCGGCTGGAACTTGAACGCATAAGGAGACCGAAGCAACACGCGGCTGGAACTTGTACGCTCGACGAGCCCGAAGCAATACCCGGCTGGAACTTGTACGCTTGACGAGACCGAAGCCATACACGGCTGAAATTTGCCCGCATAATGAGACCGAAGCAATACGCGCCTGGAACTTGTACGCTTGACGAGACCGAAGCAATACGCGGCTGGAACTTGCACGCATAACGAGACCGAAGCAACACGCGGCTGGAACTTGTACGCATATCGAGACCGATGCATTACACGGTTGGGACTTGTTCGCATAACGAGACCGAAGCAACACGCGGCTGGAACTTGTACGCGCGACGAGCCGGAAGCAATACCCGGCTGGAATTTGTACGCTCGACGAGGCCGAAGCAATACGCGGCTAGGACTTGTACGCGTATCGAGCCCGATGCAATACCCGGCTGGAACTTGTACGCTTGACGAGACCGAAGCATTACGCGGCTGGAAATTGCACGCATAATGGGACCGAAGCAATACGCGGCTGGAAATTGCACGCATAATGGGACCGAAGCAATACGCGGCTGGACCGTGTACGCTCGGCGAGACTGAAGTAATACCCGGCTGCAACTTGTACGTTTGACGGGACCGAAGCAATACGCGGCTGGAAAATGCACGAGTAACGAGACCGAATCAATACGCGGCTGGAACTTGTACGCATAACGGGACCATAACAATGTGCGGCTGGGACTTGTACGCTCGTCGAGACCGAAGAAATACGCGGCTGGAACTTGTACGCATAACTAGACCGAAGCAAAACGCGGCTGGAACTTATACGCATATCGAGACCGATGCAATACACGGTTGGGACTTGTACGCATAACGAGACCGAAGCAATACGCTGCTGGAACTTGTACGCTCGACGAGACCGAAGAAATACGCGGCTGGAACTTGCACGCAAAGCGAGACCGAAGCAATACGCGGCTGGGACTTGTATGCTCGACGATACCGAAGCAATACGCGGCTGGAACTTGCACGCATAACGGGACCGAAGTAATACGTGGCTGGAACTTGTACGCTCGGCGAGACTGAAGCAATACCCGGCTGCAACTTGTACGCTTGACGAGACCGAAGCAAAACGCGGCTGGAACTTGCACGCATAACGAGACCGAAGCAATACGCGGCCGGAACTTGTACGCATAACGAGACCAAAGCAACACGCGGCTGGAACTTGTACGCTCGACGAGCCCGAAGCAATACCCGGTTGGAACTTGTTCGCACGACGAGACCGAAGAAATACGCGGCTGAAACTTGTACGCATAACGAGACCGAAGCAATACGCGGCTGGGACTTGTACGCATAACGAGACCGAAGCAACTCGCGGCTGGAACTTGTACTCATAACGAGACCGAAGCATTACGTGGCTGGAACTTGTACGCTTGACGGGACCGAAGAAATACGCGGCTGGAAATTGCACGCATAATGGGACCGAAGCAATACGCGGCTGGACCTTGTACGCTCGGCGAGACTGAAGTAATACCCGGCTGCAACTTATACGTTTGACGGGACCGGAGCAATCCGCGGCTGGAACTTGAACGATCCACGAGACCGAAGCAACTCGCGGCTGGAACTTGTACTCATAACGAGACCGAAGCATTACGCGGCTGGAACTTGTACTCATAACGATGCCGAAGCATTACGTTGCTCGAACTTGTACGCTTGACGGGACCGAAGAAATACGCGGCTGGAAATTGCACGCATAATGGGACCGGAGCAATACGCGGCTGGACCTTGTACGCTCGGCGAGACTGAAGTAACACCCGGCTGCAACTTGTACGTTTGACGGGACCGAAGCAATACGCGGCTGGAAATTGCACGAATAACGAGACCGAAGCAATACGCGGCTGGAACGTGTACGCATAACGAGACCGAAGCAACACGCGGCTGGAACTTGTACGCTCGACGAGCCCGAAGCAATACCCGGCTGGAACTTGTACGCCCGACGAGACCGAAGAAATACGCGGCTGAAACTTGTACGCATAACGAGACCGAAGCAATACGCGGCTGGGACTTGTACGCATAACGAGACCGAAGCAATACGCGGCTGGAACTTGTTCGCATAACGAGACCGAAGCAACACGCGGCTGGAACTTGTACGCGCGACGAGCCCGAAGCAATACCCGGCTGGAACTTGTACGCTCGACGAGGCCGAAGCAATACGCGGCTAGGACTTGTACGCGTATCGAGCCCGATGCAATACCCGGCTGGAACTTGTACGCTTGACGAGACCGAAGCATTACGCGGCTGGAAATTGTACTCATAACGATACCGAAGCATTACGTGGCTGGAACTTGTACGCTTGACGGCACCGAAGAAATACGCGGCTGGAAATTGCACGCATAATGGGACCGAAGCAATACGCGGCTGGAAATTGCACGCATAATGGGACCGAAGCAATACGCGGCTGGACCTTGTACGCTCGGCGAGACTGAAGCAATACCCGGCTGCAACTTGTACGTTTGACGGGACCGAAGCAGTACGCGGCTGGAAATTGCACGAATAACGAGACCGAAGCAATACGCGGCTGGAACTTGTACGCATAACGAGACCATAGCAATGTGCGGCTGGGACTTGTACGCTCGTCGAGACCGAAGAAATACGCGGCTGGAACTTGTACGCATAACTAGACCGAAGCAACACGCGGCTGGAACTTGTACGCTCGACGAGACCGAAGCAATACACGGCTGGAACTTGCAGGCATAACGAGACCGAAGCAACACGCGGCTGGAACTTGTACGCATAACGAGACCGATGCAACACGCGGCTGGAACTTGTACGCTTGACGAGACCGAAGCAATACGCGGCTGGAACTTGCACGCATAACGAGACCGAAGCAACACGCGGCTGGAACTTGTACGCTTGACGAGACCGAAGCAATACGCGGCTGGAACTTGCACGCATAACGAGACCGAAGCAACACGCGGCTGGAACTTGTACGCTCGACGAGACCGAAGCGATACGCGGCTGGAACTTGTACGCTTGACGAGACCGATGCCATACACGGCTGAAACTTGCCCGCATAATGAGACCGAAGTAATACGCGGCTGGAACTTGTACGCTCGACGAGACTGAAGCAATACCCGGCTGCAACTTGTACGCTTGGCGAGACCGAAGCAAAACGCGGCTGGAACTTGCACGCATAACGAGACCGAAGCAATACGCGGCTGGAACTTGCACGCATAACGAGACCGAAGCAATACGCGACTGGAACTTGCACGCATAACGAGACCGAAGCAATACGTGGCCAGGAGTTGTACGCATAACGAGGCCATAGCAATATGCGGCTGGGACTTGTACGCTAGACGAGACCGAAGCAATACGCGGCTGGAACATATACGCATAACGAGACCGAAGCAATACGCGGCTGGAACTTGTACGCTAAACGAAACCGAAGCAATACGTGTGTGGAACCTGTACGCTAAACGAGACCGAAGCAATACCCGGCTGGAGCTTGTACGCTCGACAAAACCGAAGCAATACGCTGCTGAAACTTGTATGCTTGACGAGACCGAAGCAATACGCTGCTGGAACTTGTTCGCATAGGATACAGAAGCAATACGCGGCTGGAACTTGTACGCATAGCGAGACCGAAGCAATACGTAGCTGGAACTTGTACGCTCTACGAGACCGAAGCAATACGCGGCTGGAACATGTACGCATAACGAGACCGAAGCAATACGCGGCTGGAACTTGTACGCATAACGAGTCCAAAGCAATACGCAGCTGGAACTTGTACGCTCGACGAGATCGAAGCATTACGCTGCTGGAACTTGTACGTTCGACGAGACCGAAGCAATACGCGGCTGGAACTTGTACGCATAACGGGACCGAAGCAATACGCCGCTGGAACTTGTACGCTCGGCGAGACTGAAGTAATACCCGGCTGCAACTTGTACCCTTGACGGGACCGAAGCAATACGCGGCTGGGAATTGCACGAATAACGAGACCGAAGCAATACGCCGCTAGGAATTGTACGCTAAACGAAACCGAAGCAATACGCGTGTGGAACTTGTACGCTAAACGAGACCGAAGCAATACCCGGCTGGAGCTTGTACGCTCGACGAGACCGAAACAATACGCTGCTGAAACTTGTATGCTCGACGAGACCGAAGCAATACGCTGCTGGAACTTGTTCGCATAGGATACCGAAGCAATACGCGGCTGGAACTTGTACGCATAGCGAAACCGAAGCAATACGCAGCTGGAACTTGTACGCTCGACGAGACCGAAGCAATACGCGGCTGGAACATGTACGCATATCGAGACCGAAGCAATACGCGGCTGAAACTTGTACGCATAACGAGACCGAAGCAATACGCAGCTGGAACATGTACTCATAACGCGACCGAAACAATGCGCGGCTGGAACTTGCACGCATAACGAGACCGAAGCAATACGCCGCTAGGACTTGTACGCTCGACGAGACCGAATCAACACGCGGCTGGAACTTGTACGCTCGACGAGCCCGAAGAAATACCCGGCTGGAACTTGTACGCTTGACGAGACCGAAGCCATACACGGCTGAAACTTGCCCGCATAATGAGACCGAAGCAATACGAGGCTGGAACTTGTACGCTTGACGAGACCGAAGCAATACGCGGCTGGAACTTGTACGCTTGACGAGACCGAAGCAAAACGCGGCTGGAACTTGCACGCATAACGAGACCGAAGCAATACGCGGCTGGAACTTGAACGCATGAGGAGACCGAAGCAACACGCGGCTAGGACTTGTACGCATAACGAGAACAAAGCAATACACGGCTGGGACTTGCACACATAACGAGACCAAAGCAATATGCGGCTGGAACTTGTACGCATAACGAGAACAAAGCAATACACGGCTGGGACTTGTACGCTCGACGAGACCGAATCAACACGCGGCTGGAACTTGTACGCTCGACGAGCCCGAAGCAATACCCGGCTGGAACTTGTACGCTTGACGAGACCGAAGCCATATACGGCTGAAACTTGCCCGCATAATGAGACCGAAGCAATACGAGGCTGGAACTTGTACGCTTGACGAGACCGAAGCAATACGCGGCTGGAACTTGCACGCATAACGAGACCGAAGCAACACGCGGCTGGAACTTGTACGCATATCGACACCGATGCAATACACGGTTGGGACTTGTTCGCATAACGAGACCGAAGCAACACGCGGCTGGAACTTGTACGCGCGACGAGCCCGAAGCAATACCCGGCTGGAATTTGTACGCTCGACGAGGCCGAAGCAATACGCGGCTAGGACTTGTACGCGTATCGAGCCCGATGCAATACCCGGCTGGAACTTGTACGCTTGACGAGACCGAAGAAATACGCGGCTGGAAATTGCACGCATAACGAGACCGAAGCAATACGTGGCCAGGAGTTGTACGCATAACGAGGCCATAGCAATATGCGGCTGGGACTTGTACGCTCGACGAGACCGAAACAATACGCTGCTGAAACTTGTATGCTCGACGAGACCGAAGCAATACGCTGCTGGAACTTGTTCGCATAGGATACCGAAGCAATACGCGGCTGGAACTTGTACGCATAGCGAAACCGAAGCAATACGCAGCTGGAACTTGTACGCTCGACGAGACCGAAGCAATACGCGGCTGGAACATGTACGCATAACGAGACCGAAGCAATACGCGGCTGGAACTTGTACGCATAACGAGACCGAAGCAATACGCAGCTGGAACATGTACTCATAACGCGACCGAAACAATGCGCGGCTGGAACTTGCACGCATAACGGGACCGAAGTAATACGTGGCTGGAACTTGTACGCTCGACGAGACTAAAGCAATACCCGGCTGCAACTTGTACGCTTGACGAGACCGAAGCAAAACGCGGCTGGAACTTGCACGCATAACGAGACCGAAGCAATACGCGGCTGGAACTTGAACGCATAAGGAGACCGAAGCAACACGCGGCTGGAACTTGAACGCATAAGGAGACCGAAGCAACACGCGGCTAGGACTTGTACGCATAACGAGAACAAAGCAATACACGGCTGGGACTTGCACGCATAACGAGACCAAAGCAATATGCGGCTGGAACTTGTACGCATAACGAGAACAAAGCAATACACGTCTGGGACTTGTACGCTCGACGAGACCGAATCAACACGCGGCTGGAACTTGTACGCTCGACGAGCCCGAAGCAGTACCCGGCTGGAACTTGTACGCCCGACGAGACCGAAGAAATACGCGGCTGAAACTTGTACGCATAACGAGACCGAAGCAACACGCGGCTGGAACTTGTACGCTCGACGAGACCGAAGCAATACGCGGCTGGAACTTGCACGCATAACGAGATCGAAGCAATACGCGACTGGAAATTGCACACATAACGAGACCGAAGCAAAACGCGGCTGGAACTTGCACGCATAACGAGACCGAAGCAATACGCGGCTGGAACTTGCACGCATAACGAGACCGAAGCAATACGCGACTGGAACTTGCACACATAACGAGACCGAAGCAACACGCGGCTCGGACTTGTACGCACGACGAGACCGAAGAAATTCGCGGCTGGAACTTGTACGCATAACGTGACCGAAGAAATACGCGGCTGGAACTTGTACGCATAACGAGACCGAAGCAACACGCGGCTGGTACTTGTACGCTTGACGAGACCGAAGAAATACGCGGCTGGAAATTGCACGCATAACGAGACCGAAGCAATACGTGGCCAGGAGTTGTACGCATAACGAGGCCATAGCAATATGCGGCTGGGACTTGTACGCTAGACGAGACCGAAGCAATACGCGGCTGGAACATATACGCATAACGAGACCGAAGCAATACGCGGCTGGAACTTGTACGCCAAACGAAACCGAAGCAATACGTGTGTGGAACCTGTACGCTAAACGAGACCGAAGCAATACCCGGCTGGAGCTTGTACGCTCGACGAGACCGAAGCAATACGCTGCTGGAACTTGTTCGCATAGGATACCGAAGCGATACGCGGCTGGAACTTGTACGCATAGCGAGACCGAAGCAATACGTAGCTGGAACTTGTACGCTCTACGAGACCGAAGCAATACGCGGCTGGAACATGTACGCATAACGAGACCGAAGCAATACGCGGCTGGAACTTGTACGCATAACGAGTCCAAAGCAATACGCAGCTGGAACTTGTACGCTCGACGAGACCGAAGCAACACGCGGCTGGAACTTGTACGCTCGACGAGCCCGAAGCAATACCCGGCTGGAACTTGTACGCTTGACGAGACCGAAGCCATACACGGCTGAAACTTGCCCGCATAATGAGACCGAAGCAATACGCAGCTGGAACTTGCACGCATAACAAGACCGAAGCAACACGCGGCTGGATCTTGTACGCATAACGAGCCCGAAGCAACACGCGGCTGGAACTTGCACGCATATGGAGATCGATGCAATACACCGTTGGGACTTGTACGCATAACGAGACCGAAGCAATACGCGGCAGGGACTTGTACGCTCGACGAGACCGAAGTAATACGCGGCTGGAACTTGCACGCATAACGAGACCGAAGCAACACGCGGCTGGAACTTGTACGCATAACGAGAACGATACAATACACGGTTGGGGCTTGTACGCATAACGAGACCGAAGCAATACGCTGCTGGAAGTTGTACGCTCGACGAGCCCGAAGCAATACCCGGCTGGAACTTGTACGCCCGACGAGACCGAAGAAATACGCGGCTGAAACTTGTACGCATAGCGAGACCGAAGCAATACGCGGCTGGGACTTGTACGCATAACGAGACCGAAGCAATACGCGGCAGGGACTTGTACGCATTACGAGACCGATGAAATACACGGTTGGGACTTGTACGCATAACGAGACCGAAGCAATACGCGGCTGGAACTTGCACGCATAACGAGACCGAACCAACACGCGGCTGGAACTTGTACGCATAACGAGACCGATGCAACACGCGGATGGAACTTGTACGCATAACGAGACCGAAGCAACACGCGGCTGGAACTTGTACGCTTGACGAGACCGAAGCAATACGCGGCTGGAACTTGCACGCATAACGAGACCGAAGCAACACGCGGCTGGAACTTGTACGCATAACGAGACCGATGCAATACACGGCTGAAACTTGCCCGCATAATGAGACCGAAGCAATACGCGGCTGGAACTTGCACGCATAACAAGACCGAAGCAACACGCGGCTGGAACTTGTACGCATAACGAGACCGAAGCAATACGCTGCTGGAACTTGTACGCTCGACGAGCCCGAAGCAATACCCGGCTGGAACTTGTACGCTCGACGAGACCGAAGCAACACGCGGCTGGAACTTGCACGCATAACGAGACCGAAGAAATACGCGGCTGGAACTTGCACGCATAACGAGATCGAAGCAACACGCGGATAGGACTTGTACGCTCGACGAGACCGAAGCGATACGCGGCTGGAACTTGAACGATCCACGAGACCGAAGCAACTCGCGGCTGGAACTTGTACTCATAACGAGACCGAAGCATTACGCGGCTGGAACTTGTACTCATAACGATACCGAAGCATTACGTGGCTGGAACTTGAACGCTCTACGAGACCGAAGCAATGCGCGGCCGGAACTTGCACGCATAACGAGACCGAAGCAATACGCGGCTGGTACTTGCACGCATAACGAGACCGAAGCAACACCCGGATGGAACTTGTACGCATAACGAGATCGAAGCAACACGCGGCTGGAACTTGTACGCATAACGAGACCGAAGCAACACGCGGCTGGAACTTGCACGCATAACGAGACCGAAGAAATACGCGGCTGGAACTTGCACGCATAACGAGATCGAAGCAACACGCGGATAGGACTTGTACGCTCGACGAGACCGAAGCGATACGCGGCTGGAACTTGAACGATCCACGAGACCGAAGCAACTCGCGGCTGGAACTTGTACTCATAACGAGACCGAAGCATTACGCGGCTGGAACTTGTACTCATAACGATACCGAAGCATTACGTGGCTGGAACTTGTACGCTCTACGAGACCGAAGCAATGCGCGGCCGGAACTTGCACGCATAACGAGACCGAAGCAATACGCGGCTGGTACTTGCACGCATAACGAGACCGAAGCAACACCCGGATGGAACTTGTACGCATAACGAGATCGAAGCAATGCGCGGCTGGAACTTGCACGCATAACGGGACCGAAGTAATACGTGGCTGGAACTTGTACGCTCGACGAGACTAAAGCAATACCCGGCTGCAACTTGTACGCTTGACGAGACCGAAGCAAAACGCGGCTGGAACTTGCACGCATAACGAGACCGAAGCAATACGCGGCTGGAACTTGAACGCATAAGGAGACCGAAGCAACACGCGGCTGGAACTTGAACGCATAAGGAGACCGAAGCAATACGCGGCTAGGACTTGTACGCATAACGAGAACAAAGCAATACACGGCTGGGACTTGCACGCATAACGAGACCAAAGCAATATGCGGCTGGAACTTGCACGCATAACAAGACCGAAGCAACACGCGGCTGGATCTTGTACGCATAACGAGCCCGAAGCAACACGCGGCTGGAACTTGCACGCATATGGAGATCGATGCAATACACCGTTGGGACTTGTACGCATAACGAGACCGAAGCAATACGCGGCAGGGACTTGTACGCTCGACGAGACCGAAGTAATACGCGGCTGGAACTTGCACGCATAACGAGACCGAAGCAACACGCGGCTGGAACTTGTACGCATAACGAGAACGATACAATACACGGTTGGGGCTTGTACGCATAACGAGACCGAAGCAATACGCTGCTGGAAGTTGTACGCTCGACGAGCCCGAAGCAATACCCGGCTGGAACTTGTACGCCCGACGAGACCGAAGAAATACGCGGCTGAAACTTGTACGCATAGCGAGACCGAAGCAATACGCGGCTGGGACTTGTACGCATAACGAGACCGAAGCAATACGCGGCAGGGACTTGTACGCATTACGAGACCGATGAAATACACGGTTGGGACTTGTACGCATAACGAGACCGAAGCAATACGCGGCTGGAACTTGCACGCATAACGAGACCGAACCAACACGCGGCTGGAACTTGTACGCATAACGAGACCGATGCAACACGCGGATGGAACTTGTACGCATAACGAGACCGAAGCAACACGCGGCTGGAACTTGTACGCTTGACGAGACCGAAGCAATACGCGGCTGGAACTTGCACGCATAACGAGACCGAAGCAACACGCGGCTGGAACTTGTACGCATAACGAGACCGATGCAATACACGGCTGAAACTTGCCCGCATAATGAGACCGAAGCAATACGCGGCTGGAACTTGCACGCATAACAAGACCGAAGCAACACGCGGCTGGAACTTGTACGCATAACGAGACCGAAGCAATACGCTGCTGGAACTTGTACGCTCGACGAGCCCGAAGCAATACCCGGCTGGAACTTGTACGCTCGACGAGACCGAAGCAACACGCGGCTGGAACTTGCACGCATAACGAGACCGAAGAAATACGCGGCTGGAACTTGCACGCATAACGAGATCGAAGCAACACGCGGATAGGACTTGTACGCTCGACGAGACCGAAGCGATACGCGGCTGGAACTTGAACGATCCACGAGACCGAAGCAACTCGCGGCTGGAACTTGTACTCATAACGAGACCGAAGCATTACGCGGCTGGAACTTGTACTCATAACGATACCGAAGCATTACGTGGCTGGAACTTGAACGCTCTACGAGACCGAAGCAATGCGCGGCCGGAACTTGCACGCATAACGAGACCGAAGCAATACGCGGCTGGTACTTGCACGCATAACGAGACCGAAGCAACACCCGGATGGAACTTGTACGCATAACGAGATCGAAGCAACACGCGGCTGGAACTTGTACGCATAACGAGACCGAAGCAACACGCGGCTGGAACTTGCACGCATAACGAGACCGAAGAAATACGCGGCTGGAACTTGCACGCATAACGAGATCGAAGCAACACGCGGATAGGACTTGTACGCTCGACGAGACCGAAGCGATACGCGGCTGGAACTTGAACGATCCACGAGACCGAAGCAACTCGCGGCTGGAACTTGTACTCATAACGAGACCGAAGCATTACGCGGCTGGAACTTGTACTCATAACGATACCGAAGCATTACGTGGCTGGAACTTGTACGCTCTACGAGACCGAAGCAATGCGCGGCCGGAACTTGCACGCATAACGAGACCGAAGCAATACGCGGCTGGTACTTGCACGCATAACGAGACCGAAGCAACACCCGGATGGAACTTGTACGCATAACGAGATCGAAGCAATACGCGGCTGGAACTTGCACGCATAACGGGACCGAAGTAATACGCGGCTGGAACTTGTACGCTCGACGAGACTGAAGCAATACCCGGCTGCAACTTGTACGCTTGACGAGACCGAAGCAAAACGCGGCTGGAACTTGCAAGCATAACGAGACCGAAGCAATACGCGGCTGGAACTTGTACGCATAACGAGACCGAAGCAACACGCGGCTGGAACTTGTACGCTTGACGAGACCGAAGCAATACGCGGCTGGAACTTGCACGCATAACGAGACCGAAGCAACACGCGGCTGGAACTTGTACGCTCGACGAGACCGAAGAGATACGCGGCTGGAACTTGAACGCTAGATGAGACCGAAGCAATACGCGGCAGGAACTTGTACGCATAAGGAGACAGAAGCAACACGCGGCTAGGACTTGTATGCATAACGAGACCGAAGAAATACGCGGCTGAAACTTGTACGCATAACGAGACCGAAGCAATACGCGGCTGGGACTTGTACGCATAACGAGACCGAAGCACTACGCGGCTGGAACTTGTTCGCATAACGAGACGGAAGCAACACGCGGCTGGAACTTGTACGCGCGACGAGCCCGAAGCAATACCCGGCTGGAACTTGTACGCTCGACGAGGCCGAAGCAATACGCTGCTGAAACTTGTATGCTTGACGAGACCGAAGCAATACGCTGCTGGAACTTGTTCGCATAGGATACCGAAGCAATACGCGGCTGGAACTTGTACGCATAGCGAGACCGAAGCAATACGTAGCTGGAACTTGTACGCTCTACGAGACCGAAGCAATACGCGGCTGGAACATGTACGCATAACGAGACCGAAGCAATACGCGGCTGGAACTTGTACGCATAACGAGTCCAAAGCAATACGCAGCTGGAACTTGTACGCTCGACGAGATCGAAGCATTACGCTGCTGGAACTTGTACGTTCGACGAGACCGAAGCAATACGCGGCTGGAACTTGTACGCATAACGGGACCGAAGCAATACGCCGCTGGAACTTGTACGCTCGGCGAGACTGAAGTAATACCCGGCTGCAACTTGTACCCTTGACGGGACCGAAGCAATACGCGGCTGGGAATTGCACGAATAACGAGACCGAAGCAATACGCCGCTAGGAATTGTACGCTAAACGAAACCGAAGCAATACGCGTGTGGAACTTGTACGCTAAACGAGACCGAAGCAATACCCGGCTGGAGCTTGTACGCTCGACGAGACCGAAACAATACGCTGCTGAAACTTGTATGCTCGACGAGACCGAAGCAATACGCTGCTGGAACTTGTTCGCATAGGATACCGAAGCAATACGCGGCTGGAACTTGTACGCATAGCGAAACCGAAGCAATACGCAGCTGGAACTTGTACGCTCGACGAGACCGAAGCAATACGCGGCTGGAACATGTACGCATATCGAGACCGAAGCAATACGCGGCTGGAACTTGTACGCATAACGAGACCGAAGCAATACGCAGCTGGAACATGTACTCATAACGCGACCGAAACAATGCGCGGCTGGAACTTGCACGCATAACGAGACCGAAGCAATACGCCGCTAGGACTTGTACGCTCGACGAGACCGAAGCAATACGCGGCTGGAACATGTACGCATAACGAGACCGAAGCAATACGCGGCTGGAACTTGTACGCATAACGAGACCGAAGCAATACGCAGCTGGAACATGTACTCATAACGCGACCGAAACAATGCGCGGCTGGAACTTGCACGCATAACGGGACCGAAGTAATACGTGGCTGGAACTTGTACGCTCGACGAGACTAAAGCAATACCCGGCTGCAACTTGTACGCTTGACGAGACCGAAGCAAAACGCGGCTGGAACTTGCACGCATAACGAGACCGAAGCAATACGCGGCTG
The DNA here is from genome assembly GCA_943735885.1 of Stelis phaeoptera. Taxonomy (NCBI): domain Eukaryota; kingdom Metazoa; phylum Arthropoda; class Insecta; order Hymenoptera; family Megachilidae; genus Stelis; species Stelis phaeoptera. The sequence goes on along the minus strand of CALSEM010000060.1, from coordinate 178,612 downwards.
GAACTTGAACGCATAAGGAGACCGAAGCAACACGCGGCTGGAACTTGAACGCATAAGGAGACCGAAGCAACACGCGGCTAGGACTTGTACGCATAACGAGAACAAAGCAATACACGGCTGGGACTTGCACGCATAACGAGACCAAAGCAATATGCGGCTGGAACTTGTACGCATAACGAGAACAAAGCAATACACGTCTGGGACTTGTACGCTCGACGAGACCGAATCAACACGCGGCTGGAACTTGTACGCTCGACGAGCCCGAAGCAGTACCCGGCTGGAACTTGTACGCCCGACGAGACCGAAGAAATACGCGGCTGAAACTTGTACGCATAACGAGACCGAAGCAACACGCGGCTGGAACTTGTACGCTCGACGAGACCGAAGCAATACGCGGCTGGAACTTGCACGCATAACGAGATCGAAGCAATACGCGACTGGAAATTGCACACATAACGAGACCGAAGCAAAACGCGGCTGGAACTTGCACGCATAACGAGACCGAAGCAATACGCGGCTGGAACTTGCACGCATAACGAGACCGAAGCAATACGCGACTGGAACTTGCACACATAACGAGACCGAAGCAACACGCGGCTCGGACTTGTACGCACGACGAGACCGAAGAAATTCGCGGCTGGAACTTGTACGCATAACGTGACCGAAGAAATACGCGGCTGGAACTTGTACGCATAACGAGACCGAAGCAACACGCGGCTGGTACTTGTACGCTTGACGAGACCGAAGAAATACGCGGCTGGAAATTGCACGCATAACGAGACCGAAGCAATACGTGGCCAGGAGTTGTACGCATAACGAGGCCATAGCAATATGCGGCTGGGACTTGTACGCTAGACGAGACCGAAGCAATACGCGGCTGGAACATATACGCATAACGAGACCGAAGCAATACGCGGCTGGAACTTGTACGCCAAACGAAACCGAAGCAATACGTGTGTGGAACCTGTACGCTAAACGAGACCGAAGCAATACCCGGCTGGAGCTTGTACGCTCGACGAGACCGAAGCAATACGCTGCTGGAACTTGTTCGCATAGGATACCGAAGCGATACGCGGCTGGAACTTGTACGCATAGCGAGACCGAAGCAATACGTAGCTGGAACTTGTACGCTCTACGAGACCGAAGCAATACGCGGCTGGAACATGTACGCATAACGAGACCGAAGCAATACGCGGCTGGAACTTGTACGCATAACGAGTCCAAAGCAATACGCAGCTGGAACTTGTACGCTCGACGAGACCGAAGCAACACGCGGCTGGAACTTGTACGCTCGACGAGCCCGAAGCAATACCCGGCTGGAACTTGTACGCTTGACGAGACCGAAGCCATACACGGCTGAAACTTGCCCGCATAATGAGACCGAAGCAATACGCAGCTGGAACTTGCACGCATAACAAGACCGAAGCAACACGCGGCTGGATCTTGTACGCATAACGAGCCCGAAGCAACACGCGGCTGGAACTTGCACGCATATGGAGATCGATGCAATACACCGTTGGGACTTGTACGCATAACGAGACCGAAGCAATACGCGGCAGGGACTTGTACGCTCGACGAGACCGAAGTAATACGCGGCTGGAACTTGCACGCATAACGAGACCGAAGCAACACGCGGCTGGAACTTGTACGCATAACGAGAACGATACAATACACGGTTGGGGCTTGTACGCATAACGAGACCGAAGCAATACGCTGCTGGAAGTTGTACGCTCGACGAGCCCGAAGCAATACCCGGCTGGAACTTGTACGCCCGACGAGACCGAAGAAATACGCGGCTGAAACTTGTACGCATAGCGAGACCGAAGCAATACGCGGCTGGGACTTGTACGCATAACGAGACCGAAGCAATACGCGGCAGGGACTTGTACGCATTACGAGACCGATGAAATACACGGTTGGGACTTGTACGCATAACGAGACCGAAGCAATACGCGGCTGGAACTTGCACGCATAACGAGACCGAACCAACACGCGGCTGGAACTTGTACGCATAACGAGACCGATGCAACACGCGGATGGAACTTGTACGCATAACGAGACCGAAGCAACACGCGGCTGGAACTTGTACGCTTGACGAGACCGAAGCAATACGCGGCTGGAACTTGCACGCATAACGAGACCGAAGCAACACGCGGCTGGAACTTGTACGCATAACGAGACCGATGCAATACACGGCTGAAACTTGCCCGCATAATGAGACCGAAGCAATACGCGGCTGGAACTTGCACGCATAACAAGACCGAAGCAACACGCGGCTGGAACTTGTACGCATAACGAGACCGAAGCAATACGCTGCTGGAACTTGTACGCTCGACGAGCCCGAAGCAATACCCGGCTGGAACTTGTACGCTCGACGAGACCGAAGCAACACGCGGCTGGAACTTGCACGCATAACGAGACCGAAGAAATACGCGGCTGGAACTTGCACGCATAACGAGATCGAAGCAACACGCGGATAGGACTTGTACGCTCGACGAGACCGAAGCGATACGCGGCTGGAACTTGAACGATCCACGAGACCGAAGCAACTCGCGGCTGGAACTTGTACTCATAACGAGACCGAAGCATTACGCGGCTGGAACTTGTACTCATAACGATACCGAAGCATTACGTGGCTGGAACTTGAACGCTCTACGAGACCGAAGCAATGCGCGGCCGGAACTTGCACGCATAACGAGACCGAAGCAATACGCGGCTGGTACTTGCACGCATAACGAGACCGAAGCAACACCCGGATGGAACTTGTACGCATAACGAGATCGAAGCAACACGCGGCTGGAACTTGTACGCATAACGAGACCGAAGCAACACGCGGCTGGAACTTGCACGCATAACGAGACCGAAGAAATACGCGGCTGGAACTTGCACGCATAACGAGATCGAAGCAACACGCGGATAGGACTTGTACGCTCGACGAGACCGAAGCGATACGCGGCTGGAACTTGAACGATCCACGAGACCGAAGCAACTCGCGGCTGGAACTTGTACTCATAACGAGACCGAAGCATTACGCGGCTGGAACTTGTACTCATAACGATACCGAAGCATTACGTGGCTGGAACTTGTACGCTCTACGAGACCGAAGCAATGCGCGGCCGGAACTTGCACGCATAACGAGACCGAAGCAATACGCGGCTGGTACTTGCACGCATAACGAGACCGAAGCAACACCCGGATGGAACTTGTACGCATAACGAGATCGAAGCAATGCGCGGCTGGAACTTGCACGCATAACGGGACCGAAGTAATACGTGGCTGGAACTTGTACGCTCGACGAGACTAAAGCAATACCCGGCTGCAACTTGTACGCTTGACGAGACCGAAGCAAAACGCGGCTGGAACTTGCACGCATAACGAGACCGAAGCAATACGCGGCTGGAACTTGAACGCATAAGGAGACCGAAGCAACACGCGGCTGGAACTTGAACGCATAAGGAGACCGAAGCAATACGCGGCTAGGACTTGTACGCATAACGAGAACAAAGCAATACACGGCTGGGACTTGCACGCATAACGAGACCAAAGCAATATGCGGCTGGAACTTGCACGCATAACAAGACCGAAGCAACACGCGGCTGGATCTTGTACGCATAACGAGCCCGAAGCAACACGCGGCTGGAACTTGCACGCATATGGAGATCGATGCAATACACCGTTGGGACTTGTACGCATAACGAGACCGAAGCAATACGCGGCAGGGACTTGTACGCTCGACGAGACCGAAGTAATACGCGGCTGGAACTTGCACGCATAACGAGACCGAAGCAACACGCGGCTGGAACTTGTACGCATAACGAGAACGATACAATACACGGTTGGGGCTTGTACGCATAACGAGACCGAAGCAATACGCTGCTGGAAGTTGTACGCTCGACGAGCCCGAAGCAATACCCGGCTGGAACTTGTACGCCCGACGAGACCGAAGAAATACGCGGCTGAAACTTGTACGCATAGCGAGACCGAAGCAATACGCGGCTGGGACTTGTACGCATAACGAGACCGAAGCAATACGCGGCAGGGACTTGTACGCATTACGAGACCGATGAAATACACGGTTGGGACTTGTACGCATAACGAGACCGAAGCAATACGCGGCTGGAACTTGCACGCATAACGAGACCGAACCAACACGCGGCTGGAACTTGTACGCATAACGAGACCGATGCAACACGCGGATGGAACTTGTACGCATAACGAGACCGAAGCAACACGCGGCTGGAACTTGTACGCTTGACGAGACCGAAGCAATACGCGGCTGGAACTTGCACGCATAACGAGACCGAAGCAACACGCGGCTGGAACTTGTACGCATAACGAGACCGATGCAATACACGGCTGAAACTTGCCCGCATAATGAGACCGAAGCAATACGCGGCTGGAACTTGCACGCATAACAAGACCGAAGCAACACGCGGCTGGAACTTGTACGCATAACGAGACCGAAGCAATACGCTGCTGGAACTTGTACGCTCGACGAGCCCGAAGCAATACCCGGCTGGAACTTGTACGCTCGACGAGACCGAAGCAACACGCGGCTGGAACTTGCACGCATAACGAGACCGAAGAAATACGCGGCTGGAACTTGCACGCATAACGAGATCGAAGCAACACGCGGATAGGACTTGTACGCTCGACGAGACCGAAGCGATACGCGGCTGGAACTTGAACGATCCACGAGACCGAAGCAACTCGCGGCTGGAACTTGTACTCATAACGAGACCGAAGCATTACGCGGCTGGAACTTGTACTCATAACGATACCGAAGCATTACGTGGCTGGAACTTGAACGCTCTACGAGACCGAAGCAATGCGCGGCCGGAACTTGCACGCATAACGAGACCGAAGCAATACGCGGCTGGTACTTGCACGCATAACGAGACCGAAGCAACACCCGGATGGAACTTGTACGCATAACGAGATCGAAGCAACACGCGGCTGGAACTTGTACGCATAACGAGACCGAAGCAACACGCGGCTGGAACTTGCACGCATAACGAGACCGAAGAAATACGCGGCTGGAACTTGCACGCATAACGAGATCGAAGCAACACGCGGATAGGACTTGTACGCTCGACGAGACCGAAGCGATACGCGGCTGGAACTTGAACGATCCACGAGACCGAAGCAACTCGCGGCTGGAACTTGTACTCATAACGAGACCGAAGCATTACGCGGCTGGAACTTGTACTCATAACGATACCGAAGCATTACGTGGCTGGAACTTGTACGCTCTACGAGACCGAAGCAATGCGCGGCCGGAACTTGCACGCATAACGAGACCGAAGCAATACGCGGCTGGTACTTGCACGCATAACGAGACCGAAGCAACACCCGGATGGAACTTGTACGCATAACGAGATCGAAGCAATACGCGGCTGGAACTTGCACGCATAACGGGACCGAAGTAATACGCGGCTGGAACTTGTACGCTCGACGAGACTGAAGCAATACCCGGCTGCAACTTGTACGCTTGACGAGACCGAAGCAAAACGCGGCTGGAACTTGCAAGCATAACGAGACCGAAGCAATACGCGGCTGGAACTTGTACGCATAACGAGACCGAAGCAACACGCGGCTGGAACTTGTACGCTTGACGAGACCGAAGCAATACGCGGCTGGAACTTGCACGCATAACGAGACCGAAGCAACACGCGGCTGGAACTTGTACGCTCGACGAGACCGAAGAGATACGCGGCTGGAACTTGAACGCTAGATGAGACCGAAGCAATACGCGGCAGGAACTTGTACGCATAAGGAGACAGAAGCAACACGCGGCTAGGACTTGTATGCATAACGAGACCGAAGAAATACGCGGCTGAAACTTGTACGCATAACGAGACCGAAGCAATACGCGGCTGGGACTTGTACGCATAACGAGACCGAAGCACTACGCGGCTGGAACTTGTTCGCATAACGAGACGGAAGCAACACGCGGCTGGAACTTGTACGCGCGACGAGCCCGAAGCAATACCCGGCTGGAACTTGTACGCTCGACGAGGCCGAAGCAATACGCTGCTGAAACTTGTATGCTTGACGAGACCGAAGCAATACGCTGCTGGAACTTGTTCGCATAGGATACCGAAGCAATACGCGGCTGGAACTTGTACGCATAGCGAGACCGAAGCAATACGTAGCTGGAACTTGTACGCTCTACGAGACCGAAGCAATACGCGGCTGGAACATGTACGCATAACGAGACCGAAGCAATACGCGGCTGGAACTTGTACGCATAACGAGTCCAAAGCAATACGCAGCTGGAACTTGTACGCTCGACGAGATCGAAGCATTACGCTGCTGGAACTTGTACGTTCGACGAGACCGAAGCAATACGCGGCTGGAACTTGTACGCATAACGGGACCGAAGCAATACGCCGCTGGAACTTGTACGCTCGGCGAGACTGAAGTAATACCCGGCTGCAACTTGTACCCTTGACGGGACCGAAGCAATACGCGGCTGGGAATTGCACGAATAACGAGACCGAAGCAATACGCCGCTAGGAATTGTACGCTAAACGAAACCGAAGCAATACGCGTGTGGAACTTGTACGCTAAACGAGACCGAAGCAATACCCGGCTGGAGCTTGTACGCTCGACGAGACCGAAACAATACGCTGCTGAAACTTGTATGCTCGACGAGACCGAAGCAATACGCTGCTGGAACTTGTTCGCATAGGATACCGAAGCAATACGCGGCTGGAACTTGTACGCATAGCGAAACCGAAGCAATACGCAGCTGGAACTTGTACGCTCGACGAGACCGAAGCAATACGCGGCTGGAACATGTACGCATATCGAGACCGAAGCAATACGCGGCTGGAACTTGTACGCATAACGAGACCGAAGCAATACGCAGCTGGAACATGTACTCATAACGCGACCGAAACAATGCGCGGCTGGAACTTGCACGCATAACGAGACCGAAGCAATACGCCGCTAGGACTTGTACGCTCGACGAGACCGAATCAACACGCGGCTGGAACTTGTACGCTCGACGAGCCCGAAGCAATACCCGGCTGGAACTTGTACGCTTGACGAGACCGAAGCCATACACGGCTGAAACTTGCCCGCATAATGAGACCGAAGCAATACGAGGCTGGAACTTGTACGCTTGACGAGACCGAAGCAATACGCGGCTGGAACTTGTACGCTTGACGAGACCGAAGCAAAACGCGGCTGGAACTTGCACGCATAACGAGACCGAAGCAATACGCGGCTGGAACTTGAACGCATGAGGAGACCGAAGCAACACGCGGCTAGGACTTGTACGCATAACGAGAACAAAGCAATACACGGCTGGGACTTGCACGCATAACGAGACCAAAGCAATATGCGGCTGGAACTTGTACGCATAACGAGAACAAAGCAATACACGGCTGGGACTTGTACGCTCGACGAGACCGAATCAACACGCGGCTGGAACTTGTACGCTCGACGAGCCCGAAGCAATACCCGGCTGGAACTTGTACGCTTGACGAGACCGAAGCCATATACGGCTGAAACTTGCCCGCATAATGAGACCGAAGCAATACGAGGCTGGAACTTGTACGCTTGACGAGACCGAAGCAATACGCGGCTGGAACTTGCACGCATAACGAGACCGAAGCAACACGCGGCTGGAACTTGTACGCATATCGACACCGATGCAATACACGGTTGGGACTTGTTCGCATAACGAGACCGAAGCAACACGCGGCTGGAACTTGTACGCGCGACGAGCCCGAAGCAATACCCGGCTGGAATTTGTACGCTCGACGAGGCCGAAGCAATACGCGGCTAGGACTTGTACGCGTATCGAGCCCGATGCAATACCCGGCTGGAACTTGTACGCTTGACGAGACCGAAGAAATACGCGGCTGGAAATTGCACGCATAACGAGACCGAAGCAATACGTGGCCAGGAGTTGTACGCATAACGAGGCCATAGCAATATGCGGCTGGGACTTGTACGCTCGACGAGACCGAAACAATACGCTGCTGAAACTTGTATGCTCGACGAGACCGAAGCAATACGCTGCTGGAACTTGTTCGCATAGGATACCGAAGCAATACGCGGCTGGAACTTGTACGCATAGCGAAACCGAAGCAATACGCAGCTGGAACTTGTACGCTCGACGAGACCGAAGCAATACGCGGCTGGAACATGTACGCATAACGAGACCGAAGCAATACGCGGCTGGAACTTGTACGCATAACGAGACCGAAGCAATACGCAGCTGGAACATGTACTCATAACGCGACCGAAACAATGCGCGGCTGGAACTTGCACGCATAACGGGACCGAAGTAATACGTGGCTGGAACTTGTACGCTCGACGAGACTAAAGCAATACCCGGCTGCAACTTGTACGCTTGACGAGACCGAAGCAAAACGCGGCTGGAACTTGCACGCATAACGAGACCGAAGCAATACGCGGCTGGAACTTGAACGCATAAGGAGACCGAAGCAACACGCGGCTGGAACTTGAACGCATAAGGAGACCGAAGCAACACGCGGCTAGGACTTGTACGCATAACGAGAACAAAGCAATACACGGCTGGGACTTGCACGCATAACGAGACCAAAGCAATATGCGGCTGGAACTTGTACGCATAACGAGAACAAAGCAATACACGGCTGGGACTTGTACGCTCGACGAGACCGAATCAACACGCGGCTGGAACTTGTACGCTCGACGAGCCCGAAGCAATACCCGGCTGGAACTTGTACGCTTGACGAGACCGAAGCCATATACGGCTGAAACTTGCCCGCATAATGAGACCGAAGCAATACGAGGCTGGAACTTGTACGCTTGACGAGACCGAAGCAATACGCGGCTGGAACTTGCACGCATAACGAGACCGAAGCAACACGCGGCTGGAACTTGTACGCATATCGACACCGATGCAATACACGGTTGGGACTTGTTCGCATAACGAGACCGAAGCAACACGCGGCTGGAACTTGTACGCGCGACGAGCCCGAAGCAATACCCGGCTGGAATTTGTACGCTCGACGAGGCCGAAGCAATACGCGGCTAGGACTTGTACGCGTATCGAGCCCGATGCAATACCCGGCTGGAACTTGTACGCTTGACGAGACCGAAGAAATACGCGGCTGGAAATTGCACGCATAACGAGACCGAAGCAATACGTGGCCAGGAGTTGTACGCATAACGAGGCCATAGCAATATGCGGCTGGGACTTGTACGCTCGACGAGACCAAAACAATACGCTGCTGAAACTTGTATGCTCGACGAGACCGAAGCAATACGCTGCTGGAACTTGTTCGCATAGGATACCGAAGCAATACGCGGCTGGAACTTGTACGCATAGCGAAACCGAAGCAATACGCAGCTGGAACTTGTACGCTCGACGAGACCGAAGCAATACGCGGCTGGAACATGTACGCATAACGAGACCGAAGCAATACGCGGCTGGAACTTGTACGCATAACGAGACCGAAGCAATACGCAGCTGGAACATGTACTCATAACGCGACCGAAACAATGCGCGGCTGGAACTTGCACGCATAACGGGACCGAAGTAATACGTGGCTGGAACTTGTACGCTCGACGAGACTAAAGCAATACCCGGCTGCAACTTGTACGCTTGACGAGACCGAAGCAAAACGCGGCTGGAACTTGCACGCATAACGAGACCGAAGCAATACGCGGCTGGAACTTGAACGCATAAGGAGACCGAAGCAACACGCGGCTGGAACTTGAACGCATAAGGAGACCGAAGCAACACGCGGCTAGGACTTGTACGCATAACGAGAACAAAGCAATACACGGCTGGGACTTGCACGCATAACGAGACCAAAGCAATATGCGGCTGGAACTTGTACGCATAACGAGAACAAAGCAATACACGTCTGGGACTTGTACGCTCGACGAGACCGAATCAACACGCGGCTGGAACTTGTACGCTCGACGAGCCCGAAGCAGTACCCGGCTGGAACTTGTACGCCCGACGAGACCGAAGAAATACGCGGTTGAAACTTGTACGCATAACGAGACCGAAGCAACACGCGGCTGGAACTTGTACGCTCGACGAGACCGAAGCAATACGCGGCTGGAACTTGCACGCATAACGAGATCGAAGCAATACGCGACTGGAAATTGCACACATAACGAGACCGAAGCAACACGCGGCTGGGACTTGTACGCTTGACGAGACCGAAGCAATACGCGGCAGGAACTTGTACGCATAAGGAGACCGAAGCAACACGCGGCTAGGACTTGTACGCATAACGAGAACAAAGCAATACACGGCTGGGACTTGTACGCTCGACGAGACCGGAGCAACATGCGGCTGGAACTTGTACGCTCGACGAGCCCGAAGCAATACCCGGCTGGAACTTGTACGCTTGACGAGACCGATGCCATACACGGCTGAAACTTGCCCGCATAATGAGACCGAAGTAATACGCGGCTGGAACTTGTACGCTCGACGAGACTGAAGCAATACCCGGCTGCAACTTGTACGCTTGGCGAGACCGAAGCAAAACGCGGCTGGAACTTGCACGCATAACGAGACCGAAGCAATACGCGGCTGGAACTTGCACGCATAACGAGACCGAAGCAATACGCGACTGGAACTTGCACACATAACGAGACCGAAGCAACACGCGGCTCGGACTTTTACGCACGACGAGACCGAAGAAATTCGCGGCTGGAACTTGTACGCATAACGTGACCGAAGAAATACGCGGCTGGAACTTGTACGCATAACGAGACCGAAGCAACACGCGGCTGGTACTTGTACGCTTGACGAGACCGAAGAAATACGCGGCTGGAAATTGCACGCATAACGAGACCGAAGCAATACGTGGCCAGGAGTTGTACGCATAACGAGGCCATAGCAATATGCGGCTGGGACTTGTACGCTAGACGAGACCGAAGCAATACGCGGCTGGAACATATACGCATAACGAGACCGAAGCAATACGCGGCTGGAACTTGTACGCCAAACGAAACCGAAGCAATACGTGTGTGGAACCTGTACGCTAAACGAGACCGAAGCAATACCCGGCTGGAGCTTGTACGCTCGACAATACCGAAGCAATACGCTGCTGAAACTTGTATGCTCGACGAGACCGAAGCAATACGCTGCTGGAACTTGTTCGCATAGGATACCGAAGCGATACGCGGCTGGAACTTGTACGCATAGCGAGACCGAAGCAATACGTAGCTGGAACTTGTACGCTCTACGAGACCGAAGCAATACGCGGCTGGAACATGTACGCATAACGAGACCGAAGCAATACGCGGCTGGAACTTGTACGCATAACGAGTCCAAAGCAATACGCAGCTGGAACTTGTACGCTCGACGAGACCGAAGCAACACGCGGCTGGAACTTGTACGCTCGACGAGCCCGAAGCAATACCCGGCTGGAACTTGTACGCTTGACGAGACCGAAGCCATACACGGCTGAAACTTGCCCGCATAATGAGACCGAAGCAATACGCAGCTGGAACTTGCACGCATAACAAGACCGAAGCAACACGCGGCTGGATCTTGTACGCATAACGAGCCCGAAGCAACACGCGGCTGGAACTTGCACGCATATGGAGATCGATGCAATACACCGTTGGGACTTGTACGCATAACGAGACCGAAGCAATACGCGGCAGGGACTTGTACGCTCGACGAGACCGAAGTAATACGCGGCTGGAACTTGCACGCATAACGAGACCGAAGCAACACGCGGCTGGAACTTGTACGCATAACGAGAACGATACAATACACGGTTGGGGCTTGAACGCATAACGAGACCGAAGCAATACGCTGCTGGAAGTTGTACGCTCGACGAGCCCGAAGCAATACCCGGCTGGAACTTGTACGCCCGACGAGACCGAAGAAATACGCGGCTGAAACTTGTACGCATAGCGAGACCGAAGCAATACGCGGCTGGGACTTGTACGCATAACGAGACCGAAGCAATACGCGGCAGGGACTTGTACGCATTACGAGACCGATGAAATACACGGTTGGGACTTGTACGCATAACGAGACCGAAGCAATACGCGGCTGGAACTTGCACGCATAACGAGACCGAACCAACACGCGGCTGGAACTTGTACGCATAACGAGACCGATGCAACACGCGGATGGAACTTGTACGCATAACGAGACCGAAGCAACACGCGGCTGGAACTTGTACGCTTGACGAGACCGAAGCAATACGCGGCTGGAACTTGCACGCATAACGAGATCGAAGCAACACGCGGCTGGGACTTGTACGCATAACGAGACGGAAGCAACACGCGGCTGGAACTTGTACGCATTACGAGACAGATGCAATACACGGCTGGAACTTGTACGCTTGACGAGACCGAAGCCATACACGGCTGAAACTTGCCCGCATAATGAGACCGAAGTAATACGCGGCTGGAACTTGCACGCATAACAAGACCGAAGCAACACGCGGCTGGAACTTGTACGCATAACGAGACCGAAGAAATACGCGGCTGGAACTTGTACGCATAACGAGACCGAAGCAATACGCGACTGGAACTTGCACACATAACGGGACCGAAGTAATACGCGGCTGGAACTTGTACGCTCGACGAGACTGAAGCAATACCCGGCTGGGACTTGTATGCTCGACGAGACCGAAGCAATACGCGGCTGGAACTTGCACGCATAACGGGACCGAAGTAATACGCGGCTGGAACTTGTACGCTCGACGAGACTGAAGCAATACCCGGCTGCAACTTGTACGCTTGACGAGACCGAAGCAAAACGCGGCTGGAACTTGCACGCATAACGAGACCGAAGCAATACGCGGCTGGAACTTGTACGCATAACGAGACCGAAGCAACACGCGGCTGGAACTTGTACGCTTGACGAGACCGAAGCAATACGCGGCTGGAACTTGCACGCATAACGAGATCGAAGCAACACGCGGATAGGACTTGTACGCTCGACGAGACCGAAGCGATACGCGGCTGGAACTTGAACGATCCACGAGACCGAAGCAACTCGCGGCTGGAACTTGTACTCATAACGAGACCGAAGCATTACGCGGCTGGAACTTGTACTCATAACGATACCGAAGCATTACGTGGCTGGAACTTGAACGCTCTACGAGACCGAAGCAATGCGCGGCCGGAACTTGCACGCATAACGAGACCGAAGCAATACGCGGCTGGTACTTGCACGCATAACGAGACCGAAGCAACACCCGGATGGAACTTGTACGCATAACGAGATCGAAGCAACACGCGGCTGGAACTTGTACGCATAACGAGACCGAAGCAACACGCGGCTGGAACTTGCACGCATAACGAGACCGAAGAAATACGCGGCTGGAACTTGCACGCATAACGAGATCGAAGCAACACGCGGAAAGTACTTGTACGCTCGACGAGACCGAAGCGATACGCGGCTGGAACTTGAACGATCCACGAGACCGAAGCAACTCGCGGCTGGAACTTGTACTCATAACGAGACCGAAGCATTACGCGGCTGGAACTTGTACTCATAACGATACCGAAGCATTACGTGGCTGGAACTTGTACGCTCTACGAGACCGAAGCAATGCGCGGCCGGAACTTGCACGCATAACGAGACCGAAGCAATACGCGGCTGGTACTTGCACGCATAACGAGACCGAAGCAACACCCGGATGGAACTTGTACGCATAACGAGATCGAAGCAATACGCGGCTGGAACTTGCACGCATAACGGGACCGAAGTAATACGCGGCTGGAACTTGTACGCTCGACGAGACTGAAGCAATACCCGGCTGCAACTTGTACGCTTGACGAGACCGAAGCAAAACGCGGCTGGAACTTGCAAGCATAACGAGACCGAAGCAATACGCGGCTGGAACTTGTACGCATAACGAGACCGAAGCAACACGCGGCTGGAACTTGTACGCTTGACGAGACCGAAGCAATACGCGGCTGGAACTTGCACGCATAACGAGACCGAAGCAACACGCGGCTGGAACTTGTACGCTCGACGAGACCGAAGCGATACGCGGCTGGAACTTGAACGCTAGATGAGACCGAAGCAATACGCGGCAGGAACTTGTACGCATAAGGAGACAGAAGCAACACGCGGCTAGGACTTGTATGCATAACGAGACCGAAGAAATACGCGGCTGAAACTTGTACGCATAACGAGACCGAAGCAATACGCGGCTGGGACTTGTACGCATAACGAGACCGAAGCACTACGCGGCTGGAACTTGTTCGCATAACGAGACGGAAGCAACACGCGGCTGGAACTTGTTCGCACGACGAGAGCGAAGCAATACTCGGCTGGAACTTGTACGCTCGACGAGGCCGAAGCAATACGCGGCTAGGACTTGTACGCGTATCGAGCCCGATGAAATACCCGGCTGGAACTTGTATGCTTGACGAGACCGAAGCCATGCGCAGCTGAAACTTGCACGCATAATGAGACCGAAGAAATACGCGGCTGGAACATGCACCCATAACAAGACCGAAGCAACACGCGGCTGGAACTTGTACGCATAACGAGCCCGAAGCAACACGCGGCTGGAACTTGTACGCATAACGAGACCGAAGCAACACGCAGCTGGAACTTGTACGCTTGACGAGACCGAAGCAATACGCGGCTGGAACTTGCACGCATAACGAGATCGAAGCAACACGCGGCTGGGACTTGTACGCATAACGAGACGGAAGCAACACGCGGCTGGAACTTGTACGCATTACGAGACAGATGCAATACACGGCTGGAACTTGTACGCTTGACGAGACCGAAGCCATACACGGCTGAAACTTGCCCGCATAATGAGACCGAAGTAATACGCGGCTGGAACTTGCACGCATAACAAGACCGAAGCAACACGCGGCTGGAACTTGTACGCATAACGAGACCGAAGAAATACGCGGCTGGAACTTGTACGCATAACGAGACCGAAGCAATACGCGACTGGAACTTGCACACATAACGGGACCGAAGTAATACGCGGCTAGAACTTGTACGCTCGACGAGACTGAAGCAATACCCGGCTGGGACTTGTATGCTCGACGAGACCGAAGCAATACGCGGCTGGAACTTGCACGCATAACGGGACCGAAGTAATACGCGGCTGGAACTTGTACGCTCGACGAGACTGAAGCAATACCCGGCTGCAACTTGTACGCTTGACGAGACCGAAGCAAAACGCGGCTGGAACTTGCACGCATAACGAGACCGAAGCAATACGCGGCTGGAACTTGTACGCATAACGAGACCGAAGCAACACGCGGCTGGAACTTGTACGCTTGACGAGACCGAAGCAATACGCGGCTGGAACTTGCACGCATAACGAGACCGAAGCAACACGCGGCTGGAACTTGTACGCTCGACGAGACCGAAGCGATACGCGGCTGGAACTTGAACGCTAGATGAGACCGAAGCAATACGCGGCAGGAACTTGTACGCATAAGGAGACAGAAGCAACACGCGGCTAGGACTTGTATGCATAACGAGACCGAAGAAATACGCGGCTGAAACTTGTACGCATAACGAGACCGAAGCAATACGCGGCTGGGACTTGTACGCATAACGAGACCGAAGCACTACGCGGCTGGAACTTGTTCGCATAACGAGACGGAAGCAACACGCGGCTGGAACTTGTACGCGCGACGAGCCCGAAGCAATACCCGGCTGGAACTTGTACGCTCGACGAGGCCGAAGCAATACGCGGCTAGGACATGTACGCGTATCGAGCCCGATGAAATACCCGGCTGGAACTTGTACGCTTGACGAGACCGAAGCCATGCGCAGCTGAAACTTGCACGTATAATGAGACCGAAGAAATACGCGGCTGGAACTTGCACCCATAACAAGACCGAAGCAACACGCGGCTGGAACTTGTACGCATAACGAGCCCGAAGCAACACGCGGCTGGAACTTGTACGCATAACGAGACCGAAGCAACACGCAGCTGGAACTTGTACGCTTGACGAGACCGAAGCAATACGCGGCTGGAACTTGCACGCATAACGAGATCGAAGCAACACGCGGCTGGGACTTGTACGCCCGACGAGACCGAAGCGATACGCGGCTGGAACTTGAACGATCCACGAGACCGAAGCAACTCGCGGCTGGAACTTGTACTGATAACGAGACCGAAGCATTACGCGGGTGGAACTTGTACTCATAACGAAACCGAAGCATTACGTGGCTGGAACTTGTACTCTTGACGGGACCGAAGAAATACGCGGCTGGAAATTGCACGCATAATGGGACCGAAGCAATACGCGGCTGGACCTTGTACGCTCGGCGAGACTGAAGTAATACCCGGCTGCAACTTGTACGTTTGACGGGACCGAAGCAATACGCGGCTGGATCTTGCACGCATAACGAGACCGAAGCAACACGCGGCTGGAACTTGTACGCATAACGAGACCGATGCAATACACGGATGGGACTTGTACGCATAACGAGACCGAAGCAATACGCTGCTGGAACTTGTACGCTCGACGAGACCGAAGCAATACGCGGCCGGAACTTGCACGCTCGACGAGCCCGAAGCAATACCCGGCTGGAACTTGTACGCTTGACGAGACCGAAGCCATACACGGCTGAAACTTGCCCGCATAATGAGACCGAAGCAATACGCAGCTGGAACTTGCACGCATAACAAGACCGAAGCAACACGCGGCTGGATCTTGTACGCATAACGAGCCCAAAGCAACACGCGGCTGGAACTTGTACGCATAACGAGACCGATGCAATACACGGTTGGAACTTGTTCGCACGACGAGAGCGAAGCAATACTCGGCTGGAACTTGTACGCTCGACGACACCGAAGCAATACGCGGCCGGAACTTGCACGCATAACGAGACCGAAGCAATACCCGGCTGGAACTTGCACGCATAACGAGACCGAAGCAATACCCGGATGGAACTTGTACGCATAGCGAGACCGAAGCAACACGCGGCTGGAACTTGTACGCATAACGAGATCGAAGCAATACGCGGCTGGAACTTGTACGCATAACGAGACCGAAGCAATACCTGGCTGGAACTTGTACGCTCGACGAGACCGAAGCAATACGCGGCTGGAACTTGTACGCTCGACGAGACCGAAGCAACACGCGGCTGGAACTTGTACGCTCGACGAGCCCGAAGCCATACGCGGCTGGAACTTGTACGCTTGACGAGACCGAAGCAATACGCAGCTGGAACTTGCACGCATAACAAGACCGAAGCAACACGCGGCTGGAACTTGTACGCATAACGAGCCCGGAGCAACACGCGGCTGGAACTTGTACGCATATGGAGATCGATGCAATACACGGTTGGGACTTGTACGCATAACGAGACCTAAGCAACACGCGGCTGGAACTTGTACGCATAACGAGACCGAAGCAACACGCGGCTGGAACTTGTACGCTTGACGAGACCGAAGCAATACGCGGCTGGAACTTGCGCGCATAACGAGATCGAAGCAACACGCGGTTGGGACTTGTACGCTCGACGAGACCGAAGCGATACGCGGCTGGAACTTGAACGATCCACGAGACCGAAGCAACTCGCGGCTGGAACTTGTACTCATAACGAGACCGAAGCATTACGCGGCTGGAACTTGTACGCATTACGAGACCGATGCAATACACGGTTGGGACTTGTACGCATAACGAGACCGAAGCAATACGCGGCTGGAACTTGCACGCATAACGAGACCGAAGCAACACGCGGCTGGAACTTGTACGCACAACGAGACCGATACAATACACGGTTGGGGCTTGTACGCATAACGAGACCGAAGCAATACGCGGCTGGAACTTGTACGCATAACGAGACCGAAGAAATACGCGGCTGGAACTTGTACGCATAACGAGACGGAAGCAACACGCGGCTGGAACTTGTACGCATTACGAGACCGATGCAATACACGGTTGGGACTTGTACGCATAATGAGACCGAAGCAATACGCGGCAGGGACTTGTACGCTCGACGAGACCAAAGCAATACGCGGCTGGAACCTGTACGCTCGACGAGCCCGAAGCAATACCCGGCTGGGACCTGTACGCTCGACGAGACCAAAGCAATACGCGGCTGGAAGTTGTACGCTCGACGAGACCGAAGCAACGCGCTGCTGGAACTTGTACGCATAACGATACCAAAGCAAAACGCGGCTGGGACTTGTACGCTCGACGAGACCGAAGCAAAACGCGGCTGGATCTTGCACGCATATCGAGACCGAAGAAATACGCGGCTGGAACTTGTACGCATGACGAGACCGAAGCAACGCGCTGTTGGAACTTGTTCGCACGACGAGAGCGAAGCAATACTCGGCTGGAACTTGTACGCTCGACGACACCGAAGCAATACGCGGCCGGAACTTGCACGCATAACGAGACCGAAGCAATACGCGGCTGGTACTTGCACGCATAACGAGATCGAAGCAACACGCGGTTGGGACTTGTACGCTCGACGAGACCGAAGCGATACGCGGCGGGAACTTGAACGATCCACGAGACCGAAGCAACTCGCGGCTGGAACTTGTACTCATAACGAGACCGAAGCATTACGCGGCTGGAACTTGTACTCATAACGATACCGAAGCAACACGCGGCTGGAACTTGTACGCATAACGAGATCGAAGCAATACGCGGCTGGAACTTGTACGCATAACGAGCCCGGAGCAACACGCGGCTGGAACTTGTACGCATAT
This sequence comes from Stelis phaeoptera, assembly GCA_943735885.1. Classification (NCBI taxonomy): domain Eukaryota; kingdom Metazoa; phylum Arthropoda; class Insecta; order Hymenoptera; family Megachilidae; genus Stelis; species Stelis phaeoptera. The sequence continues at coordinate 159,962 of CALSEM010000060.1, read as the reverse complement.
GGAGATCGATGCAATACACGGTTGGGACTTGTACGCATAACGAGACCTAAGCAACACGCGGCTGGAACTTGTACGCATAACGAGACCGAAGCAACACGCGGCTGGAACTTGTACGCATAACGAGACCGAAGCAATACCTGGCTGGAACTTGTACGCTCGACGAGACCGAAGCAATACGCGGCTGGAACTTGTACGCTCGACGAGACCGAAGCAACACGCGGCTGGAACTTGTACGCTCGACGAGACCGAAGCGATACGCGGCGGGAACTTGAACGATCCACGAGACCGAAGCAACTCGCGGCTGGAACTTGTACTCATAACGAGACCGAAGCATTACGCGGCTGGAACTTGTACTCATAACGATACCGAAGCAACACGCGGCTGGAACTTGTACGCATAACGAGATCGAAGCAATACGCGGCTGGAACTTGTACGCATAACGAGCCCGGAGCAACACGCGGCTGGAACTTGTACGCATATGGAGATCGATGCAATACACGGTTGGGACTTGTACGCATAACGAGACCTAAGCAACACGCGGCTGGAACTTGTACGCATAACGAGACCGAAGCAACACGCGGCTGGAACTTGTACGCTTGACGAGACCGAAGCAATACGCGGCTGGAACTTGCACGCATAACGAGATCGAAGCAACACGCGGTTGGGACTTGTACGCTCGACGAGACCGAAGCGATACGCGGCTGGAACTTGAACGATCCACGAGACCGAAGCAACTCGCGGCTGGAACTTGTACTCATAACCAGACCGAAGCATTACGCGGCTGGAACTTGTACGCATTACGAGACCGATGCAATACACGGTTGGGACTTGTACGCATAACGAGACCGAAGCAATACGCGGCTGGAACTTGCACGCATAACGAGACCGAAGCAACACGCGGCTGGAACTTGTACGCATAACGAGACCGATACAATACACGGTTGGGGCTTGTACGCATAACGAGACCGAAGCAATACGCGGCTGGAACTTGTACGCATAACGAGACCGAAGAAATACGCGGCTGGAACTTGTACGCATAACGAGACGGAAGCAACACGCGGCTGGAACTTGTACGCATTACGAGACCGATGCAATACACGGTTGGGACTTGTACGCATAATGAGACCGAAGCAATACGCGGCAGGGACTTGTACGCTCGACGAGACCAAAGCAATACGCGGGTGGAACTTGTACGCTCGACGAGCCCGAAGCAATACCCGGCTGGGACCTGTACGCTCGACGAGACCAAAGCAATACGCGGCTGGAAGTTGTACGCTCGACGAGACCGAAGCAACGCGCTGCTGGAACTTGTACGCATAACGATACCAAAGCAAAACGCGGCTGAGACTTGTACGCTCGACGAGACCGAAGCAAAACGCGGCTGGATCTTGCACGCATATCGAGACCGAAGAAATACGCGGCTGGAACTTGTACGCATGACGAGACCGAAGCAACGCGCTGTTGGAACATGTTCGCACGACGAGAGCGAAGCAATACTCGGCTGGAACTTGTACGCTCGACGACACCGAAGCAATACGCGGCCGGAACTTGCACGCATAACGAGACCGAAGCAATACGCGGCTGGAACTTGTACGCTCGACGAGACCGAAGCAACACGCGGCTGGAACTTGTACGCTCGACGAGCCCGAAGCCATACGCGGCTGGAACTTGTACGCTTGACGAGACCGAAGCAATACGCAGCTGGAACTTGCACGCATAACAAGACCGAAGCAACACGCGGCTGGAACTTGTACGCATAACGAGCCCGGAGCAACACGCGGCTGGAACTTGTACGCATATGGAGATCGATGCAATACACGGTTGGGACTTGTACGCATAACGAGACCTAAGCAACACGCGGCTGGAACTTGTACGCATAACGAGACCGAAGCAATACGCGGCAGGGACTTGTACGCTCGACGAGACCGAAGCAACACGCGGCTGGAACTTGCACGCATAACGAGACCGAAGCAACACGCGGTTGGGACTTGTACGCTCGACGAGACCGAAGCGATACGCGGCTGGAACTTGAACGATCCACGAGACCGAAGCAACTCGCGGCTGGAACTTGTACTCATAACCAGACCGAAGCATTACGCGGCTGGAACTTGTACGCATTACGAGACCGATGCAATACACGGTTGGGACTTGTACGCATAACGAGACCGAAGCAATACGCGGCTGGAACTTGCACGCATAACGAGACCGAAGCAACACGCGGCTGGAACTTGTACGCATAACGAGACCGATACAATACACGGTTGGGGCTTGTACGCATAACGAGACCGAAGCAATACGCGGCTGGAACTTGTACGCATAACGAGACCGAAGAAATACGCGGCTGGAACTTGTACGCATAACGAGACGGAAGCAACACGCGGCTGGAACTTGTACGCATTACGAGACCGATGCAATACACGGTTGGGACTTGTACGCATAATGAGACCGAAGCAATACGCGGCAGGGACTTGTACGCTCGACGAGACCAAAGCAATACGCGGGTGGAACTTGTACGCTCGACGAGCCCGAAGCAATACCCGGCTGGGACCTGTACGCTCGACGAGACCAAAGCAATACGCGGCTGGAAGTTGTACGCTCGACGAGACCGAAGCAACGCGCTGCTGGAACTTGTACGCATAACGATACCAAAGCAAAACGCGGCTGAGACTTGTACGCTCGACGAGACCGAAGCAAAACGCGGCTGGATCTTGCACGCATATCGAGACCGAAGAAATACGCGGCTGGAACTTGTACGCATGACGAGACCGAAGCAACGCGCTGTTGGAACATGTTCGCACGACGAGAGCGAAGCAATACTCGGCTGGAACTTGTACGCTCGACGACACCGAAGCAATACGCGGCCGGAACTTGCACGCATAACGAGACCGAAGCAATACGCGGCTGGAACTTGTACGCTCGACGAGACCGAAGCAACACGCGGCTGGAACTTGTACGCTCGACGAGCCCGAAGCCATACGCGGCTGGAACTTGTACGCTTGACGAGACCGAAGCAATACGCAGCTGGAACTTGCACGCATAACAAGACCGAAGCAACACGCGGCTGGAACTTGTACGCATAACGAGCCCGGAGCAACACGCGGCTGGAACTTGTACGCATATGGAGATCGATGCAATACACGGTTGGGACTTGTACGCATAACGAGACCTAAGCAACACGCGGCTGGAACTTGTACGCATAACGAGACCGAAGCAATACGCGGCAGGGACTTGTACGCTCGACGAGACCGAAGCAACACGCGGCTGGAACTTGCACGCATAACGAGACCGAAGAAATACGCGGCTGGAACTTGCACGCATAACGAGCCCGAAGCAACACGGGGCTGGAACTTGTACGCATATGGAGATCGATGCAATACACGGTTGGGACTTGTACGCATAACGAGACCGAAGCAATACGCGGCAGGGACTTGTACGCTCGACGAGACCGAAGCAATACGCGGCTGGAACTTGCACGCATAACGAGACCAAAGCAACACGCGGCTGGAACTTGTACGCATAACGAGACCGATACAATACACGGTTGGGGCTTGTACGCATAACGAGACCGAAGCAATACGCTGCTGGAACTTGTACGCTCGACGAGCCCGAAGCAATACCCGGCTGGAACTTGTACGCCCGACGAGACCGAAGAAATACGCGGCTGAAACTTGTACGCATAACGAGACCGAAGCAATACGCGGCTGGGACTTGTACGCATAACGAGACCGAAGCAATACGCGGCAGGGACTTGTACGCTCGACGAGACAGAAGCAACACGCGGCTGGGACTTGTACGCTCGACGAGACCGAAGCAACACGCGGCTGGAACTTGTACGCATATGGAGATCGATGCAATACACGGTTGGGACTTGTACGCATAACGAGACCGAAGCAATACGCGGCAGGGATTTGTACGCTCGACGAGACCGAAGCAATACGCGGCTGGAACTTGCACGCATAACGAGACCGAAGCAACACACGGCTGGAACTTGTACGCATAACGAGACCGATACAATACACGGTTGGGGCTTGTACGCATAACGAGACCGAAGCAATACGCGGCTGGAACTTGTACGCTCGACGAGACCGAAGCAACGCGCTGCTGGAACTTGTACGCATAACGATACCAAAGCAAAACGCGGCTGGGACTTGTACGCTCGACGAGACCGAAGCAAAACGCGGCTGGATCTTGCACGCATATCGAGACCGAAGCAATACGCTCCTGGAACTTGTACGCCCGACGAGACCGAAGCCATACACGGCTGAAACTTGCCCGCAGAATGAGACCGAAGCAATACGCAGCTGGAACTTGCACGCATAACAAGACCGAAGCAACACGCGGCTGGAACTTGTACGCATAACGAGACCGAAGCAACACGCGGCTGGAACTTGTACGCATAACGAGACCGATACAATACACGGTTGGGGCTTGTACGCATAACGAGACCGAAGAAATACGCGGCTGGAACTTGTACGCATAACGAGACCGAAGAAATACGCGGCTGGGACTTGTACGCATAACGAGACGGAAGCAACACGCGGCTGGAACTTGTACGCATTACGAGACCGATGCAATACACGGCTGGAACTTGCACGCATAACGAGACCGAAGCAACACGCGGCTGGAACTTGTACGCATAACGAGACCGATGCAACACGCGGCTGGAACTTGCACGCATTACGAGACCGAAGAAATACGCGGCTGGAACTTGTACGCATAACGAGACCGAAGAAATACGCGGCTGGGACTTGTACGCATAACGAGACGGAAGCAACACGCGGCTGGTACTTGCACGCATAACGAGACCGAAGCAATACCCGGATGGAACTTGTACGCATAGCGAGACCGAAGCAACACGCGGCTGGAACTTGTACGCATAACGAGATAGAAGCAATACGCGGCTGGAACTTGTACGCATAACGAGACCGAAGCAATACCCGGCTGGAACTTGTACGCTCGACGAGACCGAAGCAATACGCGGCTGGAACTTGTACGCTCGACAAGACCGAAGAAATACGCGGCTGAAACTTGTACGCATAACGAGACCGAAGCAATACGCGGCTGGGACTTGTACGCATAACGAGACCGAAGTAATACGCAGCAGGGACTTGTACGCTCGACGAGACAGAAGCAACACGCGGCTGGAACTTGCACGCATAACGAGACCGAAGAAATACGCGGCTGGAACTTGTACGCATAACGAGACCGAAGAAATACGCGGCTGGGACTTGTACGCATAACGAGACGGAAGCAACACGCGGCTGGAACTTGTACGCATTACGAGACCGATGCAATACACGGCTGGAACTTGCACGCATATCGAGACAGAAGCAACACGCGGCTGGAACTTGTACGCATAACGAGACCGATGCAACACGCGGCTGGAACTTGCACGCATAACGAAACCGAAGCAATACGCTGCTGGAACTTGTACGCTCGACGAGCCCGAAGCAATACCCGGCTGGAACTTGTACGCCCGACGAGACCGAAGAAATACGCGGCTGGAACTTGCACGCACAACGAGACCGAAGAAATACGCGGCTGGAACTTGTACGCATAACGAGACCGAAGCAATACACGGCTGGGACTTGCACGCATAACGAGGCCAAAGCAATATGCGGCTGGAACTTGAACGCTCGACGAGACCGAAGCGATACGCGGCTGGAACTTGAACGCTCGACGAGACCAAAGCAATACGCGGCTGGAACTTGTACGCTAGATGAGACCGAAGCAATACGCGGCTGGAACTTGTACGCTCGACGAGCCCGAAGCAATACCCGGCTGGAACTTGTACGCTTGACGAGACCGAAGCCATACACGGCTGAAACTTGCCCGCATAATGAGAGCGAAGCAATACGCGGCTGGAACTTGCACGCATAACAAGACCGAAGCAACACGCGGCTGGAACTTGTACGCTTAACGAGACCGAAGCAATACGCTGCTGGAACTTGTACGCTCGACGAGATCGAACCAATACACGGCTGGAACTTGTACGCAAAACGAGACCGAAGCAATACGCGGCTGGAACTTGCACGCGTAACGAGACCGAAGCAATACGCGGCTGGGACTTGTATGCTCGACGAGACCGAAGCAATACGCGGCTGGAACTTGCACGCATAACGGGACCGAAGTAATACGCGGCTGGAACTTGTACGCTCGACGAGACCAAAGCAATACGCGGCTGGAACTTGTACGCTAGATGAGACCGAAGCAATACGCGGCTGGAACTTGTACGCTCGACGAGCCCGAAGCAATACCCGGCTGGAACTTGTACGCTTGACGAGACCGAAGCCATACACGGCTGAAACTTGCCCGCATAATGAGACCGTAGCAATACGCAGCTGGAACTTGCACGCATAACAAGACCGAAGCAACACGCGCCTGGAACTTGTACGCTCGACGAGCCCGAAGCAATACCCGGCTGGAACTTGTACGCCCGACGAGACCGAAGAAATACGCGGCTGGAACTTGCACGCATAACGAGACCGAAGAAATACGCGGCTGGAACTTGTACGCATAACGAGACCGAAGAAATACGCGGCTGGAACTTGTACGCATAACGAGACCGAAGCAATACCTGGCTGGAACTTGTACGCCCGACGAGACCGAAGAAATACGCGGCTGAAACTTGTACGCATAACGAGACCGAAGCAATACGCGGCTGGGACTTGTACGCATAACGAGACCGAAGCAGTACGCGGCAGGGACTTGTACGCTCGACGAGACCGAAGCAATACGCGGCTGGAACTTGCACGCATAACGAGACCGAAGCAACACGCGGCTGGAACTTGTACGCATAACGAGACCGAAGAAATACGCGGCTGGAACTTCTACGCATAACGAGACGGAAGCAACACGCGGCTGGAACTTGTACGCATTACGAGACCGATGCAATACACGGTTGGGAGTTGTACGCATAATGAGACCGAAGCAATACGCGGCAGGGACTTGTACGCTCGACGAGACCGAAGCAATACGCGGCTGGAACTTGCACGCATAACGAGACCGAAGAAATACGCGGCTGGAACTTGTACGCATAACGAGACCGAAGAAATACGCGGCTGGAACTTGTACGCATAACGAGACCGAAGCAACACGCGGCTAGGACTTGTACGCATAACGAGAACAAAGCAATACGCGGCTGGGACTTGTACGTTCGACGAGACCGAAGCAATACGCGGCTGCAACTTGTACGCTAGATGAGACCGAAGCAATACGCGGCTGGAACTTGTACGCAAAACGAGACCGAAGCAATACGCGGCTGGAACTTGCACGCATAACGAGACCGAAGCAATACGCGGCTGGGACTTGTATGCTCGACGAGACCGAAGCAATACGCGGCTGGAACTTGCACGCATAACGGGACCGAAGTAATACGCGGCTGGAACTTGTACGCTCGACGAGACTGAAGCAATACCCGGCTGCAACTTGTACGCTTGACGAGACCGAAGCAAAACGCGGCTGGAACTTGCACGCATAACGAGACCGAAGCAATACGCGGCTGGAACTTGCACGCATAACAAGACCGAAGCAACACGCGGCTGGGACTTATACGCATAACGAGACCAAAGCAATACGCGGCTGGGACTTGTACGTTCGACGAGACCGAAGCAATACGCGGCTGGAACTTGTACGCTCGGCGAGACCGAAGCAATACGCGGCTGGAACTTGTAGGCTCGACGAGACCGAAGCAATACGCGGCTGGAACTTGTACGCTCGAAGAGACCGAAGGATTACGCGGCTGGGACTTGTACGCATAACGAGACCGAAGCAATACGCGGCTGGAACTTGCACGCATAACGAGACCGAAGCAATACCCGGATGGAACTTGTACGCATAGCGAGACCGAAGCAACACGCGGCTGGGACATGTACGTGTAACGAGACCGAAGCAATACGCGGCTGGAACTTGTACGCGTAACGAGACCGAAGCAATACGCGGCTGGAAGTTGTACGCTCGACGAGACCGAAGCAACGCGCTGCTGGAACTTGTACGCATAACGATACCAAAGCAAAACGCGGCTGGGACTTGTACGCTCGACGAGACCGAAGCAAAACGCGGCTGGATCTTGCACGCAAATCGAGACCGAAGAAATACGCGGCTGGAACTTGTACGCATGACGAGACCGAAGCAACGCGCTGTTGGAACTTGTTCGCTCGACGAGAGCGAAGCAATACTCGGCTGGAACTTGTACGCATAACGAGACCGAAGCAACACGCAGCTGGAACTTGCACGCATAACGACACCTATGCAATCCGCGGTTGGAACTTGTACGGTCAACGAGACCGAAGCAATACGCGGATGGAACTTGTACGCTCGACGAGACCGAAGCAATACGCTGCGGGAACTTGCACAAATAACGAGACCGAAGCAACGCGCTGCTGGAACCTGTTCCCTCAAAGAGACCGATGCAATACGCGGCTGGAACTTGTACACTCGACGAGACCGAAGCCATACGCGGCTGGAACTAGCACGCATAACGAGACCGAAGAAACGCGCTGCTGGAACCTGTTCGCTCAAAGAGACCGAAGCAATACGCGGCTGGAACTTGTAGGCTCGACGAGACCGAAGCAATACGCGGCTGGAACTTGTACGCTCGAAGAGACCGAAGGATTACGCGGCTGGGACTTGTACGCATAACGAGACCGAAGCAATACGCGGCTGGAACTTGCACGCATAACGAGACCGAAGCAATACCCGGATGGAACTTGTACGCATAGCGAGACCGAAGCAACACGCGGCTGGGACATGTACGTGTAATGAGACCGAAGCAATACGCGGCTGGAACTTGTACGCGTAACGAGACCGAAGCAATACGCGGCTGGAAGTTGTACGCTCGACGAGACCGAAGCAACGCGCTGCTGGAACTTGTACGCATAACGATACCAAAGCAAAACGCGGCTGGGACTTGTACGCTCGACGAGACCGAAGCAAAACGCGGCTGGATCTTGCACGCAAATCGAGACCGAAGAAATACGCGGCTGGAACTTGTACGCATGACGAGACCGAAGCAACGCGCTGTTGGAACTTGTTCGCTCGACGAGAGCGAAGCAATACTCGGCTGGAACTTGTACGCATAACGAGACCGAAGCAACACGCAGCTGGAACTTGCACGCATAACGACACCTATGCAATCCGCGGTTGGAACTTGTACGGTCAACGAGACCGAAGCAATACGCGGATGGAACTTGTACGCTCGACGAGACCGAAGCAATACGCTGCGGGAACTTGCACAAATAACGAGACCGAAGCAACGCGCTGCTGGAACCTGTTCCCTCAAAGAGACCGATGCAATACGCGGCTGGAACTTGTACACTCGACGAGACCGAAGCCATACGCGGCTGGAACTAGCACGCATAACGAGACCGAAGAAACGCGCTGCTGGAACCTGTTCGCTCAAAGAGACCGAAGCAATACGCGGCTGGAACTTGTACGCATAACGAGACCAAAGCAATACCCGGCTGGAACTTGTACGCTCGACGAGACTGAAGCAATACGCGGCTGGAACTTGTACGCTCGAAGAGACCGAAGGATTACGCGGCTGGGACTTGTACCCATAACGAGACCGAAACATTACGCGGCTGCAACTTGCACGCATAACGAGACCGAAGCAATACCCGGATGGAACTTGTACGCATAGCGAGACCGAAGCAACACGCGGCTGGAACTTGTACGCATAACGAGATCGAAGCAATACGCGGCTGGAACTTGTACGCATAACGAGACCGAAGCAATACCTGGCTGGAACTTGTACGCTCGACGAGACCGAAGCAATACACGGCTGGAAATTGTACGCTCGACGAGACCGAAGCAACACGCGGCTGGAACTTGTACGCTCGACGAGCCCGAAGCCATACGCGGCTGGAACTTGTACGCTTGACGAGACCGAAGCAATACGCAGCTGGAACTTGCACGTATAACGAGACCGAAGCAATACGCGGCTGGGACTTATACGCATAACGAGACCAAAGCAATACGCGGCTGGGACTTGTACGTTCGACGATACCGAAGCAATACGCGGCTGGATCTTGTACGCTCGACGAGACCGAAGCAATACGCGGCTGGAACTTGTAGGCTCGAGGAGACCGAAGCAATACGCGGCTGGAACTTGTACGCTTGAAGAGACCGAAGGATTACGCGGCTGGGACTTGTACGCATAACGAGACCGAAGCAATACGCGGCTGGAACTTGCACGCATAACGAGACCGAAGTAATACCCGGATGGAACTTTTACGCATAGCGAGACCGAAGCAACACGCGGCTGGGACATGTACGTGTAACGAGACCGAAGCAATACGCGGCTGGAACTTGTACGCGTATCGAGACCGAAGCAATACGCGGCTGGAAGTTGTACGCTCGACGAGACCGAAGCAACGCGCTGCTGGAACTTGTACGCATAACGATACCAAAGCAAAACGCGGCTGGGACTTGTACGCTCGACGAGACCGAAGCAACACGCGGCTGGAACTTGTACGCATATGGAGATCGGTGCAATACACGGTTGGGACTTGTACGCATAACGAGACCGAAGCAATACGCGGCAGGGACTTGTACGCTCGACGAGACCGAAGCAATACGCGGCTGGAACTTGCACGCATAACGAGACCGAAGCAACACGCGGCTGGAACTTGTACGCATAACGAGACCGATGCAACACGCGGCTGGAACTTGTACGCATAACGAGACCGAAGTAACACGCGGCTGGAACTTGTACGCTTGACGAGTGATGCCCGATTGGACTCCGACCGATTGGACACGTCCCGATTGGACTGTCCCGATTGGACACGTCCCGATTGGACTCCGTGCCGATTGGACTCGTGTCGTTTGGACTCCGTGCCAATTGGACTCGTGCCGTTTGGACTCCGTGCCGTTTGGACACCGTACCGGTAGGACCCGTGCCGTTTGGACTGCGTGCCGATTGGACTCCGTGCCGATTGGACTCCGTGCCGATTGGACTCCGTGCCGGTTGGACTCGTGCCGGTTGGACTCGTGCCGTTTGGATTCTTTAGGTTCGGTCGCCGTAAATTTAATAATAATTGCATCTCGAAGTCTGCATATGGTGATACCGTATTGTGAAATATATGTTAACTTAGGATTGGAAATGTATTATAAGTGAACCTGAATTTAATTTGAATGTGGTTTTATACGTGTGGACGTTATAACATAACGTCTTTGCAAACAAGAATAATTGTTGAAAAAAAAATTCCGGGCCGTTGTGATAAAAATAATATGAAAGTGGCGTTTGACTGTGCATTTTATAATACAAATTTATGTAAATGTTTCTTTTTTGTGCAAATTACAATCAATAATATAAGTATCTATATTTTGACAGGTATAGGTTATAGTGAGAAATTGCTGGATACCAGTTATTACAAAAGTGGAAGAAACTTACACGAAATATTACAGGAGATAATGCACAAGACTCAGTAATGTTGCCTTGTAATACGTTTGTGCACGCATTAGAACCGTAATAGTTCTTAGCAGTACGACATGATATGGTACATGAATAGCGCTGTCTTTATAAACTGGTATTTAACTGTTAAAAACAAGAAGAGAAGCATGTAAGAGAGATTCATCAATATCAGAGTAAGTAAAACCCACAATGGAAATTAGATTGTGTTTGCCATTATTCAATAAGTAGTTTTGTAAGCTAAAAGTATAAGCACTAACGTTGTAAATTCTACTGCGTTTTCTGTTTCCACAGTCTTTGATTGATGTAAGCAGTGACAGTCATCCTAATAGGGTAAAAGCTAAAATACTACCAGAAGAATTGTGCAAGTATTATTGGAAATACTATAATGTTTAACAAGTATAGGTTAAAGTGTAGACGTTGAGAAACGTGCAAGCTAACGTACAGTTTCCAATGAAATGCAATGACAAATAGCAAAAATATTGACTACAGAGATGCATTTACTTTCTCACAAGATATAACTGGAAACATGTTTAAGGTAAGAGAGATATTAAATGTTTTATTTCAAATTAAAGTTGCAAAATACAGTGTATCGATATATAATACTATGATATCATTTTCTTTATTTTTTTTTTCCTTTAGACATTGATGGGAAAATTACAATTGTAGGACAAGCAGAATAAAATATTGTATGCAGAGTTGCACATACTTTATCGCTCGATGGATGTGGAAATATGTGTAAGGTAAAAGAAATATTAAATATTTTATTTCACATTATAGTTGTAAGATATAAATGTATCAGTGTATAACACTACGTAATTTTTTTCTTTATTTTCAGCATTTGTTCAGATCTTGTTGGGAAGATTACAATTATAAGACAAATAACAAAAATATTAAATACAGAGATGCATTCTTCTTTCTCTCAAGATATAACTGGAATCATGTTTAAGGTGAAAGAAATATTAAATATTGAATTTAAAATTGAAGTTGTAAAATATAAATCTGTTGTATAACACTATGATATCTTTTTCTATATTTCCAGCATTTGTTCAGATCTTGATGGGAAAATTGCAATTGTACGACACATAGAAAAAATGTTGAACAGGGATGCACTTGTTTGCAAGATAGATCTGGAAATATGCTTCAGGTAAAAAAAATACTAAATGTTTTACTTCAAGTTAAAATTGTATAATACAACGTACCAATATATTTATAACACTATGATATCTGTTTCTTTATTTTCAGCACTTGTTCAGGCCTTGATCGGAAGATTTCCCATATAGGACAAATAGCAAAAATATTGAATATTGAGAAGCACGTACTTCATTGCTCGATGGATATGGAAATATGTTAAGGTAAAAGAAATATTATATGTTTTATTTCAAATTATAGTTGGAAAATATAAATGTAACAGTATATAATACTATGATATTTTCTTCATTATTTTCAGTGTTTGTTCAGAGCTTGATGGGAAGATTGCAATTATACTACAAACAGTAAAAATATTGAATACAGAGATGCATTTACTTTCTCTCAAGATATAAGTGGAAACATGTTTATGGTAAAAGAAATACTAAATATTTTATTTCAAATTAAAATTGTATATTACAATGTACCAATATATGTATAACACTATGATATTTGTTTCTTTATTTTCAGCACTTGTCGTGGCCTTGATGGGAGTATTACAATTGTAGGACAGATAGCAAAAGTATTGAATACAGGGATGCACTTACTTTTTTGCAAGATAGATCTGCAAATATGCCTCAGGTAAGAGAAATACTAAATATTTTATTTCAAATTGTAGTTGTAAGATATAAATGTATTAGTATATAACGCTATGTAATTTTTTTCTTTATTTTCAGCATTTGTTCAGATCTTGTTGGAAAGATTACAATTGTAGGACAAACAGCAAAAATCTTAAATACAGAGAAGCACTTACTTTCTCGTTCGATGGATCTGGATATATGTTTAAGGTAAAAGAAATATTGAATATTTTATTTCAAATTGTACTTGCAAAATATAAATGTATCAGTATATAACGCTGATATTTTTTTATTCATTTTCAGCATTTGTCCAGATCTTGATGGGAAAATTGCAATTGTTGGACAAACAGCAAACGTATTGAATACAGAGATGCATTTACTTTCTCACAAGATATAACTGGAAACATGTTTAAGGTAAGAAAAATATTAAATGTTTTATTTGAAATTAAAGTTGCTAAATACAGTGTATCAATATATAATACTATGATATCATTTTCTTTATATTCTGTCTTTTTTTAAACATTGATGGGATGACTACAATTATAGGACAAACAGAAAAAATATTTCATACAGAGAAGCACATACTTCATCGCTCGATGAATCTGGAAATATGTTTAAGGTAAAAGAAACATTACATATTTTATTTCAAATTATAGTTGTAATTGTAAGTTATAAATGTATTAGTATATAACGCTAGGTAATTTTTTTCTTTATGTTCAGCATTTGTTCAGATCTTGTTGGGAAGATTACAATTGTACGACAAACAGCAGAAATATTAAATACAGAGAAGCACTTACTTTCTCGTTCGATGGATCTGGATATATGTTTAAGGTAAAAGAAATAGTAAATATTTTATTTCAAATTGTAGTTGTAGTTGTAAAATATAAATGTATTAGTATATAACGCTAGGTAATTTTTTTCTTTATGTTCAGCATTTGTTCAGATCTTGTTGGGAAGATTACAATTGTACGACAAACAGCAGAAATATTAAATACAGAGAAGCACTTACTTTCTCGTTCGATGGATCTGGATATATGTTTAAGGTAAAAGAAATATTAAATATTTTATTTCAAATTGTAGTTGTAGTTGTAAGATATAAATGTATTAGTATATAACGCTATGTAATTTTTTTCTTTATTTTCAGCATTTGTTCAGATCTTGTTGGGAAGATTACAATTGTAGGACAAACAGAAAATATTAAATACAGAGAAGCACTTACTTTCTCGTTCGATGGATCTGGATATATGTTTAAGGTAAAAGAAATATTGAATATTTTATTTCAAATTGTACTTGCAAAATATAAATGTATCAGTATATAACGCTGATATTTTTTTATTCATTTTCAGCATTTGTTCAGATCTTGATGGGAAAATTGCAATTGTTGGACAAACAGCAAACATATTGAATACAGAGATGCATTTACTTTCTCACAAGATATAACTGGAGTCATGTTTAAGGTGAAATGTTAATATTTCAAAGTGTTTGTGTTTGTAAAAGTGAATTACAATAAATATTTAGTCATTTACGGAAATGCATAGTTTATTTAACGCGTTTTATGTTTCTATTTATTTAGTTTTTAAGTTACAGAAATGAAAAATCGCATTTTTTATTAAGATTACACATTTCATTTCTACTTAAAAAATAATGTTGCTATTATTTTCTAAAGATTGAGATACAAGATAATACATAAAAATAAATAAGTTTAATTAAAATACGAACAAGAGAGTTTATCATTGTCAATAGTTATTAAATATTTGTTAAATTCTCAAATAAAATGAAATAAACCGGCGTTTAAAACTATAAAAAAACTCTGTAAATCTTAATCAATTAGCAATTAAAAGAAACATTAAACCTTATTTTCTTCAATACATCCTTTATTTCAAATTAATGTTGTTGAGTACAATGTATCAATATGTAATAATATAATTTCTTCTTCTTTATCTTCAACATTTATTCAGATACTGATGAGGAAATTACAACAAAGAAATAACGAAATAGAAAAGTTGAATAGACACATTAAAGAAATTAACCAGCGTACAGAGAATAACATACACAGTTCCCAATGAAATACCATGCCAAACAACACTAGCGGACCCTGAAAACAGAGATGCGATTACTTTCTTTCAAGATATATATGCAAATATGTTTAACATAAAAGAAATATTTTCTTCAATACATCCTTTATTTCAAATTGGTGTTGTAGAGTACGATGTGTCAATATATATTAATATGATTTCTCTTTCCTTATTTTCAGCATTTATTCAGACATTGTTGAGGAAATTACCACAAAAAAATTATGGTTCACTGTAGTGAAGGAACAATCTAAAGGAGTGAATTATTAAATTAGATAAGTTTGTCTTGCAAATCATGGACTATAAAAGCTATGTAATGCCAGCATATTTTAAGTAAATAAATTTATAGAAGAAAATAAGACTCTTAAACTGTAATTTCCTGTTCTAATTTCCTTAATGTAGAGTTTAATTTATGGTTCATATCGTCCTCTTCTACTTGCAAATAAATACTTATGTCGAATAGAACTTCATAGATAAGGAAAAAAGTTTTAATAACAGAATACTTACATACTTCACTATTCACTTTCACCTAGTTTATATTATTTGTATCCAGTTTACAAACCTCAAATTCATTTTATCCAACTACACAGTCCAACTGAAATATTCCATTGTTCACACCAATCAGAAAAAGTATTAAAACGTTTAGAAATAATGTCGTGCAAAGAAGACTCGTGAAGAAAAGATGAAAAAGGATGTTCAATTACTATGGATTAGTTTTACACTCAATTTTTTTGCGAAACACCCGAAGCACAAGACGAAATGCAACGCGTTATACAGCTGACGCGATAAAACTGAACAAATGGATAGAAATCAATATGTAATTATATACAACCTTTCCCACGCATTTTCACGATCAACGTTACTTTTTGCCGAAAATCACGAGCTTTTCAACTTATTTGTGACAGAAGGTGCTTATCGTGCAACATAATTTGTTAAATGGCTGACGCGATAAAACCTTAGAAATCGATGGAAATCTATAATTCCCCATTTTTTCACGCATTTCCATTATCAACATCATTTTTAACTGAGAATCACGAGCACTTTTCAATTCTTTTACAACAGAAGTTGCTTATCGGCCAAAAAAATTCTTTCAATGGCTGACGCGATAAAACTTTAGAAATCGATATTTCCACTATTTCTCCACGCATTTTCGTGAAGGACGTACGTATGTATGTGTATATGTATGTATGTACATCTTTTGCACGAAATCACGAATGCTTTTCAATTTTTGAACGAGGGAAGATGCTTATCAAGAAAGGAAACCGCGATTACCAGTAAAAAGAGACGCAGATCATGAAAATGCGTAGAAGAATAGCTGCACTATCGATTTTTTCAGTTTTTACAATTTTAGGGTGTCATCGATTTAACAACGTATCTTCCACGATAAGCACCCTTTCTCGTGTCGACCGAGCCCCTACTAGATATTCTATGACGGTCCCCTTTACCCTCGGTCCCAAACCACGCACTCTCCGTTTTCAGGTATTTTATGTATCCTGACCCTTTTTCCTGCTTTTCCGATCAGATATCCTTAGAAAAAGGCCCCTCGTATCCCATCCTCCAGAAACCTCGATATTTATGTATCCGGGACTGATTCCCGCATTTTTTCCAGAAAACCCTCACTGTTCTCCCACCTACCCCTACCACTACTTTCCCTACCAAAAACCCCTTATAAAAGGACGACCCAAAAAGCGTAAGTCAGTCAGTAGAGTCAGTACAGTAAGTAAAGTCAGTATAATCAGAATTTCCGTCGAGACTCCGCAAGTCCGTGCGCGTAGTTAGTAAGATCCAGTGTTTGTCTGTATAATCTTCAAAGTACTAAATAAAGAACATTTCTTAAAACCAACTCATCTTGTGTGACGTTGACGACACTCGTTTGAGAATTGATAAGTATTGCTGATTTCCGGTAAAATGATACGTCAATCATGTGGATGCATGGAAAAATAGCGGAGTTACTGATTTTTATCGATTTTTGCTATTTTATTGCGTCGTTTATTAAACAACATTTTTTCCACGATAACCACCTTTTCTCGTTAATAGATTGAGAAATATTCGCGATTTCCATTAAAAAGTGTGGTCGATCATGGAAATACATAGAGAATTAGTGGAATTATTGATTTTTCCGATTTTTTACAATTTTATTGCGTCATCAATAGATTAACTTATTTTCCACGATAGGCACCTTTTCTCGTTAATAAATTTAAAAGTATTCGTGATTTCCAGTAAAAAGAGTGGTCGATCATGGAAATACATGCAGAAATAGCGGAATTATTGATTTTTTCGATCTTTTATTATTCTGCTGCGTCATCTTTAGATGAATTTATTTTCTACGATAAGCACACTTTCCTGATGAAAAATCGAAAAGTATTCGTGATTTCCAGTAAAAAGAGTGGTCGATCATGGAAATACATGCAGAAATAGCGGAATTATTGATGTTTTCGATTTTTTACTATTTCGCAGCGTCATCTTTAGATGAATTTATTTTCTACGATAAGCACACTTTCCTGATGAAAAATCGAAAAGTATTCGTGATTTCCAGTAAAAAGAGTGGTCGATCATGGAAATACATGCAGAAATAGCGGAATTATTGATGTTTTCGATTTTTTACTATTTCGCAGCGTCATCTTTAGATGAATTTATTTTCTACGATAAGCACACTTTCCTGATGAAAAATCGAAAAGTATTCGTGATTTCCAGTAAAAAGAGTGGTCGATCATGGAAATACATGCAGAAATAGCGGAATTATTGATTTTTTCGATATTTTATTATTCTGCTGCGTCATCTTTAGATGAATTTATTTTCTACGATAAGCACACTTTCCTGATGAAAAATCGAAAAGTATTCGTGATTTCCAGTAAAAAGAGTGGTCGATCATGGAAATACATGCAGAAATAGCGGAATTATTGATGTTTTCGATTTTTTACTATTTCGCCGCGACATCTTTAGATGAATTTATTTTCCAGGATAAGCACTCCTTCGCGATCAAAAATCGAAAAGTATTCGTGATTTCCAGTAAAAAGACTGGTCGATCATGGAAATACATGCAGAAATAGCGGAATTATTGATGTTTTCGATCTTTTATTATTCTGCTGCGTCATCTTTAGATGAATTTATTTTCTACGATAAGCACACTTTCCTGATGAAAAATCGAAAAGTATTCGCGATTTCCAGTAAAAGGAGTGGTCGATCATGGAAATACATGCAGAAATAGCGGAATTATTGATTTTTTCGATCTTTTATGATTCTGCTGCGTCATCTTTAGATGAATTTATTTTCTACGATAAGCACACTTTCCCGATGAAAAATCGAAAAGTATTCGTGTTTTCCAGTAAAAAGACTGGTCGATCATGGAAATACATGCAGAAATAGCGGAATTATTGATGTTTTCGATCTTTTATCATTCTGCTGCGTCATCTTTAGATGAATTTATTTTCTACGATAAGCACACTTTCCTGATGAAAAATCGAAAAGTATTCGTGATTTCCAGTAAAAAGAGTGGTCGATCATGGAAATACATGCAGAAATAGCGGAATTATTGATTTTTTCGATCTTTTATTATTCTGCTGCGTCATCTTTAGATGAATTTATTTCCTACGATAAGCACACTTTCCTGATGAAAAATCGAAAAGTATTCGCGATTTCCAGTAAAAAGAGTGGTCGATCATGGAAATACATGCAGAAATAGCGGAATTATTGATGTTTTCGTTTTTTTACTATTTCGCCGCGTCATCTTTAGATGAATTTATTTTCCAGGATAAGCACTCCTTCGCGATCAAAAATCGAAAAGTATTCGTGGTTTCCAATGAAAACAGTGGTCGATTATTAAAATACATGCCGAAATAGCGGAATTATTGATGTTTTCGATCTTTTATCATTCTGCTGTGTCATCTTTAGATGAATTTATTTTCCAGGATAAGCACTCCTTCGCGATCAAAAATCGAAAAGTATTCGTGGTTTCCAATGAAAACAGTGGTCGATTATTAAAATACATGCCGAAATAGCGGAATTATTGATGTTTTCGATCTTTTATCATTCTGCTGCGTCATCTTTAGATGAATTTATTTTCTACGATAAGCACACTTTCCTGATGAAAAATCGAAAAGTATTCGTGATTTCCAGTAAAAAGAGTGGTCGATCATGGAAATACATGCAGAAATAGCGGAATTATTGATTTTTTCGATCTTTTATTATTCTGCTGCGTCATCTTTAGATGAATTTATTTTCTACGATAAGCACACTTTCCTGATGAAAAATCGAAAAGTATTCGCGATTTCCAGTAAAAA
The DNA here is from genome assembly GCA_943735885.1 of Stelis phaeoptera. NCBI lineage: Eukaryota > Metazoa > Arthropoda > Insecta > Hymenoptera > Megachilidae > Stelis > Stelis phaeoptera. The sequence continues at coordinate 140,434 of CALSEM010000060.1, read as the reverse complement.
GAGTGGTCGATCATGGAAATACATGCAGAAATAGCGGAATTATTGATGTTTTCGTTTTTTTACTATTTCGCCGCGTCGTCTTTAGATGAATTTATTTTCCAGGATAAGCACTCCTTCGCGATCAAAAATCGAAAAGTATTCGTGGTTTCCAATGAAAACAGTGGTCGATTATTAAAATACATGCCGAAATAGCGGAATTATTGATGTTTTCGATCTTTTATCATTCTGCTGCGTCATCTTTAGATGAATTTATTTTCTACGATAAGCACACTTTCCTGATGAAAAATCGAAAAGTATTCGTGATTTCCAGTAAAAAGAGTGGTCGATCATGGAAATACATGCAGAAATAGCGGAATTATTGATGTTTTCGATTTTTTACTATTTCGCCGCGACATCTTTAGATGAATTTATTTTCCAGGGTAAGCACTCCTTCGCGATCAAAAATCGAAAAGTATTCGTGATTTCCAGTAAAAAGACTGGTCGATCATGGAAATACATGCAGAAATAGCGGAATTATTGATGTTTTCGATCTTTTATTATTCTGCTGCGTCATCTTTAGATGAATTTATTTTCTACGATAAGCACACTTTCCTGATGAAAAATCGAAAAGTATTCGCGATTTCCAGTAAAAGGAGTGGTCGATCATGGAAATACATGCAGAAATAGCGGAATTATTGATTTTTTCGATCTTTTATGATTCTGCTGCGTCATCTTTAGATGAATTTATTTTCTACGATAAGCACACTTTCCCGATGAAAAATCGAAAAGTATTCGTGTTTTCCAGTAAAAAGACTGGTCGATCATGGAAATACATGCAGAAATAGCGGAATTATTGATGTTTTCGATCTTTTATCATTCTGCTGCGTCATCTTTAGATGAATTTATTTTCTACGATAAGCACACTTTCCTGATGAAAAATCGAAAAGTATTCGTGATTTCCAGTAAAAAGAGTGGTCGATCATGGAAATACATGCAGAAATAGCGGAATTATTGATTTTTTCGATCTTTTATTATTCTGCTGCGTCATCTTTAGATGAATTTATTTCCTACGATAAGCACACTTTCCTGATGAAAAATCGAAAAGTATTCGCGATTTCCAGTAAAAAGAGTGGTCGATCATGGAAATACATGCAGAAATAGCGGAATTATTGATGTTTTCGTTTTTTTACTATTTCGCCGCGTCATCTTTAGATGAATTTATTTTCCAGGATAAGCACTCCTTCGCGATCAAAAATCGAAAAGTATTCGTGGTTTCCAATGAAAACAGTGGTCGATTATTAAAATACATGCCGAAATAGCGGAATTATTGATGTTTTCGATCTTTTATCATTCTGCTGTGTCATCTTTAGATGAATTTATTTTCCAGGATAAGCACTCCTTCGCGATCAAAAATCGAAAAGTATTCGTGGTTTCCAATGAAAACAGTGGTCGATTATTAAAATACATGCCGAAATAGCGGAATTATTGATGTTTTCGATCTTTTATCATTCTGCTGCGTCATCTTTAGATGAATTTATTTTCTACGATAAGCACACTTTCCTGATGAAAAATCGAAAAGTATTCGTGATTTCCAGTAAAAAGAGTGGTCGATCATGGAAATACATGCAGAAATAGCGAAATTATTGATTTTTTCGATCTTTTATTATTCTGCTGCGTCATCTTTAGATGAATTTATTTTCTACGATAAGCACACTTTCCTGATGAAAAATCGAAAAGTATTCGCGATTTCCAGTAAAAAGAGTGGTCGATCATGGAAATACATGCAGAAATAGCGGAATTATTGATGTTTTCGTTTTTTTACTATTTCGCCGCGTCATCTTTAGATGAATTTATTTTCCAGGATAAGCACTCCTTCGCGATCAAAAATCGAAAAGTATTCGTGGTTTCCAATGAAAACAGTGGTCGATTATTAAAATACATGCCGAAATAGCGGAATTATTGATGTTTTCGATCTTTTATCATTCTGCTGCGTCATCTTTAGATGAATTTATTTTCTACGATAAGCACACTTTCCTGATGAAAAATCGAAAAGTATTCGTGATTTCCAGTAAAAAGAGTGGTCGATCATGGAAATACATGCAGAAATAGCGGAATTATTGATGTTTTCGATCTTTTATTATTCTGCTGCGTCATCTTTAGATGAATTTATTTTCTACGATAAGCACACTTTCCTGATGAAAAATCGAAAAGTATTCGCGATTTCCAGTAAAAGGAGTGGTCGATCATGGAAATACATGCAGAAATAGCGGAATTATTGATTTTTTCGATCTTTTATGATTCTGCTGCGTCATCTTTAGATGAATTTATTTTCTACGATAAGCACACTTTCCCGATGAAAAATCGAAAAGTATTCGTGTTTTCCAGTAAAAAGACTGGTCGATCATGGAAATACATGCAGAAATAGCGGAATTATTGATGTTTTCGATCTTTTAATATTCTGCTGCGTCATCTTTAGATGAATTTATTTTCTACGATAAGCTCACTTTCCCGATGAAAAATCGAAAAGTATTCGCAATTTCCAGTAAAAAGAGTGGTCGATCATGGAAATACATGCAGAAATAGCGGAATTATTGATGTTTTCGTTTTTTTACTATTTCGCCGCGTCATCTTTAGATGAATTTATTTTCCAGGATAAGCACTCCTTCGCGATCAAAAATCGAAAAGTATTCGTGGTTTCCAATGAAAACAGTGGTCGATTATTAAAATACATGCCGAAATAGCGGAATTATTGATGTTTTCGATCTTTTATCATTCTGCTGCGTCATCTTTAGATGAATTTATTTTCTACGATAAGCACACTTTCCTGATGAAAAATCGAAAAGTATTCGTGATTTCCAGTAAAAAGAGTGGTCGATCATGGAAATACATGCAGAAATAGCGGAATTATTGATGTTTTCGATCTTTTATGATTCTGCTGCGTCATCTTTAGATGAATTTATTTTCTACGATAAGCACACTTTCCTGATGAAAAATCGAAAAGTATTCGTGATTTCCAGTAAAAAGAGTGGTCGATCATGGAAATACATGCAGGAATAGCGGAATTATTGATGTTTTCGATTTTTTACTATTTCGCCGCGTCATCTTTAGATGAATTTATTTTCCACGATAAGCACCTTCTCTCGTTAATAAATTGAAAAGTATTCGCGATTTCCAGTAAAAAGTGTGGTCGATCATGGAAATACATAGAGAATTAGTGGAATTATTGATTTTTTAGATTTTTTACAATTTTATTGCGGCATCTTTAGATTAACTTATTTTCCACGATAAGCACCTTCTTTTGTTAATAAATTCAAAAGTATTCGCGATTTCCAGTAAAAAGAGTGGTCGATCATGGAATGATCGAAAAAGATATGTACGTTGTTAAATCGATGACACCCTAAAATTGTAAAAACTGAAAAAATCGATAGTGCAGCTATTCTTCTACGCATTTTCATGATCTGCGTCTCTTTTTACTGGTAATCGCGGTTTCCTTTCTTGATAAGCATCTTCCCTCGTTCAAAAATTGAAAAGCATTTGTGATTTCGTGCAAGAGATGTACATACAATACACATACATACGTACGTCCTTCACGAAAATGCGTGGAGAAATAGTGGAAATATCGATTTCTAAAGTTTTATCGCGTCAGCCATTGAAAGAATTTTTTTGGCCGATAAGCAACTTCTGTTGTAAAAGAATTGAAAAGTGCTCGTGATTCTCAGTTAAAAATGATGTTGATAATGGAAATGCGTGAAAAAATGGGGAATTATAGATTTCCATCGATTTCTAAGGTTTTATCGCGTCAGCCATTTAACAAATTATGTTGCACGATAAGCACCTTCTGTCACAAATAAGTTGAAAAGCTCGTGATTTTCGGCAAAAAGTAACGTTGATCGTGAAAATGCGTGGGAAAGGTTGTATATAATTACATATTGATTTCTATCCATTTGTTCAGTTTTATCGCGTCAGCTGTATAACGCGTTGCATTTCGTCTTGTGCTTCGGGTGTTTCGCAAAAAAATTGAGTGTAAAACTAATCCATAGTAATTGAACATCCTTTTTCATCTTTTCTCCACGAGTCTTCTTTGCACGACATTATTTCTAAACGTTTTAATACTTTTTCTGATTGGTGTGAACAATGGAATATTTCAGTTGGACTGTGTAGTTGGATAAAATGAATTTGAGGTTTGTAAACTGGATACAAATAATATAAACTAGGTGAAAGTGAATAGTGAAGTATGTAAGTATTCTGTTATTAAAACTTTTTTCCTTATCTATGAAGTTCTATTCGACATAAGTATTTATTTGCAAGTAGAAGAGGACGATATGAACCATAAATTAAACTCTACATTAAGGAAATTAGAACAGGAAATTACAGTTTAAGAGTCTTATTTTCTTCTATAAATTTATTTACTTAAAATATGCTGGCATTACATAGCTTTTATAGTCCATGATTTGCAAGACAAACTTATCTAATTTAATAATTCACTCCTTTAGATTGTTCCTTCACTACAGTGAACCATAATTTTTTTGTGGTAATTTCCTCAACAATGTCTGAATAAATGCTGAAAATAAGGAAAGAGAAATCATATTAATATATATTGACACATCGTACTCTACAACACCAATTTGAAATAAAGGATGTATTGAAGAAAATATTTCTTTTATGTTAAACATATTTGCATATATATCTTGAAAGAAAGTAATCGCATCTCTGTTTTCAGGGTCCGCTAGTGTTGTTTGGCATGGTATTTCATTGGGAACTGTGTATGTTATTCTCTGTACGCTGGTTAATTTCTTTAATGTGTCTATTCAACTTTTCTATTTCGTTATTTCTTTGTTGTAATTTCCTCATCAGTATCTGAATAAATGTTGAAGATAAAGAAGAAGAAATTATATTATTACATATTGATACATTGTACTCAACAACATTAATTTGAAATAAAGGATGTATTGAAGAAAATAAGGTTTAATGTTTCTTTTAATTGCTAATTGATTAAGATTTACAGAGTTTTTTTATAGTTTTAAACGCCGGTTTATTTCATTTTATTTGAGAATTTAACAAATATTTAATAACTATTGACAATGATAAACTCTCTTGTTCGTATTTTAATTAAACTTATTTATTTTTATGTATTATCTTGTATCTCAATCTTTAGAAAATAATAGCAACATTATTTTTTAAGTAGAAATGAAATGTGTAATCTTAATAAAAAATGCGATTTTTCATTTCTGTAACTTAAAAACTAAATAAATAGAAACATAAAACGCGTTAAATAAACTATGCATTTCCGTAAATGACTAAATATTTATTGTAATTCACTTTTACAAACACAAACACTTTGAAATATTAACATTTCACCTTAAACATGACTCCAGTTATATCTTGTGAGAAAGTAAATGCATCTCTGTATTCAATATGTTTGCTGTTTGTCCAACAATTGCAATTTTCCCATCAAGATCTGAACAAATGCTGAAAATGAATAAAAAAATATCAGCGTTATATACTGATACATTTATATTTTGCAAGTACAATTTGAAATAAAATATTCAATATTTCTTTTACCTTAAACATATATCCAGATCCATCGAACGAGAAAGTAAGTGCTTCTCTGTATTTAATATTTTCTGTTTGTCCTACAATTGTAATCTTCCCAACAAGATCTGAACAAATGCTGAAAATAAAGAAAAAAATTACATAGCGTTATATACTAATACATTTATATCTTACAACTACAACTACAATTTGAAATAAAATATTTAATATTTCTTTTACCTTAAACATATATCCAGATCCATCGAACGAGAAAGTAAGTGCTTCTCTGTATTTAATATTTCTGCTGTTTGTCGTACAATTGTAATCTTCCCAACAAGATCTGAACAAATGCTGAACATAAAGAAAAAAATTACCTAGCGTTATATACTAATACATTTATATTTTACAACTACAACTACAATTTGAAATAAAATATTTACTATTTCTTTTACCTTAAACATATATCCAGATCCATCGAACGAGAAAGTAAGTGCTTCTCTGTATTTAATATTTCTGCTGTTTGTCGTACAATTGTAATCTTCCCAACAAGATCTGAACAAATGCTGAACATAAAGAAAAAAATTACCTAGCGTTATATACTAATACATTTATATCTTCCAACTACAACTACAATTTGAAATAAAATATTTAATATTTCTTTTACCTTAAACATATTTCCAGATTCATCGAGCGATGAAGTATGTGCTTCTCTGTATTAAATATTTTTGCTGTTTGTCCTATAATTGTAGTCAACCCATCAATGTTTAAAAAAAGACAGAATATAAAGAAAATGATATCATAGTATTATATATTGATACACTGTATTTAGCAACTTTAATTTCAAATAAAACATTTAATATTTTTCTTACCTTAAACATGTTTCCAGTTATATCTAGTGAAAAAGTAAATGCATCTCTGTATTCAATACGTTTGCTGTTTGTCCAACAATTGCAATTTTCCCATCAAAATCTGAACAAATGCTGAAAATGAATAAAAAAATATCAGCGTTATATACTGATACATTTATATTTTACAAGTACAATTTGAAATAAAATATTCAATATTTCTTTTACCTTAAACATATATCCAGATCCATCGAACGAGAAAGTAAGTGCTTCTCTGTATTTAAGATTTTTGCTGTTTATCCTACAATTGTAATCTTCCCAACAAGATCCGAACAAATGCTGAAAGTAAAGAAAAAAATTACATAGCGTTATATACTAATACATTTATATCTTACGACTACAACTATAATTTGAAATAAAATATGTAATGTTTGTTTTACCTTAAACATATTTCCAGATTCATCAAGAGATGAAGTATGTGATTCCCTGTATTAAATATTTTTGCTGTTTGTCCTACAATTGTAATCTTTTCAACAAGATCTGAACAAATGCTGAAAATAAAGAAAAAAATTACATAGCGTTATATACTAATACATTTATAACTTACAATTACAACTATAATTTGAAATAAAATATGTAATGTTTCTTTTACCTTAAACATATATCCAGATCCATCGAACGAGAAAGTAAGTGCTTCTCTGTATTTAATATTTTTGCTGTTTGTCCTACAATTGTAAATTTCCCAACAAGATCTGAACAAATGCTGAAAATAAAGAAAAAACTTAGATAGCGTTATATAATAATTCATTTATATCTTACAATTACAACTATAATTTGAAATAAAATATGTAATGTTTCTTTTACCTTAAACATATTTCCGGATCCATCGAACTATGAAGTATGTGCTTCTCTGTATTCAATATTTTTGGTTTCTGTCATTGCATTTCATTGGAAACTGTACGTTTACTTCTATGTTTCTGAACGTCTTCACTTTAACCTATACCTGTCAAACATTATAGTATTTCCAATAATATTTGTACGATTCTTCTGGTAGCTTTCCCTTATTGGGATGACTGTCGCTGCTTACATCAATCAAAGACTATGGAAACAAAAAACGCAATGGAATTTAGAAAGTTAGTACCTATACTTTTAGCTCAATAAACTGCTTATTAAATAATGGTAAACACAATCTAATTTTCATTGTGGATTTTACTTACTCTGTTATTGAGAAATCTCTCTTACATGCTTCTGTTCTTGTTGTTAACAATTAAATACCACTTTATAAAGACAGCGCTATTGATGTACCATATCACGCTAAGAATTATAATTATTCTGCTAAGAACTATTATGGTTCTAATGTGTGCACAAACGTATTACAAGGCAACATTACTGTGTCTTGTGCATTATCTCCTGCAATATTTGGTCTAATTTTTTTTCACTTTTGTAATTACTGGTATCCAGCTATTTCTCTCTATAACCTATACCTGTCAAAATATAGATACTTATATTATTGATTGTTATTTGCACAAAAAATAAACATTTATCTAAGTTTGTATTATAAAATGCACACTCAAACACCATTTCCATATTATTTTTCTCACAACGGCCCGGAATTTTTCTCAATAATTATTCTTAATTGCAAATACGTCATTGTTCCCCCAAGCAAGAAATGCGTAAAAAACCACATTCAAATTAAGTTCAGGTTCACATTTAATAGATTTCCAATAATAAATAAACATACCACAATACCGTATCATAATACAATATCACCATACGTAGACTTCGAGATGCAATTATTATTAAATTTACGCCGTCCAAACGTAACGAATCCAAACGGCACAAGTCCAACCGGCACGGAGTCCAATCGGCACGCAGTCCAAACGGCACGGGTCCTACCGGTACGGTGTCCAAACGGCACGGAGTCCAAACGGCACGAGTCCAATCGGCACGGAGTCCAAACGACACGAGTCCAATCGGCACGGGGTCCAATCGGGACGTGTCCAATCGGGACAGTCCAATCGGGACGTGTCCAATCGGTCGGAGTCCAAGTGGGACACCCCCATCGCCGCTTTTGATCAGTTTTGGCACATAACGTGCCTTTCGTACACAGAATCGCCGCTTTTGCTCAGTTTTGGCACAAAACGTGCGTTTCACGCACCGAATTGCTCCTTTTCGCACAAAACGTGCGTTTCGTGCACAGAATCGCCGCTTTTGCACAGTTTTGGCACAAAACTTGCGTTTTGTGCACAGAATCGCCGCTTTTTCTCAGTTCTGGCACACAACGTGCGTTTCACGCACCGAATTGCTCCTTTTCGCACAAAACGTGCGTTTCGTGCACAGAATTGCCGCTTTTGCTCAGTTTTAGCGCTAAACGTGCGTTTCGTGCACAGAATCACCGCTTTTTCTCAGTTTTGGCACAAAACGTGCGTTTCGTGCACAGAATCGCCGCTTTTGCTCAGTTTTGGCACAAAACATGCGCTTCGTCGACAGAATCGCCGCTTTTGCTCAGTTTTGGCACAAAACGTGCGTTTCGTGCACAGAATCGCCGGTTTTGGTCAGTTTTGTAACAAAACGTGCGATTGACGCACCGAATTGCTGCTTTTGGCACAAAACGGGCGTTTCATGCACAGAATCGCCGCTTTTGCCTAGGTCTGGCACACAACGTGCGTTTCACGTACCGAATTGCTCCTTTTCGCACATAACGTGCGTTTCGTGCACAGAATCGCCGCTTTTGCACAGTTTTGGCACAAAACGTGCTTTTCGTGAACAGAATCGCCGCTTTTGCTCAGTTTTGGCGCAAAACATGCGTTTCGTGCACGGAATCGCCGCTTTTGCTCAATTTTGGCACAAAACGGGCGCTTCGCGCACAGAATAGCCGCTTTTGCTCAGTTTTGTCACAAAACGTGCGTTTCACGCACCGAATTGCTCCTTTTCGCACAAAACGTGCGTTTCGTGCACAGAATTGCCGCTTTTGCTCAGTTTTAGCGCAAAACGTGCGTTTCGCGCACAGAATCACCGCTTTTTCTCAGCTTTGGCACAACACGTGTGTTTCGTGCACAGAATCGCCGCTTTTGCTTAGTTTTGACACATAACATGCTCTTCGTCCACAGAATCGCCGCTTTTGCTCAGTTTTGGCACAAAACGGGCGTTTCGTGCACAGAATCGCCGCTTCTGCTCAGTTTTGGCGCAAAAGGTGCGTTTCGTGCACAGAATCGCCGCTTTTTCTCAGTTTTGGCACAAAACGTGCGTTTCGTGCACAGAATCGCCGCTTTTGCTCAGTTTTGGCACAAAACATGCGCTTCGTCGACAGAATCGCCGGTTTTGCTCAGTTTTGGCACAAAACGTGCGTTTCGTGCACAGAACCGCCGGTTTTGATCAGTTTTGTCACAAAACGTGCGATTGACGCACCGAATTGCTCCTTTTCTCACAAAACGGAAGTTTCGTGCACAGAATCGCCGCTTTTGCTCAGTTTTGGCACAAAACGTGCGTTTCGTGCACAGAATCGCCGCTTTTGTTCAGTTTTGGCACAAAACGTGCGTTTCGTGCCCAGAATCGCCGCTTTTGTTCAGTTTTGGCACAAAACGAGCGTTTCACGCACCGAATTGCTCCTTTTCGCACAAAACGGGCGTTTCGTGCACAGAATCGCTCCTTCTGCTCAGTTTTGGCGCAAAACGTGCGTTTCGTGCACAGAATCGCCGGTTTTGTTCAGTTTTGTCACAAAACGTGCGATTGACGCACCGAATTGCTCCTTTTGGCACAAAACGGGCGTTTCGTGCACAGAATCGCCGGTTTTGCTCAGTTTTGGCACAAAACGGGAGTTTCGTGCACAGATTCGCCGCTTTTGCTCAGTTTTGGCACAAAACGTGCGTTTCGTGCACAGAATCGCCGCTTTTGCTCAGTTGTGGCACAAAACATGCGTTTCGTGCACAGAATCGCCGCTTTTGTTCAGTTTTGGCACAAAACGTGCGTTTCACGCACCGAATTGCTCCTTTTCGCACAAAACGGGCGTTTCGTGCACAGAATGACCGCTTCTGCTCCGTTTTGGTGCAAAACATGCGCTTCGTCCGCAGAATCGCCGCTTTTGCTCAGTTTTGGCACAAAACGTGCGTTTCGTGCACAGAATTGCCGCTTTTGCTCAGGTTTAGCGCAAAACGTCCGTTTCGTGCACATAATCACCGCCTTTTCTCAGCTTCGGCACAACACGTGCGTTTCGTGCACAGAATCGCCGCTTTTGCTCAGTTTTGGCACAAAACATGCGCTTCGTCGACAGAATCGCCGCTTTTGCTCAGTTTTGGCACAAAACGTGCGTTTCGTGCACAGAATCGCCGGTTTTGATCAGTTTTGTAACAAAACGTGCGATTGACGCACCGAATTGCTGCTTTTGGCACAAAACTGGCGTTTCGTGCCCAGAATCGCCGCTTTTGCTCGTTATTGGCACAAAACATGCGTTTCGTGCACAGAATCGCCGCTTTTGCACAGTTTCGGCACAAAACCTGCGTTTCGTGCACAGAATCGCCGCTTTAGCTTAGTTTTGGCACAAACCGTGCGTTTCACGCACCGAATTGCTCCTTTGGCACAAAACGGGCGTTTCGTGCACAGAATTGCCGCTTTTGCTCAGTTTTGGCACAAATGTGCGTTTCGCGAACCGAACTTCTCCTTTTGGCACAAAACCTGCGTTTTGTGCACAGAATCGCCGGTTTTGCTCAGTTTTGTCACAAAACGTGCGTTTAACGCACCAAATTGCTCCTTTTGGCACAAAACGGGCGTTTCATGCACAGAATCGCCGCTTTTGCCTAGGTCTGGCACACAACGTGCGTTTCACGCACCGAATTGCTCCTTTTCGCACAAAACGTGCGTTTCGTGCACAGAATCGCCGCTTTTGCACAGTTTTGGCACAAAACGTGCTTTTCGTGAACAGAATCGCCGCTTTTGCTCAGTTTTGGCGCAAAACATGCGTTTCGTGCACAGAATCGCCGCTTTTGTTCAGTTTTGGCAGAAGACATGCGTTTCACGCACCAAATTGCTCCTTTTCGCACAAAACGTGCGTTTCGTGCACAGAATCGCCGGTTTTGATCAGTTTTGTAACAAAACGTGCGTTTCGCGAACCGAATTTCACCTTTTGGCACAAAACCTGCGTTTTGTGCACAGAATCGCCGGTTTTGCTCAGTTTTGTCACAAAACGTGCGTTTAACGCACCAAATTGCTCCTTTTGGCTCAAAACGGCCGTTTCGTGCACAGAATAGCTGCTTTTGCTAAGTTTTGGCACAGATCCCGCGTTTCGTGCACAGAATCGCCGCTTTTGCTCAGTTTTGGCACAAAATATGCGTTTCGTGCACAGAATCGCCGCTTTTGTTCAGTTTTGGCACAAAACGTGCGTTTCACGCACCGAAAATGCTCCTTTTCGCACAAAACGGGCGTTTCGTGCACAGAATCGCCGCTTCTGCTCAGTTTTGGTGCAAAACATGCGCTTCGTCCACAGAATCGTCGCTTTTGCTCAGTTTTGGCACAAAACGTGCGTTTCGTGCACAGAATCACCGCCTTTTCTCAGCTTCGGCACAACACGTGCGTTTCGTGCACAGAATCGCCGCTTTTGCTCAGTTTTGGCACAAAACGTGCGTTTCGTGCCCAGAATCGCCGCTTTTGTTCAGTTTTGGCACAAAACGAGCGTTTCACGCACCGAATTGCTCCTTTTCGCACAAAACGGGCGTTTCGTGCACAGAATCGCTCGTTCTGCTCAGTTTTGGCGCAAAACGTGCGTTTCGTGCACAGAATCGCCGGTTTTGTTCAGTTTTGTCACAAAACGTGCGTTTCACGCACCGAATTGCTCCTTTTCGCACAAAACGGTCGTTTCGTGCACAGAATTGCCGCTTTTGCTCAGGTTTAGCGCAAAACGTCCGTTTCGTGCACATAATCACCGCCTTTTCTCAGCTTCGGCACAACACGTGCGTTTCGTGCACAGAATCGCCGCTTTTGCTCAGTTTTGGCACAAAACATGTGCTTCTTCCACAGAATCGCCGCTTTTGGTCAGTTTTGACACAAAACATGCTCTTCGTCCACAGAATTGCCGCTTTTCTCAGTTTTGGCACAAAACGTGCGTTTCGTGCACAGAATTGCCGCTTTTGCTCAGTTTTGGAACAAAACGTGCGTTTCGTGCACAGAATCGCCGCTTTTGCTCAGTTTTGGCACAAAACATGCGCTTCGTCGACAGAATCGCCGCTTTTGCTCAGTTTTGGCACAAAACGTGCGTTTCGTGCACAGAATCGCCGGTTTTGATCAGTTTTGTAACAAAACGTGCGATTGACGCACCGAATTGCTGCTTTTGGCACAAAACTGGCGTTTCGTGCTCAGAATCGCCGCTTTTGCTCGTTATTGGCACAAAACATGCGTTTCGTGCACAGAATCGCCGCTTTTGCACAGTTTCGGCACAAAACCTGCGTTTCGTGCACAGAATCGCCGCTTTAGCTTAGTTTTGGCACAAACCGTGCGTTTCACGCACCGAATTGCTCCTTTGGCACAAAACGGGCGTTTCGTGCACAGAATTGCCGCTTTTGCTCAGTTTTGGCACAAAACGTGCGTTTCGCGAACCGAATTTCTCCTTTTGGCACAAAACCTGCGTTTTGTGCACAGAATCGCCGGTTTTGCTCAGTTTTGTCACAAAACGTGCGTTTAACGCACCAAATTGCTCCTTTTGGCTCAAAACGACCGTTTCGTGCACAGAATAGCTGCTTTTGCTCAGTTTTGGCACAGATCCCGCGTTTCGTGCACAGAATCGCCGCTTTTGCTCAGTTTAGGCACAAAACGTGCATTTCGTACACAGAATCGCCGCTTTTGCTCAGTTTTGGCACAAAACGTGCGTTTCACGCTCCGAATTGCTCCTTTTGGCACAGCGCTTGCGTTTCGTGCACAGAATCGCCGCTTTTGCTCAGTTTTGGCACAAAACGTGCGTTTCGTGCTCAGAATAGCCGAATTGCTCCTTTTGGCACAAAACGTGCGTTTTGTGCACAGAATCGCCGCTCTTGCTCAGTTTTGGCACAAAACGTGCGTTTCACGCTCCGAATTACTCCTTTTGGCACAAAATGGGCCATTCACGCTCCGAATTGTTCCTTTTGGCACAAAACAGGCGTTATGCACATAATCGCTGCTTTTGCGCAATTTTGGCACAAAGCGTGCGTTCCACGCGCCGAGTAGCTCCTTTTCTCACAACACGTGCGTTTCGTACATAGAATCGCCGCTTTCGCTCAGTTTTGGCACGAAACGTGCGTTTCGTGCACAGCATCGCCGCTTTTGCTCAGTTTTGGCATAAAACGTGCGTTTCACGCTCCGAATTGCTCCTTTTGGCACAAAGCGGGCCCTTCGTGCACCGAATCGCATCTTTTGCTCAATTTTGGCATAAAACGTGCGTTTCACGCTCCGAATTGCTCCTTTTGGCACAAAACGTGCGTTTTGTGCACAGAATCGCCGCTCTTGCTCAGTTTTGGCACAAAACGTGCGTTCCACGCGCCGAATTGCTTCTTTTGGCACAAAACGGGCGTTTCGTGCGCAGAATCGCCGCTTTTGCTCGTTATTGGCACAAAACGGGCGTTTCATGCACAGAATCGCCGCTTTTGCCTAGGTCTGGCACACAACGTGCGTTTCACGCACCGAATTGCTCCTTTTCGCACAAAACGTGCGTTTCGTGCACAGAATCGCCGCTTTTGCACAGTTTTGGCACAAAACGTGCTTTTCGTGAACAGAATCGCCGCTTTTGCTCAGTTTTGGCGCAAAACATGCGTTTCGTGCACGGAATCGCCGCTTTTGCTCAATTTTGGCACAAAACGGGTGCTTCGCGCACAGAATAGCCGCTTTTGCTCAGTTTTGTCACAAAACGTGCGTTTCACGCACCGAATTGCTCCTTTTCGCACAAAACGTGCGTTTCGTGCACAGAATTGCCGCTTTTGCTCAGTTTCAGCGCAAAATGTGCGTTTCGTGCACAGAATCACCGCTTTTTCTCAGCTTTGGCACAACACGTGTGTTTCGTGCACAGAACCGCCGCTTTTGCTTAGTTTTGACACATAACATGCTCTTCGTCCACAGAATCGCCGCTTTTGCTCAGTTTTGGCACAAAACGGGCGTTTCGAGCACAGAGTCGCCGCTTCTGCTCAGTTTTGGCGCAAAAGGTGCGTTTCGTGCACAGAATCGCCGCTTTTTCTCAGTTTTGGCACAAAACGTGCGTTTCGTGCACAGAATCGCCGCTTTTGCTCAGTGTTGGCACAAAACATGCGCTTCGTCGACAGAATCGCCGCTTTTGCTCAGTTTTGGTACAAAACGTGCGTTTCGTGCACAGAACCGCCGGTTTTGATCAGTTTTGTCACAAAACGTGCGATTGACGCACCGAATTGCTCCTTTTCTCACAAAACGGGAGTTTCGTGCACAGAATCGCCGCTTTTGCTCAGTTTTGGCACAAAACGTGCGTTTCGTGCACAGAATCACCGCTTTTGCTCAGTTTTGGCACAGAACGTGCGTTTCGTGCACAGAATCGCCGCATTTGCTCCTTTTGTCACAAAACGTGCGTTTCGTGCACAGAATGGCCGCTTTTGCTCAGTTTTGGCACAAAACGTGCGGTTTACGCTCCGAACTGTTCCTTTTGGCACAAAACGTGCCGTTCACGCTCCGAATTGTTCCTTTTGTCACAAAACGGGGGTTTCGTGCACAGAATCGCTGCTTTTGCGCCGTTTTCGCACAAAGCGTGCGTTCCACGCGCCGAGTTGCCCCTTTTGTCACAAAACGTGCGTTTCGTGCACAGAATCGCCGCTTTTGCTCAGTTTTGGCACAAAACGTGCGTTTTGTGCACAGAATCGCCGCTTTTGCTCAGTTTTGGCACAAAACGTCCGTCTCGCGCACAAAATCGCCGCTTTTGATAAGTTTTGGCACAGAGCGTGCGTTTCGTGCACAGAATCGCCGCTTTTGCTCAGCTATGGCACAAAATGTGCGTTTCACGCTCCGAATTACTGCTTTTGTCACAAAACGTGCCATTCACGCTCCGAATTGTTCCTTTTGGCACAAAACGGGGGTTTCGTGCATAGAATCGCTGCTTTTGCGCCGTTTTCGCACAAAGCGTGCGCTTCACGCTCCGAATTGCTCCTTTTTGGCACAAAGCGGGCCTTTCGTGCACCGAATCGCCGCTTTTGCTCAGTTTTGGCACAAAACGTGCGTTTCACGATCCGAATTGCTCCTTCTGGCACAAAACGGGCCATTCACGCTCCGAATTGTTCCTTTTGGCACAAAACAGGCGTTTCATGCACATAATCGCTGCTTTTGCCCAATTTTGGCACAAAACGTGCGTTCCACGCGCCGAGTAGCTCCTTTTGGTACAACACGTGCGTTTCGTGCATAGAATCGCCGCTTTCGCTCAGTTTTGGCACGAAACGTGCGTTTCGTGCACCGAATCGCCGCTTTTGCTCAGTTTTGGCATAAAACGTGCGTTTCTCGCTCCGAATTGCTCCTTTTGGCACAAAACGGGTATTTCGTGCACAGAATCGCCGCTTTTCCTCAGTTTTGGCATAAAACGTGCGTTTCACGCTCCGAGTTGCTCCTTTTGGCACAAAACGGGCATTTCGTGCACAGAATCGCCGCTTTTTCTCAGTTTTGGCACAAAACGTGCGTTTCACGCTCCGAGTTGCTCCTTTTGGCACAAAACGGGCGTTTCGTGCACAGAATCGCCGCTCTTGCTCAGTTTTGGCACAAAACGTGCGTTTCGCGAACAGAATCGCCGCTTTTGCTCAGTTTTGGCATAAAACGTGCGTTTCGTGCACAGAATCGCTGCTTTTGCTCAGTTTTGGCACAAAACGGGCATTTCGTGCACAGAATCGCCGCTTTTGCTCAGTTTTGGCACAAAACGTGCATTTCACGCTCCGAATTGCTCCTTTTGGCACAAAACGGGCCTTTCGTGCACAGAATCGCCGCTTTTCCTCAGTTTTGGCACAAAACGTGCGTTTCACGCTCCGAATTGCTCCTTTTGGCACAAAACGGGCGTTTTGTGCACAGAATCGCCGCTTTTGCTCAGGTTTGGCACAAAACGTGCGTTTCGTGTACAGAATCGCCGCTTTTGCTAAGTTTTGGCACAAAACGTGCGTTTCACGCTCCGAATTACTCCTTTTGGCACAAAGCGTGCCATTCACGCTCCGAATTGTCCCTTTTGGCACAAAACAGGCGTTCAATGCACATGATCGCTGTTTTTGCGCAATTTTGGCACAAAACGTGCGTTCCACGCGCCGAGTTGCTCCTTTTGGCACAACACGTCCGTTTCGTGCATAGATTCGCCGCTTTCGCTCAGTTTTTGCACAAAACGTGCGTTTCGTGAACAGAATCGCAGCTTTTGCTCAGTTTTGGCACAGAGCGTGCGTTTCGTGCACAGAATTGCCGCTGTTGCTCAGTTTTGGCACAAAACGTGCGTTTCGTGCACAGAATCGCCGCTTTTGCACAGTTTTGGCACAAAACGTGCGTTTCGTGCACAGAATCGCTGCTTTTGCTCAGTTTTGGCACAAAACGTGCGTTTCGTGCACAGAATCGCTGCTTTTGCTCAGTTTTGGCATAGAACGTGCGTTTCACGCTCCGAATTGCTCCTTTTGGCACAAAACGGGCCTTTCGTGCACAGAATCGCCGCTTTTGCTCAGGTTTGGCACAAAACGTGCGTTTCGTGCACAGAATCGCTGCTTTTGCTCAGTTTTGGCACAAAACGGGCATTTCGTGCACAGAATCGCCGCTTTTGCTCAGTTTTGGCATAAAACGTGCATTTCACGCTCCGAATTGCTCCTTTTGGCACAAAACGGGCCTTTCGTGCACAGAATCGCCGCTTTTTCTCAGTTTTGGCACAAAACGTGCGTTTCACGCTCCGAATTGCTCCTTTTGGCACAAAACGGGCGTTTCGTGCTCAGAATCGCCGCTTTTCCTCAGCTTTGGCACAAAACGTGCGTTTCGTGCACAGAATCGCTGCTTTTGCTCAGGTTTGGCACAAAACGTGCGTTTCGTGCACAGAATTGCCGCTTTCGCTCAGTTTTGGCACAAAACGTGCGTTTCGTGAACAGAATCGCCGCTTTTCCTCAGTTTTGGCACAAAACGTGCGTTTCACGCCCCGAATTGCTCCTTTTGGCACAAAACGGGCGTTTCGTGCACAGAATCGCCGCTTTTGCTCAGGTTTGGCGCAAAACGTGCGTTTCGTGCACAGAATCGCTGCTTTTGCTCAGTTTTGGCACAAAACGTGCGTTTCGTGTACAGAATCGCCGCTTTTGCTAAGTTTTGGCACAAAACGTGCGTTTCACGCTCCGAATTGCTCCTTTTGGCACAAAACGGGCCTTTCGTGCACAGAATCGTCGCTTTTTCTCAGGTTTGGCACAAAACGTGCGTTTCGTGCATAGAATCGCCGCTTTCGCTCAGTTTTGGCACAAAACGTGCGTTTCGTGAACAGAATTGCTGCTTTTCCTCAGTTTTGGCACAAAACGTGCGTTTCGTGTACAGAATCGCCGCTTTTGCTTAGTTTTGACATAAAACGTGCGTTTCACGCTCCGAATTACTCCTTTTGGCACAAAACGTGCCATTCACGCTCCGAATTGTTCCTTTTGGCACAAAACAGGCGTTCAATGCACATAATCGCTGTTTTTGCGCAATTTTGGCACAAAACGTGCGTTCCACGCGCCGAGTTGCTCCTTTTGGCACAACACGTCCGTTTCGTGCATAGATTCGCCGCTTTCGCTCAGTTTTTGCACAAAACGTGCGTTTCGTGAACAGAATCGCAGCTTTTGCTCAGTTTTGGCACAGAGCGTGCGTTTCGTGCACAGAATTGCCGCTGTTGCTCAGTTTTGGCACAAAACGTGCGTTTCGTGCACAGAATCGCCGCTTTTGCACAGTTTTGGCACAAAACGTGCGTTTCGTGCACAGAATCGCTGCTTTTGCTCAGTTTTGGCACAAAACGTGCGTTTCGTGCACAGAATCGCTGCTTTTGCTCAGTTTTGGCATAGAACGTGCGTTTCACGCTCCGAATTGCTCCTTTTGGCACAAAACGGGCCTTTCGTGCACAGAATCGCCGCTTTTGCTCAGGTTTGGCACAAAACGTGCGTTTCGTGCACAGAATCGCTGCTTTTGCTCAGTTTTGGCACAAAACGGGCATTTCGTGCACAGAATCGCCGCTTTTGCTCAGTTTTGGCATAAAACGTGCATTTCACGCTCCGAATTGCTCCTTTTGGCACAAAACGGGCCTTTCGTGCACAGAATCGCCGCTTTTTCTCAGTTTTGGCACAAAACGTGCGTTTCACGCTCCGAATTGCTCCTTTTGGCACAAAACGGGCGTTTCGTGCTCAGAATCGCCGCTTTTCCTCAGCTTTGGCACAAAACGTGCGTTTCGTGCACAGAATCGCTGCTTTTGCTCAGGTTTGGCACAAAACGTGCGTTTCGTGCACAGAATTGCCGCTTTCGCTCAGTTTTGGCACAAAACGTGCGTTTCGTGAACAGAATCGCCGCTTTTCCTCAGTTTTGGCACAAAACGTGCGTTTCACGCCCCGAATTGCTCCTTTTGGCACAAAACGGGCGTTTCGTGCACAGAATCGCCGCTTTTGCTCAGGTTTGGCGCAAAACGTGCGTTTCGTGCACAGAATCGCTGCTTTTGCTCAGTTTTGGCACAAAACGTGCGTTTCGTGTACAGAATCGCCGCTTTTGCTAAGTTTTGGCACAAAACGTGCGTTTCACGCTCCGAATTGCTCCTTTTGGCACAAAACGGGCCTTTCGTGCACAGAATCGTCGCTTTTTCTCAGGTTTGGCACAAAACGTGCGTTTCGTGCATAGAATCGCCGCTTTCGCTCAGTTTTGGCACAAAACGTGCGTTTCGTGAACAGAATTGCTGCTTTTCCTCAGTTTTGGCACAAAACGTGCGTTTCGTGTACAGAATCGCCGCTTTTGCTTAGTTTTGACATAAAACGTGCGTTTCACGCTCCGAATTACTCCTTTTGGCACAAAACGTGCCATTCACGCTCCGAATTGTTCCTTTTGGCACAAAACAGGCGTTCAATGCACATAATCGCTGTTTTTGCGCAATTTTGGCACAAAACGTGCGTTCCACGCGCCGAGTTGCTCCTTTTGGCACAACACGTCCGTTTCGTGCATAGATTCGCCGCTTTCGCTCAGTTTTGGCACAAAACGTGAGTTTCGTGCACAGAAATGCCGCTGTTGCTCAGTTTTGGCACAAAACGTGCGTTTCGTGCACAGAATCGCCGCTTTTGCACAGTTTTCTCATAAAACGTGCGTTTCGTGCACAGAATCGCTGCTTTAGCTCAGTTTTGGCATAAAACGTGCTTTTCCCGCTCCGAATTGCTCCTTTTGGCACAAAACGGGCCTTTCGTGCACCGAATCGCCGCTTTTCCTCAGTTTTGGCACAAAACGTGCGTTTCACGCTCCGAATTGCTCCTTTTGGCACAAAACGGGCGTATCGTGCACAGAATCGCTGCTTTTGCTCAGTTTTGGCACAAAACGGGCATTTCGTGCACAGAATCGCCGCTTTTGCTCAGTTTTGGCATAAAACGTGCATTTCACGCTCCGAATTTCTCCTTTTGGCACAAAACGGGCCTTTCGTGCACAGAATCGCCGCTTTTTCTCAGTTTTGGCACAAAACGTGCGTTTCACGCTCCGAATTGCTCCTTTTGGCACAAAACGGGCGTTTCGTGCTCAGAATCGCCTCTTTTGCTCAGGTTTGGCACAAAACGTGCGTTTCGTGCACAGAATCGCTGCTTTTGCTCAGGTTTGGCACAAAACGTGCGTTTCGTGCACAGAATTGCCGCTTTCGCTCAGTTTTGGCACAAAACGTGCGTTTCGTGAACAGAATCGCCGCTTTTCCTCAGTTTTGGCACAAAACGTCCGTTTCGTGCACATAATCACCGCCTTTTCTCAGCTTCGGCACAACACGTGCGTTTCGTGCACAGAATCGCCGCTTTTGCTCAGTTTTGGCACAAAACATGCGCTTCGTCGACAGAATCGCCGCTTTTGCTCAGTTTTGGCACAAAACGTGCGTTTCGTGCACAGAATCGCCGGTTTTGATCAGTTTTGTAACAAAACGTGCGATTGACGCACCGAATTGCTGCTTTTGGCACAAAACTGGCGTTTCGTGCCCAGAATCGCCGCTTTTGCTCGTTATTGGCACAAAACATGCGTTTCGTGCACAGAATCGCCGCTTTTGCACAGTTTCGGCACAAAACCTGCGTTTCGTGCACAGAATCGCCGCTTTAGCTTAGTTTTGGCACAAACCGTGCGTTTCACGCACCGAATTGCTCCTTTGGCACAAAACGGGCGTTTCGTGCACAGAATTGCCGCTTTTGCTCAGTTTTGGCACAAATGTGCGTTTCGCGAACCGAACTTCTCCTTTTGGCACAAAACCTGCGTTTTGTGCACAGAATCGCCGGTTTTGCTCAGTTTTGTCACAAAACGTGCGTTTAACGCACCAAATTGCTCCTTTTGGCACAAAACGGGCGTTTCATGCACAGAATCGCCGCTTTTGCCTAGGTCTGGCACACAACGTGCGTTTCACGCACCGAATTGCTCCTTTTCGCACAAAACGTGCGTTTCGTGCACAGAATCGCCGCTTTTGCACAGTTTTGGCACAAAACGTGCTTTTCGTGAACAGAATCGCCGCTTTTGCTCAGTTTTGGCGCAAAACATGCGTTTCGTGCACAGAATCGCCGCTTTTGTTCAGTTTTGGCAGAAGACATGCGTTTCACGCACCAAATTGCTCCTTTTCGCACAAAACGTGCGTTTCGTGCACAGAATCGCCGGTTTTGATCAGTTTTGTAACAAAACGTGCGTTTCGCGAACCGAATTTCACCTTTTGGCACAAAACCTGCGTTTTGTGCACAGAATCGCCGGTTTTGCTCAGTTTTGTCACAAAACGTGCGTTTAACGCACCAAATTGCTCCTTTTGGCTCAAAACGGCCGTTTCGTGCACAGAATAGCTGCTTTTGCTAAGTTTTGGCACAGATCCCGCGTTTCGTGCACAGAATCGCCGCTTTTGCTCAGTTTTGGCACAAAATATGCGTTTCGTGCACAGAATCGCCGCTTTTGTTCAGTTTTGGCACAAAACGTGCGTTTCACGCACCGAAAATGCTCCTTTTCGCACAAAACGGGCGTTTCGTGCACAGAATCGCCGCTTCTGCTCAGTTTTGGTGCAAAACATGCGCTTCGTCCACAGAATCGTCGCTTTTGCTCAGTTTTGGCACAAAACGTGCGTTTCGTGCACAGAATCACCGCCTTTTCTCAGCTTCGGCACAACACGTGCGTTTCGTGCACAGAATCGCCGCTTTTGCTCAGTTTTGGCACAAAACGTGCGTTTCGTGCCCAGAATCGCCGCTTTTGTTCAGTTTTGGCACAAAACGAGCGTTTCACGCACCGAATTGCTCCTTTTCGCACAAAACGGGCGTTTCGTGCACAGAATCGCTCGTTCTGCTCAGTTTTGGCGCAAAACGTGCGTTTCGTGCACAGAATCGCCGGTTTTGTTCAGTTTTGTCACAAAACGTGCGTTTCACGCACCGAATTGCTCCTTTTCGCACAAAACGGTCGTTTCGTGCACAGAATTGCCGCTTTTGCTCAGGTTTAGCGCAAAACGTCCGTTTCGTGCACATAATCACCGCCTTTTCTCAGCTTCGGCACAACACGTGCGTTTCGTGCACAGAATCGCCGCTTTTGCTCAGTTTTGGCACAAAACATGTGCTTCTTCCACAGAATCGCCGCTTTTGGTCAGTTTTGACACAAAACATGCTCTTCGTCCACAGAATTGCCGCTTTTCTCAGTTTTGGCACAAAACGTGCGTTTCGTGCACAGAATTGCCGCTTTCGCTCAGTTTTGGCACAAAACGTGCGTTTCGTGAACAGAATCGCCGCTTTTCCTCAGTTTTGGCACAAAACGTCCGTTTCGTGCACATAATCACCGCCTTTTCTCAGCTTCGGCACAACACGTGCGTTTCGTGCACAGAATCGCCGCTTTTGCTCAGTTTTGGCACAAAACATGCGCTTCGTCGACAGAATCGCCGCTTTTGCTCAGTTTTGGCACAAAACGTGCGTTTCGTGCACAGAATCGCCGGTTTTGATCAGTTTTGTAACAAAACGTGCGATTGACGCACCGAATTGCTGCTTTTGGCACAAAACTGGCGTTTCGTGCCCAGAATCGCCGCTTTTGCTCGTTATTGGCACAAAACATGCGTTTCGTGCACAGAATCGCCGCTTTTGCACAGTTTCGGCACAAAACCTGCGTTTCGTGCACAGAATCGCCGCTTTAGCTTAGTTTTGGCACAAACCGTGCGTTTCACGCACCGAATTGCTCCTTTGGCACAAAACGGGCGTTTCGTGCACAGAATTGCCGCTTTTGCTCAGTTTTGGCACAAATGTGCGTTTCGCGAACCGAACTTCTCCTTTTGGCACAAAACCTGCGTTTTGTGCACAGAATCGCCGGTTTTGCTCAGTTTTGTCACAAAACGTGCGTTTAACGCACCAAATTGCTCCTTTTGGCACAAAACGGGCGTTTCATGCACAGAATCGCCGCTTTTGCCTAGGTCTGGCACACAACGTGCGTTTCACGCACCGAATTGCTCCTTTTCGCACAAAACGTGCGTTTCGTGCACAGAATCGCCGCTTTTGCACAGTTTTGGCACAAAACGTGCTTTTCGTGAACAGAATCGCCGCTTTTGCTCAGTTTTGGCGCAAAACATGCGTTTCGTGCACAGAATCGCCGCTTTTGTTCAGTTTTGGCAGAAGACATGCGTTTCACGCACCAAATTGCTCCTTTTCGCACAAAACG
Organism: Stelis phaeoptera; assembly: GCA_943735885.1. Lineage (NCBI taxonomy): Eukaryota > Metazoa > Arthropoda > Insecta > Hymenoptera > Megachilidae > Stelis > Stelis phaeoptera. Next base: position 117,275 of record CALSEM010000060.1, on the reverse strand, counting down.
TGCGTTTCGTGCACAGAATCGCCGGTTTTGATCAGTTTTGTAACAAAACGTGCGTTTCGCGAACCGAATTTCACCTTTTGGCACAAAACCTGCGTTTTGTGCACAGAATCGCCGGTTTTGCTCAGTTTTGTCACAAAACGTGCGTTTAACGCACCAAATTGCTCCTTTTGGCTCAAAACGGCCGTTTCGTGCACAGAATAGCTGCTTTTGCTAAGTTTTGGCACAGATCCCGCGTTTCGTGCACAGAATCGCCGCTTTTGCTCAGTTTTGGCACAAAATATGCGTTTCGTGCACAGAATCGCCGCTTTTGTTCAGTTTTGGCACAAAACGTGCGTTTCACGCACCGAAAATGCTCCTTTTCGCACAAAACGGGCGTTTCGTGCACAGAATCGCCGCTTCTGCTCAGTTTTGGTGCAAAACATGCGCTTCGTCCACAGAATCGTCGCTTTTGCTCAGTTTTGGCACAAAACGTGCGTTTCGTGCACAGAATCACCGCCTTTTCTCAGCTTCGGCACAACACGTGCGTTTCGTGCACAGAATCGCCGCTTTTGCTCAGTTTTGGCACAAAACGTGCGTTTCGTGCCCAGAATCGCCGCTTTTGTTCAGTTTTGGCACAAAACGAGCGTTTCACGCACCGAATTGCTCCTTTTCGCACAAAACGGGCGTTTCGTGCACAGAATCGCTCGTTCTGCTCAGTTTTGGCGCAAAACGTGCGTTTCGTGCACAGAATCGCCGGTTTTGTTCAGTTTTGTCACAAAACGTGCGTTTCACGCACCGAATTGCTCCTTTTCGCACAAAACGGTCGTTTCGTGCACAGAATTGCCGCTTTTGCTCAGGTTTAGCGCAAAACGTCCGTTTCGTGCACATAATCACCGCCTTTTCTCAGCTTCGGCACAACACGTGCGTTTCGTGCACAGAATCGCCGCTTTTGCTCAGTTTTGGCACAAAACATGTGCTTCTTCCACAGAATCGCCGCTTTTGGTCAGTTTTGACACAAAACATGCTCTTCGTCCACAGAATTGCCGCTTTTCTCAGTTTTGGCACAAAACGTGCGTTTCGTGCACAGAATTGCCGCTTTTGCTCAGTTTTGGAACAAAACGTGCGTTTCGTGCACAGAATCGCCGCTTTTGCTCAGTTTTGGCACAAAACATGCGCTTCGTCGACAGAATCGCCGCTTTTGCTCAGTTTTGGCACAAAACGTGCGTTTCGTGCACAGAATCGCCGGTTTTGATCAGTTTTGTAACAAAACGTGCGATTGACGCACCGAATTGCTGCTTTTGGCACAAAACTGGCGTTTCGTGCTCAGAATCGCCGCTTTTGCTCGTTATTGGCACAAAACATGCGTTTCGTGCACAGAATCGCCGCTTTTGCACAGTTTCGGCACAAAACCTGCGTTTCGTGCACAGAATCGCCGCTTTAGCTTAGTTTTGGCACAAACCGTGCGTTTCACGCACCGAATTGCTCCTTTGGCACAAAACGGGCGTTTCGTGCACAGAATTGCCGCTTTTGCTCAGTTTTGGCACAAAACGTGCGTTTCGCGAACCGAATTTCTCCTTTTGGCACAAAACCTGCGTTTTGTGCACAGAATCGCCGGTTTTGCTCAGTTTTGTCACAAAACGTGCGTTTAACGCACCAAATTGCTCCTTTTGGCTCAAAACGACCGTTTCGTGCACAGAATAGCTGCTTTTGCTCAGTTTTGGCACAGATCCCGCGTTTCGTGCACAGAATCGCCGCTTTTGCTCAGTTTAGGCACAAAACGTGCATTTCGTACACAGAATCGCCGCTTTTGCTCAGTTTTGGCACAAAACGTGCGTTTCACGCTCCGAATTGCTCCTTTTGGCACAGCGCTTGCGTTTCGTGCACAGAATCGCCGCTTTTGCTCAGTTTTGGCACAAAACGTGCGTTTCGTGCTCAGAATAGCCGAATTGCTCCTTTTGGCACAAAACGTGCGTTTTGTGCACAGAATCGCCGCTCTTGCTCAGTTTTGGCACAAAACGTGCGTTTCACGCTCCGAATTACTCCTTTTGGCACAAAATGGGCCATTCACGCTCCGAATTGTTCCTTTTGGCACAAAACAGGCGTTATGCACATAATCGCTGCTTTTGCGCAATTTTGGCACAAAGCGTGCGTTCCACGCGCCGAGTAGCTCCTTTTCTCACAACACGTGCGTTTCGTACATAGAATCGCCGCTTTCGCTCAGTTTTGGCACGAAACGTGCGTTTCGTGCACAGCATCGCCGCTTTTGCTCAGTTTTGGCATAAAACGTGCGTTTCACGCTCCGAATTGCTCCTTTTGGCACAAAGCGGGCCCTTCGTGCACCGAATCGCATCTTTTGCTCAATTTTGGCATAAAACGTGCGTTTCACGCTCCGAATTGCTCCTTTTGGCACAAAACGTGCGTTTTGTGCACAGAATCGCCGCTCTTGCTCAGTTTTGGCACAAAACGTGCGTTCCACGCGCCGAATTGCTTCTTTTGGCACAAAACGGGCGTTTCGTGCGCAGAATCGCCGCTTTTGCTCGTTATTGGCACAAAACGGGCGTTTCATGCACAGAATCGCCGCTTTTGCCTAGGTCTGGCACACAACGTGCGTTTCACGCACCGAATTGCTCCTTTTCGCACAAAACGTGCGTTTCGTGCACAGAATCGCCGCTTTTGCACAGTTTTGGCACAAAACGTGCTTTTCGTGAACAGAATCGCCGCTTTTGCTCAGTTTTGGCGCAAAACATGCGTTTCGTGCACGGAATCGCCGCTTTTGCTCAATTTTGGCACAAAACGGGTGCTTCGCGCACAGAATAGCCGCTTTTGCTCAGTTTTGTCACAAAACGTGCGTTTCACGCACCGAATTGCTCCTTTTCGCACAAAACGTGCGTTTCGTGCACAGAATTGCCGCTTTTGCTCAGTTTCAGCGCAAAATGTGCGTTTCGTGCACAGAATCACCGCTTTTTCTCAGCTTTGGCACAACACGTGTGTTTCGTGCACAGAACCGCCGCTTTTGCTTAGTTTTGACACATAACATGCTCTTCGTCCACAGAATCGCCGCTTTTGCTCAGTTTTGGCACAAAACGGGCGTTTCGAGCACAGAGTCGCCGCTTCTGCTCAGTTTTGGCGCAAAAGGTGCGTTTCGTGCACAGAATCGCCGCTTTTTCTCAGTTTTGGCACAAAACGTGCGTTTCGTGCACAGAATCGCCGCTTTTGCTCAGTGTTGGCACAAAACATGCGCTTCGTCGACAGAATCGCCGCTTTTGCTCAGTTTTGGCACAAAACGTGCGTTTCGTGCACAGAACCGCCGGTTTTGATCAGTTTTGTCACAAAACGTGCGATTGACGCACCGAATTGCTCCTTTTCTCACAAAACGGGAGTTTCGTGCACAGAATCGCCGCTTTTGCTCAGTTTTGGCACAAAACGTGCGTTTCGTGCACAGAATCGCCGCTTTTGCTCAGTTTTGGCACAAAACATGCGTTTCGTGCACAGAATCGCCGCTTTTGTTCAGTTTTGGCACAAAACGTGCGTTGCACGCACCGAATTGCTCCTTTTCGCACAAAACGGGCGTTTCGTGCACAGAATCGCCGCTTCTGCTCAGTTTTGGTGCAAAACATGCGCTTCGTCCACAGAATCGCCGCTTTTGCTCAGTTTTGGCACAAAAGGTGCGTTTCGTGCAAAGAATTGCCGCTTTTGCTCAGTTTTAGCGCAAAACGTGCGTTTCGTGCACAGAATCACCGCTTTTGCTCAGTTTTGGCGCAAAACATGCGTTTCGTGCACGGAATCGCCGCTTTTGCTCAATTTTGGCACAAAACGGGCGCTTCGCGCACAGAATAGCCGCTTTTGCTCAGTTTTGTCACAAAACGTGCGTTTCACGCACCGAATTGCTCCTTTTCGCACAAAACGTGCGTTTCGTGCACAGAATTGCCGCTTTTGCTCAGTTTCAGCGCAAAACGTGCGTTTCGTGCACAGAATCACCGCTTTTTCTCAGCTTTGGCACAACACGTGTGTTTCGTGCACAGAACCGCCGCTTTTGCTTAGTTTTGACACATAACATGCTCTTCGTCCACAGAATCGCCGCTTTTGCTCAGTTTTGGCACAAAACGGGCGTTTCGTGCACAGAATCGCCGCTTCTGCTCAGTTTTGGCGCAAAAGGTGCGTTTCGTGCACAGAATCGCCGCTTTTTCTCAGTTTTGGCACAAAACGTGCGTTTCGTGCACAGAATCGCCGCTTTTGCTCAGTTTTGGCACAAAACGTGCGTTTCGTGCACAGAACCGCCGGTTTTGATCAGTTTTGTCACAAAACGTGCGATTGACGCACCGAATTGCTCCTTTTCTCACAAAACGGGAGTTTCGTGCACAGAATCGCCGCTTTTGCTCAGTTTTGGCACAAAACGTGCGTTTCGTGCACAGAATCGCCGCTTTTGCTCAGTTTTGGCACAAAACATGCGTTTCGTGCACAGAATCGCCGCTTTTGTTCAGTTTTGGCACAAAACGTGCGTTTCACGCACCGGATTGCTCCTTTTCGCACAAAACAGGCGTTTCGTGCACAGAACGGCCGGTTCTGCTCAGTTTTGGTGCAAAACATGCGCTTCATCCGCAGATTCGCCGCTTTTGCTCAGTTTTGGCACAAAACGTTCGTTTCGTGCACAGAATTGCCGCTTTTGCTCAGTTTTAGCGCAAAACGTGCGTTTCGTGCACAGAACCACCGCCTTTTCTCAGCTTCGGCACAACACGTGCGTTTCGTGCACAGAATCGCCGCTTTTGCTCAGTTTTGGCACAAAACATGTGCTTCTTCCACAGAATCGCTGCTTTTGGTCAGTTTTGACACAAAACATGCTCTTCGTCCACAGAATTGCCGCTTTTCTCAGTTTTGGCACAAAACGTGCGTTTCGTGCACAGAATTGCCGCTTTTGCTCAGTTTTGGAACAAAACGTGCGTTTCGTGCACAGAATCGCCGGTTTTGTTCAGTTTTGTCACAAAACGTGCGATTGACGCACCGAATTGCTCCTTTTGGCACAAAACGGACATTTCGTGCACAGAATCGCCGGTTTTGCTCAGTTTTGGCACATAACGTGCGTTTCGTGCACAGAATCGCCGCTTTTGCTCAGTTCTGGCACAAAACATGCGCTTCGTCCACAGAATCGCCGCTTTTGCTCAGTTTTGGCACAAAACGTGCGTTTCGTGCACAGAATCGCCGGTTTTGATCAGTTTTGTAACAAAACGTGCGATTGACGCACCGAATTGCTGCTTTTGGCACAAAACTGGCGTTTCATGCTCAGAATCGCCGCTTTTGCTCGTTATTGGCACAAAACATGCGTTTCGTGCACAGAATCGCCGCTTTTGCACAGTTTCGGCACAAAACCTGCGTTTCGTGCACAGAATCGCCGCTTTTGCTTAGTTTTGGCACAAACCGTGCGTTTCACGCACCGAATTGCTCCTTTGGCACAAAACGGGCGTTTCGTGCACAGAATTGCCGCTTTTGCTCAGTTTTGGCACAAAACGTGCGTTTCGCGAACCGAATTTCTCCTTTTGGCACAAAACCTGCGTTTTGTGCACAGAATCGCCGCTTTTGCTTAGTTTTGGCACAAACCGTGCGTTTCACGCACCGAATTGCTCCTTTGGCACAAAACGGGCGTTTCGTGCACAGAATTGCCGCTTTTGCTCAGTTTTGGCACAAAACTTGCGTTTCGCGAACCGAATTTCTCCTTTTGGCACAAAACCTGCGTTTTGTGCACAGAATCGCCGATTTTGCTCAGTTTTGTCACAAAACGTGCGTATAACGCACCAAATTGCTCCTTTTGGCTCAAAACGGCCGTTTCGTGCACAGAATAGCTGCTTTTGCTCAGTTTTGGCACAAATCCCGCGTTTCGTGCACAGAATCGCCGCTTTTGCTCAGTTTTGGCACAAAACATGCGCTTCGTCGACAGAATCGCCGCTTTTGCTCAGTTTTGGCACAAAACGCGCGTTTCGTGCACAGAATCGCCGGTTTTGATCAGTTTTGTCACAAAACGTGCGATTGACGCACCGAATTGCTCCTTTTGGCACAAAACGGGCGTTTCGTGCACAGAATCACCGCCTTTGCTCAGTTTTGGCACAAAACATGCGCTTCGTCGACAGAATCGCCGCTTTTGCTCGTTATTGGCACAAAACATGCGTTTCGTGCACAGAATCGCCGCTTTTGCACAGTTCTGGCACAAAACATGCGCTTCGTCCACAGAATCGCCGCTTTTGCTCAGTTTTGGCACAAAACGTACGTTTCGTGCACAGATTTGCCGCTTTTGCTCAGTTTTGTCACAAAACGTGCGTTTCACGCACCGAATTGCTCCTTTTCGCACAAAACGGGCGTTTCGGGCACAGAATCGCCGCTTTTGCTCAGTTTTGGCACAAAACGTGCGTTTAGTGCACAGAATCACCGCTTTTGCTCAGTTTTGGCACAGAACGTGCGGTTCGTGCACAGAATCGCCGCATTTGCTCCTTTTGTCACAAAACGTGCGTTTCGTGCACAGAATGGCCGCTTTTGCTCAGTTTTGGCATAAAACGTGCGTTTCACGCTCCGAATTGCTCCTTTTGGCACAAAACGGGCGTATCGTGCACAGAATCGCCGCTTTTGCTCAGTTTTGGCATAAAACGTGCATTTCACGCTCCAAATTTCTCCTTTTGGCACAAAACGTGCGTTTCGTGCACAGAATCGCCGCTTTTGCTCAGTTTTGGCACAAAACGTGCGTTTCGTGCACAGAATCACCGCTTTTGCTCAGTTTTGGCACAGAACGTGCGTTTCGTGCACAGAATCGCCGCATTTGCTCCTTTTGTCACAAAACGTGCGTTTCGTGCACAGAATGGCCGCTTTTGCTCAGTTTTGGCACAAAACGTGCGGTTTACGCTCCGAACTGTTCCTTTTGGCACAAAACGTGCCGTTCACGCTCCGAATTGTTCCTTTTGTCACAAAACGGGGGTTTCGTGCACAGAATCGCTGCTTTTGCGCCGTTTTCGCACAAAGCGTGCGTTCCACGCGCCGAGTTGCCCCTTTTGTCACAAAACGTGCGTTTCGTGCACAGAATCGCCGCTTTTGCTCAGTTTTGGCACAAAACGTGCGTTTTGTGCACAGAATCGCCGCTTTTGCTCAGTTTTGGCACAAAACGTCCGTCTCGCGCACAAAATCGCCGCTTTTGATAAGTTTTGGCACAGAGCGTGCGTTTCGTGCACAGAATCGCCGCTTTTGCTCAGCTATGGCACAAAATGTGCGTTTCACGCTCCGAATTACTGCTTTTGTCACAAAACGTGCCATTCACGCTCCGAATTGTTCCTTTTGGCACAAAACGGGGGTTTCGTGCATAGAATCGCTGCTTTTGCGCCGTTTTCGCACAAAGCGTGCGCTTCACGCTCCGAATTGCTCCTTTTTGGCACAAAGCGGGCCTTTCGTGCACCGAATCGCCGCTTTTGCTCAGTTTTGGCACAAAACGTGCGTTTCACGCTCCGAATTGCTCCTTCTGGCACAAAACGGGCCATTCACGCTCCGAATTGTTCCTTTTGGCACAAAACAGGCGTTTCATGCACATAATCGCTGCTTTTGCCCAATTTTGGCACAAAACGTGCGTTCCACGCGCCGAGTAGCTCCTTTTGGTACAACACGTGCGTTTCGTGCATAGAATCGCCGCTTTCGCTCAGTTTTGGCACGAAACGTGCGTTTCGTGCACCGAATCGCCGCTTTTGCTCAGTTTTGGCATAAAACGTGCGTTTCTCGCTCCGAATTGCTCCTTTTGGCACAAAACGGGTATTTCGTGCACAGAATCGCCGCTTTTCCTCAGTTTTGGCATAAAACGTGCGTTTCACGCTCCGAGTTGCTCCTTTTGGCACAAAACGGGCATTTCGTGCACAGAATCGCCGCTTTTTCTCAGTTTTGGCACAAAACGTGCGTTTCACGCTCCGAGTTGCTCCTTTTGGCACAAAACGGGCGTTTCGTGCACAGAATCGCCGCTCTTGCTCAGTTTTGGCACAAAACGTGCGTTTCGCGAACAGAATCGCCGCTTTTGCTCAGTTTTGGCATAAAACGTGCGTTTCGTGCACAGAATCGCTGCTTTTGCTCAGTTTTGGCACAAAACGGGCATTTCGTGCACAGAATCGCCGCTTTTGCTCAGTTTTGGCACAAAACGTGCATTTCACGCTCCGAATTGCTCCTTTTGGCACAAAACGGGCCTTTCGTGCACAGAATCGCCGCTTTTCCTCAGTTTTGGCACAAAACGTGCGTTTCACGCTCCGAATTGCTCCTTTTGGCACAAAACGGGCGTTTTGTGCACAGAATCGCCGCTTTTGCTCAGGTTTGGCGCAAAACGTGCGTTTCGTGCACAGAATCGCTGCTTTTGCTCAGTTTTGGCACAAAACGTGCGTTTCGTGTACAGAATCGCCGCTTTTGCTAAGTTTTGGCACAAAACGTGCGTTTCACGCTCCGAATTACTCCTTTTGGCACAAAGCGTGCCATTCACGCTCCGAATTGTCCCTTTTGGCACAAAACAGGCGTTCAATGCACATGATCGCTGTTTTTGCGCAATTTTGGCACAAAACGTGCGTTCCACGCGCCGAGTTGCTCCTTTTGGCACAACACGTCCGTTTCGTGCATAGATTCGCCGCTTTCGCTCAGTTTTTGCACAAAACGTGCGTTTCGTGAACAGAATCGCAGCTTTTGCTCAGTTTTGGCACAGAGCGTGCGTTTCGTGCACAGAATTGCCGCTGTTGCTCAGTTTTGGCACAAAACGTGCGTTTCGTGCACAGAATCGCCGCTTTTGCACAGTTTTGGCACAAAACGTGCGTTTCGTGCACAGAATCGCTGCTTTTGCTCAGTTTTGGCACAAAACGTGCGTTTCGTGCACAGAATCGCTGCTTTTGCTCAGTTTTGGCATAGAACGTGCGTTTCACGCTCCGAATTGCTCCTTTTGGCACAAAACGGGCCTTTCGTGCACAGAATCGCCGCTTTTGCTCAGGTTTGGCACAAAACGTGCGTTTCGTGCACAGAATCGCTGCTTTTGCTCAGTTTTGGCACAAAACGGGCATTTCGTGCACAGAATCGCCGCTTTTGCTCAGTTTTGGCATAAAACGTGCATTTCACGCTCCGAATTGCTCCTTTTGGCACAAAACGGGCCTTTCGTGCACAGAATCGCCGCTTTTTCTCAGTTTTGGCACAAAACGTGCGTTTCACGCTCCGAATTGCTCCTTTTGGCACAAAACGGGCGTTTCGTGCTCAGAATCGCCGCTTTTCCTCAGCTTTGGCACAAAACGTGCGTTTCGTGCACAGAATCGCTGCTTTTGCTCAGGTTTGGCACAAAACGTGCGTTTCGTGCACAGAATTGCCGCTTTCGCTCAGTTTTGGCACAAAACGTGCGTTTCGTGAACAGAATCGCCGCTTTTCCTCAGTTTTGGCACAAAACGTGCGTTTCACGCCCCGAATTGCTCCTTTTGGCACAAAACGGGCGTTTCGTGCACAGAATCGCCGCTTTTGCTCAGGTTTGGCGCAAAACGTGCGTTTCGTGCACAGAATCGCTGCTTTTGCTCAGTTTTGGCACAAAACGTGCGTTTCGTGTACAGAATCGCCGCTTTTGCTAAGTTTTGGCACAAAACGTGCGTTTCACGCTCCGAATTGCTCCTTTTGGCACAAAACGGGCCTTTCGTGCACAGAATCGTCGCTTTTTCTCAGGTTTGGCACAAAACGTGCGTTTCGTGCATAGAATCGCCGCTTTCGCTCAGTTTTGGCACAAAACGTGCGTTTCGTGAACAGAATTGCTGCTTTTCCTCAGTTTTGGCACAAAACGTGCGTTTCGTGTACAGAATCGCCGCTTTTGCTTAGTTTTGACATAAAACGTGCGTTTCACGCTCCGAATTACTCCTTTTGGCACAAAACGTGCCATTCACGCTCCGAATTGTTCCTTTTGGCACAAAACAGGCGTTCAATGCACATAATCGCTGTTTTTGCGCAATTTTGGCACAAAACGTGCGTTCCACGCGCCGAGTTGCTCCTTTTGGCACAACACGTCCGTTTCGTGCATAGATTCGCCGCTTTCGCTCAGTTTTGGCACAAAACGTGAGTTTCGTGCACAGAAATGCCGCTGTTGCTCAGTTTTGGCACAAAACGTGCGTTTCGTGCACAGAATCGCCGCTTTTGCACAGTTTTCTCATAAAACGTGCGTTTCGTGCACAGAATCGCTGCTTTAGCTCAGTTTTGGCATAAAACGTGCTTTTCCCGCTCCGAATTGCTCCTTTTGGCACAAAACGGGCCTTTCGTGCACCGAATCGCCGCTTTTCCTCAGTTTTGGCACAAAACGGGCCTTTCGTGCACCGAATCGCCGCTTTTCCTCAGTTTTGGCACAAAACGTGCGTTTCACGCTCCGAATTGCTCCTTTTGGCACAAAACGGGCGTATCGTGCACAGAATCGCTGCTTTTGCTCAGTTTTGGCACAAAACGGGCATTTCGTGCACAGAATCGCCGCTTTTGCTCAGTTTTGGCATAAAACGTGCATTTCACGCTCCGAATTTCTCCTTTTGGCACAAAACGGGCCTTTCGTGCACAGAATCGCCGCTTTTTCTCAGTTTTGGCACAAAACGTGCGTTTCACGCTCCGAATTGCTCCTTTTGGCACAAAACGGGCGTTTCGTGCTCAGAATCGCCTCTTTTGCTCAGGTTTGGCACAAAACGTGCGTTTCGTGCACAGAATCGCTGCTTTTGCTCAGGTTTGGCACAAAACGTGCGTTTCGTGCACAGAATTGCCGCTTTCGCTCAGTTTTGGCACAAAACGTGCGTTTCGTGAACAGAATCGCCGCTTTTCCTCAGTTTTGGCACAAAACGTCCGTTTCGTGCACATAATCACCGCCTTTTCTCAGCTTCGGCACAACACGTGCGTTTCGTGCACAGAATCGCCGCTTTTGCTCAGTTTTGGCACAAAACATGCGCTTCGTCGACAGAATCGCCGCTTTTGCTCAGTTTTGGCACAAAACGTGCGTTTCGTGCACAGAATCGCCGGTTTTGATCAGTTTTGTAACAAAACGTGCGATTGACGCACCGAATTGCTGCTTTTGGCACAAAACTGGCGTTTCGTGCCCAGAATCGCCGCTTTTGCTCGTTATTGGCACAAAACATGCGTTTCGTGCACAGAATCGCCGCTTTTGCACAGTTTCGGCACAAAACCTGCGTTTCGTGCACAGAATCGCCGCTTTAGCTTAGTTTTGGCACAAACCGTGCGTTTCACGCACCGAATTGCTCCTTTGGCACAAAACGGGCGTTTCGTGCACAGAATTGCCGCTTTTGCTCAGTTTTGGCACAAATGTGCGTTTCGCGAACCGAACTTCTCCTTTTGGCACAAAACCTGCGTTTTGTGCACAGAATCGCCGGTTTTGCTCAGTTTTGTCACAAAACGTGCGTTTAACGCACCAAATTGCTCCTTTTGGCACAAAACGGGCGTTTCATGCACAGAATCGCCGCTTTTGCCTAGGTCTGGCACACAACGTGCGTTTCACGCACCGAATTGCTCCTTTTCGCACAAAACGTGCGTTTCGTGCACAGAATCGCCGCTTTTGCACAGTTTTGGCACAAAACGTGCTTTTCGTGAACAGAATCGCCGCTTTTGCTCAGTTTTGGCGCAAAACATGCGTTTCGTGCACAGAATCGCCGCTTTTGTTCAGTTTTGGCAGAAGACATGCGTTTCACGCACCAAATTGCTCCTTTTCGCACAAAACGTGCGTTTCGTGCACAGAATCGCCGGTTTTGATCAGTTTTGTAACAAAACGTGCGTTTCGCGAACCGAATTTCACCTTTTGGCACAAAACCTGCGTTTTGTGCACAGAATCGCCGGTTTTGCTCAGTTTTGTCACAAAACGTGCGTTTAACGCACCAAATTGCTCCTTTTGGCTCAAAACGGCCGTTTCGTGCACAGAATAGCTGCTTTTGCTAAGTTTTGGCACAGATCCCGCGTTTCGTGCACAGAATCGCCGCTTTTGCTCAGTTTTGGCACAAAATATGCGTTTCGTGCACAGAATCGCCGCTTTTGTTCAGTTTTGGCACAAAACGTGCGTTTCACGCACCGAAAATGCTCCTTTTCGCACAAAACGGGCGTTTCGTGCACAGAATCGCCGCTTCTGCTCAGTTTTGGTGCAAAACATGCGCTTCGTCCACAGAATCGTCGCTTTTGCTCAGTTTTGGCACAAAACGTGCGTTTCGTGCACAGAATCACCGCCTTTTCTCAGCTTCGGCACAACACGTGCGTTTCGTGCACAGAATCGCCGCTTTTGCTCAGTTTTGGCACAAAACGTGCGTTTCGTGCCCAGAATCGCCGCTTTTGTTCAGTTTTGGCACAAAACGAGCGTTTCACGCACCGAATTGCTCCTTTTCGCACAAAACGGGCGTTTCGTGCACAGAATCGCTCGTTCTGCTCAGTTTTGGCGCAAAACGTGCGTTTCGTGCACAGAATCGCCGGTTTTGTTCAGTTTTGTCACAAAACGTGCGTTTCACGCACCGAATTGCTCCTTTTCGCACAAAACGGTCGTTTCGTGCACAGAATTGCCGCTTTTGCTCAGGTTTAGCGCAAAACGTCCGTTTCGTGCACATAATCACCGCCTTTTCTCAGCTTCGGCACAACACGTGCGTTTCGTGCACAGAATCGCCGCTTTTGCTCAGTTTTGGCACAAAACATGTGCTTCTTCCACAGAATCGCCGCTTTTGGTCAGTTTTGACACAAAACATGCTCTTCGTCCACAGAATTGCCGCTTTTCTCAGTTTTGGCACAAAACGTGCGTTTCGTGCACAGAATTGCCGCTTTTGCTCAGTTTTGGAACAAAACGTGCGTTTCGTGCACAGAATCGCCGCTTTTGCTCAGTTTTGGCACAAAACATGCGCTTCGTCGACAGAATCGCCGCTTTTGCTCAGTTTTGACACAAAACGTGCGTTTCGTGCACAGAATCGTCGGTTTTGATCAGTTTTGTAACAAAACGTGCGATTGACGCACCGAATTGCTGCTTTTGGCACAAAACTGGCGTTTCGTGCTCAGAATCGCCGCTTTTGCTCGTTATTGGCACAAAACATGCGTTTCGTGCACAGAATCGCCGCTTTTGCACAGTTTCGGCACAAAACCTGCGTTTCGTGCACAGAATCGCCGCTTTAGCTTAGTTTTGGCACAAACCGTGCGTTTCACGCACCGAATTGCTCCTTTGGCACAAAACGGGCGTTTCGTGCACAGAATTGCCGCTTTTGCTCAGTTTTGGCACAAAACGTGCGTTTCGCGAACCGAATTTCTCCTTTTGGCACAAAACCTGCGTTTTGTGCACAGAATCGCCGGTTTTGCTCAGTTTTGTCACAAAACGTGCGTTTAACGCACCAAATTGCTCCTTTTGGCTCAAAACGACCGTTTCGTGCACAGAATAGCTGCTTTTGCTCAGTTTTGGCACAGATCCCGCGTTTCGTGCACAGAATCGCCGCTTTTGCTCAGTTTAGGCACAAAACGTGCATTTCGTACACAGAATCGCCGCTTTTGCTCAGTTTTGGCACAAAACGTGCGTTTCACGCTCCGAATTGCTCCTTTTGGCACAGCGCTTGCGTTTCGTGCACAGAATCGCCGCTTTTGCTCAGTTTTGGCACAAAACGTGCGTTTCGTGCTCAGATTAGCCGAATTGCTCCTTTTGGCACAAAACGTGCGTTTTGTGCACAGAATCGCCGCTCTTGCTCAGTTTTGGCACAAAACGTGCGTTTCACGCTCCGAATTACTCCTTTTGGCACAAAATGGGCCATTCACGCTCCGAATTGTTCCTTTTGGCACAAAACAGGCGTTATGCACATAATCGCTGCTTTTGCGCAATTTTGGCACAAAGCGTGCGTTCCACGCGCCGAGTAGCTCCTTTTCTCACAACACGTGCGTTTCGTACATAGAATCGCCGCTTTCGCTCAGTTTTGGCACGAAACGTGCGTTTCGTGCACAGCATCGCCGCTTTTGCTCAGTTTTGACATAAAACGTGCGTTTCACGCTCCGAATTGCTCCTTTTGGCACAAAGCGGGCCCTTCGTGCACCGAATCGCATCTTTTGCTCAATTTTGGCATAAAACGTGCGTTTCACGCTCCGAATTGCTCCTTTTGGCACAAAACGTGCGTTTTGTGCACAGAATCGCCGCTCTTGCTCAGTTTTGGCACAAAACGTGCGTTCCACGCGCCGAATTGCTTCTTTTGGCACAAAACGGGCGTTTCGTGCGCAGAATCGCCGCTTTTGCTCGTTATTGGCACAAAACGGGCGTTTCATGCACAGAATCGCCGCTTTTGCCTAGGTCTGGCACACAACGTGCGTTTCACGCACCGAATTGCTCCTTTTCGCACAAAACGTGCGTTTCGTGCACAGAATCGCCGCTTTTGCACAGTTTTGGCACAAAACGTGCTTTTCGTGAACAGAATCGCCGCTTTTGCTCAGTTTTGGCGCAAAACATGCGTTTCGTGCACGGAATCGCCGCTTTTGCTCAATTTTGGCACAAAACGGGTGCTTCGCGCACAGAATAGCCGCTTTTGCTCAGTTTTGTCACAAAACGTGCGTTTCACGCACCGAATTGCTCCTTTTCGCACAAAACGTGCGTTTCGTGCACAGAATTGCCGCTTTTGCTCAGTTTCAGCGCAAAATGTGCGTTTCGTGCACAGAATCACCGCTTTTTCTCAGCTTTGGCACAACACGTGTGTTTCGTGCACAGAACCGCCGCTTTTGCTTAGTTTTGACACATAACATGCTCTTCGTCCACAGAATCGCCGCTTTTGCTCAGTTTTGGCACAAAACGGGCGTTTCGAGCACAGAGTCGCCGCTTCTGCTCAGTTTTGGCGCAAAAGGTGCGTTTCGTGCACAGAATCGCCGCTTTTTCTCAGTTTTGGCACAAAACGTGCGTTTCGTGCACAGAATCGCCGCTTTTGCTCAGTGTTGGCACAAAACATGCGCTTCGTCGACAGAATCGCCGCTTTTGCTCAGTTTTGGCACAAAACGTGCGTTTCGTGCACAGAACCGCCGGTTTTGATCAGTTTTGTCACAAAACGTGCGATTGACGCACCGAATTGCTCCTTTTCTCACAAAACGGGAGTTTCGTGCACAGAATCGCCGCTTTTGCTCAGTTTTGGCACAAAACGTGCGTTTCGTGCACAGAATCGCTGCTTTTGCTCAGTTTTGGCACAAAACATGCGTTTCGTGCACAGAATCGCCGCTTTTGTTCAGTTTTGGCACAAAACGTGCGTTGCACGCACCGAATTGCTCCTTTTCGCACAAAACGGGCGTTTCGTGCACAGAATCGCCGCTTCTGCTCAGTTTTGGTGCAAAACATGCGCTTCGTCCACAGAATCGCCGCTTTTGCTCAGTTTTGGCACAAAAGGTGCGTTTCGTGCAAAGAATTGCCGCTTTTGCTCAGTTTTAGCGCAAAACGTGCGTTTCGTGCACAGAATCACCGCTTTTGCTCAGTTTTGGCGCAAAACATGCGTTTCGTGCACGGAATCGCCGCTTTTGCTCAATTTTGGCACAAAACGGGCGCTTCGCGCACAGAATAGCCGCTTTTGCTCAGTTTTGTCACAAAACGTGCGTTTCACGCACCGAATTGCTCCTTTTCGCACAAAACGTGCGTTTCGTGCACAGAATTGCCGCTTTTGCTCAGTTTCAGCGCAAAACGTGCGTTTCGTGCACAGAATCACCGCTTTTTCTCAGCTTTGGCACAACACGTGTGTTTCGTGCACAGAACCGCCGCTTTTGCTTAGTTTTGACACATAACATGCTCTTCGTCCACAGAATCGCCGCTTTTGCTCAGTTTTGGCACAAAACGGGCGTTTCGTGCACAGAATCGCCGCTTCTGCTCAGTTTTGGCGCAAAAGGTGCGTTTCGTGCACAGAATCGCCGCTTTTTCTCAGTTTTGGCACAAAACGTGCGTTTCGTGCACAGAATCGCCGCTTTTGCTCAGTTTTGGCACAAAACGTGCGTTTCGTGCACAGAACCGCCGGTTTTGATCAGTTTTGTCACAAAACGTGCGATTGACGCACCGAATTGCTCCTTTTCTCACAAAACGGGAGTTTCGTGCACAGAATCGCCGCTTTTGCTCAGTTTTGGCACAAAACGTGCGTTTCGTGCACAGAATCGCCGCTTTTGCTCAGTTTTGGCACAAAACATGCGTTTCGTGCACAGAATCGCCGCTTTTGTTCAGTTTTGGCACAAAACGTGCGTTTCACGCACCGGATTGCTCCTTTTCGCACAAAACAGGCGTTTCGTGCACAGAACGGCCGGTTCTGCTCAGTTTTGGTGCAAAACATGCGCTTCATCCGCAGATTCGCCGCTTTTGCTCAGTTTTGGCACAAAACGTGCGTTTCGTGCACAGAATTGCCGCTTTTGCTCAGTTTTAGCGCAAAACGTGCGTTTCGTGCACAGAACCACCGCCTTTTCTCAGCTTCGGCACAACACGTGCGTTTCGTGCACAGAATCGCCGCTTTTGCTCAGTTTTGGCACAAAACATGTGCTTCTTCCACAGAATCGCTGCTTTTGGTCAGTTTTGACACAAAACATGCTCTTCGTCCACAGAATTGCCGCTTTTCTCAGTTTTGGCACAAAACGTGCGTTTCGTGCACAGAATTGCCGCTTTTGCTCAGTTTTGGAACAAAACGTGCGTTTCGTGCACAGAATCGCCGGTTTTGTTCAGTTTTGTCACAAAACGTGCGATTGACGCACCGAATTGCTCCTTTTGGCACAAAACGGACATTTCGTGCACAGAATCGCCGGTTTTGCTCAGTTTTGGCACATAACGTGCGTTTCGTGCACAGAATCGCCGCTTTTGCTCAGTTCTGGCACAAAACATGCGCTTCGTCCACAGAATCGCCGCTTTTGCTCAGTTTTGGCACAAAACGTGCGTTTCGTGCACAGAATCGCCGGTTTTGATCAGTTTTGTAACAAAACGTGCGATTGACGCACCGAATTGCTGCTTTTGGCACAAAACTGGCGTTTCATGCTCAGAATCGCCGCTTTTGCTCGTTATTGGCACAAAACATGCGTTTCGTGCACAGAATCGCCGCTTTTGCACAGTTTCGGCACAAAACCTGCGTTTCGTGCACAGAATCGCCGCTTTTGCTTAGTTTTGGCACAAACCGTGCGTTTCACGCACCGAATTGCTCCTTTGGCACAAAACGGGCGTTTCGTGCACAGAATTGCCGCTTTTGCTCAGTTTTGGCACAAAACGTGCGTTTCGCGAACCGAATTTCTCCTTTTGGCACAAAACCTGCGTTTTGTGCACAGAATCGCCGCTTTTGCTTAGTTTTGGCACAAACCGTGCGTTTCACGCACCGAATTGCTCCTTTGGCATAAAACGGGCGTTTCGTGCACAGAATTGCCGCTTTTGCTCAGTTTTGGCACAAAACTTGCGTTTCGCGAACCGAATTTCTCCTTTTGGCACAAAACCTGCGTTTTGTGCACAGAATCGCCGATTTTGCTCAGTTTTGTCACAAAACGTGCGTATAACGCACCAAATTGCTCCTTTTGGCTCAAAACGGCCGTTTCGTGCACAGAATAGCTGCTTTTGCTCAGTTTTGGCACAAATCCCGCGTTTCGTGCACAGAATCGCCGCTTTTGCTCAGTTTTGGCACAAAACATGCGCTTCGTCGACAGAATCGCCGCTTTTGCTCAGTTTTGGCACAAGACGCGCGTTTCGTGCACAGAATCGCCGGTTTTGATCAGTTTTGTCACAAAACGTGCGATTGACGCACCGAATTGCTCCTTTTGGCACAAAACGGGCGTTTCGTGCACAGAATCGCCGCCTTTGCTCAGTTTTGGCACAAAACATGCGCTTCGTCGACAGAATCGCCGCTTTTGCTCGTTATTGGCACAAAACATGCGTTTCGTGCACAGAATCGCCGCTTTTGCACAGTTCTGGCACAAAACATGCGCTTCGTCCACAGAATCGCCGCTTTTGCTCAGTTTTGGCACAAAACGTACGTTTCGTGCACAGATTTGCCGCTTTTGCTCAGTTTTGTCACAAAACGTGCGTTTCACGCACCGAATTGCTCCTTTTCGCACAAAACGGGCGTTTCGGGCACAGAATCGCCGCTTTTGCTCAGTTTTGGCACAAAACGTGCGTTTAGTGCACAGAATCACCGCTTTTGCTCAGTTTTGGCACAGAACGTGCGGTTCGTGCACAGAATCGCCGCATTTGCTCCTTTTGTCACAAAACGTGCGTTTCGTGCACAGAATGGCCGCTTTTGCTCAGTTTTGGCATAAAACGTGCGTTTCACGCTCCGAATTGCTCCTTTTGGCACAAAACGGGCGTATCGAGCACAGAATCGCCGCTTTTGCTCAGTTTTGGCATAAAACGTGCATTTCACGCTCCAAATTTCTCCTTTTGGCACAAAACGTGCGTTTCGTGCACAGAATCGCCGCTTTTGCTCAGTTTTGGCACAAAACGTGCGTTTCGTGCACAGAATCACCGCTTTTGCTCAGTTTTGGCACAGAACGTGCGTTTCGTGCACAGAATCGCCGCATTTGCTCCTTTTGTCACAAAACGTGCGTTTCGTGCACAGAATGGCCGCTTTTGCTCAGTTTTGGCACAAAACGTGCGGTTTACGCTCCGAACTGTTCCTTTTGGCACAAAACGTGCCGTTCACGCTCCGAATTGTTCCTTTTGTCACAAAACGGGGGTTTCGTGCACAGAATCGCTGCTTTTGCGCCGTTTTCGCACAAAGCGTGCGTTCCACGCGCCGAGTTGCCCCTTTTGTCACAAAACGTGCGTTTCGTGCACAGAATCGCCGCTTTTGCTCAGTTTTGGCACAAAACGTGCGTTTTGTGCACAGAATCGCCGCTTTTGCTCAGTTTTGGCACAAAACGTCCGTCTCGCGCACAAAATCGCCGCTTTTGATAAGTTTTGGCACAGAGCGTGCGTTTCGTGCACAGAATCGCCGCTTTTGCTCAGCTATGGCACAAAATGTGCGTTTCACGCTCCGAATTACTGCTTTTGTCACAAAACGTGCCATTCACGCTCCGAATTGTTCCTTTTGGCACAAAACGGGGGTTTCGTGCATAGAATCGCTGCTTTTGCGCCGTTTTCGCACAAAGCGTGCGCTTCACGCTCCGAATTGCTCCTTTTTGGCACAAAGCGGGCCTTTCGTGCACCGAATCGCCGCTTTTGCTCAGTTTTGGCACAAAACGTGCGTTTCACGCTCCGAATTGCTCCTTCTGGCACAAAACGGGCCATTCACGCTCCGAATTGTTCCTTTTGGCACAAAACAGGCGTTTCATGCACATAATCGCTGCTTTTGCCCAATTTTGGCACAAAACGTGCGTTCCACGCGCCGAGTAGCTCCTTTTGGTACAACACGTGCGTTTCGTGCATAGAATCGCCGCTTTCGCTCAGTTTTGGCACGAAACGTGCGTTTCGTGCACCGAATCGCCGCTTTTGCTCAGTTTTGGCATAAAACGTGCGTTTCTCGCTCCGAATTGCTCCTTTTGGCACAAAACGGGTATTTCGTGCACAGAATCGCCGCTTTTCCTCAGTTTTGGCATAAAACGTGCGTTTCACGCTCCGAGTTGCTCCTTTTGGCACAAAACGGGCATTTCGTGCACAGAATCGCCGCTTTTTCTCAGTTTTGGCACAAAACGTGCGTTTCACGCTCCGAGTTGCTCCTTTTGGCACAAAACGGGCGTTTCGTGCACAGAATCGCCGCTCTTGCTCAGTTTTGGCACAAAACGTGCGTTTCGCGAACAGAATCGCCGCTTTTGCTCAGTTTTGGCATAAAACGTGCGTTTCGTGCACAGAATCGCTGCTTTTGCTCAGTTTTGGCACAAAACGGGCATTTCGTGCACAGAATCGCCGCTTTTGCTCAGTTTTGGCACAAAACGTGCATTTCACGCTCCGAATTGCTCCTTTTGGCACAAAACGGGCCTTTCGTGCACAGAATCGCCGCTTTTCCTCAGTTTTGGCACAAAACGTGCGTTTCACGCTCCGAATTGCTCCTTTTGGCACAAAACGGGCGTTTTGTGCACAGAATCGCCGCTTTTGCTCAGGTTTGGCGCAAAACGTGCGTTTCGTGCACAGAATCGCTGCTTTTGCTCAGTCTTGGCACAAAACGTGCGTTTCGTGTACAGAATCGCCGCTTTTGCTATGTTTTGGCACAAAACGTGCGTTTCACGCTCCGAATTACTCCTTTTGGCACAAAGCGTGCCATTCACGCTCCGAATTGTCCCTTTTGGCACAAAACAGGCGTTCAATGCACATGATCGCTGTTTTTGCGCAATTTTGGCACAAAACGTGCGTTCCACGCGCCGAGTTGCTCCTTTTGGCACAACACGTCCGTTTCGTGCATAGATTCGCCGCTTTCGCTCAGTTTTTGCACAAAACGTGCGTTTCGTGAACAGAATCGCAGCTTTTGCTCAGTTTTGGCACAGAGCGTGCGTTTCGTGCACAGAATTGCCGCTGTTGCTCAGTTTTGGCACAAAACGTGCGTTTCGTGCACAGAATCGCCGCTTTTGCACAGTTTTGGCACAAAACGTGCGTTTCGTGCACAGAATCGCTGCTTTTGCTCAGTTTTGGCACAAAACGTGCGTTTCGTGCACAGAATCGCTGCTTTTGCTCAGTTTTGGCATAGAACGTGCGTTTCACGCTCCGAATTGCTCCTTTTGGCACAAAACGGGCCTTTCGTGCACAGAATCGCCGCTTTTGCTCAGGTTTGGCACAAAACGTGCGTTTCGTGCACAGAATCGCTGCTTTTGCTCAGTTTTGGCACAAAACGGGCATTTCGTGCACAGAATCGCCGCTTTTGCTCAGTTTTGGCATAAAACGTGCATTTCACGCTCCGAATTGCTCCTTTTGGCACAAAACGGGCCTTTCGTGCACAGAATCGCCGCTTTTTCTCAGTTTTGGCACAAAACGTGCGTTTCACGCTCCGAATTGCTCCTTTTGGCACAAAACGGGCGTTTCGTGCTCAGAATCGCCGCTTTTCCTCAGCTTTGGCACAAAACGTGCGTTTCGTGCACAGAATCGCTGCTTTTGCTCAGGTTTGGCACAAAACGTGCGTTTCGTGCACAGAATTGCCGCTTTCGCTCAGTTTTGGCACAAAACGTGCGTTTCGTGAACAGAATCGCCGCTTTTCCTCAGTTTTGGCACAAAACGTGCGTTTCACGCCCCGAATTGCTCCTTTTGGCACAAAACGGGCGTTTCGTGCACAGAATCGCCGCTTTTGCTCAGGTTTGGCGCAAAACGTGCGTTTCGTGCACAGAATCGCTGCTTTTGCTCAGTTTTGGCACAAAACGTGCGTTTCGTGTACAGAATCGCCGCTTTTGCTAAGTTTTGGCACAAAACGTGCGTTTCACGCTCCGAATTGCTCCTTTTGGCACAAAACGGGCCTTTCGTGCACAGAATCGTCGCTTTTTCTCAGGTTTGGCACAAAACGTGCGTTTCGTGCATAGAATCGCCGCTTTCGCTCAGTTTTGGCACAAAACGTGCGTTTCGTGAACAGAATTGCTGCTTTTCCTCAGTTTTGGCACAAAACGTGCGTTTCGTGTACAGAATCGCCGCTTTTGCTTAGTTTTGACATAAAACGTGCGTTTCACGCTCCGAATTACTCCTTTTGGCACAAAACGTGCCATTCACGCTCCGAATTGTTCCTTTTGGCACAAAACAGGCGTTCAATGCACATAATCGCTGTTTTTGCGCAATTTTGGCACAAAACGTGCGTTCCACGCGCCGAGTTGCTCCTTTTGGCACAACACGTCCGTTTCGTGCATAGATTCGCCGCTTTCGCTCAGTTTTGGCACAAAACGTGAGTTTCGTGCACAGAAATGCCGCTGTTGCTCAGTTTTGGCACAAAACGTGCGTTTCGTGCACAGAATCGCCGCTTTTGCACAGTTTTCTCATAAAACGTGCGTTTCGTGCACAGAATCGCTGCTTTAGCTCAGTTTTGGCATAAAACGTGCTTTTCCCGCTCCGAATTGCTCCTTTTGGCACAAAACGGGCCTTTCGTGCACCGAATCGCCGCTTTTCCTCAGTTTTGGCACAAAACGTGCGTTTCACGCTCCGAATTGCTCCTTTTGGCACAAAACGGGCGTATCGTGCACAGAATCGCTGCTTTTGCTCAGTTTTGGCACAAAACGGGCATTTCGTGCACAGAATCGCCGCTTTTGCTCAGTTTTGGCATAAAACGTGCATTTCACGCTCCGAATTTCTCCTTTTGGCACAAAACGGGCCTTTCGTGCACAGAATCGCCGCTTTTTCTCAGTTTTGGCACAAAACGTGCGTTTCACGCTCCGAATTGCTCCTTTTGGCACAAAACGGGCGTTTCGTGCTCAGAATCGCCTCTTTTGCTCAGGTTTGGCACAAAACGTGCGTTTCGTGCACAGAATCGCTGCTTTTGCTCAGGTTTGGCACAAAACGTGCGTTTCGTGCACAGAATTGCCGCTTTCGCTCAGTTTTGGCACAAAACGTGCGTTTCGTGAACAGAATCGCCGCTTTTCCTCAGTTTTGGCACAAAACGTGCGTTTCACGCCCCGAATTGCTCCTTTTGGCACAAAACGGGCGTTTCGTGCACAGAATCGCCGCTTTTGCTCAGGTTTGGCGCAAAACGTGCGTTTCGTGCACAGAATCGCTGCTTTTGCTCAGTTTTGGCACAAAACGTGCGTTTCGTGTACAGAATCGCCGCTTTTGCTAAGTTTTGGCACAAAACGTGCGTTTCACGCTCCGAATTGCTCCTTTTGGCACAAAACGGGCCTTTCGTGCACAGAATCGTCGCTTTTTCTCAGGTTTGGCACAAAACGTGCGTTTCGTGCATAGAATCGCCGCTTTCGCTCAGTTTTGGCACAAAACGTGCGTTTCGTGAACAGAATTGCTGCTTTTCCTCAGTTTTGGCACAAAACGTGCGTTTCGTGTACAGAATCGCCGCTTTTGCTTAGTTTTGACATAAAACGTGCGTTTCACGCTCCGAATTACTCCTTTTGGCACAAAATGTGCCATTCACGCTCCGAATTGTTCCTTTTGGCACAAAACAGGCGTTCAATGCACATAATCGCTGTTTTTGCGCAATTTTGGCACAAAACGTGCGTTCCACGCGCCGAGTTGCTCCTTTTGGCACAACACGTCCGTTTCGTGCATAGATTCGCCGCTTTCGCTCAGTTTTGGCACAAAACGTGAGTTTCGTGCACAGAAATGCCGCTGTTGCTCAGTTTTGGCACAAAACGTGCGTTTCGTGCACAGAATCGCCGCTTTTGCACAGTTTTCTCATAAAACGTGCGTTTCGTGCACAGAATCGCTGCTTTAGCTCAGTTTTGGCATAAAACGTGCTTTTCCCGCTCCGAATTGCTCCTTTTGGCACAAAACGGGCCTTTCGTGCACCGAATCGCCGCTTTTCCTCAGTTTTGGCACAAAACGTGCGTTTCACGCTCCGAATTGCTCCTTTTGGCACAAAACGGGCGTATCGTGCACAGAATCGCCGCTTTTGCTCAGTTTTGGCACAAAACGTGCGTTTCGTGCACAGAATCACCGCTTTTGCTCAGTTTTGGCACAGAACGTGCGGTTCGTGCACAGAATCGCCGCATTTGCTCCTTTTGTCACAAAACGTGCGTTTCGTGCACAGAATGGCCGCTTTTGCTCAGTTTTGGCATAAAACGTGCGTTTCACGCTCCGAATTGCTCCTTTTGGCACAAAACGGGCGTATCGTGCACAGAATCGCCGCTTTTGCTCAGTTTTGGCATAAAACGTGCATTTCACGCTCCAAATTTCTCCTTTTGGCACAAAACGTGCGTTTCGTGCACAGAATCGCCGCTTTTGCTCAGTTTTGGCACAAAACGTGCGTTTCGTGCACAGAATCACCGCTTTTGCTCAGTTTTGGCACAGAACGTGCGTTTCGTGCACAGAATCGCCGCATTTGCTCCTTTTGTCACAAAACGTGCGTTTCGTGCACAGAATGGCCGCTTTTGCTCAGTTTTGGCACAAAACGTGCGGTTTACGCTCCGAACTGTTCCTTTTGGCACAAAACGTGCCGTTCACGCTCCGAATTGTTCCTTTTGTCACAAAACGGGGGTTTCGTGCACAGAATCGCTGCTTTTGCGCCGTTTTCGCACAAAGCGTGCGTTCCACGCGCCGAGTTGCCCCTTTTGTTACAAAACGTGCGTTTCGTGCACAGAATCGCCGCTTTTGCTCAGTTTTGGCACAAAACGTGCGTTTTGTGCACAGAATCGCCGCTTTTGCTCAGTTTTGGCACAAAACGTCCGTCTCGCGCACAAAATCGCCGCTTTTGATAAGTTTTGGCACAGAGCGTGCGTTTCGTGCACAGAATCGCCGCTTTTGCTCAGCTATGGCACAAAATGTGCGTTTCACGCTCCGAATTACTGCTTTTGTCACAAAACGTGCCATTCACGCTCCGAATTGTTCCTTTTGGCACAAAACGGGGGTTTCGTGCATAGAATCGCTGCTTTTGCGCCGTTTTCGCACAAAGCGTGCGCTTCACGCTCCGAATTGCTCCTTTTTGGCACAAAGCGGGCCTTTCGTGCACCGAATCGCCGCTTTTGCTCAGTTTTGGCACAAAACGTGCGTTTCACGCGCCGAGTAGCTCCTTTTGGTACAACACGTGCGTTTCGTGCATAGAATCGCCGCTTTCGCTCAGTTTTGGCACGAAACGTGCGTTTCGTGCACCGAATCGCCGCTTTTGCTCAGTTTTGGCATAAAACGTGCGTTTCTCGCTCCGAATTGCTCCTTTTGGCACAAAACGGGTATTTCGTGCACAGAATCGCCGCTTTTCCTCAGTTTTGGCATAAAACGTGCGTTTCACGCTCCGAGTTGCTCCTTTTGGCACAAAACGGGCATTTCGTGCACAGAATCGCCGCTTTTTCTCAGTTTTGGCACAAAACGTGCGTTTCACGCTCCGAGTTGCTCCTTTTGGCACAAAACGGGCGTTTCGTGCACAGAATCGCCGCTCTTGCTCAGTTTTGGCACAAAACGTGCGTTTCGCGAACAGAATCGCCGCTTTTGCTCAGTTTTGGCATAAAACGTGCGTTTCGTGCACAGAATCGCTGCTTTTGCTCAGTTTTGGCACAAAACGGGCATTTCGTGCACCGAATCGCCGCTTTTGCTCAGTTTTGGCACAAAACGTGCATTTCACGCTCCGAATTGCTTCTTTTGGCACAAAACGGGCCTTTCGTGCACAGAATCGCCGCTTTTCCTCAGTTTTGGCACAAAACGTGCGTTTCACGCTCCGAATTGCTCCTTTTGGCACAAAACGGGCGTTTCGTGCACAGAATCGCCGCTTTTGCTCAGGTTTGGCGCAAAACGTGCGTTTCGTGCACAGAATCGCTGCTTTTGCTCAGTTTTGGCACAAAACGTGCGTTTCGTGTACAGAATCGCCGCTTTTGCTAAGTTTTGGCACAAAACGTGCGTTTCACGCTCCGAATTACTCCTTTTGGCACAAAGCGTGCCATTCACGCTCCGAATTGTCCCTTTTGGCACAAAACAGGCGTTCAATGCACATGATCGCTGTTTTTGCGCAATTTTGGCACAAAACGTGCGTTCCACGCGCCGAGTTGCTCCTTTTGGCACAACACGTCCGTTTCGTGCATAGATTCGCCGCTTTCGCTCAGTTTTTGCACAAAACGTGCGTTTCGTGAACAGAATCGCAGCTTTTGCTCAGTTTTGGCACAGAGCGTGCGTTTCGTGCACAGAATTGCCGCTGTTGCTCAGTTTTGGCACAAAACGTGCGTTTCGTGCACAGAATCGCCGCTTTTGCACAGTTTTGGCACAAAACGTGCGTTTCGTGCACAGAATCGCTGCTTTTGCTCAGTTTTGGCACAAAACGTGCGTTTCGTGCACAGAATCGCTGCTTTTGCTCAGTTTTGGCATAGAACGTGCGTTTCACGCTCCGAATTGCTCCTTTTGGCACAAAACGGGCCTTTCGTGCACAGAATCGCCGCTTTTGCTCAGGTTTGGCACAAAACGTGCGTTTCGTGCACAGAATCGCTGCTTTTGCTCAGTTTTGGCACAAAACGGGCATTTCGTGCACAGAATCGCCGCTTTTGCTCAGTTTTGGCATAAAACGTGCATTTCACGCTCCGAATTGCTCCTTTTGGCACAAAACGGGCCTTTCGTGCACAGAATCGCCGCTTTTTCTCAGTTTTGGCACAAAACGTGCGTTTCACGCTCCGAATTGCTCCTTTTGGCACAAAACGGGCGTTTCGTGCTCAGAATCGCCGCTTTTGCTCAGGTTTGGCACAAAACGTGCGTTTCGTGCACAGAATCGCTGCTTTTGCTCAGGTTTGGCACAAAACGTGCGTTTCGTGCACAGAATTGCCGCTTTCGCTCAGTTTTGGCACAAAACGTGCGTTTCGTGAACAGAATTGCCGCTTTTCCTCAGTTTTGGCACAAAACGTGCGTTTCACGCCCCGAATTGCTCCTTTTGGCACAAAACGGGCGTTTCGTGCACAGAATCGCCGCTTTTGCTCAGTTTTGGCACAAAACGTGCGTTTCGTGAACAGAATTGCTGCTTTTCCTCAGTTTTGGCACAAAACGTGCGTTTCGTGTACAGAATCGCCGCTTTTGCTTAGTTTTGACATAAAACGTGCGTTTCACGCTCCGAATTACTCCTTTTGGCACAAAACGTGCCATTCACGCTCCGAATTGTTCCTTTTGGCACAAAACAGGCGTTCAATGTACATAATCGCTGTTTTTGCGCAATTTTGGCACAAAACGTGCGTTCCACGCGCCGAGTTGCTCCTTTTGGCACAACACGTCCGTTTCGTGCATAGATTCGCCGCTTTTCCTCAGTTTTGGCACAAAACGTGCGTTTCACGCTCCGAATTGCTCCTTTTGGCACAAAACGGGCGTATCGTGCACAGAATCGCTGCTTTCGCTCAGTTTTGGCACAAAACGTGCGTTTCGTGAACAGAATCGCCGCTTTTCCTCAGTTTTGGCACAAAACGTGCGTTTCACGCCCCGAATTGCTCCTTTTGGCACAAAACGGGCGTTTCGTGCACAGAATCGCCGCTTTTGCTCAGGTTTGGCGCAAAACGTGCGTTTCGTGCACAGAATCGCTGCTTTTGCTCAGTTTTGGCACAAAACGTGCGTTTCGTGTACAGAATCGCCGCTTTTGCTAAGTTTTGGCACAAAACGTGCGTTTCACGCTCCGAATTGCTCCTTTTGGCACAAAACGGGCCTTTCGTGCACAGAATCGTCGCTTTTTCTCAGGTTTGGCACAAAACGTGCGTTTCGTGCATAGAATCGCCGCTTTCGCTCAGTTTTGGCACAAAACGTGCGTTTCGTGAACAGAATTGCTGCTTTTCCTCAGTTTTGGCACAAAACGTGCGTTTCGTGTACAGAATCGCCGCTTTTGCTTAGTTTTGACATAAAACGTGCGTTTCACGCTCCGAATTACTCCTTTTGGCACAAAATGTGCCATTCACGCTCCGAATTGTTCCTTTTGGCACAAAACAGGCGTTCAATGCACATAATCGCTGTTTTTGCGCAATTTTGGCACAAAACGTGCGTTCCACGCGCCGAGTTGCTCCTTTTGGCACAACACGTCCGTTTCGTGCATAGATTCGCCGCTTTCGCTCAGTTTTGGCACAAAACGTGAGTTTCGTGCACAGAAATGCCGCTGTTGCTCAGTTTTGGCACAAAACGTGCGTTTCGTGCACAGAATCGCCGCTTTTGCACAGTTTTCTCATAAAACGTGCGTTTCGTGCACAGAATCGCTGCTTTAGCTCAGTTTTGGCATAAAACGTGCTTTTCCCGCTCCGAATTGCTCCTTTTGGCACAAAACGGGCCTTTCGTGCACCGAATCGCCGCTTTTCCTCAGTTTTGGCACAAAACGTGCGTTTCACGCTCCGAATTGCTCCTTTTGGCACAAAACGGGCGTATCGTGCACAGAATCGCCGCTTTTGCTCAGTTTTGGCACAAAACGTGCGTTTCGTGCACAGAATCACCGCTTTTGCTCAGTTTTGGCACAGAACGTGCGGTTCGTGCACAGAATCGCCGCATTTGCTCCTTTTGTCACAAAACGTGCGTTTCGTGCACAGAATGGCCGCTTTTGCTCAGTTTTGGCATAAAACGTGCGTTTCACGCTCCGAATTGCTCCTTTTGGCACAAAACGGGCGTATCGTGCACAGAATCGCCGCTTTTGCTCAGTTTTGGCATAAAACGTGCATTTCACGCTCCAAATTTCTCCTTTTGGCACAAAACGTGCGTTTCGTGCACAGAATCGCCGCTTTTGCTCAGTTTTGGCACAAAACGTGCGTTTCGTGCACAGAATCACCGCTTTTGCTCAGTTTTGGCACAGAACGTGCGTTTCGTGCACAGAATCGCCGCATTTGCTCCTTTTGTCACAAAACGTGCGTTTCGTGCACAGAATGGCCGCTTTTGCTCAGTTTTGGCACAAAACGTGCGGTTTACGCTCCGAACTGTTCCTTTTGGCACAAAACGTGCCGTTCACGCTCCGAATTGTTCCTTTTGTCACAAAACGGGGGTTTCGTGCACAGAATCGCTGCTTTTGCGCCGTTTTCGCACAAAGCGTGCGTTCCACGCGCCGAGTTGCCCCTTTTGTTACAAAACGTGCGTTTCGTGCACAGAATCGCCGCTTTTGCTCAGTTTTGGCACAAAACGTGCGTTTTGTGCACAGAATCGCCGCTTTTGCTCAGTTTTGGCACAAAACGTCCGTCTCGCGCACAAAATCGCCGCTTTTGATAAGTTTTGGCACAGAGCGTGCGTTTCGTGCACAGAATCGCCGCTTTTGCTCAGCTATGGCACAAAATGTGCGTTTCACGCTCCGAATTACTGCTTTTGTCACAAAACGTGCCATTCACGCTCCGAATTGTTCCTTTTGGCACAAAACGGGGGTTTCGTGCATAGAATCGCTGCTTTTGCGCCGTTTTCGCACAAAGCGTGCGCTTCACGCTCCGAATTGCTCCTTTTTGGCACAAAGCGGGCCTTTCGTGCACCGAATCGCCGCTTTTGCTCAGTTTTGGCACAAAACGTGCGTTTCACGCGCCGAGTAGCTCCTTTTGGTACAACACGTGCGTTTCGTGCATAGAATCGCCGCTTTCGCTCAGTTTTGGCACGAAACGTGCGTTTCGTGCACCGAATCGCCGCTTTTGCTCAGTTTTGGCATAAAACGTGCGTTTCTCGCTCCGAATTGCTCCTTTTGGCACAAAACGGGTATTTCGTGCACAGAATCGCCGCTTTTCCTCAGTTTTGGCATAAAACGTGCGTTTCACGCTCCGAGTTGCTCCTTTTGGCACAAAACGGGCATTTCGTGCACAGAATCGCCGCTTTTTCTCAGTTTTGGCACAAAACGTGCGTTTCACGCTCCGAGTTGCTCCTTTTGGCACAAAACGGGCGTTTCGTGCACAGAATCGCCGCTCTTGCTCAGTTTTGGCACAAAACGTGCGTTTCGCGAACAGAATCGCCGCTTTTGCTCAGTTTTGGCATAAAACGTGCGTTTCGTGCACAGAATCGCTGCTTTTGCTCAGTTTTGGCACAAAACGGGCATTTCGTGCACCGAATCGCCGCTTTTGCTCAGTTTTGGCACAAAACGTGCATTTCACGCTCCGAATTGCTTCTTTTGGCACAAAACGGGCCTTTCGTGCACAGAATCGCCGCTTTTCCTCAGTTTTGGCACAAAACGTGCGTTTCACGCTCCGAATTGCTCCTTTTGGCACAAAACGGGCGTTTCGTGCACAGAATCGCCGCTTTTGCTCAGGTTTGGCGCAAAACGTGCGTTTCGTGCACAGAATCGCTGCTTTTGCTCAGTTTTGGCACAAAACGTGCGTTTCGTGTACAGAATCGCCGCTTTTGCTAAGTTTTGGCACAAAACGTGCGTTTCACGCTCCGAATTACTCCTTTTGGCACAAAGCGTGCCATTCACGCTCCGAATTGTCCCTTTTGGCACAAAACAGGCGTTCAATGCACATGATCGCTGTTTTTGCGCAATTTTGGCACAAAACGTGCGTTCCACGCGCCGAGTTGCTCCTTTTGGCACAACACGTCCGTTTCGTGCATAGATTCGCCGCTTTCGCTCAGTTTTTGCACAAAACGTGCGTTTCGTGAACAGAATCGCAGCTTTTGCTCAGTTTTGGCACAGAGCGTGCGTTTCGTGCACAGAATTGCCGCTGTTGCTCAGTTTTGGCACAAAACGTGCGTTTCGTGCACAGAATCGCCGCTTTTGCACAGTTTTGGCACAAAACGTGCGTTTCGTGCACAGAATCGCTGCTTTTGCTCAGTTTTGGCACAAAACGTGCGTTTCGTGCACAGAATCGCTGCTTTTGCTCAGTTTTGGCATAGAACGTGCGTTTCACGCTCCGAATTGCTCCTTTTGGCACAAAACGGGCCTTTCGTGCACAGAATCGCCGCTTTTGCTCAGGTTTGGCACAAAACGTGCGTTTCGTGCACAGAATCGCTGCTTTTGCTCAGTTTTGGCACAAAACGGGCATTTCGTGCACAGAATCGCCGTTTTTGCTCAGTTTTGGCATAAAACGTGCATTTCACGCTCCGAATTGCTCCTTTTGGCACAAAACGGGCCTTTCGTGCACAGAATCGCCGCTTTTTCTCAGTTTTGGCACAAAACGTGCGTTTCACGCTCCGAATTGCTCCTTTTGGCACAAAACGGGCGTTTCGTGCTCAGAATCGCCGCTTTTGCTCAGGTTTGGCACAAAACGTGCGTTTCGTGCACAGAATCGCTGCTTTTGCTCAGGTTTGGCACAAAACGTGCGTTTCGTGCACAGAATTGCCGCTTTCGCTCAGTTTTGGCACAAAACGTGCGTTTCGTGAACAGAATTGCCGCTTTTCCTCAGTTTTGGCACAAAACGTGCGTTTCACGCCCCGAATTGCTCCTTTTGGCACAAAACGGGCGTTTCGTGCACAGAATCGCCGCTTTTGCTCAGTTTTGGCACAAAACGTGCGTTTCGTGAACAGAATTGCTGCTTTTCCTCAGTTTTGGCACAAAACGTGCGTTTCGTGTACAGAATCGCCGCTTTTGCTTAGTTTTGACATAAAACGTGCGTTTCACGCTCCGAATTACTCCTTTTGGCACAAAACGTGCCATTCACGCTCCGAATTGTTCCTTTTGGCACAAAACAGGCGTTCAATGTACATAATCGCTGTTTTTGCGCAATTTTGGCACAAAACGTGCGTTCCACGCGCCGAGTTGCTCCTTTTGGCACAACACGTCCGTTTCGTGCATAGATTCGCCGCTTTCGCTCAGTTTTGGCACAAAACGTGAGTTTCGTGCACAGAAATGCCGCTGTTGCTCAGTTTTGGCACAAAACGTGCGTTTCGTGCACAGAATTGCCGCTTTTGCACAGTTTTCTCATAAAACGTGCGTTTCGTGCACAGAATCGCTGCTTTAGCTCAGTTTTGGCATAAAACGTGCTTTTCCCGCTCCGAATTGCTCCTTTTGGCACAAAACGGGCCTTTCGTGCACCGAATCGCCGCTTTTCCTCAGTTTTGGCACAAAACGTGCGTTTCACGCTCCGAATTGCTCCTTTTGGCTCAAAACGGGCGTTTCGTGCACAGAATCGCCGCTTTTGCTCAGTTTTGGCACAAAACGTGCGTTTCACGCTCCGAATTACTCCTTTTGGCACAAAACGTGCCATTCACGCTCCGAATTGTTCCTTTTGGCACAAAACAGGCGTTCAATGCACATAATCGCTGTTTTTGCGCAATTTTGGCACAAAACGTGCGTTCCACGCGCCGAGTTGCTCCTTTTGGCACAACACGTCCGTTTCGTGCATAGAATCACCGCTTTCGCAAAGTTTTGGCACGAAACGTGCGTTTCGTGCACAGAACCGCCGCTTTTGCTCAGTTTTGTCATAAAACGTGCGTTTCACGCTCCGAATTGCTCCTTTTGACGCAAAGCGGGCCTTTCGTGCAGCGAATCGCCGCTTTTGCTCAGTTTTGGCATAAAATGTGCGTTTCACGCTCCGAATTGCTCCTTTTGGCACAAAACGGGCCTTTCGTGCACAGAATCGCCGCTTTTTCTCAGTTTTGGCACAAAACGTGCGTTTCACGCTCCGAATTGCTCCTTTTGGCACAAAACGGGCGTTTCGTGCACAGAATCGCCGCTTTCGCTCAGTTTTGGCACAAAACGTGCATTTCACGCTCCGAATTGCTCCTTTTGGCACAAAACGGGCCTTTCGTGCACAGAATGGCCGCTTTTGCTCAGGTTTGGCACAAAACGGGCCTTTCGTGCACAGAAACGCCGCTTTTGCTCAGTTTTGGCATAAAACGTGCATTTCACGCTCCGAATTGCTCCTTTTGGCACAAAACGTGCGTTTCGTGCACAGAATCGCCGCTCTTGCTCAGTTTTGGCACAAAACGTGCGTTTCGTGCACAGAATCGCCGCTTTTGCTCAGTTTTGGCATAAAACGTGCCTTTCACGCTCCGAATTGCTCCTTTTGGCACAAAACGGGCCTTTCGTGCACAGAATCGCCGCTTTTGCTCAGTTTTGGCATAAAACGTGCGTTTCAAGCTCCGAATTGCTCCTTTTGGCACAAAGCGGGCCTTTCGTGCACCGAGTCGCCGCTTTTGCTCAGTTTTGGCACAAAACGTGCGTTTCACGCTCCGAATTGCTCCTTTTGGCGCAAAACGGGCCTTTCGTGCACCGAATCGCCGCTTTTGCTCAGTTTTGGCACAAAACGTGCGTTTCGTGAACAGAATCGCCGCTTTTCCTCAGTTTTGGCACAAAACGTGCGTTCCACGCGCCGAGTTGCTCCTTTTGTCACAACACGTCCGTTTCGTGCATAGAGTCGCCGCTTTCGCTCAGTTTTGGCACAAAACGTGCGTCTCGTGCACAGAATCGCCGCTTTTGCTCAGTTTTGGCATAAAACGTGCGTTTCACGCTCCGAATTGCTCCTTTCGGCACAAAGCGGGCCTTTCGTGCACCGAATCGCCGCTTTTTCTCAGTTTTGGCACAAAACGTGCGTTTCACGCTCCGAATTGCACCTTTTGGCACAAAACGGGCGTATCGGGCACAGAATCGCCGCTTTTGCTCAGTTTTGGCATACAGCGGGCATTTCACGCTCGGAATTGCTCCTTTTGGCACAAAACGGGCCTTTCGTGCACAGAATCGCCGCTTTTCCTCAGTTTTGGCACAAAACGTGCGTTTCACGCTCCGAATTGCTCCGTTTGGCACAAAAAGTGCGTTTCGTGCACAGAATCGCCGCCTTGGCTCAGTTTTGGCACAAAACGTGCATTTCGTGCACAGAATCACCGCTTTTGCTCAGTTTTGGCACAGAACGTGCGTTTCGTGCACAGAATCGCCGCATTTGCTCCTTTTAACACAAAACGTGCGTTTCGTGCACAGAATCGCCGCTTTTGCTCAGTGTTGGCATAAAACGTGTTCTTCGTACACATAATCGCCGCCTTTGGTCAGATTTGGCACAACACGTGCGTTTCGTGCACAGAATCGCTGCTTTTTCTCAGTTTTGGCACAAAACGTGCGTTTGACGCACCGATTTGCTCCTTTTGGAACAAAACGTGCGTTTCGTGCACAGAATCGCCGTTCTTGCTCAGTTTTGGCACAAAACGTGCGTTTCGTGCACAGAATTGCCGCTCTTGCTCAGTCTTGGCACAAAACGTGCGTTTAGTGCACAGAATCGCCGCTTTTGCTCAGTGTTGGCATAAAACGTGTTCTTCGTACACATAATCGCCGCCTTTGGTCAGATTTGGCACAACACGTGCGTTTCGTGCACAGAATCGCTGCTTTTTCTCAGTTCTGGCACAAAACGTGCGTTTGACGCACCGATGTGCTCCTTTTGGCACAAAACGGGCCTTTCGTGCACAGAATCGCCGCTTTTCCTCAGTTTTGGCATAAAACGTGCGTTTCACGCTCCGAGTTGCTCCTTTTGGCACAAAACGTGCGTTTCGTGCACAGAATCGCCGCTTTTGCTCAGGTTTGGCACAAAACGTGCGTTTCGTGCCCAGAATCGCTGCTTTTGCTCAGTTTTGGCAGAAAACGGGCCTTTCGTGCAAAGAAACGCCGCTTTTGCTCAGTTTTGGCATAAAACGTGCGTTTGACGCTCCGAATTGCTCCTTTTGGCACAAAACGGGCCTTTCGTGCACCGAATCGCCGCTTTTGCTTAGTTTTGGCACAAAGCGGACCTTTCGTGCACCGAATCGCAGCTTTTGCTCAGTTTTGGCATAAAACGTGCGTTTCACGCTCCGAATTGCTCCTTTTGGCACAAAACGTGCGTTTCGTGCCCAGAATCGCTGCTTTTGCTCAGTTTTGGCAGTAAACGTGCGTTTCGTGTACAGAATCGCCGTTTTTTCTAAGTTTTGGCACAAAACGTGCGTTTTACGCTCCGAATTACTCCTTTTGGCACAAAACGTGCCGTCCACGCTCCGAATTGTTCCTTTTGGCACAAAACCCGCGTTTCGTGTACATAATCGCAACTTTTGCTCAGTTTTGGCACAAAACGTGCGTTTGACGCACCGAATTGCTCCTTTTGGCACAAAACGTGCGTTTCGTGCACAGAATCGCCGCTCTTGCTCAGTATTGGCACAAAACGGGCCTTTCGTGCACAGAATCGCTGCTATTCCTCAGTTTTGGCACAAAACGTGCGTTTCATCCTCCGAATTGCTCCTTTTGGCACAAAACGTGCGTTTCGTGCACAGAATCGCCGCTTTTTCTCAGTTTTGGCACAAAACGTGCGTTTCACGCTCCGAATTGCTCCTTCTGGCACAAAACGGGCGTTTCGTGCACAGAATCGCCGCTTTCGCTCAGTTTTGGCACAAAACGTGCGTTTCGTGCACAGAATCGCCTCTTTTGCTCAGTTTTGGCATAAAACGTGCCTTTCACGCTCCGAATTGCTCCTTTTGGCACAAAACGGGCCTTTCGTGCACAGAATCGCCGCTTTTGCTCAGTTTTGGCACAAAACGTGCGTTCCGTGAACAGAATCGCCGCTTTTCCTCAGTTTTGGCACAAAACGTGCGTTCCACGCGCCGAGTTGCTCCTTTTGGCACAACACGTCCGTTTCGTGCATAGAGTCGCCGCTTTCGCTCAGTTTTGGCACAAAACGTGCGTTTCGTGCACAGAATCGCTGCTTTTGCTCAGTTTTGGCACAAAACGTGCCATTCACGCTCCGAATTGTTCCTTTTGGCACAAAACAGGCGTTCAATGCACATAATCGCTGTTTTTGCGCAATTTTGGCACAAAACGTGCGTTCCACGCGCCGAGTTGCTCCTTTTGGCACAACACGTCCGTTTCGTGCATAGATTCGCCGCTTTCGCTCAGTTTTGGCACAAAACGTGAGTTTCGTGCACAGAAATGCCGCTGTTGCTCAGTTTTGGCACAAAACGTGCGTTTCGTGCACAGAATCGCTGCTTTAGCTCAGTTTTGGCATAAAACGTGCTTTTCCCGCTCCGAATTGCTCCTTTTGGCACAAAACGGGCCTTTCGTGCACCGAATCGCCGCTTTTCCTCAGTTTTGGCACAAAACGTGCGTTTCACGCTCCGAATTGCTCCTTTTGGCACAAAACGGGCGTATCGTGCACAGAATCGCTGCTTTTGCTCAGTTTTGGCACAAAACGGGCATTTCGTGCACAGAATCGCCGCTTTTGCTCAGTTTTGGCATAAAACGTGCATTTCACGCTCCGAATTGCTACTTTTGGCACAAAACGGGCCTTTCGTGCACAGAATCGCCGCTTTTTCTCAGTTTTGGCACAAAACGTGCGTTTCACGCTCCGAATTGCTCCTTTTGGCACAAAACGGGCGTTTCGTGCTCAGAATCGCCGCTTTTGCTCAGGTTTGGCACAAAACGTGCGTTTCGTGCACAGAATCGCTGCTTTTGCTCAGGTTTGGCACAAAACGTGCGTTTCGTGCACAGAATTGCCGCTTTCGCTCAGTTTTGGCACAAAACGTGCGTTTCGTGAACAGAATCGCCGCTTTTCCTCAGTTTTGGCACAAAACGTGCGTTTCACGCCCCGAATTGCTCCTTTTGGCACAAAACGGGCGTTTCGTGCACAGAATCGCCGCTTTTGCTCAGGTTTGGCGCAAAACGGGCGTTTCGTGCACAGAATCGCTGCTTTTGCTCAGTTTTGGCACAAAACGTGCGTTTCGTGTACAGAATCGCCGCTTTTGCTAAGTTTTGGCACAAAACGTGCGTTTCACGCTCCGAATTGCTCCTTTTGGCACAAAACGGGCCTTTCGTGCACAGAATCGTCGCTTTTTCTCAGGTTTGGCACAAAACGTGCGTTTCGTGCATAGAATCGCCGCTTTCGCTCAGTTTTGGCACAAAACGTGCGTTTCGTGAACAGAATTGCTGCTTTTCCTCAGTTTTGGCACAAAACGTGCGTTTCGTGTACAGAATCGCCGCTTTTGCTTAGTTTTGACATAAAACGTGCGTTTCACGCTCCGAATTACTCCTTTTGGCACAAAACGTGCCATTCACGCTCCGAATTGTTCCTTTTGGCACAAAACAGGCGTTCAATGCACATAATCGCTGTTTTTGCGCAATTTTGGCACAAAACGTGCGTTCCACGCGCCGAGTTGCTCCTTTTGGCACAACACGTCCGTTTCGTGCATAGATTCGCCGCTTTCGCTCAGTTTTGGCACAAAACGTGAGTTTCGTGCACAGAAATGCCGCTGTTGCTCAGTTTTGGCACAAAACGTGCGTTTCGTGCACAGAATCGCCGCTTTTGCACAATTTTCTCATAAAACGTGCGTTTCGTGCACAGAATCGCTGCTTTAGCTCAGTTTTGGCATAAAACGTGCTTTTCCCGCTCCGAATTGCTCCTTTTGGCACAAAACGGGCCTTTCGTGCACCGAATCGCCGCTTTTCCTCAGTTTTGGCACAAAACGTGCGTTTCACGCTCCGAATTGCTCCTTTTGGCACAAAACGGGCGTATCGTGCACAGAATCGCCGCTTTTGCTCAGTTTTGGCACAAAACGTGCGTTTCGTGCACAGAATCACCGCTTTTGCTCAGTTTTGGCACAGAACGTGCGTTTCGTGCACAGAATCGCCGCATTTGCTCCTTTTGTCACAAAACGTGCGTTTCGTGCACAGAATCGCCGCTTTTGCTAAGTTTTGGCACAAAACGTGCGTTTCACGCTCCGAATTGTTCCTTTTGTCACAAAACGGGGGTTTCGTGCACAGAATCGCTGCTTTTGCGCCGTTTTCGCACAAAGCGTGCGTTCCACGCGCCGAGTTGCCCCTTTTGTCACAAAACGTGCGTTTCGTGCACAGAATCGCCGCTTTTGCTCAGTTTTGGCACAAAACGTGCGTTTTGTGCACAGAATCGCCGCTTTTGCTCAGTTTTGGCACAAAACGTCCGTCTCGCGCACAAAATCGCCGCTTTTGATAAGTTTTGGCACAGAGCGTGCGTTTCGTGCACAGAATCGCCGCTTTTGCTCAGCTATGGCACAAAATGTGCGTTTCACGCTCCGAATTACTGCTTTTGTCACAAAACGTGCCATTCACGCTCCGAATTGTTCCTTTTGGCACAAAACGGGGGTTTCGTGCATAGAATCGCTGCTTTTGCGCCGTTTTCGCACAAAGCGTGCGCTTCACGCTCCGAATTGCTCCTTTTTGGCACAAAGCGGGCCTTTCGTGCACCGAATCGCCGCTATTGCTCAGTTTTGGCACAAAACGTGCGTTTCACGCTCCGAATTGCTCCTTCTGGCACAAAACGGGCCATTCACGCTCCGAATTGTTCCTTTTGGCACAAAACAGGCGTTTCATGCACATAATCGCTGCTTTTGCCCAATTTTGGCACAAAACGTGCGTTCCACGCGCCGAGTAGCTCCTTTTGGTACAACACGTGCGTTTCGTGCATAGAATCGCCGCTTTCGCTCAGTTTTGGCACGAAACGTGCGTTTCGTGCACCGAATCGCCGCTTTTGCTCAGTTTTGGCATAAAACGTGCGTTTCTCGCTCCGAATTGCTCCTTTTGGCACAAAACGGGTATTTCGTGCACAGAATCGCCGCTTTTCCTCAGTTTTGGCATAAAACGTGCGTTTCACGCTCCGAGTTGCTCCTTTTGGCACAAAACGGGCATTTCGTGCACAGAATCGCCGCTTTTTCTCAGTTTTGGCACAAAACGTGCGTTTCACGCTCCGAGTTGCTCCTTTTGGCACAAAACGGGCGTTTCGTGCACAGAATCGCCGCTCTTGCTCAGTTTTGGCACAAAACGTGCGTTTCGCGAACAGAATCGCCGCTTTTGCTCAGTTTTGGCATAAAACGCGCGTTTCGTGCACAGAATCGCTGCTTTTGCTCAGTTTTGGCACAAAACGGGCATTTCGTGCACAGAATCGCCGCTTTTGCTCAGTTTTGGCACAAAACGTGCATTTCACGCTCCGAATTGCTTCTTTTGGCACAAAACGGGCCTTTCGTGCACAGAATCGCCGCTTTTCCTCAGTTTTGGCACAAAACGTGCGTTTCTTGCTCCGAATTGCTCCTTTTGGCACAAAACGGGCGTTTCGTGCACAGAATCGCCGCTTTTGCTCAGGTTTGGCGCAAAACGTGCGTTTCGTGCACAGAATCGCTGCTTTTGCTCAGTTTTGGCACAAAACGTGCGTTTCGTGTACAGAATCGCCGCTTTTGCTAAGTTTTGGCACAAAACGTGCGTTTCACGCTCCGAATTACTCCTTTTGGCACAAAGCGTGCCATTCACGCTCCGAATTGTCCCTTTTGGCACAAAACAGGCGTTCAATGCACATGATCGCTGTTTTTGCGCAATTTTGGCACAAAACGTGCGTTCCACGCGCCAAGTTGCTCCTTTTGGCACAACACGTCCGTTTCGTGCATAGATTCGCCGCTTTCGCTCAGTTTTTGCACAAAACGTGCGTTTCGTGAACAGAATCGCAGCTTTTGCTCAGTTTTGGCACAGAGCGTGCGTTTCGTGCACAGAATTGCCGCTGTTGCTCAGTTTTGGCACAAAACGTGCGTTTCGTGCACAGAATCGCCGCTTTTGCACAGTTTTGGCACAAAACGTGCGTTTCGTGCACAGAATCGCTGCTTTTGCTCAGTTTTGGCACAAAACGTGCGTTTCGTGCACAGAATCGCTGCTTTTGCTCAGTTTTGGCATAGAACGTGCGTTTCACGCTCCGAATTGCTCCTTTTGGCACAAAACGGGCCTTTCGTGCACAGAATCGCCGCTTTTGCTCAGGTTTGGCACAAAACGTGCGTTTCGTGCACAGAATCGCTGCTTTTGCTCAGTTTTGGCACAAAACGGGCATTTCGTGCACAGAATCGCCGCTTTTGCTCAGTTTTGGCATAAAACGTGCATTTCACGCTCCGAATTGCTCCTTTTGGCACAAAACGGGCCTTTCGTGCACAGAATCGCCGCTTTTTCTCAGTTTTGGCACAAAACGTGCGTTTCACGCTCCGAATTGCTCCTTTTGGCACAAAACGGGCCTTTCGTGCACAGAATCGTCGCTTTTTCTCAGGTTTGGCACAAAACGTGCGTTTCGTGCATAGAATCGCCGCTTTCGCTCAGTTTTGGCACAAAACGTGCGTTTCGTGAACAGAATTGCTGCTTTTCCTCAGTTTTGGCACAAAACGTGCGTTTCGTGTACAGAATCGCCGCTTTTGCTTAGTTTTGACATAAAACGTGCGTTTCACGCTCCGAATTACTCCTTTTGGCACAAAACGTGCCATTCACGCTCCGAATTGTTCCTTTTGGCACAAAACAGGCGTTCAATGCACATAATCGCTGTTTTTGCGCAATTTTGGCACAAAACGTGCGTTCCACGCGCCGAGTTGCTCCTTTTGGCACAACACGTCCGTTTCGTGCATAGATTCGCCGCTTTCGCTCAGTTTTGGCACAAAACGTGAGTTTCGTGCACAGAAATGCCGCTGTTGCTCAGTTTTGGCACAAAACGTGCGTTTCGTGCACAGAATCGCCGCTTTTGCTCAGTTTTGGCATAAAACGTGCCTTTCACGCTCCGAATTGCTCCTTTTGGCACAAAACGGGCCTTTCGTGCACAGAATCGCCGCTTTTGCTCAGTTTTGGCATAAAACGTGCGTTTCAAGCTCCGAATTGCTCCTTTTGGCACAAAGCGGGCCTTTCGTGCACCGAGTCGCCGCTTTTGCTCAGTTTTGGCACAAAACGTGCGTTTCACGCTCCGAATTGCTCCTTTTGGCGCAAAACGGGCCTTTCGTGCACCGAATCGCCGCTTTTGCTCAGTTTTGGCACAAAACGTGCGTTTCGTGAACAGAATCGCCGCTTTTCCTCAGTTTTGGCACAAAACGTGCGTTCCACGCGCCGAGTTGCTCCTTTTGTCACAACACGTCCGTTTCGTGCATAGAGTCGCCGCTTTCGCTCAGTTTTGGCACAAAACGTGCGTCTCGTGCACAGAATCGCCGCTTTTGCTCAGTTTTGGCATAAAACGTGCGTTTCACGCTCCGAATTGCTCCTTTCGGCACAAAGCGGGCCTTTCGTGCACCGAATCGCCGCTTTTTCTCAGTTTTGGCACAAAACGTGCGTTTCACGCTCCGAATTGCACCTTTTGGCACAAAACGGGCGTATCGGGCACAGAATCGCCGCTTTTGCTCAGTTTTGGCATACAGCGGGCATTTCACGCTCGGAATTGCTCCTTTTGGCACAAAACGGGCCTTTCGTGCACAGAATCGCCGCTTTTCCTCAGTTTTGGCACAAAACGTGCGTTTCACGCTCCGAATTGCTCCGTTTGGCACAAAAAGTGCGTTTCGTGCACAGAATCGCCGCCTTGGCTCAGTTTTGGCACAAAACGTGCATTTCGTGCACAGAATCACCGCCTTTGCTCAGTTTTGGCACAGAACGTGCGTTTCGTGCACAGAATCGCCGCATTTGCTCCTTTTAACACAAAACGTGCGTTTCGTGCACAGAATCGCCGCTTTTGCTC
This sequence comes from Stelis phaeoptera, assembly GCA_943735885.1. Taxonomy (NCBI): domain Eukaryota; kingdom Metazoa; phylum Arthropoda; class Insecta; order Hymenoptera; family Megachilidae; genus Stelis; species Stelis phaeoptera. The sequence continues at coordinate 76,496 of CALSEM010000060.1, read as the reverse complement.
AGTGTTGGCATAAAACGTGTTCTTCGTACACATAATCGCCGCCTTTGGTCAGATTTGGCACAACACGTGCGTTTCGTGCACAGAATCGCTGCTTTTTCTCAGTTTTGGCACAAAACGTGCGTTTGACGCACCGATTTGCTCCTTTTGGAACAAAACGTGCGTTTCGTGCACAGAATCGCCGTTCTTGCTCAGTTTTGGCACAAAACGTGCGTTTCGTGCACAGAATTGCCGCTCTTGCTCAGTCTTGGCACAAAACGTGCGTTTAGTGCACAGAATCGCCGCTTTTGCTCAGTGTTGGCATAAAACGTGTTCTTCGTACACATAATCGCCGCCTTTGGTCAGATTTGGCACAACACGTGCGTTTCGTGCACAGAATCGCTGCTTTTTCTCAGTTTTGGCACAAAACGTGCGTTTGACGCACCGATGTGCTCCTTTTGGCACAAAACGGGCCTTTCGTGCACAGAATCGCCGCTTTTCCTCAGTTTTGGCATAAAACGTGCGTTTCACGCTCCGAGTTGCTCCTTTTGGCACAAAACGTGCGTTTCGTGCACAGAATCGCCGCTTTTGCTCAGGTTTGGCACAAAACGTGCGTTTCGTGCCCAGAATCGCTGCTTTTGCTCAGTTTTGGCAGAAAACGGGCCTTTCGTGCAAAGAAACGCCGCTTTTGCTCAGTTTTGGCATAAAACGTGCGTTTGACGCTCCGAATTGCTCCTTTTGGCACAAAACGGGCCTTTCGTGCACCGAATCGCCGCTTTTGCTTAGTTTTGGCACAAAGCGGACCTTTCGTGCACCGAATCGCAGCTTTTGCTCAGTTTTGGCATAAAACGTGCGTTTCACGCTCCGAATTGCTCCTTTTGGCACAAAACGTGCGTTTCGTGCCCAGAATCGCTGCTTTTGCTCAGTTTTGGCAGTAAACGTGCGTTTCGTGTACAGAATCGCCGTTTTTTCTAAGTTTTGGCACAAAACGTGCGTTTTACGCTCCGAATTACTCCTTTTGGCACAAAACGTGCCGTCCACGCTCCGAATTGTTCCTTTTGGCACAAAACCCGCGTTTCGTGTACATAATCGCAACTTTTGCTCAGTTTTGGCACAAAACGTGCGTTTGACGCACCGAATTGCTCCTTTTGGCACAAAACGTGCGTTTCGTGCACAGAATCGCCGCTCTTGCTCAGTATTGGCACAAAACGGGCCTTTCGTGCACAGAATCGCTGCTATTCCTCAGTTTTGGCACAAAACGTGCGTTTCATCCTCCGAATTGCTCCTTTTGGCACAAAACGTGCGTTTCGTGCACAGAATCGCCGCTTTTTCTCAGTTTTGGCACAAAACGTGCGTTTCACGCTCCGAATTGCTCCTTCTGGCACAAAACGGGCGTTTCGTGCACAGAATCGCCGCTTTCGCTCAGTTTTGGCACAAAACGTGCGTTTCGTGCACAGAATCGCCTCTTTTGCTCAGTTTTGGCATAAAACGTGCCTTTCACGCTCCGAATTGCTCCTTTTGGCACAAAACGGGCCTTTCGTGCACAGAATCGCCGCTTTTGCTCAGTTTTGGCACAAAACGTGCGTTTCACGCTCCGAATTGCTCCTTCTGGCACAAAACGGGCCATTCACGCTCCGAATTGTTCCTTTTGGCACAAAACAGGCGTTTCATGCACATAATCGCTGCTTTTGCCCAATTTTGGCACAAAACGTGCGTTCCACGCGCCGAGTAGCTCCTTTTGGTACAACACGTGCGTTTCGTGCATAGAATCGCCGCTTTCGCTCAGTTTTGGCACGAAACGTGCGTTTCGTGCACCGAATCGCCGCTTTTGCTCAGTTTTGGCATAAAACGTGCGTTTCTCGCTCCGAATTGCTCCTTTTGGCACAAAACGGGTATTTCGTGCACAGAATCGCCGCTTTTCCTCAGTTTTGGCATAAAACGTGCGTTTCACGCTCCGAGTTGCTCCTTTTGGCACAAAACGGGCATTTCGTGCACAGAATCGCCGCTTTTTCTCAGTTTTGGCACAAAACGTGCGTTTCACGCTCCGAGTTGCTCCTTTTGGCACAAAACGGGCGTTTCGTGCACAGAATCGCCGCTCTTGCTCAGTTTTGGCACAAAACGTGCGTTTCGCGAACAGAATCGCCGCTTTTGCTCAGTTTTGGCATAAAACGTGCGTTTCGTGCACAGAATCGCTGCTTTTGCTCAGTTTTGGCACAAAACGGGCATTTCGTGCACAGAATCGCCGCTTTTGCTCAGTTTTGGCACAAAACGTGCATTTCACGCTCCGAATTGCTTCTTTTGGCACAAAACGGGCCTTTCGTGCACAGAATCGCCGCTTTTCCTCAGTTTTGGCACAAAACGTGCGTTTCACGCTCCGAATTGCTCCTTTTGGCACAAAACGGGCGTTTCGTGCACAGAATCGCCGCTTTTGCTCAGGTTTGGCGCAAAACGTGCGTTTCGTGCACAGAATCGCTGCTTTTGCTCAGTTTTGGCACAAAACGTGCGTTTCGTGTACAGAATCGCCGCTTTTGCTAAGTTTTGGCACAAAACGTGCGTTTCACGCTCCGAATTACTCCTTTTGGCACAAAGCGTGCCATTCACGCTCCGAATTGTCCCTTTTGGCACAAAACAGGCGTTCAATGCACATGATCGCTGTTTTTGCGCAATTTTGGCACAAAACGTGCGTTCCACGCGCCAAGTTGCTCCTTTTGGCACAACACGTCCGTTTCGTGCATAGATTCGCCGCTTTCGCTCAGTTTTTGCACAAAACGTGCGTTTCGTGAACAGAATCGCAGCTTTTGCTCAGTTTTGGCACAGAGCGTGCGTTTTGGTGCACAGAATTGCCGCTGTTGCTCAGTTTTGGCACAAAACGTGCGTTTCGTGCACAGAATCGCCGCTTTTGCACAGTTTTGGCACAAAACGTGCGTTTCGTGCACAGAATCGCTGCTTTTGCTCAGTTTTGGCACAAAACGTGCGTTTCGTGCACAGAATCGCTGCTTTTGCTCAGTTTTGGCATAGAACGTGCGTTTCACGCTCCGAATTGCTCCTTTTGGCACAAAACGGGCCTTTCGTGCACAGAATCGCCGCTTTTGCTCAGGTTTGGCACAAAACGTGCGTTTCGTGCACAGAATCGCTGCTTTTGCTCAGTTTTGGCACAAAACGGGCATTTCGTGCACAGAATCGCCGCTTTTGCTCAGTTTTGGCATAAAACGTGCATTTCACGCTCCGAATTGCTCCTTTTGGCACAAAACGGGCCTTTGGTGCACAGAATCGCCGCTTTTTCTCAGTTTTGGCACAAAACGTGCGTTTCACGCTCCGAATTGCTCCTTTTGGCACAAAACGGGCCTTTCGTGCACAGAATCGTCGCTTTTTCTCAGGTTTGGCACAAAACGTGCGTTTCGTGCATAGAATCGCCGCTTTCGCTCAGTTTTGGCACAAAACGTGCGTTTCGTGAACAGAATTGCTGCTTTTCCTCAGTTTTGGCACAAAACGTGCGTTTCGTGTACAGAATCGCCGCTTTTGCTTAGTTTTGACATAAAACGTGCGTTTCACGCTCCGAATTACTCCTTTTGGCACAAAACGTGCCATTCACGCTCCGAATTGTTCCTTTTGGCACAAAACAGGCGTTCAATGCACATAATCGCTGTTTTTGCGCAATTTTGGCACAAAACGTGCGTTCCACGCGCCGAGTTGCTCCTTTTGGCACAACACGTCCGTTTCGTGCATAGAATCACCGCTTTCGCAAAGTTTTGGCACGAAACGTGCGTTTCGTGCACAGAACCGCCGCTTTTGCTCAGTTTTGTCATAAAACGTGCGTTTCACGCTCCGAATTGCTCCTTTTGGCGCAAAGCGGGCCTTTCGTGCAGCGAATCGCCGCTTTTGCTCAGTTTTGGCATAAAATGTGCGTTTCACGCTCCGAATTGCTCCTTTTGGCACAAAACGGGCCTTTCGTGCACAGAATCGCCGCTTTTTCTCAGTTTTGGCACAAAACGTGCGTTTCACGCTCCGAATTGCTCCTTTTGGCACAAAACGGGCGTTTCGTGCACAGAATCGCCGCTTTCGCTCAGTTTTGGCACAAAACGTGCATTTCACGCTCCGAATTGCTCCTTTTGGCACAAAACGGGCCTTTCGTGCACAGAATGGCCGCTTTTGCTCAGGTTTGGCACAAAACGGGCCTTTCGTGCACAGAAACGCCGCTTTTGCTCAGTTTTGGCATAAAACGTGCATTTCACGCTCCGAATTGCTCCTTTTGGCACAAAACGTGCGTTTCGTGCACAGAATCGCCGCTCTTGCTCAGTTTTGGCACAAAACGTGCGTTTCGTGCACAGAATCGCCGCTTTTGCTCAGTTTTGGCATAAAACGTGCCTTTCACGCTCCGAATTGCTCCTTTTGGCACAAAACGGGCCTTTCGTGCACAGAATCGCCGCTTTTGCTCAGTTTTGGCATAAAACGTGCGTTTCAAGCTCCGAATTGCTCCTTTTGGCACAAAGCGGGCCTTTCGTGCACCGAGTCGCCGCTTTTGCTCAGTTTTGGCACAAAACGTGCGTTTCACGCTCCGAATTGCTCCTTTTGGCGCAAAACGGGCCTTTCGTGCACCGAATCGCCGCTTTTGCTCAGTTTTGGCACAAAACGTGCGTTTCGTGAACAGAATCGCCGCTTTTTCTCAGTTTTGGCACAAAACGTGCGTTTCACGCTCCGAATTGCTCCTTTTGGCACAAAACGGGCCTTTCGTGCAGCGAATCGCCGCTTTTGCTCAGTTTTGGCATAAAATGTGCGTTTCACGCTCCGAATTGCTCCTTTTGGCACAAAACGGGCCTTTCGTGCACAGAATCGCCGCTTTTTCTCAGTTTTGGCACAAAACGTGCGTTTCACGCTCCGAATTGCTCCTTTTGGCACAAAACGGGCGTTTCGTGCACAGAATCGCCGCTTTCGCTCAGTTTTGGCACAAAACGTGCATTTCACGCTCCGAATTGCTCCTTTTGGCACAAAACGGGCCTTTCGTGCACAGAATGGCCGCTTTTGCTCAGGTTTGGCACAAAACGGGCCTTTCGTGCACAGAAACGCCGCTTTTGCTCAGTTTTGGCATAAAACGTGCATTTCACGCTCCGAATTGCTCCTTTTGGCACAAAACGTGCGTTTCGTGCACAGAATCGCCGCTCTTGCTCAGTTTTGGCACAAAACGTGCGTTTCGTGTACAGAATCGCCGCTTTTGCTCAGTTTTGGCATAAAACGTGCCTTTCACGCTCCGAATTGCTCCTTTTGGCACAAAACGGGCCTTTCGTGCACAGAATCGCCGCTTTTGCTCAGTTTTGGCATAAAACGTGCGTTTCAAGCTCCGAATTGCTCCTTTTGGCACAAAGCGGGCCTTTCGTGCACCGAGTCGCCGCTTTTGCTCAGTTTTGGCACAAAACGTGCGTTTCACGCTCCGAATTGCTCCTTTTGGCGCAAAACGGGCCTTTAGTGCACCGAATCGCCGCTTTTGCTCAGTTTTGGCACAAAACGTGCGTTTCGTGAACAGAATCGCCGCTTTTCCTCAGTTTTGGCACAAAACGTGCGTTCCACGCGCCGAGTTGCTCCTTTTGTCACAACACGTCCGTTTCGTGCATAGAGTCGCCGCTTTCGCTCAGTTTTGGCACAAAACGTGCGTTTCGTGCACAGAATAGCCGAATTGCTCCTTTTGGCACAAAACGTGCGTTTTGTACACAGAATCGCCGCTTTTGCTCAGTTTTGGCACAAAACGTGCGTCTCGTGCACAGAATCGCCGCTTTTGCTCAGTTTTGGCATAAAACGTGCGTTTCACGCTCCGAATTGCTCCTTTCGGCACAAAGCGGGCCTTTCATGCACCGAATCGCCGCTTTTTCTCAGTTTTGGCACAAAATGTGCGTTTCACGCTCCGAATTGCACCTTTTGGCACAAAACGGGCGTATCGGGCACAGAATCGCCGCTTTTGCTCAGTTTTGGCATACAGCGGGCATTTCACGCTCGGAATTGCTCCTTTTGGCACAAAACGGGCCTTTCGTGCACAGAATCGCCGCTTTTCCTCAGTTTTGGCACAAAACGTGCGTTTCACGCTCCGAATTGCTCCGTTTGGCACAAAAAGCGCGTTTCGTGCACAGAATCGCCGCCTTGGCTCAGTTTTGGCACAAAACGTGCATTTCGTGCACAGAATCACCGCTTTTGCTCAGTTTTGGCACAGAACGTGCGTTTCGTGCACAGAATCGCCGCATTTGCTCCTTTTAACACAAAACGTGCGTTTCGTGCACAGAATCGCCGCTTTTGCTCAGTGTTGGCATAAAACGTGTTCTTCGTACACATAATCGCCTCCTTTGGTCAGATTTGGCACAACACGTGCGTTTCGTGCACAGAATCGCTGCTTTTTCTCAGTTTTGGCACAAAACGTGCGTTTGACGCACCGATTTGCTCCTTTTGGAACAAAACGTGCGTTTCGTGCACAGAATCGCCGTTCTTGCTCAGTTTTGGCACAAAACGTGCGTTTCGTGCACAGAATTGCCGCTCTTGCTCAGTCTTGGCACTAAACGTGCGTTTAGTGCACAGAATCGCCGCTTTTGCTCAGTGTTGGCATAAAACGTGTTCTTCGTACACATAATCGCCGCCTTTGGTCAGATTTGGCACAACACGTGCGTTTCGTGCACAGAATCGCTGCTTTTCCTCAGTTTTGGCACAAAACGTGCGTTTCGTGTACAGAATCGCCGCTTTTGCTTAGTTTTGACATAAAACGTGCGTTTCACGCTCCGAATTACTCCTTTTGGCACAAAACGTGCCATTCACGCTCCGAATTGTTCCTTTTGGCACAAAACAGGCGTTCAATGCACATAATCGCTGTTTTTGCGCAATTTTGGCACAAAACGTGCGTTCCACGCGCCGAGTTGCTCCTTTTGGCACAACACGTCCGTTTCGTGCATAGAATCACCGCTTTCGCAAAGTTTTGGCACGAAACGTGCGTTTCGTGCACAGAACCGCCGCTTTTGCTCAGTTTTGTCATAAAACGTGCGTTTCACGCTCCGAATTGCTCCTTTTGGCGCAAAGCGGGCCTTTCGTGCAGCGAATCGCCGCTTTTGCTCAGTTTTGGCATAAAATGTGCGTTTCACGCTCCGAATTGCTCCTTTTGGCACAAAACGGGCCTTTCGTGCACAGAATCGCCGCTTTTTCTCAGTTTTGGCACAAAACGTGCGTTTCACGCTCCGAATTGCTCCTTTTGGCACAAAACGGGCGTTTCGTGCACAGAATCGCCGCTTTCGCTCAGTTTTGGCACAAAACGTGCATTTCACGCTCCGAATTGCTCCTTTTGGCACAAAACGGGCCTTTCGTGCACAGAATGGCCGCTTTTGCTCAGGTTTGGCACAAAACGGGCCTTTCGTGCACAGAAACGCCGCTTTTGCTCAGTTTTGGCATAAAACGTGCATTTCACGCTCCGAATTGCTCCTTTTGGCACAAAACGTGCGTTTCGTGCACAGAATCGCCGCTCTTGCTCAGTTTTGGCACAAAACGTGCGTTTCGTGCACAGAATCGCCGCTTTTGCTCAGTTTTGGCATAAAACGTGCCTTTCACGCTCCGAATTGCTCCTTTTGGCACAAAACGGGCCTTTCGTGCACAGAATCGCCGCTTTTGCTCAGTTTTGGCATAAAACGTGCGTTTCAAGCTCCGAATTGCTCCTTTTGGCACAAAGCGGGCCTTTCGTGCACCGAGTCGCCGCTTTTGCTCAGTTTTGGCACAAAACGTGCGTTTCACGCTCCGAATTGCTCCTTTTGGCGCAAAACGGGCCTTTCGTGCACCGAATCGCCGCTTTTGCTCAGTTTTGGCACAAAACGTGCGTTTCGTGAACAGAATCGCCGCTTTTTCTCAGTTTTGGCACAAAACGTGCGTTTCACGCTCCGAATTGCTCCTTTTGGCACAAAACGGGCCTTTCGTGCAGCGAATCGCCGCTTTTGCTCAGTTTTGGCATAAAATGTGCGTTTCACGCTCCGAATTGCTCCTTTTGGCACAAAACGGGCCTTTCGTGCACAGAATCGCCGCTTTTTCTCAGTTTTGGCACAAAACGTGCGTTTCACGCTCCGAATTGCTCCTTTTGGCACAAAACGGGCGTTTCGTGCACAGAATCGCCGCTTTCGCTCAGTTTTGGCACAAAACGTGCATTTCACGCTCCGAATTGCTCCTTTTGGCACAAAACGGGCCTTTCGTGCACAGAATCGCCGCTTTTTCTCAGTTTTGGCACAAAACGTGCGTTTCACGCTCCGAATTGCTCCTTTTGGCACAAAACGGGCGTTTCGTGCTCAGAATCGCCGCTTTTGCTCAGGTTTGGCACAAAACGTGCGTTTCGTGCACAGAATCGCTGCTTTTGCTCAGGTTTGGCACAAAACGTGCGTTTCGTGCACAGAATTGCCGCTTTCGCTCAGTTTTGGCACAAAACGTGCGTTTCGTGAACAGAATCGCCGCTTTTCCTCAGTTTTGGCACAAAACGTGCGTTTCACGCCCCGAATTGCTCCTTTTGGCACAAAACGGGCGTTTCGTGCACAGAATCGCCGCTTTTGCTCAGGTTTGGCGCAAAACGGGCGTTTCGTGCACAGAATCGCTGCTTTTGCTCAGTTTTGGCACAAAACGTGCGTTTCGTGTACAGAATCGCCGCTTTTGCTAAGTTTTGGCACAAAACGTGCGTTTCACGCTCCGAATTGCTCCTTTTGGCACAAAACGGGCCTTTCGTGCACAGAATCGTCGCTTTTTCTCAGGTTTGGCACAAAACGTGCGTTTCGTGCATAGAATCGCCGCTTTCGCTCAGTTTTGGCACAAAACGTGCGTTTCGTGAACAGAATTGCTGCTTTTCCTCAGTTTTGGCACAAAACGTGCGTTTCGTGTACAGAATCGCCGCTTTTGCTTAGTTTTGACATAAAACGTGCGTTTCACGCTCCGAATTACTCCTTTTGGCACAAAACGTGCCATTCACGCTCCGAATTGTTCCTTTTGGCACAAAACAGGCGTTCAATGCACATAATCGCTGTTTTTGCGCAATTTTGGCACAAAACGTGCGTTCCACGCGCCGAGTTGCTCCTTTTGGCACAACACGTCCGTTTCGTGCATAGATTCGCCGCTTTCGCTCAGTTTTGGCACAAAACGTGAGTTTCGTGCACAGAAATGCCGCTGTTGCTCAGTTTTGGCACAAAACGTGCGTTTCGTGCACAGAATCGCCGCTTTTGCACAATTTTCTCATAAAACGTGCGTTTCGTGCACAGAATCGCTGCTTTAGCTCAGTTTTGGCATAAAACGTGCTTTTCCCGCTCCGAATTGCTCCTTTTGGCACAAAACGGGCCTTTCGTGCACCGAATCGCCGCTTTTCCTCAGTTTTGGCACAAAACGTGCGTTTCACGCTCCGAATTGCTCCTTTTGGCACAAAACGGGCGTATCGTGCACAGAATCGCCGCTTTTGCTCAGTTTTGGCACAAAACGTGCGTTTCGTGCACAGAATCACCGCTTTTGCTCAGTTTTGGCACAGAACGTGCGTTTCGTGCACAGAATCGCCGCATTTGCTCCTTTTGTCACAAAACGTGCGTTTCGTGCACAGAATCGCCGCTTTTGCTAAGTTTTGGCACAAAACGTGCGTTTCACGCTCCGAATTGTTCCTTTTGTCACAAAACGGGGGTTTCGTGCACAGAATCGCTGCTTTTGCGCCGTTTTCGCACAAAGCGTGCGTTCCACGCGCCGAGTTGCCCCTTTTGTCACAAAACGTGCGTTTCGTGCACAGAATCGCCGCTTTTGCTCAGTTTTGGCACAAAACGTGCGTTTTGTGCACAGAATCGCCGCTTTTGCTCAGTTTTGGCACAAAACGTCCGTCTCGCGCACAAAATCGCCGCTTTTGATAAGTTTTGGCACAGAGCGTGCGTTTCGTGCACAGAATCGCCGCTTTTGCTCAGCTATGGCACAAAATGTGCGTTTCACGCTCCGAATTACTGCTTTTGTCACAAAACGTGCCATTCACGCTCCGAATTGTTCCTTTTGGCACAAAACGGGGGTTTCGTGCATAGAATCGCTGCTTTTGCGCCGTTTTCGCACAAAGCGTGCGCTTCACGCTCCGAATTGCTCCTTTTTGGCACAAAGCGGGCCTTTCGTGCACCGAATCGCCGCTATTGCTCAGTGTTGGCACAAAACGTGCGTTTCACGCTCCGAATTGCTCCTTCTGGCACAAAACGGGCCATTCACGCTCCGAATTGTTCCTTTTGGCACAAAACAGGCGTTTCATGCACATAATCGCTGCTTTTGCCCAATTTTGGCACAAAACGTGCGTTCCACGCGCCGAGTAGCTCCTTTTGGTACAACACGTGCGTTTCGTGCATAGAATCGCCGCTTTCGCTCAGTTTTGGCACGAAACGTGCGTTTCGTGCACCGAATCGCCGCTTTTGCTCAGTTTTGGCATAAAACGTGCGTTTCTCGCTCCGAATTGCTCCTTTTGGCACAAAACGGGTATTTCGTGCACAGAATCGCCGCTTTTCCTCAGTTTTGGCATAAAACGTGCGTTTCACGCTCCGAGTTGCTCCTTTTGGCACAAAACGGGCATTTCGTGCACAGAATCGCCGCTTTTTCTCAGTTTTGGCACAAAACGTGCGTTTCACGCTCCGAGTTGCTCCTTTTGGCACAAAACGGGCGTTTCGTGCACAGAATCGCCGCTCTTGCTCAGTTTTGGCACAAAACGTGCGTTTCGCGAACAGAATCGCCGCTTTTGCTCAGTTTTGGCATAAAACGTGCGTTTCGTGCACAGAATCGCTGCTTTTGCTCAGTTTTGGCACAAAACGGGCATTTCGTGCACAGAATCGCCGCTTTTGCTCAGTTTTGGCACAAAACGTGCATTTCACGCTCCGAATTGCTTCTTTTGGCACAAAACGGGCCTTTCGTGCACAGAATCGCCGCTTTTCCTCAGTTTTGGCACAAAACGTGCGTTTCACGCTCCGAATTGCTCCTTTTGGCACAAAACGGGCGTTTCGTGCACAGAATCGCCGCTTTTGCTCAGGTTTGGCGCAAAACGTGCGTTTCGTGCACAGAATCGCTGCTTTTGCTCAGTTTTGGCACAAAACGTGCGTTTCGTGTACAGAATCGCCGCTTTTGCTAAGTTTTGGCACAAAACGTGCGTTTCACGCTCCGAATTACTCCTTTTGGCACAAAGCGTGCCATTCACGCTCCGAATTGTCCCTTTTGGCACAAAACAGGCGTTCAATGCACATGATCGCTGTTTTTGCGCAATTTTGGCACAAAACGTGCGTTCCACGCGCCAAGTTGCTCCTTTTGGCACAACACGTCCGTTTCGTGCATAGATTCGCCGCTTTCGCTCAGTTTTTGCACAAAACGTGCGTTTCGTGAACAGAATCGCAGCTTTTGCTCAGTTTTGGCACAGAGCGTGCGTTTCGTGCACAGAATTGCCGCTGTTGCTCAGTTTTGGCACAAAACGTGCGTTTCGTGCACAGAATCGCCGCTTTTGCACAGTTTTGGCACAAAACGTGCGTTTCGTGCACAGAATCGCTGCTTTTGCTCAGTTTTGGCACAAAACGTGCGTTTCGTGCACAGAATCGCTGCTTTTGCTCAGTTTTGGCATAGAACGTGCGTTTCACGCTCCGAATTGCTCCTTTTGGCACAAAACGGGCCTTTCGTGCACAGAATCGCCGCTTTTGCTCAGGTTTGGCACAAAACGTGCGTTTCGTGCACAGAATCGCTGCTTTTGCTCAGTTTTGGCACAAAACGGGCATTTCGTGCACAGAATCGCCGCTTTTGCTCAGTTTTGGCATAAAACGTGCATTTCACGCTCCGAATTGCTCCTTTTGGCACAAAACGGGCCTTTGGTGCACAGAATCGCCGCTTTTTCTCAGTTTTGGCACAAAACGTGCGTTTCACGCTCCGAATTGCTCCTTTTGGCACAAAACGGGCCTTTCGTGCACAGAATCGTCGCTTTTTCTCAGGTTTGGCACAAAACGTGCGTTTCGTGCATAGAATCGCCGCTTTCGCTCAGTTTTGGCACAAAACATGCGTTTCGTGAACAGAATTGCTGCTTTTCCTCAGTTTTGGCACAAAACGTGCGTTTCGTGTACAGAATCGCCGCTTTTGCTTAGTTTTGACATAAAACGTGCGTTTCACGCTCCGAATTACTCCTTTTGGCACAAAACGTGCCATTCACGCTCCGAATTGTTCCTTTTGGCACAAAACAGGCGTTCAATGCACATAATCGCTGTTTTTGCGCAATTTTGGCACAAAACGTGCGTTCCACGCGCCGAGTTGCTCCTTTTGGCACAACACGTCCGTTTCGTGCATAGATTCGCCGCTTTCGCTCAGTTTTGGCACAAAACGTGAGTTTCGTGCACAGAAATGCCGCTGTTGCTCAGTTTTGGCACAAAACGTGCGTTTCGTGCACAGAATCGCCGCTTTTGCACAGTTTTCTCATAAAACGTGCGTTTCGTGCACAGAATCGCTGCTTTAGCTCAGTTTTGGCATAAAACGTGCTTTTCCCGCTCCGAATTGCTCCTTTTGGCACAAAACGGGCCTTTCGTGCACCGAATCGCCGCTTTTCCTCAGTTTTGGCACAAAACGTGCGTTTCACGCTCCGAATTGCTCCTTTTGGCTCAAAACGGGCGTTTCGTGCACAGAATCGCCGCTTTTGCTCAGTTTTGGCACAAAACGTGCGTTTCACGCTCCGAATTACTCCTTTTGGCACAAAACGTGCCATTCACGCTCCGAATTGTTCCTTTTGGCACAAAACAGGCGTTCAATGCACATAATCGCTGTTTTTGCGCAATTTTGGCACAAAACGTGCGTTCTACGCGCCGAGTTGCTCCTTTTGGCACAACACGTCCGTTTCGTGCATAGAATCACCGCTTTCGCAAAGTTTTGGCACGAAACGTGCGTTTCGTGCACAGAACCGCCGATTTTGCTCAGTTTTGTCATAAAACGTGCGTTTCACGCTCCGAATTGCTCCTTTTGGCGCAAAGCGGGCCTTTCGTGCAGCGAATCGCCGCTTTTGCTCAGTTTTGGCATAAAATGTGCGTTTCACGCTCCGAATTGCTCCTTTTGGCACAAAACGGGCCTTTCGTGCACAGAATCGCCGCTTTTTCTCAGTTTTGGCACAAAACGTGCGTTTCACGCTCCGAATTGCTCCTTTTGGCACAAAACGGGCGTTTCGTGCACAGAATCGCCGCTTTCGCTCAGTTTTGGCACAAAACGTGCATTTCACGCTCCGAATTGCTCCTTTTGGCACAAAACGGGCCTTTCGTGCACAGAATGGCCGCTTTTGCTCAGGTTTGGCACAAAACGGGCCTTTCGTGCACAGAAACGCCGCTTTTGCTCAGTTTTGGCATAAAACGTGCCTTTCACGCTCCGAATTGCTCCTTTTGGCACAAAACGGGCCTTTAGAGCACAGAATCGCCGCTTTTGCTCAGTTTTGGCATAAAACGTGCGTTTCAAGCTCCGAATTGCTCCTTTTGGCACAAAGCGGGCCTTTCGTGCACCGAGTCGCCGCTTTTGCTCAGTTTTGGCACAAAACGTGCGTTTCACGCTCCGAATTGCTCCTTTTGGCGCAAAACGGGCCTTTCGTGCACCGAATCGCCGCTTTTGCTCAGTTTTGGCACAAAACGTGCGTTTCGTGAACAGAATCGCCGCTTTTCCTCAGTTTTGGCACAAAACGTGCGTTCCACGCGCCGAGTTGCTCCTTTTGTCACAACACGTCCGTTTCGTGCATAGAGTCGCCGCTTTCGCTCAGTTTTGGCACAAAACGTGCGTTTCGTGCACAGAATAGCCGAATTGCTCCTTTTGGCACAAAACGTGCGTTTTGTACACAGAATCGCCGCTTTTGCTCAGTTTTGGCACAAAACGTGCGTCTCGTGCACAGAATCGCCGCTTTTGCTCAGTTTTGGCATAAAACGTGCGTTTCACGCTCCGAATTGCTCCTTTCGGCACAAAGCGGGCCTTTCGTGCACCGAATCGCCGCTTTTTCTCAGTTTTGGCACAAAACGTGCGTTTCACGCTCCGAATTGCACCTTTTGGCACAAAACGGGCGTATCGGGCACAGAATCGCCGCTTTTGCTCAGTTTTGGCATACAGCGGGCATTTCGCGCTCGGAATTGCTCCTTTTGGCACAAAACGGGCCTTTCGTGCACAGAATCGCCGCTTTTCCTCAGTTTTGGCACAAAACGTGCGTTTCACGCTCCGAATTGCTCCGTTTGGCACAAAAAGTGCGTTTCGTGCACAGAATCGCCGCCTTGGCTCAGTTTTGGCACAAAACGTGCATTTCGTGCACAGAATCACCGCTTTTGCTCAGTTTTGGCACAGAACGTGCGTTTCGTGCACAGAATCGCCGCATTTGCTCCTTTTAACACAAAACGTGCGTTTCGTGCACAGAATCGCCGCTTTTGCTCAGTGTTGGCATAAAACGTGTTCTTCGTACACATAATCGCCGCCTTTGGTCAGATTTGGCACAACACGTGCGTTTCGTGCACAGAATCGCTGCTTTTTCTCAGTTTTGGCACAAAACGTGCGTTTGACGCACCGATTTGCTCCTTTTGGAACAAAACGTGCGTTTCGTGCACAGAATCGCCGTTCTTGCTCAGTTTTGGCACGAAACGTGCGTTTCGTGCACAGAACCGCCGCTTTTGCTCAGTTTTGTCATAAAACGTGCGTTTCACGCTCCGAATTGCTCCTTTTGGCGCAAAGCGGGCCTTTCGTGCAGCGAATCGCCGCTTTTGCTCAGTTTTGGCATAAAATGTGCGTTTCACGCTCCGAATTGCTCCTTTTGGCACAAAACGGGCCTTTCGTGCACAGAATCGCCGCTTTTTCTCAGTTTTGGCACAAAACGTGCGTTTCACGCTCCGAATTGCTCCTTTTGGCACAAAACGGGCGTTTCGTGCACAGAATCGCCGCTTTCGCTCAGTTTTGGCACAAAACGTGCATTTCACGCTCCGAATTGCTCCTTTTGGCACAAAACGGGCCTTTCGTGCACAGAATGGCCGCTTTTGCTCAGGTTTGGCACAAAACGGGCCTTTCGTGCACAGAAACGCCGCTTTTGCTCAGTTTTGGCATAAAACGTGCCTTTCACGCTCCGAATTGCTCCTTTTGGCACAAAACGGGCCTTTAGAGCACAGAATCGCCGCTTTTGCTCAGTTTTGGCATAAAACGTGCGTTTCAAGCTCCGAATTGCTCCTTTTGGCACAAAGCGGGCCTTTCGTGCACCGAGTCGCCGCTTTTGCTCAGTTTTGGCACAAAACGTGCGTTTCACGCTCCGAATTGCTCCTTTTGGCGCAAAACGGGCCTTTCGTGCACCGAATCGCCGCTTTTGCTCAGTTTTGGCACAAAACGTGCGTTTCGTGAACAGAATCGCCGCTTTTCCTCAGTTTTGGCACAAAACGTGCGTTCCACGCGCCGAGTTGCTCCTTTTGTCACAACACGTCCGTTTCGTGCATAGAGTCGCCGCTTTCGCTCAGTTTTGGCACAAAACGTGCGTTTCGTGCACAGAATAGCCGAATTGCTCCTTTTGGCACAAAACGTGCGTTTTGTACACAGAATCGCCGCTTTTGCTCAGTTTTGGCACAAAACGTGCGTCTCGTGCACAGAATCGCCGCTTTTGCTCAGTTTTGGCATAAAACGTGCGTTTCACGCTCCGAATTGCTCCTTTCGGCACAAAGCGGGCCTTTCGTGCACCGAATCGCCGCTTTTTCTCAGTTTTGGCACAAAACGTGCGTTTCACGCTCCGAATTGCACCTTTTGGCACAAAACGGGCGTATCGGGCACAGAATCGCCGCTTTTGCTCAGTTTTGGCATACAGCGGGCATTTCGCGCTCGGAATTGCTCCTTTTGGCACAAAACGGGCCTTTCGTGCACAGAATCGCCGCTTTTCCTCAGTTTTGGCACAAAACGTGCGTTTCACGCTCCGAATTGCTCCGTTTGGCACAAAAAGTGCGTTTCGTGCACAGAATCGCCGCCTTGGCTCAGTTTTGGCACAAAACGTGCATTTCGTGCACAGAATCACCGCTTTTGCTCAGTTTTGGCACAGAACGTGCGTTTCGTGCACAGAATCGCCGCATTTGCTCCTTTTAACACAAAACGTGCGTTTCGTGCACAGAATCGCCGCTTTTGCTCAGTGTTGGCATAAAACGTGTTCTTCGTACACATAATCGCCGCCTTTGGTCAGATTTGGCACAACACGTGCGTTTCGTGCACAGAATCGCTGCTTTTTCTCAGTTTTGGCACAAAACGTGCGTTTGACGCACCGATTTGCTCCTTTTGGAACAAAACGTGCGTTTCGTGCACAGAATCGCCGTTCTTGCTCAGTTTTGGCACAAAACGTGCGTTTCGTGCACAGAATTGCCGCTCTTGCTCAGTCTTGGCACAAAACGTGCGTTTAGTGCACAGAATCGCCGCTTTTGCTCAGTGTTGGCATAAAACGTGTTCTTCGTACACATAATCGCCGCCTTTGGTCAGATTTGGCACAACACGTGCGTTTCGTGCACAGAATCGCTGCTTTTTCTCAGTTTTGGCACAAAACGTGCGTTTGACGCACCGATGTGCTCCTTTTGGCACAAAACGGGCCTTTCGTGCACAGAATCGCCGCTTTTCCTCAGTTTTGGCATAAAACGTGCGTTTCACGCTCCGAGTTGCTCCTTTTGGCACAAAACGTGCGTTTCGTGCACAGAATCGCCGCTTTTGCTCAGGTTTGGCACAAAACGTGCGTTTCGTGCCCAGAATCGCTGCTTTTGCTCAGTTTTGGCAGAAAACGGGCCTTTCGTGCAAAGAAACGCCGCTTTTGCTCAGTTTTGGCATAAAACGTGCGTTTGACGCTCCGAATTGCTCCTTTTGGCACAAAACGGGCCTTTCGTGCACCGAATCGCCGCTTTTGCTTAGTTTTGGCACAAAGCGGACCTTTCGTGCACCGAATCGCAGCTTTTGCTCAGTTTTGGCATAAAACGTGCGTTTCACGCTCCGAATTGCTCCTTTTGGCACAAAACGTGCGTTTCGTGCCCAGAATCGCTGCGTTTGCTCAGTTTTGGCAGTAAACGTGCGTTTCGTGTACAGAATCGCCGTTTTTTCTAAGTTTTGGCACAAAACGTGCGTTTTACGCTCCGAATTACTCCTTTTGGCACAAAACGTGCCGTCCACGCTCCGAATTGTTCCTTTTGGCACAAAACCCGCGTTTCGTGTACATAATCGCAACTTTTGCTCAGTTTTGGCACAAAACGTGCGTTTGACGCACCGAATTGCTCCTTTTGGCACAAAACGTGCGTTTCGTGCACAGAATCGCCGCTCTTGCTCAGTATTGGCACAAAACGGGCCTTTCGTGCACAGAATCGCTGCTATTCCTCAGTTTTGGCACAAAACGTGCGTTTCATCCTCCGAATTGCTCCTTTTGGCACAAAACGTGCGTTTCGTGCACAGAATCGCCGCTTTTTCTCAGTTTTGGCACAAATCGTGCGTTTCACGCTCCGAATTGCTCCTTCTGGCACAAAACGGGCGTTTCGTGCACAGAATCGCCGCTTTCGCTCAGTTTTGGCACAAAACGTGCGTTTCGTGCACAGAATCGCCTCTTTTGCTCAGTTTTGGCATAAAACGTGCCTTTCACGCTCCGAATTGCTCCTTTTGGCACAAAACGGGCCTTTCGTGCACAGAATCGCCGCTTTTGCTCAGTTTTGGCACAAAACGTGCGTTCCGTGAACAGAATCGCCTCTTTTGCTCAGTTTTGGCATAAAACGTGCCTTTCACGCTCCGAATTGCTCCTTTTGGCACAAAACGGGCCTTTCGTGCACAGAATCGTCGCTTTTTCTCAGGTTTGGCACAAAACGTGCGTTTCGTGCATAGAATCGCCGCTTTCGCTCAGTTTTGGCACAAAACGTGCGTTTCGTGAACAGAATTGCTGCTTTTCCTCAGTTTTGGCACAAAACGTGCGTTTCGTGTACAGAATCGCCGCTTTTGCTTAGTTTTGACATAAAACGTGCGTTTCACGCTCCGAATTACTCCTTTTGGCACAAAACGTGCCATTCACGCTCCGAATTGTTCCTTTTGGCACAAAACAGGCGTTCAATGCACATAATCGCTGTTTTTGCGCAATTTTGGCACAAAACGTGCGTTCCACGCGCCGAGTTGCTCCTTTTGGCACAACACGTCCGTTTCGTGCATAGATTCGCCGCTTTCGCTCAGTTTTGGCACAAAACGTGAGTTTCGTGCACAGAAATGCCGCTGTTGCTCAGTTTTGGCACAAAACGTGCGTTTCGTGCACAGAATCGCCGCTTTTGCACAGTTTTCTCATAAAACGTGCGTTTCGTGCACAGAATCGCTGCTTTAGCACAGTTTTGGCATAAAACGTGCTTTTCCCGCTCCGAATTGCTCCTTTTGGCACAAAACGGGCGTATCGTGCACAGAATCGCCGCTTTTGCTCAGTTTTGGCACAAAACGTGCGTTTCGTGCACAGAATCACCGCTTTTGCTCAGTTTTGGCACAGAACGTGCGTTTCGTGCACAGAATCGCCGCATTTGCTCCTTTTGTCACAAAACGTGCGTTTCGTGCACAGAATCGCCGCTTTTGCTAAGTTTTGGCACAAAACGTGCGTTTCACGCTCCGAATTGTTCCTTTTGTCACAAAACGGGGGTTTCGTGCACAGAATCGCTGCTTTTGCGCCGTTTTCGCACAAAGCGTGCGTTCCACGCGCCGAGTTGCCCCTTTTGTCACAAAACGTGCGTTTCGTGCACAGAATCGCCGCTTTTGCTCAGTTTTGGCACAAAACGTGCGATTTGTGCACAGAATCGCCGCTTTTGCTCAGTTTTGGCACAAAACGTCCGTCTCGCGCACAAAATCGCCGCTTTTGATAAGTTTTGGCACAGAGCGTGCGTTTCGTGCACAGAATCGCCGCTTTTGCTCAGCTATGGCACAAAATGTGCGTTTCACGCTCCGAATTACTGCTTTTGTCACAAAACGTGCCATTCACGCTCCGAATTGTTCCTTTTGGCACAAAACGGGGGTTTCGTGCATAGAATCGCTGCTTTTGCGCCGTTTTCGCACAAAGCGTGCGCTTCACGCTCCGAATTGCTCCTTTTTGGCACAAAGCGGGCCTTTCGTGCACCGAATCGCCGCTTTTGCTCAGTTTTGGCACAAAACGTGCGTTTCACGCTCCGAATTGCTCCTTCTGGCACAAAACGGGCCATTCACGCTCCGAATTGTTCCTTTTGGCACAAAACAGGCGTTTCATGCACATAATCGCTGCTTTTGCCCAATTTTGGCACAAAACGTGCGTTCCACGCGCCGAGTAGCTCCTTTTGGTACAACACGTGCGTTTCGTGCATAGAATCGCCGCTTTCGCTCAGTTTTGGCACGAAACGTGCGTTTCGTGCACCGAATCGCCGCTTTTGCTCAGTTTTGGCATAAAACGTGCGTTTCTCGCTCCGAATTGCTCCTTTTGGCACAAAACGGGTATTTCGTGCACAGAATCGCTGCTTTTCCTCAGTTTTGGCATAAAACGTGCGTTTCACGCTCCGAGTTGCTCCTTTTGGCACAAAACGGGCATTTCGTGCACAGAATCGCCGCTTTTTCTCAGTTTTGGCACAAAACGTGCGTTTCACGCTCCGAGTTGCTCCTTTTGGCACAAAACGGGCGTTTCGTGCACAGTATCGCCGCTCTTGCTCAGTTTTGGCACAAAACGTGCGTTTCGCGAACAGAATCGCCGCTTTTGCTCAGTTTTGGCATAAAACGTGCGTTTCGTGCACAGAATCGCTGCTTTTGCTCAGTTTTGGCACAAAACGGGCATTTCGTGCACAGAATCGCCGCTTTTGCTCAGTTTTGGCACAAAACGTGCATTTCACGCTCCGAATTGCTTCTTTTGGCACAAAACGGGCCTTTCGTGCACAGAATCGCCGCTTTTCCTCAGTTTTGGCACAAAACGTGCGTTTCACGCTCCGAATTGCTCCTTTTGGCACAAAACGGGCGTTTCGTGCACAGAATCGCCGCTTTTGCTCAGGTTTGGCGCAAAACGTGCGTTTCGTGCACAGAATCGCTGCTTTTGCTCAGTTTTGGCACAAAACGTGCGTTTCGTGTACAGAATCGCCGCTTTTGCTAAGTTTTGGCACAAAACGTGCGTTTCACGCTCCGAATTACTCCTTTTGGCACAAAGCGTGCCATTCACGCTCCGAATTGTCCCTTTTGGCACAAAACAGGCGTTCAATGCACATGATCGCTGTTTTTGCGCAATTTTGGCACAAAACGTGCGTTCCACGCGCCAAGTTGCTCCTTTTGGCACAACACGTCCGTTTCGTGCATAGATTCGCCGCTTTCGCTCAGTTTTTGCACAAAACGTGCGTTTCGTGAACAGAATCGCAGCTTTTGCTCAGTTTTGGCACAGAGCGTGCGTTTCGTGCACAGAATTGCCGCTGTTGCTCAGTTTTGGCACAAAACGTGCGTTTCGTGCACAGAATCGCCGCTTTTGCACAGTTTTGGCACAAAACGTGCGTTTCGTGCACAGAATCGCTGCTTTTGCTCAGTTTTGGCACAAAACGTGCGTTTCGTGCACAGAATCGCTGCTTTTGCTCAGTTTTGGCATAGAACGTGCGTTTCACGCTCCGAATTGCTCCTTTTGGCACAAAACGGGCCTTTCGTGCACAGAATCGCCGCTTTTGCTCAGGTTTGGCACAAAACGTGCGTTTCGTGCACAGAATCGCTGCTTTTGCTCAGTTTTGGCACAAAACGGGCATTTCGTGCACAGAATCGCCGCTTTTGCTCAGTTTTGGCATAAAACGTGCATTTCACGCTCCGAATTGCTCCTTTTGGCACAAAACGGGCCTTTCGTGCACAGAATCGCCGCTTTTGCTCAGTTTTGGCATAAAACGTGCGTTTCAAGCTCCGAATTGCTCCTTTTGGCACAAAGCGGGCCTTTCGTGCACCGAGTCGCCGCTTTTGCTCAGTTTTGGCACAAAACGTGCGTTTCACGCTCCGAATTGCTCCTTTTGGCGCAAAACGGGCCTTTCGTGCACCGAATCGCCGCTTTTGCTCAGTTTTGGCACAAAACGTGCGTTTCGTGAACAGAATCGCCGCTTTTTCTCAGTTTTGGCACAAAACGTGCGTTTCACGCTCCGAATTGCTCCTTTTGGCACAAAACGGGCCTTTCGTGCAGCGAATCGCCGCTTTTGCTCAGTTTTGGCATAAAATGTGCGTTTCACGCTCCGAATTGCTCCTTTTGGCACAAAACGGGCCTTCCGTGCACAGAATCGCCGCTTTTTCTCAGTTTTGGCACAAAACGTGCGTTTCACGCTCCGAATTGCTCCTTTTGGCACAAAACGGGCGTTTCGTGCACAGAATCGCCGCTTTCGCTCAGTTTTGGCACAAAACGTGCATTTCACGCTCCGAATTGCTCCTTTTGGCACAAAACGGGCCTTTCGTGCACAGAATGGCCGCTTTTGCTCAGGTTTGGCACAAAACGGGCCTTTCGTGCACAGAAACGCCGCTTTTGCTCAGTTTTGGCATAAAACGTGCATTTCACGCTCCGAATTGCTCCTTTTGGCACAAAACGTGCGTTTCGTGCACAGAATCGCCGCTCTTGCTCAGTTTTGGCACAAAACGTGCGTTTCGTGTACAGAATCGCCGCTTTTGCTCAGTTTTGGCATAAAACGTGCCTTTCACGCTCCGAATTGCTCCTTTTGGCACAAAACGGGCCTTTCGTGCACAGAATCGCCGCTTTTGCTCAGTTTTGGCATAAAACGTGCGTTTCAAGCTCCGAATTGCTCCTTTTGGCACAAAGCGGGCCTTTCGTGCACCGAGTCGCCGCTTTTGCTCAGTTTTGGCACAAAACGTGCGTTTCACGCTCCGAATTGCTCCTTTTGGCGCAAAACGGGCCTTTAGTGCACCGAATCGCCGCTTTTGCTCAGTTTTGGCACAAAACGTGCGTTTCGTGAACAGAATCGCCGCTTTTCCTCAGTTTTGGCACAAAACGTGCGTTCCACGCGCCGAGTTGCTCCTTTTGTCACAACACGTCCGTTTCGTGCATAGAGTCGCCGCTTTCGCTCAGTTTTGGCACAAAACGTGCGTTTCGTGCACAGAATAGCCGAATTGCTCCTTTTGGCACAAAACGTGCGTTTTGTACACAGAATCGCCGCTTTTGCTCAGTTTTGGCATAAAACGTGCGTTTCACGCTCCGAATTGCTCCTTTCGGCACAAAGCGGGCCTTTCGTGCACCGAATCGCCGCTTTTTCTCAGTTTTGGCACAAAATGTGCGTTTCACGCTCCGAATTGCACCTTTTGGCACAAAACGGGCGTATCGGGCACAGAATCGCCGCTTTTGCTCAGTTTTGGCATACAGCGGGCATTTCACGCTCGGAATTGCTCCTTTTGGCACAAAACGGGCCTTTCGTGCACAGAATCGCCGCTTTTCCTCAGTTTTGGCACAAAACGTGCGTTTCACGCTCCGAATTGCTCCGTTTGGCACAAAAAGCGCGTTTCGTGCACAGAATCGCCGCCTTGGCTCAGTTTTGGCACAAAACGTGCATTTCGTGCACAGAATCACCGCTTTTGCTCAGTTTTGGCACAGAACGTGCGTTTCGTGCACAGAATCGCCGCATTTGCTCCTTTTAACACAAAACGTGCGTTTCGTGCACAGAATCGCCGCTTTTGCTCAGTGTTGGCATAAAACGTGTTCTTCGTACACATAATCGCCGCCTTTGGTCAGATTTGGCACAACACGTGCGTTTCGTGCACAGAATCGCTGCTTTTTCTCAGTTTTGGCACAAAACGTGCGTTTGACGCACCGATTTGCTCCTTTTGGAACAAAACGTGCGTTTCGTGCACAGAATCGCCGTTCTTGCTCAGTTTTGGCACAAAACGTGCGTTTCGTGCACAGAATTGCCGCTCTTGCTCAGTCTTGGCACAAAACGTGCGTTTAGTGCACAGAATCGCCGCTTTTGCTCAGTGTTGGCATAAAACGTGTTCTTCGTACACATAATCGCCGCCTTTGGTCAGATTTGGCACAACACGTGCGTTTCGTGCACAGAATCGCTGCTTTTTCTCAGTTTTGGCACAAAACGTGCGTTTGACGCACCGATGTGCTCCTTTTGGCACAAAACGGGCCTTTCGTGCACAGAATCGCCGCTTTTGCTCAGTTTTGGCATAAAACGTGCGTTTCAAGCTCCGAATTGCTCCTTTTGGCACAAAGCGGGCCTTTCGTGCACCGAGTCGCCGCTTTTGCTCAGTTTTGGCACAAAACGTGCGTTTCACGCTCCGAATTGCTCCTTTTGGCGCAAAACGGGCCTTTCGTGCACCGAATCGCCGCTTTTGCTCAGTTTTGGCACAAAACGTGCGTTTCGTGAACAGAATCGCCGCTTTTTCTCAGTTTTGGCACAAAACGTGCGTTTCACGCTCCGAATTGCTCCTTTTGGCACAAAACGGGCCTTTCGTGCAGCGAATCGCCGCTTTTGCTCAGTTTTGGCATAAAATGTGCGTTTCACGCTCCGAATTGCTCCTTTTGGCACAAAACGGGCCTTTCGTGCACAGAATCGCCGCTTTTTCTCAGTTTTGGCACAAAACGTGCGTTTCACGCTCCGAATTGCTCCTTTTGGCACAAAACGGGCGTTTCGTGCACAGAATCGCCGCTTTCGCTCAGTTTTGGCACAAAACGTGCATTTCACGCTCCGAATTGCTCCTTTTGGCACAAAACGGGCCTTTCGTGCACAGAATGGCCGCTTTTGCTCAGGTTTGGCACAAAACGGGCCTTTCGTGCACAGAAACGCCGCTTTTGCTCAGTTTTGGCATAAAACGTGCATTTCACGCTCCGAATTGCTCCTTTTGGCACAAAACGTGCGTTTCGTGCACAGAATCGCCGCTCTTGCTCAGTTTTGGCACAAAACGTGCGTTTCGTGTACAGAATCGCCGCTTTTGCTCAGTTTTGGCATAAAACGTGCCTTTCACGCTCCGAATTGCTCCTTTTGGCACAAAACGGGCCTTTCGTGCACAGAATCGCCGCTTTTGCTCAGTTTTGGCATAAAACGTGCGTTTCAAGCTCCGAATTGCTCCTTTTGGCACAAAGCGGGCCTTTCGTGCACCGAGTCGCCGCTTTTGCTCAGTTTTGGCACAAAACGTGCGTTTCACGCTCCGAATTGCTCCTTTTGGCGCAAAACGGGCCTTTAGTGCACCGAATCGCCGCTTTTGCTCAGTTTTGGCACAAAACGTGCGTTTCGTGAACAGAATCGCCGCTTTTCCTCAGTTTTGGCACAAAACGTGCGTTCCACGCGCCGAGTTGCTCCTTTTGTCACAACACGTCCGTTTCGTGCATAGAGTCGCCGCTTTCGCTCAGTTTTGGCACAAAACGTGCGTTTCGTGCACAGAATAGCCGAATTGCTCCTTTTGGCACAAAACGTGCGTTTCGTGCACAGAATCGCCGCTTTTGCTCAGTGTTGGCATAAAACGTGTTCTTCGTACACATAATCGCCGCCTTTGGTCAGATTTGGCACAACACGTGCGTTTCGTGCACAGAATCGCTGCTTTTTCTCAGTTTTGGCACAAAACGTGCGTTTGACGCACCGATTTGCTCCTTTTGGAACAAAACGTGCGTTTCGTGCACAGAATCGCCGTTCTTGCTCAGTTTTGGCACAAAACGTGCGTTTCGTGCACAGAATTGCCGCTCTTGCTCAGTCTTGGCACAAAACGTGCGTTTAGTGCACAGAATCGCCGCTTTTGCTCAGTGTTGGCATAAAACGTGTTCTTCGTACACATAATCGCCGCCTTTGGTCAGATTTGGCACAACACGTGCGTTTCGTGCACAGAATCGCTGCTTTTTCTCAGTTTTGGCACAAAACGTGCGTTTGACGCACCGATGTGCTCCTTTTGGCACAAAACGGGCCTTTCGTGCACAGAATCGCCGCTTTTGCTCAGTTTTGGCATAAAACGTGCGTTTCAAGCTCCGAATTGCTCCTTTTGGCACAAAGCGGGCCTTTCGTGCACCGAGTCGCCGCTTTTGCTCAGTTTTGGCACAAAACGTGCGTTTCACGCTCCGAATTGCTCCTTTTGGCGCAAAACGGGCCTTTCGTGCACCGAATCGCCGCTTTTGCTCAGTTTTGGCACAAAACGTGCGTTTCGTGAACAGAATCGCCGCTTTTTCTCAGTTTTGGCACAAAACGTGCGTTTCACGCTCCGAATTGCTCCTTTTGGCACAAAACGGGCCTTTCGTGCAGCGAATCGCCGCTTTTGCTCAGTTTTGGCATAAAATGTGCGTTTCACGCTCCGAATTGCTCCTTTTGGCACAAAACGGGCCTTTCGTGCACAGAATCGCCGCTTTTTCTCAGTTTTGGCACAAAACGTGCGTTTCACGCTCCGAATTGCTCCTCTTGGCACAAAACGGGCGTTTCGTGCACAGAATCGCCGCTTTCGCTCAGTTTTGGCACAAAACGTGCATTTCACGCTGCGAATTGCTCCTTTTGGCACAAAACGGGCCTTTCGTGCACAGAATGGCCGCTTTTGCTCAGGTTTGGCACAAAACGGGCCTTTCGTGCACAGAAACGCCGCTTTTGCTCAGTTTTGGCATAAAACGTGCATTTCACGCTCCGAATTGCTCCTTTTGGCACAAAACGTGCGTTTCGTGCACAGAATCGCCGCTCTTGCTCAGTTTTGGCACAAAACGTGCGTTTCGTGTACAGAATCGCCGCTTTTGCTCAGTTTTGGCATAAACGTGCCTTTCACGCTCCGAATTGCTCCTTTTGGCACAAAACGGGCCTTTCGTGCACAGAATCGCCGCTTTTGCTCAGTTTTGGCATAAAACGTGCGTTTCAAGCTCCGAATTGCTCCTTTTGGCACAAAGCGGGCCTTTCGTGCACCGAGTCGCCGCTTTTGCTCAGTTTTGGCACAAAACGTGCGTTTCACGCTCCGAATTGCTCCTTTTGGCGCAAAACGGGCCTTTAGTGCACCGAATCGCCGCTTTTGCTCAGTTTTGGCACAAAACGTGCGTTTCGTGAACAGAATCGCCGCTTTTCCTCAGTTTTGGCACAAAACGTGCGTTCCACGCGCCGAGTTGCTCCTTTTGTCACAACACGTCCGTTTCGTGCATAGAGTCGCCGCTTTCGCTCAGTTTTGGCACAAAACGTGCGTTTCGTGCACAGAATAGCCGAATTGCTCCTTTTGGCACAAAACGTGCGTTTTGTACACAGAATCGCCGCTTTTGCTCAGTTTTGGCACAAAACGTGCGTCTCGTGCACAGAATCGCCGCTTTTGCTCAGTTTTGGCATAAAACGTGCGTTTCACGCTCCGAATTGCTCCTTTCGGCACAAAGCGGGCCTTTCGTGCACCGAATCGCCGCTTTTTCTCAGTTTTGGCACAAAATGTGCGTTTCACGCTCCGAATTGCACCTTTTGGCACAAAACGGGCGTATCGGGCACAGAATCGCCGCTTTTGCTCAGTTTTGGCATACAGCGGGCATTTCACGCTCGGAATTGCTCCTTTTGGCACAAAACGGGCCTTTCGTGCACAGAATCGCCGCTTTTCCTCAGTTTTGGCACAAAACGTGCGTTTCACGCTCCGAATTGCTCCGTTTGGCACAAAAAGCGCGTTTCGTGCACAGAATCGCCGCCTTGGCTCAGTTTTGGCACAAAACGTGCATTTCGTGCACAGAATCACCGCTTTTGCTCAGTTTTGGCACAGAACGTGCGTTTCGTGCACAGAATCGCCGCATTTGCTCCTTTTAACACAAAACGTGCGTTTCGTGCACAGAATCGCCGCTTTTGCTCAGTGTTGGCATAAAACGTGTTCTTCGTACACATAATCGCCGCCTTTGGTCAGATTTGGCACAACACGTGCGTTTCGTGCACAGAATCGCTGCTTTTTCTCAGTTTTGGCACAAAACGTGCGTTTGACGCACCGATTTGCTCCTTTTGGAACAAAACGTGCGTTTCGTGCACAGAATCGCCGTTCTTGCTCAGTTTTGGCACAAAACGTGCGTTTCGTGCACAGAATTGCCGCTCTTGCTCAGTCTTGGCACAAAACGTGCGTTTAGTGCACAGAATCGCCGCTTTTGCTCAGTGTTGGCATAAAACGTGTTCTTCGTACACATAATCGCCGCCTTTGGTCAGATTTGGCACAACACGTGCGTTTCGTGCACAGAATCGCTGCTTTTTCTCAGTTTTGGCACAAAACGTGCGTTTGACGCACCGATGTGCTCCTTTTGGCACAAAACGGGCCTTTCGTGCACAGAATCGCCGCTTTTCCTCAGTTTTGGCATAAAACGTGCGTTTCACGCTCCGAGTTGCTCCTTTTGGCACAAAACGTGCGTTTCGTGCACAGAATCGCCGCTTTTGCTCAGGTTTGGCACAAAACGTGCGTTTCGTGCCCAGAATCGCTGCTTTTGCTCAGTTTTGGCAGAAAACGGGCCTTTCGTGCAAAGAAACGCCGCTTTTGCTCAGTTTTGGCATGAAACGTGCGTTTGACGCTCCGAATTGCTCCTTTTGGCACAAAACGGGCCTTTCGTGCACCGAATCGCCGCTTTTGCTTAGTTTTGGCACAAAGCGGACCTTTCGTGCACCGAATCGCAGCTTTTGCTCTGTTTTGCCATAAAACGTGCGTTTCACGCTCCGAATTGCTCCTTTTGGCACAAAACGTGCGTTTCGTGCCCAGAATCGCTGCTTTTGCTCAGTTTTGGCAGTAAACGTGCGTTTCGTGTACAGAATCGCCGTTTTTTCTAAGTTTTGGCACAAAACGTGCGTTTTACGCTCCGAATTACTCCTTTTGGCACAAAACGTGCCGTCCACGCTCCGAATTGTTCCTTTTGGCACAAAACCCGCGTTTCGTGTACATAATCGCAACTTTTGCTCAGTTTTGGCACAAAACGTGCGTTTGACGCACCGAATTGCTCCTTTTGGCACAAAACGTGCGTTTCGTGCACAGAATCGCCGCTCTTGCTCAGTATTGGCACAAAACGGGCCTTTCGTGCACAGAATCGCTGCTATTCCTCAGTTTTGGCACAAAACGTGCGTTTCATCCTCCGAATTGCTCCTTTTGGCACAAAACGTGCGTTTCGTGCACAGAATCGCCGCTTTTTCTCAGTTTTGGCACAAAACGTGCGTTTCACGCTCCGAATTGCTCCTTCTGGCACAAAACGGGCGTTTCGTGCACAGAATCGCCGCTTTCGCTCAGTTTTGGCACAAAACGTGCGTTTCGTGCACAGAATCGCCTCTTTTGCTCAGTTTTGGCATAAAACGTGCCTTTCACGCTCCGAATTGCTCCTTTTGGCACAAAACGGGCCTTTCGTGCACAGAATCGCCGCTTTTGCTCAGTTTTGGCACAAAACGTGCGTTCCGTGAACAGAATCGCCGCTTTTCCTCAGTTTTGGCACAAAACGTGCGTTCCACGCGCCGAGTTGCTCCGTTTGGCACAACACGTCCGTTTCGTGCATAGAGTCGCCGCTTTCGCTCAGTTTTGGCACAAAACGTGCGTTTCGTGCACAGAATCGCTGCTTTTGCTCAGTTTTGGCACAAAACGTGCGTTTCGTGTACAGACTCGCCGCTTTTGCTAAGTTTTGGCATAAAACGTGCGTTTCACGCTCCGAATTACTCCTTTTGGCACAAAACGTGCCATTCACGCTCCGAATTGTTCCTTTTGGCACAAAACAGGGGTTCAATGCACATAATCGCTGTTTTTGCGCAATTTTGGCACAAAACGTGCGTTCCACGCGCCGAGTTGCTCCTTTTGGCACAACACGTCCGTTTCGTGCATAGATTCGTCGCTTTTTCTCAGGTTTGGCACAAAACGTGCGTTTCGTGCATAGAATCGCCGCTTTCGCTCAGTTTTGGCACAAAACGTGCGTTTCGTGAACAGAATTGCTGCTTTTCCTCAGTTTTGGCACAAAACGTGCGTTTCGTGTACAGAATCGCCGCTTTTGCTTAGTTTTGACATAAAACGTGCGTTTCACGCTCCGAATTACTCCTTTTGGCACAAAACGTGCCATTCACGCTCCGTATTGTTCCTTTTGGCTCAAAACGGGCGTTTCGTGCACAGAATCGCCGCTTTTGCTCAGTTTTGGCACAAAACGTGCGTTTCACGCTCCGAATTACTCCTTTTGGCACAAAACGTGCCATTCACGCTCCGAATTGTTCCTTTTGGCACAAAACAGGCGTTCAATGCACATAATCGCTGTTTTTGCGCAATTTTGGCACAAAACGTGCGTTCCACGCGCCGAGTTGCTCCTTTTGGCACAACACGTCCGTTTCGTGCATAGAATCACCGCTTTCGCAAAGTTTTGGCACGAAACGTGCGTTTCGTGCACAGAACCGCCGCTTTTGCTCAGTTTTGTCATAAAACGTGCGTTTCACGCTCCGAATTGCTCCTTTTGGCGCAAAGCGGGCCTTTCGTGCAGCGAATCGCCGCTTTTGCTCAGTTTTGGCATAAAATGTGCGTTTCACGCTCCGAATTGCTCCTTTTGGCCCAAAACGGGCCTTTCGTGCACAGAATCGCCGCTTTTTCTCAGTTTTGGCACAAAACGTGCGTTTCACGCTCCGAATTGCTCCTTTTGGCACAAAACGGGCGTTTCGTGCACAGAATCGCCGCTTTCGCTCAGTTTTGGCACAAAACGTGCATTTCACGCTCCGAATTGCTCCTTTTGGCACAAAACGGGCCTTTCGTGCACAGAATGGCCGCTTTTGCTCAGGTTTGGCACAAAACGGGCCTTTCGTGCACAGAAACGCCGCTTTTGCTCAGTTTTGGCATAAAACGTGCATTTCACGCTCCGAATTGCTCCTTTTGGCACAAAACGTGCGTTTCGTGCACAGAATCGCCGCTCTTGCTCAGTTTTGGCACAAAACGTTCGTTTCGTGCACAGAATCGCCGCTTTTGCTCAGTTTTGGCATAAAACGTGCCTTTCACGCTCCGAATTGCTCCTTTTGGCACAAAACGGGCCTTTCGTGCACAGAATCGCCGCTTTTGCTCAGTTTTGGCATAAAACGTGCGTTTCAAGCTCCGAATTGCTCCTTTTGGCACAAAGCGGGCCTTTCGTGCACCGAGTCGCCGCTTTTGCTCAGTTTTGGCACAAAACGTGCGTTTCACGCTCCGAATTGCTCCTTTTGGCGCAAAACGGGCCTTTCGTGCACCGAATCGCCGCTTTTGCTCAGTTTTGGCACAAAACGTGCGTTTCGTGAACAGAATCGCCGCTTTTCCTCAGTTTTGGCACAAAACGTGCGTTCCACGCGCCGAGTTGCTCCTTTTGTCACAACACGTCCGTTTCGTGCATAGAGTCGCCGCTTTCGCTCAGTTTTGGCACAAAACGTGCGTTTCGTGCACAGAATAGCCGAATTGCTCCTTTTGGCACAAAACGTGCGTTTTGTACACAGAATCGCCGCTTTTGCTCAGTTTTGGCACAAAACGTGCGTCTCGTGCACAGAATCGCCGGTTTTGCTCAGTTTTGGCATAAAACGTGCGTTTCACGCTCCGAATTGCTCCTTTCGGCACAAAGCGGGCCTTTCGTGCACCGAATCGCCGCTTTTGCTCAGTTTTGGCATACAGCGGGCATTTCACGCTCGGAATTGCTCCTTTTGGCACAAAACGGGCCTTTCGTGCACAGAATCGCCGCTTTTCCTCAGTTTTGGCACAAAACGTGCGTTTCACGCTCCGAATTGCTCCGTTTGGCACAAAAAGTGCGTTTCGTGCACAGAATCGCCGCCTTGGCTCAGTTTTGGCACAAAACGTGCATTTCGTGCACAGAATCACCGCTTTTGCTCAGTTTTGGCACAGAACGTGCGTTTCGTGCACAGAATCGCCGCATTTGCTCCTTTTAACACAAAACGTGCGTTTCGAGCACAGAATCGCCGCTTTTGCTCAGTGTTGGCATAAAACGTGTTCTTCGTACACATAATCGCCGCCTTTGGTCAGATTTGGCACAACACGTGCGTTTCGTGCACAGAATCGCTGCTTTTTCTCAGTTTTGGCACAAAACGTGCGTTCGACGCACCGATTTGCTCCTTTTGGAACAAAACGTGCGTTTCGTGCACAGAATCGCCGTTCTTGCTCAGTTTTGGCACAAAACGTGCGTTTCGTGCACAGAATTGCCGCTCTTGCTCAGTCTTGGCACAAAACGTGCGTTTAGTGCACAGAATCGCCGCTTTTGCTCAGTGTTGGCATAAAACGTGTTCTTCGTACACATAATCGCCGCCTTTGGTCAGATTTGGCACAAAACGTGCGTTTCGTGCACAGAATAGCCGAATTGCTCCTTTTGGCACAAAACGTGCGTTTTGTACACAGAATCGCCGCTTTTGCTCAGTTTTGGCACAAAACGTGCGTCTCGTGCACAGAATCGCCGGTTTTGCTCAGTTTTGGCATAAAACGTGCGTTTCACGCTCCGAATTGCTCCTTTCGGCACAAAGCGGGCCTTTCGTGCACCGAATCGCCGCTTTTGCTCAGTTTTGGCATACAGCGGGCATTTCACGCTCGGAATTGCTCCTTTTGGCACAAAACGGGCCTTTCGTGCACAGAATCGCCGCTTTTCCTCAGTTTTGGCACAAAACGTGCGTTTCACGCTCCGAATTGCTCCGTTTGGCACAAAAAGTGCGTTTCGTGCACAGAATCGCCGCCTTGGCTCAGTTTTGGCACAAAACGTGCATTTCGTGCACAGAATCACCGCTTTTGCTCAGTTTTGGCACAGAACGTGCGTTTCGTGCACAGAATCGCCGCATTTGCTCCTTTTAACACAAAACGTGCGTTTCGAGCACAGAATCGCCGCTTTTGCTCAGTGTTGGCATAAAACGTGTTCTTCGTACACATAATCGCCGCCTTTGGTCAGATTTGGCACAACACGTGCGTTTCGTGCACAGAATCGCTGCTTTTTCTCAGTTTTGGCACAAAACGTGCGTTCGACGCACCGATTTGCTCCTTTTGGAACAAAACGTGCGTTTCGTGCACAGAATCGCCGTTCTTGCTCAGTTTTGGCACAAAACGTGCGTTTCGTGCACAGAATTGCCGCTCTTGCTCAGTCTTGGCACAAAACGTGCGTTTAGTGCACAGAATCGCCGCTTTTGCTCAGTGTTGGCATAAAACGTGTTCTTCGTACACATAATCGCCGCCTTTGGTCAGATTTGGCACAACACGTGCGTTTCGTGCACAGAATCGCTGCTTTTTCTCAGTTTTGGCACAAAACGTGCGTTTGACGCACCGATGTGCTCCTTTTGGCACAAAACGGGCCTTTCGTGCACAGAATCGCCGCTTTTCCTCAGTTTTGGCATAAAACGTGCGTTTCACGCTCCGAGTTGCTCCTTTTGGCACAAAACGTGCGTTTCGTGCACAGAATCGCCGCTTTTGCTCAGGTTTGGCACAAAACGTGCGTTTCGTGCCCAGAATCGCTGCTTTTGCTCAGTTTTGGCAGAAAACGGGCCTTTCGTGCAATGAAACGCCGCTTTTGCTCAGTTTTGGCATAAAACGTGCGTTTGACGCTCCGAATTGCTCCTTTTGGCACAAAACGGGCCTTTCGTGCACCGAATCGCCGCTTTTGCTTAGTTTTGGCACAAAGCGGACCTTTCGTGCACCGAATCGCAGCTTTTGCTCAGTTTTGGCATAAAACGTGCGTTTCACGCTCCGAATTGCTCCTTTTGGCACAAAACGTGCGTTTCGTGCCCAGAATCGCTGCTTTTGCTCAGTTTTGGCAGTAAACGTGCGTTTCGTGTACAGAATCGCCGTTTTTTCTAAGTTTTGGCACAAAACGTGCGTTTTACGCTCCGAATTACTCCTTTTGGCACAAAACGTGCCGTCCACGCTCCGAATTGTTCCTTTTGGCACAAAACCCGCGTTTCGTGTACATAATCGCAACTTTTGCTCAGTTTTGGCACAAAACGTGCGTTTGACGCACCGAATTGCTCCTTTTGGCACAAAACGTGCGTTTCGTGCACAGAATCGCCGCTCTTGCTCAGTATTGGCACAAAACGGGCCTTTCGTGCACAGAATCGCTGCTATTCCTCAGTTTTGGCACAAAACGTGCGTTTCATCCTCCGAATTGCTCCTTTTGGCACAAAACGTGCGTTTCGTGCACAGAATCGCCGCTTTTTCTCAGTTTTGGCACAAAACGTGCGTTTCACGCTCCGAATTGCTCCTTCTGGCACAAAACGGGCGTTTCGTGCACAGAATCGCCGCTTTCGCTCAGTTTTGGCACAAAACGTGCGTTTCGTGCACAGAATCGCCTCTTTTGCTCAGTTTTGGCATAAAACGTGCCTTTCACGCTCCGAATTGCTCCTTTTGGCACAAAACGGGCCTTTCGTGCACAGAATCGCCGCTTTTGCTCAGTTTTGGCACAAAACGTGCGTTCCGTGAACAGAATCGCCGCTTTTCCTCAGTTTTGGCACAAAACGTGCGTTCCACGCGCCGAGTTGCTCCTTTTGGCACAACACGTCCGTTTCGTGCATAGAGTCGCCGCTTTCGCTCAGTTTTGGCACAAAACGTGCGTTTCGTGCACAGAATCGCTGCTTTTGCTCAGTTTTGGCACAAAACGTGCGTTTCGTGTACAGACTCGCCGCTTTTGCTAAGTTTTGGCATAAAACGTGCGTTTCACGCTCCGAATTACTCCTTTTGGCACAAAACGTGCCATTCACGCTCCGAATTGTTCCTTTTGGCACAAAACAGGGGTTCAATGCACATAATCGCTGTTTTTGCGCAATTTTGGAACAAAACGTGCGTTCCACGCGCCGAGTTGCTCCTTTTGGCACAACACGTCCGTTTCGTGCATAGATTCGCCGCTTTCTCTCAGTTTTTGCACAAAACGTGCGTTTCGTGAACAGAATCGCCGCTTTTGCTCAGTTTTGGCACAGAGCGTGCGTTTCGTTCACAGAAATGCCGCTGTTGCTCAGTTTTGGCACAAAACGTGCGTTTCGTGCACAGAATCGCCGCTTTTGCACAGTTTTGGCATAAAACGTGCGTTTCGTGCACAGAATCGCTGCTTTTGCTCAATTTTGGCATAAAACGTGCTTTTCCCGCTCCGAATTGCTCCTTTTGGCACAAAACGGGCCTTTCGTGCACCGAATCGCCGCTTTTCCTCAGTTTTGGCACAAAACGTGCGTTTCACGCTCCGAATTGCTCCTTTTGGCTCAAAACGGGCGTTTCGTGCACAGAATCGCCGCTTTTTCTCAGTTTTGGCACAAAACGTGCGTTTCACGCTCCGAATTGCTCCTTTTGGCACAAAACGGGCGTTTCGTGCACAGAACCGCCGCTTTTGCTCAGGTTTGGCACAAAACGTGCGTTTCGTGCACAGAATCGCTGCTTTTGCTCAGGTTTGGCACAAAACGTGCGTTTCGTGCATAGAATCGCCGCTTTCGCTCAGTTTTGGCACAAAACGTGCGTTTCGTGAACAGAATCGCCGCTTTTCCTCAGTTTTGCACAAAACGTGCGTTTCACGCTCCGAATTGCTCCTTTTGGCACAAAACGGGCGTTTCGTGCACAGAATCGCCGCTTTTGCTCAGGTTTGGCGCAAAACGTGCGTTTCGTGCACAGAATCGCTGCTTTTGCTCAGTTTTGGCACAAAACGTGCGTTTCGTGTACAGAATCGCCGCTTTTGCTAAGTTTTGGCACAAAACGTGCGTTTCACGCTCCGAATTACTCCTTTTGGCACAAAGCGTGCCATTCACGCTCCGAATTGTCCCTTTTGGCACAAAACAGGCGTTCAATGCACATAATCGCTGTTTTTGCGCAATTTTGGCACAAAACGTGCGTTCCACTCGCCGAGTTGCTCCTTTTGGCACAACACGTCCGTTTCGTGCATAGATTCGCCGCTTTCGGTCAGTTTTGGCACAAAACGTGCGTTTCGTGAACAGAATCGCAGCTTTTGCTCAGTTTTGGCACAGAGCGTGCGTTTCGTGCACAGAATTGCCGCTGTTGCTCAGTTTTGGCACAAAACGTGCGTTTCGTGCACAGAATCGCCGCTTTTGCACAGTTTTGGCACAAAACGTGCGTTTCGTGCACAGAATCGCTGCTTTTGCTCAGTTTTGGCACAAAACGTGCGTTTCGTGCACAGAATCGCTGCTTTTGCTCAGTTTTAGCATAGAACGTGCGTTTCACGCTCCGAATTGCTCCTTTTGGCACAAAACGGGCCTTTCGTGCACAGAATCGCCGCTTTTGCTCAGGTTTGGCACAAAACGTGCGTTTCGTGCACAGAATCGCTGCTTTTGCTCAGTTTTGGCACAAAACGGGCGTTTCGTGCACAGAATCGCCGCCTTTGCTCAGTTTTGGCAGAAAACGTGCGTTTCGTGCACAGAATCACCGCTTTTGCTCAGTTTTGGCACAGAACGTGCGTTTCGTGCACAGAATCGCCGCATTTGCTCCTTTTAACACAAAACGTGCGTTTCGTGCACAGAATCGCCGCTTTTGCTCAGTGTTGGCATAAAACGTGTTCTTCGTACACATAATCGCCGCCTTTGGTCAGATTTGGCACAACACGTGCGTTTCGTGCACAGAATCGCTGCTTTTTCTCAGTTTTGGCACAAAACGTGCGTTTGACGCACCGATTTGCTCCTTTCGGAACAAAACGTGCGTTTCGTGCACAGAATCGCCGTTCTTGCTCAGTTTTGGCACAAAACGTGCGTTTCGTGCACAGAATTGCCGCTCTTGCTCAGTCTTGGCACAAAACGTGCGTTTAGTGCACAGAATCGCCGCTTTTGCTCAGTGTTGGCATAAAACGTGTTCTTCGTACACATAATCGCCGCCTTTGGTCAGATTTGGCACAACACGTGCGTTTCGTGCACAGAATCGCTGCTTTTTCTCAGTTTTGGCACAAAACGTGCGTTTGACGCACCGATGTGCTCCTTTTGGCACAAAACGGGCCTTTCGTGCACAGAATCGCCGCTTTTCCTCAGTTTTGGCATAAAACGTGCGTTTCACGCTCCGAGTTGCTCCTTTTGGCACAAAACGTGCGTTTCGTGCACAGAATCGCCGCTTTTGCTCAGGTTTGGCACAAAACGTGCGTTTCGTGCCCAGAATCGCTGCTTTTGCTCAGTTTTGGCAGAAAACGGGCCTTTCGTGCACAGAAACGCCGCTTTTGCTCAGTTTTGGCATAAAACGTGCGTTTGACGCTCCGAATTGCTCCTTTTGGCACAAAACGGGCCTTTCGTGCACCGAATCGCCGCTTTTGCTCAGTTTTGGCACAAAGCGGGCCTTTCGTGCACCGAATCGCAGCTTTTGCTCAGTTTTGGCATAAAACGTGCGTTTCACGCTCCGAATTGCTCCTTTTGGCACAAAACGTGCGTTTCGTGCCCAGAATCGCTGCTTTTGCTCAGTTTTGGCAGTAAACGTGCGTTTCGTGTACAGAATCGCCGTTTTTTCTAAGTTTTGGCACAAAACGTGCGTTTTACGCTCCGAATTACTCCTTTTGGCACAAAACGTGCCGTCCACGCTCCGAATTGTTCCTTTTGGCACAAAACCCGCGTTTCGTGCACATAATCGCAACTTTTGCTCAGTTTTGGCACAAAACGTGCGTTTGACGCACCGAATTGCTCCTTTTGGCACAAAACGTGCGTTTCGTGCACAGAATCGCCGCTCTTGCTCAGTATTGGCACAAAACGGGCCTTTCGTGCACAGAATCGCTGCTATTCCTCAGTTTTGGCACAAAACGTGCGTTTCACGCTCCGAATTGCTCCTTTTGGCACAAAACGTGCGTTTCGTGCACAGAATCGCCGCTTTTTCTCAGTTTTGGCACAAAACGTGCGTTTCACGCTCCGAATTGCTCCTTTTGGCACAAAACGGGCGTTTCGTGCACAGAATCGCCGCTTTCGCTCAGTTTTGGCACAAAACGTGCGTTTCGTGCACAGAATCGCCTCTTTTGCTCAGTTTTGGCATAAAACGTGCCTTTCACGCTCCGAATTGCTCCTTTTGGCACAAAACGGGCCTTTCGTGCACAGAATCGCCGCTTTTGCTCAGTTTTGGCACAAAACGTGCGTTTCGTGAACAGAATCGCCGCTTTTCCTCAGTTTTGGCACAAAACGTGCGTTCCCCGCGCCGAGTTGCTCCTTTTGGCACAACACGTCCGTTTCGTGCATAGAGTCGCCGCTTTCGCTCAGTTTTGGCACAAAACGTGAGTTTCGTGAACAGAATCGCCGCTTTTGCTCAGTTTTGGCACAGAGCGTGCGTTTCGTGCACAGAAATGCCGCTGTTGCTCAGTTTTGGCACAAAACGTGCGTTTCGTGCACAGAATCGCCGCTTTTGCACAGTTTTGGCATAAAACGTGCGTTTCGTGCACAGAATCGCTGCTTTTGCTCAGTTTTGGCATAAAACGAGCTTTTCCCGCTCCGAATTGCTCCTTTTGGCACAAAACGGGCCTTTCGTGCACCGAATCGCAGCTTTTGCTCAGTTTTGGCACAAAACGTGCCATTCACGCTCCGAATTGTTCCTTTTGGCACAAAACAGGCGTTTCATGCACATAATCGCTGCTTTTGCGCAATTTTGGCACAAAACGTGCGTTCCACGCGCCGAGTAGCTCCTTTTGGCACAACATGTGCGTTTCGTGCATAGAATCACCGCTTTCGCTAAGTTTTGGCACGAAACGTGCGTTTCGTGCATAGAACCGCCGCTTTTGCTCAGTTTTGTCATAAAACGTGCGTTTCACGCTCCGAATTGCTCCTTTTGGCACAAAGCGGGCCTTTCGTGCAGCGAATCGCCGCTTTTGCTCAGTTTTGGCATAAAATGTGCGTTTCACGCTCCGAATTGCTCCTTTTGGCACAAAACGGGCCTTTCGTGCACAAAATCGCCGCTTTTTCTCAGTTTTGGCACAAAACGTGCGTTTCACGCTCCGAATTGCTCCTTTTGGCGCAAAACGGGCCTTTCGTGCACCGAATCGCCGCTTTTGCTCAGTTTTGGCATAAATCGTGCGTTTCAAGCTCCGAATCGCTCCTTTTGGCACAAAACCTGCGTTTCGTGAACAGAATCGCTGCTTTTGCTCAGTTTTGGAACAAAACGTGCGTTTCGTGCACAGAATCGCCGCTTTTTCTCAGTTTTGGCACAAAACGTGCGTTTCACGCTCCGAATTGCTCCTTTTGGCGCAAAACGGGCCTTTCGTGCACCGAATCGCCGCTTTTGCTCAGTTTTGGCTCAAAACGGGCGTTTCGTGCACAGAATCGCCGCTTTTTCTCAGTTTTGGCACAAAACGTGCGTTTCCCGCTCCGAATTGCTCCTTTTGGCACAAAACGGGCGTTTCGTGCACAGAACCGCCGCTTTTGCTCAGGTTTGGCACAAAACGTGCGTTTCGTGCACAGAATCGCTGCTTTTGCTCAGGTTTGGCACAAAACGTGCGTTTCGTGCATAGAATCGCCGTTTTCGCTCAGTTTTGGCACAAAACGTGCGTTTCGTGAACAGAATCGCCGCTTTTCCTCAGTTTTGGCACAAAACGTGCGTTCCACGCGCCGAGTTGCTCCTTTGGGCACAACACGTCCGTTTCGTGCATAGAGTCGCCGCTTTCGCTCAGTTTTGGCACAAAACGTGCGTTTCGTGCACAGAATCGCTGCTTTTGCTCAGTTTTGGCACAAAACGTGCGTTTCGTGTACAGAATCGCCGCTTTTGCTAAGTTTTGGCATAAAACGTGCGTTTCACGCTCCGAATTACTCCTTTTGGCACAAAACGTGCCATTCACGCTCCGAATTGTTCCTTTTGGCACAAAACAGGCGTTCAATGCACATAATCGCTGTTTTTGCGCAATTTTGGCACAAAACGTGCGTTCCACGCGCCGAGTTGCTCCTTTTGGCACGACACGTCCGTTTCGTGCATAGATTCACCGCTTTCGCTCAGTTTTGGCACAAAACGTGAGTTTCGTGAACAGAACCGCCGCTTTTGCTAAGTTTTGGCACAGAGCGTGCGTTTCGTGCGCAGAATTGCCGCTGTTGCTCAGTTTTGGCACAAAACGGGCCTTTCGTGCACAGAATCGCCGCTTTTGCTCAGGTTTGGCACAAAACGTGCGTTTCGTGCACAGAATCGCTGCTTTTGCTCAGTTTTGGCACAAAACGGGCATTTCGTGCACAGAATCGCCGCTTTTGCTCAGTTTTGGCACAAAACGTGCGTTTCACGCTCCGAATTGCTCCTTTTGGCGCAAAACGGGCCTTTCGTGCACCGAATCGCCGCTTTTGCTCAGTTTTGGCTCAAAACGGGCGTTTCGTGCACAGAATCGCCGCTTTTTCTCAGTTTTGGCACAAAACGTGCGTTTCATGCTCCGAATTGCTCCTTTTGGCACAAAACGGGCCTTTCGTGCACAGAATCGCCGCTTTTTCTCAGTTTTGGCACAAAACGTGCGTTTCACGCTCCGAATTGCTCCTTTTAGCACAAAACGTGCGTTTCGTGCACAGAATCGCCGCTCTTGCTCAGTTTTGGCACAAAACGTGCGTCTCGCGAACAGAATCGACGCTTTTGCTTAGTTTTGGCATAAAACGTGCGTTTCACGCTCCGAGCTACTCCTCTTGGCACAAAACGTGCCATTCGCGCTCCGAATTGCTCCTTTTGGCACAAAACGGGCCTTTCGTGCACAAAATCGCCGCTTTTTCTCAGTTTTGGCACAAAACGTGCGTTTCACGCTCCGAATTGCTCCTTTTGGCGCAAAACGGGCCTTTCGTGCACCGAATCGCCGCTTTTGCTCAGTTTTGGCATAAAACGTGCGTTCCACGCGCCGAGTTGCTCCTTTGGGCACAACACGTCCGTTTCGTGCATAGAGTCGCCGCTTTCGCTCAGTTTTGGCACAAAACGTGAGTTTCGTGAACAGAATCGCCGCTTTTGCTAAGTTTTGGCACAGAGCGTGCGTTTCGTGCGCAGAATTGCCGCTGTTGCTCAGTTTTGGCACAAAACGGGCCTTTCGTGCACAGAATCGCCGCTTTTGCTCAGGTTTGGCACAAAACGTGCGTTTCGTGCACAGAATCGCTGCTTTTGCTCAGTTTTGGCACAAAACGGGCATTTCGTGCACAGAATCGCCGCTTTTGCTCAGTTTTGGCATAAAACGTGCATTTCACGCTCCGAATTGCTCCTTTTGGCACAAAACGGGCCTTTCGTGCACAGAATCGCCGCTTTTTCTCAGTTTTGGCACAAAACGTGCGTTTCACGCTCCGAATTGCTCCTTTTGGCACAAAACGGGCGTTTCGTGCTCAGAATCGCCGCTTTTGCTCAGGTTTGGCACAAAACGTGCGTTTCGTGCACAGAATCGCTGCTTTTGCTCAGGTTTGGCACAAAACGTGCGTTTCGTGCACAGAATTGCCGCTTTCGCTCAGTTTTGGCACAAAACGTGCGTTTCGTGAACAGAATCGCCGCTTTTCCTCAGTTTTGGCACAAAACGTGCGTTTCACGCTCCGAATTGCTCCTTTTGGCACAAAACGGGCGTTTCGTGCTCAGAAT
This sequence comes from Stelis phaeoptera, assembly GCA_943735885.1. Lineage (NCBI taxonomy): Eukaryota > Metazoa > Arthropoda > Insecta > Hymenoptera > Megachilidae > Stelis > Stelis phaeoptera. The sequence goes on along the minus strand of CALSEM010000060.1, from coordinate 36,215 downwards.
CGCCGCATTTGCTCAGGTTTGGCACAAAACGTGCGTTTCGTGCACAGAATCGCTGCTTTTGCTCAGGTTTGGCACAAAACGTGCGTTTCGTGCATAGAATCGCCGCTTTCGCTCAGTTTTGGCACAAAACGTGCCTTTCACGCTCCGAATTGCTCCTTTTGGCACAAAACGGGCCTTTCGTGCACAGAATCGCCGCTTTTGCTAAGGTTTGGCACAAAACGGGCCTTTCGTGCACAGAAACGCCGCTTTTGCTCAGTTTTGGCATAAAACGTGCATTTCATGCTCCGAATTGCTCCTTTTGGCACAAAACGGGCCTTTCGTGCACAGAATCGCCGCTTTTTCTCAGTTTTGGCACAAAACGGGCGTTTCACGCTCCGAATTGCTCCTTTTGGCACAAAACGTGCGTTTCGTGCACAGAATCGCCGCTCTTGCTCAGTTTTGGCACAAAACGTGCGTTTCGCGAACAGAATCGCCGCTTTTGCTCAGTTTTGGCATAAAACGTGCGTTTCACGCTCCGAGCTACTCCTCTTGGCACAAAACGCGCCATTCGCGCTCCGAATTGCTCCTTTTGGCACAAAACGGGCCTTTCGTGCACAAAATCGCCGCTTTTTCTCAGTTTTGGCACAAAACGTGCGTTTCACGCTCCGAATTGCTCCTTTTGGCGCAAAACGGGCCTTTCGTCCACCGAATCGCCGCTTTTGCTCAGTTTTGGCATAAAACGTGCGTTTCAAGCTCCGAATCGCTCCTTTTGGCACAAAACCTGCGTTTCGTTAACAGAATCGCTGCTTTTGCTCAGTTTTGGAACAAAACGTGCGTTTCGTGCACAGAATCGCCGCTTTTGCTCAGTTTTGGCACAAAACGTGCGTCTCGTGCACAGAATCGCCGCTTTTGCTAAGTTTTGGCACAGAGCGTGCGTTTCGTGCACAGCATCGCCGTTTTTGCTCAGCTTTGGCACAAAGCGTGCGTTTCACGCTCCGAATTACTCCTTTTGGCACAAAACGTGCCATTCGCGCTCCGAATTGTTCCTTTTGGCACAAAAGAGGTGTTTCATGCACATGATCGCTGCTTTTGCGCAATTTTGGCACAAAACGTGCGTTCCACGCGCCGAGTAGCTCCTTTTGGGACAACACGTGCGTTTCGGGCATAGAATCGCCGCTTTCGCTCAGTTTTGGCACAAAACGGGCCTTTCGTGCACAGAATCGCCGCTTTTCCATAGTTTTGGCACAAAACGTGCGTTTCACGCTCCGAATTGCTCCTTTTGGCACAAAATGGGCGTTTCGAGCACAGAATCGCTGCTTTTGCTCAGTTTTGGCATAAAACGTGCATTTCACGCTCCGAATTGCTCCTTTTGGCACAAAACGGGCCTTTCGTGCACAGAATCGCCGCTTTTTCTCAGTTTTGGCACAAAACGTGCGTTTCACGCTCCGAATTGCTCCTTTTGGCACAAAACGTGCGTTTCGTGCACAGAATCGCCGTGTTGCTCAGGTTTGGCACAAAACGGGCGTTTCGTGCACAGAATCGCCGCTTTTGCTCAGGTTTGGCACAAAACGTGCGTTTCGCGAACAGAATCGCCGCTTTTTCTCAGTTTTGGCACAAAACGTGCGTTTCATGCTCCGAATTGCTCCTTTTGGCACAAAACGGGCCTTTCGTGCACAGAATCGCCGCTTTTTCTCAGTTTTGGCACAAAACGTGCGTTTCACGCTCCGAATTGCTCCTTTTAGCACAAAACGTGCGTTTCGTGCACAGAATCGCCGCTCTTGCTCAGTTTTGGCACAAAACGTGCGTCTCGCGAACAGAATCGACGCTTTTGCTAAGTTTTGGCATAAAACGTGCGTTTCACGCTCCGAGCTACTCCTCTTGGCACAAAACGTGCCATTCGCGCTCCGAATTGCTCCTTTTGGCACAAAACGGGCCTTTCGTGCACAAAATCGCCGCTTTTTCTCAGTTTTGGCACAAAACGTGCGTTTCACGCTCCGAATTGCTCCTTTTGGCGCAAAACGGGCCTTTCGTGCACCGAATCGCCGCTTTTGCTCAGTTTTGGCTTAAATCGTGCGTTTCAAGCTCCGAATCGCTCCTTTTGGCACAAAACCTGCGTTTCGTGAACAGAATCGCTGCTTTTGCTCAGTTTTGGAACAAAACGTGCGTTTCGTGCACAGAATCGCCGCTTTTTCTCAGTTTTGGCACAAAACGTGCGTTTCACGCTCCGAATTGCTCCTTTTGGCGCAAAACGGGCCTTTCGTGCACCGAATCGCCGCTTTTGCTCAGTTTTGGCTCAAAACGGGCGTTTCGTGCACAGAATCGCCGCTTTTTCTCAGTTTTGGCACAAAACGTGCGTTTCCCGCTCCGAATTGCTCCTTTTGGCACAAAACGGGCGTTTCGTGCACAGAACCGCCGCTTTTGCTCAGGTTTGGCACAAAACGTGCGTTTCGTGCACAGAATCGCTGCTTTTGCTCAGGTTTGGCACAAAACGTGCGTTTCGTGCATAGAATCGCCGTTTTCGCTCAGTTTTGGCACAAAACGTGCGTTTCGTGAACAGAATCGCCGCTTTTCCTCAGTTTTGGCACAAAACGTGCGTTCCACGCGCCGAGTTGCTCCTTTGGGCACAACACGTCCGTTTCGTGCATAGAGTCGCCGCTTTCGCTCAGTTTTGGCACAAAACGTGCGTTTCGTGCACAGAATCGCTGCTTTTGCTCAGTTTTGGCACAAAACGTGCGTTTCGTGTACAGAATCGCCGCTTTTGCTAAGTTTTGGCATAAAACGTGCGTTTCACGCTCCGAATTACTCCTTTTGGCACAAAACGTGCCATTCACGCTCCGAATTGTTCCTTTTGGCACAAAACAGGCGTTCAATGCACATAATCGCTGTTTTTGCGCAATTTTGGCACAAAACGTGCGTTCCACGCGCCGAGTTGCTCCTTTTGGCACGACACGTCCGTTTCGTGCATAGATTCACCGCTTTCGCTCAGTTTTGGCACAAAACGTGAGTTTCGTGAACAGAACCGCCGCTTTTGCTAAGTTTTGGCACAGAGCGTGCGTTTCGTGCGCAGAATTGCCGCTGTTGCTCAGTTTTGGCACAAAACGGGCCTTTCGTGCACAGAATCGCCGCTTTTGCTCAGGTTTGGCACAAAACGTGCGTTTCGTGCACAGAATCGCTGCTTTTGCTCAGTTTTGGCACAAAACGGGCATTTCGTGCACAGAATCGCCGCTTTTGCTCAGTTTTGGCACAAAACGTGCGTTTCACGCTCCGAATTGCTCCTTTTGGCGCAAAACGGGCCTTTCGTGCACCGAATCGCCGCTTTTGCTCAGTTTTGGCTCAAAACGGGCGTTTCGTGCACAGAATCGCCGCTTTTTCTCAGTTTTGGCACAAAACGTGCGTTTCATGCTCCGAATTGCTCCTTTTGGCACAAAACGGGCCTTTCGTGCACAGAATCGCCGCTTTTTCTCAGTTTTGGCACAAAACGTGCGTTTCACGCTCCGAATTGCTCCTTTTAGCACAAAACGTGCGTTTCGTGCACAGAATCGCCGCTCTTGCTCAGTTTTGGCACAAAACGTGCGTCTCGCGAACAGAATCGACGCTTTTGCTTAGTTTTGGCATAAAACGTGCGTTTCACGCTCCGAGCTACTCCTCTTGGCACAAAACGTGCCATTCGCGCTCCGAATTGCTCCTTTTGGCACAAAACGGGCCTTTCGTGCACAAAATCGCCGCTTTTTCTCAGTTTTGGCACAAAACGTGCGTTTCACGCTCCGAATTGCTCCTTTTGGCGCAAAACGGGCCTTTCGTGCACCGAATCGCCGCTTTTGCTCAGTTTTGGCATAAAACGTGCGTTCCACGCGCCGAGTTGCTCCTTTGGGCACAACACGTCCGTTTCGTGCATAGAGTCGCCGCTTTCGCTCAGTTTTGGCACAAAACGTGAGTTTCGTGAACAGAATCGCCGCTTTTGCTAAGTTTTGGCACAGAGCGTGCGTTTCGTGCGCAGAATTGCCGCTGTTGCTCAGTTTTGGCACAAAACGGGCCTTTCGTGCACAGAATCGCCGCTTTTGCTCAGGTTTGGCACAAAACGTGCGTTTCGTGCACAGAATTGCTGCTTTTGCTCAGTTTTGGCACAAAACGGGCATTTCGTGCACAGAATCGCCGCTTTTGCTCAGTTTTGGCATAAAACGTGCATTTCACGCTCCGAATTGCTCCTTTTGGCACAAAACGGGCCTTTCGTGCACAGAATCGCCGCTTTTTCTCAGTTTTGGCACAAAACGTGCGTTTCACGCTCCGAATTGCTCCTTTTGGCACAAAACGGGCGTTTCGTGCTCAGAATCGCCGCTTTTGCTCAGGTTTGGCACAAAACGTGCGTTTCGTGCACAGAATCGCTGCTTTTGCTCAGGTTTGGCACAAAACGTGCGTTTCGTGCACAGAATTGCCGCTTTCGCTCAGTTTTGGCACAAAACGTGCGTTTCGTGAACAGAATCGCCGCTTTTCCTCAGTTTTGGCACAAAACGTGCGTTTCACGCTCCGAATTGCTCCTTTTGGCACAAAACGGGCGTTTCGTGCTCAGAATCGCCGCATTTGCTCAGGTTTGGCACAAAACGTGCGTTTCGTGCACAGAATCGCTGCTTTTGCTCAGGTTTGGCACAAAACGTGCGTTTCGTGCATAGAATCGCCGCTTTCGCTCAGTTTTGGCACAAAACGTGCCTTTCACGCTCCGAATTGCTCCTTTTGGCACAAAACGGGCCTTTCGTGCACAGAATCGCCGCTTTTGCTAAGGTTTGGCACAAAACGGGCCTTTCGTGCACAGAAACGCCGCTTTTGCTCAGTTTTGGCATAAAACGTGCATTTCACGCTCCGAATTGCTCCTTTTGGCACAAAACGTGCGTTTCGTGCACAGAATCGCCGCTCTTGCTCAGTTTTGGCACAAAACGTGCGTTTCGTGCACAGAATCGCCGCTTTTGCTCAGTTTTGGCATAAAACGTGCCTTTCACGCTCCGAATTGCTCCTTTTGGCACAAAACGGGCCTTTCGTGCACAGAATCGCCGCTTTTCCTCAGTTTTGGCACAAAACGTGCGTTTCACGCTCCGAATTGCTCCTTTTGGCACAAAACGTGCGTTTCGTGCACAGAATCGCCGCTTTTTCTCAGTTTTGGCACAAAACGTGCGTTTCACGCTCCGAATTGCTCCTTTTGGCACAAAACGGGCGTTTCGTGCACAGAATCGCCGCTTTCGCTCAGTTTTGGCAAAAAACGTGCGTTTCGTGCACAGAATCGCCTCTTTTGCTCAGTTTTGGCATAAAACGTGCCTTTCACGCTCCGAATTGCTCCTTTTGGCACAAAACGGGCCTTTCGTGCACAGAATCGCCGCTTTTGCTCAGGTTTGGCACAAAACGGGCCTTTCGTGCACAGAAACGCCGCTTTTGCTCAGTTTTGGCATAAAACGTGCATTTCACGCTCCGAATTGCTCCTTTTGGCACAAAACGTGCGTTTCGTGTACAGACTCGCCGCTTTTGCTAAGTTTTGGCATAAAACGTGCGTTTCACGCTCCGAATTACTCCTTTTGGCACAAAACGTGCCATTCACGCTCCGAATTGTTCCTTTTGGCACAAAACAGGGGTTCAATGCACATAATCGCTGTTTTTGCGCAATTTTGGCACAAAACGTGCGTTCCACGCGCCGAGTTGCTCCTTTTGGCACAACACGTCCGTTTCGTGCATAGATTCGCCGCTTTCTCTCAGTTTTTGCACAAAACGTGCGTTTCGTTAACAGAATCGCCGCTTTTGCTCAGTTTTGGCACAGAGCGTGCGTTTCGTGCACAGAAATGCCGCTGTTGCTCAGTTTTGGCACAAAACGTGCGTTTCGTGCACAGAATCGCCGCTTTTGCACAGTTTTGGCATAAAACGTGCGTTTCGTGCACAGAATCGCTGCTTTTGCTCAGTTTTGGCACAAAACGTGCCTTTCACGCTCCGAATTGCTCCTTTTGGCACAAAACGGGCCTTTCGTGCACAGAATCGCCGCTATCGCTCAGTTTTGGCACAAAACGTGCGTTTCGTGCACAGAATCGCTGCTTTTGCTCAGTTTTGGCACAAAACGTGCCTTTCACGCTCCGAATTGCTCCTTTTGGCACAAAACGGGCCTTTCGTGCACAGAATCGCCGCTTTTGCTCAGGTTTGGCACAAAACGGGCCTTTCGTGCACAGAAACGCCGCTTTTGCTCAGTTTTGGCATAAAACGTGCATTTCACGCTCCGAATTGCTCCTTTTGGCACAAAACGTGCGTTTCGTGCACAGAATCGCCGCTCTTGCTCAGTTTTGGCACAAAACGTGCGTTTCGTGCACAGAATCGCCGCTTTTCCTCAGTTTTGGCACAAAACGTGCGTTTCACGCTCCGAATTGCTCCTTTTGGCTCAAAACGGGCGTTTCGTGCACAGAATCGCCGCTTTTTCTCAGTTTTGGCACAAAACGTGCGTTTCACGCTCCGAATTGCTCCTTTTGGTACAAAACGGGCGTTTCGTGCACAGAACCGCCGCTTTTGCTCAGGTTTGGCACAAAACGTGCGTTTCGTGCACAGAATCGCTGCTTTTGCTCAGGTTTGGCACAAAACGTGCGTTTCGTGCATAGAATCGCCGCTTTCGCTCAGTTTTGGCACAAAACGTGCGTTTCGTGAACAGAATCGCCGCTTTTCCTCAGTTTTGGCACAAAACGTGCGTTTCACGCTCCGAATTGCTCCTTTTGGCACAAAACGGGCGTTTCGTGCACAGAATCGCCGCTTTTGCTCAGGTTTGGCGCAAAACGTGCGTTTCGTGCACAGAATCGCTGCTTTTGCTCAGTTTTGGCACAAAACGTGCGTTTCGTGTACAGAATCGCCGCTTTTGCTAAGTTTTGGCACAAAACGTGCGTTTCACGCTCCGAATTGCTCCCTTTGGCACAAAACGGGCCTTTCGTGCACAGAATCGTCGCTTTTTCTCAGTTTTGGCACAAAACGTGCGTTTCACGCTCCGAATTACTCCTTTTGGCACAAAACGGGCGTTTCGTGCTCAGAATCGCCGCATTTGCTCAGGTTTGGCACAAAACGTGCGTTTCGTGCACAGAATCGCTGCTTTTGCTCAGGTTTGGCACAAAACGTGCGTTTCGTGCATAGAATCGCCGCTTTCGCTCAGTTTTGGCACAAAACGTGCGTTTCGTGAACAGAATCGCCGCTTTTCCTCAGTTTTGGCACAAAACGTGCGTTCCACGCGCCGAGTTGCTCCTTTTGGCACAACACGTCCGTTTCGTGCATAGAGTCGCCGCTTTCGCTCAGTTTTGGCACAAAACGTGCGTTTCGTGCACAGAATCGCTGCTTTTGCTCAGTTTTGGAACAAAACGTGCGTTTCGTGTACAGAATCGCCGCTTTTGCTAAGTTTTGGCATAAAACGTGCGTTTCACGCTCCGAATTGCTCCTTTTGGCACAAAACGTGCCTTTCGTGCACCGAATCGCTGCTTTTGCGCAATTTTGGCACAAAACGTGCGTTCCACGCGCCGAGTAGCTCCTTTTGGCACAACATGTGCGTTTCGTGCATAGAATCACCGCTTTCGCTAAGTTTTGGCACGAAACGTGCGTTTCGTGCACAGAACCGCCGCTTTTGCTCAGTTTTGTCATAAAACGTGCGTTTCACGCTCCGAATTGCTCCTTTTGGCACAAAGCGGGCCTTTCGTGCAGCGAATCGCCGCTTTTGCTCAGTTTTGGCATAAAATGTGCGTTTCACGCTCCGAATTGCTCCTTTTGGCACAAAACGGGCGTTTCGTGCACAGAATCGCCGCTTTCGCTCAGTTTTGGCACAAAACGTGCGTTTCGTGCACAGAATCGCCTCTTTTGCTCAGTTTTGGCATAAAACGTGCTTTTCACGCTCCGAATTGCTCCTTTTGGCACAAAACGGGTCTTTCGTGCACAGAATGGCCGCTTTTGCTCAGGTTTGGCACAAAAGGGGCCTTTCGTGCACAGAAACGCCGCTTTTGCTCAGTTTTGGCATAAAACGTGCATTTCACGCTCCGAATTGCTCCTTTTGGCACAAAACGTGCGTTTCGTGCACAGAATCGCCGCTCTTGCTCAGTTTTGGCACAAAACGTGCGTTTCGTGCACAGAATCGCCGCTTTTGCTCAGTTTTGGCATAAAACGTGCCTTTCACGCTCCGAATTGCTCCTTTTGGCACAAAACGGGCCTTTCGTGCACAGAATCGCCGCTATTGCTCAGTTTTGGCATAAAACGTGCGTTTCAAGCTCCGAATCGCGCCTTTTGGCACAAAACGGGCCTTCCGTGGACAGAATCGCCGCTTTTGCTCAGTTTTGGCGCAAAACGTGCGTTTCACGCACCGAATTGCTCCTTTTGGCACAAAACGTGCGTTTCGTGCACAGAATCGCCGTGTTGCTCAGGTTTGGCACAAAACGGGCGTTTCGTGCTCAGAATCGCCGCTTTTGCTCAGGTTTGGCACAAAACGTGCGTTTCGCGAACAGAATCGCCGCTTTTTCTCAGTTTTGGCACAAAACGTGCGTTTCATGCTCCGAATTGCTCCTTTTGGCACAAAACGGGCCTTTCGTGCACAGAATCGCCGCTTTTTCTCAGTTTTGGCACAAAACGTGCCATTCGCGCTCCGAATTGCACCTTTTGGCACAAAACGGGCCTTTCGTGCACAAAATCGCCGCTTTTTCTCAGTTTTGGCACAAAACGTGCGTTTCGTGCACAGAATCACCGCTTTTGCTCAGTTTTGGCACAGAACGTGCGTTTCGTGCACAGAATCGCCGCATTTGCTCCGTTTGTCACAAAACGTGCGTTTCGTGCACAGAATGGCCGCTTTTGCTCAGTTTTGGCACAAAACGTGCGGTTTACGCTCCGAACTGTTCCTTTTGGCACAAAACGTGCCGTTCACGCTCCGAATTGTTCCTTTTGTCACAAAACGGGGGTTTCGTGCACAGAATCGCTGCTTTTGCGCCGTTTTCGCACAAAGCGTGCGTTCCACGCGCCGAGTTGCCCCTTTTGTCACAAAACGTGCGTTTCGTGCACAGAATCGCCGCTTTTGCTCAGTTTTGGCACAAAACGTGCGTTTTGTGCACAGAATCGCCGCTTTTGCTCAGTTTTGGCACAAAACGTCCGTCTCGCGTACAAAATCGCCGCTTTTGATAAGTTTTGGCACAGAGCGTGCGTTTCGTGCACAGAATCGCCGCTTTTGCTCAGCTATGGCACAAAATGTGCGTTTCACTCTCCGAATTACTGCTTTTGTCACAAAACGTGCCATTCACGCTCCGAATTGTTCCTTTTGGCACAAAACGGGGGTTTCGTGAATAGAATCGCTGCTTTTGCGCAGTTTTCGCACACAGCGTGCGCTTCACGCTCCGAATTGCTCCTTTTTGGCACAAAGCGGGCCTTTCGTGCACCGAATCGCCGCTTTTGCTCAGTTTTGGCACAAAACGTGCGTTTCACGCTCCGAATTGCTCCTTCTGGCACAAAACGGGCCATTCACGCTCCGAATTGTTCCTTTTGGCACAAAACAGGCGTTTCATGCACATAATCGCTGCTTTTGCGCAATTTTGGCACAAAACGTGCGTTCCACGCGCCGAGTAGCTCCTTTTGGTACAACACGTGCGTTTCGTGCATAGAATCGCCGCTTTCGCTCAGTTTTGGCACGAAACGTGCGTTTCGTGCACCGAATCGCCGCTTTTGCTCAGTTTTGGCATAAAACGTGCGTTTCTCGCTCCGAATTGCTCCTTTTGGCACAAAACGGGCATTTCGTGCACAGAATCGCCGCTTTTTCTCAGTTTTGGCACAAAACGTGCGTTTCTCGCTCCGAATTGCTCCTTTTGGCACAAAACGGGCCTTTCGTGCACAGAATCGCCGCTTTTCCTCAGTTTTGGCATAAAACGTGCGTTTCACGCTCCGAGTTGCTCCTTTTGGCACAAAACGGGCATTTCGTGCACAGAATCGCCGCTTTTTCTCAGTTTTGGCACAAAACGTGCGTTTCACGCTCCGAGTTGCTCCTTTTGGCACAAAACGGGCGTTTCGTGCACAGAATCGCCGCTCTTGCTCAGTTTTGGCACAAAACGTGCGTTTCGCGAACAGAATCGCCGCTTTTGCACAGTTTTGGCATAAAACGTGCGTTTCGTGCACAAAATCGCTGCATTTGCTCAGTTTTGGCACAAAACGTGTGTTTCGTGCATAGAATCGCCGCTTTCGCTCAGTTTTGGCACAAAACGGGCCTTTCGTGCACAGAATCGCCGCTTTTCCTTAGTTTTGGCACAAAACGTGCGTTTCACGCTCCGAATTGCTCCTTTTGGCACAAAACGTGCGTTTCGTGCACAGAATCGCCGCTCTTGCTCAGTTTTGGCACAAAACGTGCGTTTCGTGCACAGAATCGCCGCTTTTGCTCAGTTTTGGCATAAAACGTGCCTTTCACGCTCCGAATTGCTCCTTTTGGCACAAAACGGGCCTTTCGTGCACCGAATCGCCGCTTTTGCTCAGTTTTGGCACAAAACGTGCGTTTCGTGAACAGAATCGCCGCTTTTGCTCAGTTTTGGCACAAAACGTGCGTTCCACGCGCCAAGTTGCTCCTTTTGGCACAACACGACCGTTTCGTGCATAGAGTCGCCGCCTTCGCTCAGTTTTGGCACAAAACGTGCGTTTCGTGCACAGAATAGCCGAATTGCTCCTTTTGGCACAAAACGTGCGTTTTGTGCACAGAATCGCCGCTTTTGCTCAGTTTTGGCACAAAACGTGCGTCTCGTGCACAGAATCGCCGCTTTTGCTCAGTTTTGGCATAAAACGTGCGTTTCACGCTCCGAATTGCTCCTTTCGGCACAAAGCGGGCCTTTCGTGCACCGAATCGCCGCTTTTTCTCAGTTTTGGCACAAAACGTGCGTTTCACGCTCCGAATTGCACCTTTTGGCACAAAACGGGCGTATCGTGCACAGAATCGCCGCTTTTGCTCAGTTTTGGCATAAAGCGGGCATTTCACGCTCGGAATTGCTCCTTTTGGCACAAAACGGGCCTTTCGTGCACAGAATCGCCGCTTTTCCTCAGTTTTGGCACAAAACGTGCGTTTCACGCTCCGAATTGCTCCGTTTGGCACAAAAAGTGCGTTTCGTGCACAGAATCGCCGCCTTTGGTCAGATTTGGCACAACACGTGCGTTTCGTGCACAGAATCGCTGCTTTTTCTCAGTTTTGGCACAAAACGTGCGTTTGACGCACCGATTTGCTCCTTTTGGAACAAAACGTGCGTTTCGTGCACAGAATCGCCGTTCTTGCTCAGTTTTGGCACAAAACGTGCGTTTCGTGCACAGAATTGCCGCTCTTGCTCAGTCTTGGCACAAAACGTGCGTTTAGTGCACAGAATCGCCGCTTTTGCTCAGTGTTGGCATAAAACGTGTTCTTCGTACACATAATCGCCGCCTTTGGTCAGATTTGGCACAACACGTGCGTTTCATGCACAGAATCGCTGCTTTTTCTCAGTTTTGGCACAAAACGTGCGTTTGACGCACCGATGTGCTCCTTTTGGCACAAAACGGGCCTTTCGTGCACAGAATCGCCGCTTTTCCTCAGTTTTGGCATAAAACGTGCGTTTCACGCTCCGAGTTGCTCCTTTTGGCACAAAACGTGCGTTTCGTGCCCAGAATCGGTGCTTTTGCTCAGTTTTGGCAGTAAACGTGCGTTTCGTGTACAGAATCGCCGTTTTTTCTAAGTTTTGGCACAAAACGTGCGTTTTACGCTCCGAATTACTCCTTTTGGCACAAAACGTGCCGTCCACGCTCCGAATTGTTCCTTTTGGCACAAAACCCGCGTTTCGTACACATAATCGCAACTTTTGCTCAGTTTTGGCACAAAACGTGCGTTTGACGCACCGAATTGCTCCTTTTGGCACAAAACGTGCGTTTCGTGCACAGAATCGCCGCTCTTGCTCAGTATTGGCACAAAACGGGCCTTTCGTGCACAGAATCGCCGCTATTCCTCAGTTTTGGCACAAAACGTGCGTTTCACTCTCCGAATTGCTCCTTTTGGCACAAAACGTGCGTTTCGTGCACAGAATCGCCGCTTTTTCTCAGTTTTGGCACAAAACGTGCGTTTCACGCTCCGAATTGCTCCTTTTGGCACAAAACGGGCGTTTCGTGCACAGAATCGCCGCTTTCGCTCAGTTTTGGCACAAAACGTGCGTTTCGTGCACAGAATCGCCTCTTTTGCTCAGTTTTGGCATAAAACGTGCCTTTCACGCTCCGAATTGCTCCTTTTGGCACAAAACGGGCCTTTCGTGCACAGAATCGCCGCTTTTGCTCAGTTTTGGCACAAAACGTGCGTTTCGTGAACAGAATCGCCGCTTTTCCTCAGTTTTGGCTCAAAACGTGCGTTCCACGCGCCGAGTTGCTCCTTTTGGCACAACACGTCCGTTTCGTGCATAGAGTCGCCGCTTTCGCTCAGTTTTGGCACAAAACGTGCGTTTCGTGCACAGAATCGCTGCTTTTGCTCAGTTTTGGCACAAAACGTGCGTTTCGTGTACAGACTCGCCGCTTTTGCTAGGTTTTGGCATAAAACGTGCGTTTCACCCTCCGAATTACTCCTTTTGGCACAAAACGTGCCATTCACGCTCCGAATTGTTCCTTTTGGCACAAAACAGGCGTTCAATGCACATAATCGCTGTTTTTGCGCAATTTTGGCACAAAACGTGCGTTCCACGCGCCGAGTTGCTCCTTTTGGCACAACACGTCCGTTTCGTGCATAGATTCACCGCTTTCGCTCAGTTTTGGCACAAAACGTGAGTTTCGTGAACAGAATCGCCGCTTTTGCTAAGTTTTGGCACAGAGCGTGCGTTTCGTGCGCAGAATTGCCGCTGTTGCTCAGTTTAGGCACAAAACGTGCGTTTCGTGCACAGAATCGCCGCTTTTGCACAGTTTTGGCACAAAACGTGCGTTTCGTGCACAGAATCGCTGCTTTTGCTCAGTTTTGGCACAAAACGTGCGTTTCGTGCACAGAATCGCCGCTTTTGCTGAGTTTTGGCATAAAACGTGCCTTTCACGCTCCGAATTGCTCCTTTTGGCACAAAACGGGCCTTTCGTGCAGAGAATCGCCGCTTTTGCTCAGTTTTGGCATAAAACGTGCGTTTCAAGCTCCGAATCGCGCCTTTTGGCACAAAATGTGCGTTTCGCGAACAGAATCGCCGCTTTTGCTCAGTTTTGGCATAAAACGTGCGTTTCACGCTCCGAGCTACTCCTCTTGGCTCAAAACGTGCCATTCGCGCTCCGAATTGCTCCTTTTGGCACAAAACGGGCCTTTCGTGCACAAAATCGCCGCTTTTTCTCAGTTTTGGCACAAAACGTGCGTTTCACGCTCCGAATTGCTCCTTTTGGCGCAAAACGGGCCTTTCGTGCACCGAATCGCCGCTTTTGCTCAGTTTTGGCATAAAACGTGCGTTTCAAGCTCCGAATCGCTCCTTTTGGCACAAAACCTGCGTTTCGTGAACAGAATCACTGCTTTTGCTCAGTTTTGTAACAAAACGTGCGTCTCGTGCACAGAATCGCCGCTTTTGCTAAGTTTTGGCACAGAGCGTGCGTTTCGTGCACAGCATCGCCGTTTTTGCTCAGCTTTTTCACAAAACGTGCGTTTCACGCTCCGAATTACTCCTTTTGGCACAAAACGTGCCATTCGCGCTCCGAATTGTTCCTTTCGGCACAAAAGAGGTGTTTCATGCACATGATCGCTGCTTTTGCGCAATTTTGGCACAAAACGTGCGTTCCACGCGCCGAGTAGCTCCTTTTGGCACAACACGTGCGTTTCGGGCATAGAATCGCCGCTTTCGCTCAGTTTTGTCACAAAACGGGCCTTTCGTGCACATAATCGCCGCTTTTTCATAGTTTTTGCACAAAACGTGCGTTTCACGCTCCGAATTGCTCCTTTTGGCACAAAATGGGCGTTTCGAGCACAGAATCGCCGCTTTTGCTCAGTTTTGGCATAAAACGTGCATTTCACGCTCCGAATTGCTCCTTTTGGCACAAAACGGGCCTTTCGTGCACAGAATCGCCGCTTTTTCTCAGTTTTGGCACAAAACGTGCGTTTCACGCTCCGAATTGCTCCTTTTGGCGCAAAACGGGCCTTTCGTGCACCGAATCGCCGCTTTTGCTCAGTTTTGGCATAAAACGTGCGTTTCAAGCTCCGAATCGCTCCTTTTGGCACAAAACCTGCGTTTCGTGAACAGAATCGCTGCTTTTGCTCAGTTTTGGAACAAAACGTGCGTTTCGTGCACAGAATCGCCGCTTTTGCTCAGTTTTGGCACAAAACGTGCGTCTCGTGCACAGAATCGCCGCTTTTGCTAAGTTTTGGCTCAGAGCGTGCGTTTCGTGCACAGCATCGCCGTTTTTGCTCAGCTTTGGCACAAAACGTGCGTTTCACGCTCCGAATTACTCCTTTTGGCACAAAACGTGCGTTCCACGCGCCGAGTAGCTCCTTTTGGCACAACACGTGCGTTTCGGGCATAGAATCGCCGCTTTCGCTCAGTTTTGGCACAAAACGGGCCTTTCGTGCACAGAATCGCCGCATTTCCATAGTTTTGGCACAAAATGGGCGTTTCGTGCACAGAATGCCGCTTTTGCTCAGTTTTGGCATAAAACGTGCATTTCACGCTCCGAATTGCTCCTTTTGGCACAAAGCGGGCCTTTCGTGCACCGAGTCGCCGCTTTTGCTCAGTTTTGGCATAAAACGTGCGTTTCACGCTCCGAATTGCTCCATTTGGCACAGAGCGTGCGTTTCGTGCACAGATTCGCCGCTCTTGCTCAGTTTTGACACAAAACGTGCGTTTCGTGTACAGAATCGCCGCTTTTGCTATGTTTTGGCACAGAGCGTGCGTTTCGAGCACAGCATCGCCGTTTTCGCTCAGCTTTGGCACAAAACGTGCGTTTCACGCTCAGAATTACTCCTTTTGGCACAAAACGTGCCATTCGCGCTCCGAATTGTTCCTTTTGGCACAAAAGAGGTGTTTCATGCACATAATCGCTGCTTTTGCGCAATTTTGGCACAAAACGTGCGTTCCACGCGCCGAGTAGCTCCTTTTGGCACAACACGTGCGTTTCGAGCACAGAATCGCCGCTTTTGCTCAGTTTTGGCATAAAACGTGCATTTCACGCTCCGAATTGCTCCTTTTGGCACAAAACGGGCCTTTCGTGCACAGAATCGCCGCTTTTTCTCAGTTTTGGCACAAAACGTGCGTTTCACGCTCCGAATTGCTCCTTTTGGCGCAAAACGGGCCTTTCGTGCACCGAATCGCCGCTTTTGCTCAGTTTTGGCATAAAACGTGCGTTTCAAGCTCCGAATCGCTCCTTTTGGCACAAAACCTGCGTTTCGTGAGCAGAATCGCTGCTTTTGCTCAGTTTTGGAACAAAACGTGCGTTTCGTGCACAGAATCGCCGCTTTTGCTCAGTTTTGGCACAAAACGTGCGTCTCGTGCACAGAATCGCCGCTTTTGCTAAGTTTTGGCACAGAGCGTGCGTTTCGTGCACAGCATCGCCGTTTTTGCTCAGCTTTGGCACAAAACGTGCGTTTCACGCTCCGAATTACTCCTTTTGGCACAAAACGTGCCATTCGCGCTCCGAATTGTTCCTTTTGGCACAAAAGAGGTGTTTCATGCACATAATCGCTGCTTTTGCGCAATTTTGGCACAAAACGTGCGTTCCACGCGCCGAGTAGCTCCTTTTGGCACAACACGTGCGTTTCGGGCATAGAATCGCCGCTTTCGCTCAGTTTTGGCACAAAACGGGCCTTTCGTGCACATAATCGCCGCTTTTTCATAGTTTTTGCACAAAACGTGCGTTTCACGCTCCGAATTGCTCCTTTTGGCACAAAATGGGCGTTTCGAGCACAGAATCGCCGCTTTTGCTCAGTTTTAGCATAAAACGTGCATTTCACGCTCCGAATTGCTCCTTTTGGCACAAAACGGGCCTTTCGTGCACAGAATCGCCGCTTTTTCTCAGTTTTGGCACAAAACGTGCGTTTCACGTTCCGAATTGCTCCTTTTGGCGCAAAACGGGCCTTTCGTGCACCGAATCGCCGCTTTTGCTCAGTTTTGGCATAAAACGTGCGTTTCAAGCTCCGAATCGCTCCTTTTGGCACAAAACCTGCGTTTCGTGAACAGAATCGCTGCTTTTGCTCAGTTTTGGAACAAAACGTGCGTTTCGTGCACAGAATCGCTGCTTTTGCTCAGTTAAGGCACAAAACATGCGTTTCGTGTACAGAATCGCTACTTTTGCTCAGTTTTGTCACAAAACGTGCGTTTGACGCACCGAATTGCTCCATTTGGCACAGAGCGTGCGTTAGGGTTAGGGTTAGGGTTAGGGTTAGGGTTAGGGTTAGGGTTAGGGTTAGGGTTAGGGTTAGGGTTAGGGTTAGGGTTAGGGTTAGGGTTAGGGTTAGGTTAGGGTTAGGTTAGGGTTAGGTTAGGGTTAGGGTTAGGAGCCACTGGAGTTTCGAGGCTCATTTCGACCGCCTCGTCCCCCGAGTTGAAAAGGCAGCGGCCTCCATGGGCCGTCTGCTGCCGAATCTCGGGGGACCTGGGGATTGGGTGCGCCGCCTGTACTTAGGCGTGGTACGGTCCATGGCCTTGTATGGTGCCCCTATATGGGCACCGGCCGGGATGGCAAGCCGGCGCAACAAGCAACTGTTGCGTCGGCTGCAGCGGACGATGGCCATTCGCCTCGTCCGCGGGTACCGTACCACGTCCACTATGGCGGCGCTGGCTCTGGCTGGGGAACTACCCTTCGAGCTGCTCGCGGCGGTGCGCGCCTATATTTATAGGCGCAACAGCATTTGCCGCAGCGCTCGGGGGGCCCCGCTGGAGCCTGAGGCGGTCCAGGAGCTGGAACTCCAGGCCCGGGGGCGCATGTGGGAGGTTTGGCGTAGGGAGTTGTCCTCCCACGCCAGCGAGCGCGTCCCCGGGGCCCTCCTGCCACACCTGCAAAGGTGGCGGGAGCGGCGGCACGGTAGGCTCACCTACCGTCTGACACAGGTATTCACCGGACACGGCTGTTTCGGTGTCTACCTGTGTCGGATAGGACGGGAGGAGACGGCGGTTTGCCACCACTGTGGGGAGGAGGAGGACTCGGCGCAGCACACGCTGGAGGAATGCCCCGCCTTTTCAGCGCTGCGTCGAGTCCTCCGATGTGAGATAGGAGGAGACCTCTCGCTCCCAGCAGTAGTTGGGGCAATGCTGGAGAGCGAGAGGAACTGGAAGCAGGTGGCCTCCTTCTGCGAGGAAGTAATAAAGCAGAAGGAGGCCGCCGAGCGGGATCGGGAACGATCCGATCCCGCTCGAAGAACCCGGGGGCGGCGGCGTGTGCGGCCTGTGAGAGGCCGCGCCGTGGGACCCCCGGACTAAGGAGGGTAGCTGACGGCGGGGGGTGGAGCTCTTTTGGGGTCCCCCTTGTTCCCCCGCCGTCAGCAGATCGTGACGTGGTAGTCGACGGGAGCGGGGGGACGGCATGTTGAAAGCCGTCCCCCCGGGCGGCCGTGTTACCCAGGGCGGGGGCCCTGGGTAGTTGATAAACGGCCGCCGGGATGGAGCGGTGCGGGGCGCGGCCTCCCTGCACTGCGGAAACAGAGGTCATAGGAGGGGGAGGATTAAACTCCCCCTCCTCGGGACGCGGCCGGTCGTCAGAGGATAGATGGCCGGCCATGGCGAGGGGGAGTCGCGGTTGTGTTCTCCGAGAGTTCCCGTGACTCCCCCGAATCCGCCAGAGGTGGAATAGCGTCCGAAGGTCGCCGTGGAGGTTTTAGTGGGTCGAACCCCACACTACCCCTCTGTCGCTCCCCCGAGCGGCAGGGGGGTGTCTGCCGTTCAGATTTCCTCCACGTAAAAAAAAAAAAAAAAAAAAAAAAAAAAAAAAAAAAAAAAGGGTTAGGGTTAGGGTTAGGGTTAGGGTTCCCCCAGTTTCTCGGGAGGGTCGTGGACACGTTATTCCCCCCTGGTGGGGAGTTGTCCCGACCCCGACCCGAGACGGAGGCACGTTACACGTCCTCCGACGTGGGGGTCACCGAGGAGGAGATGGTCGGCGTCATCCGCTGGCTCCGGGGCAAGAACACCGCCCCGGGGCCCGATGGGATACCCGGCCGAGCCTGGGCGCTCGCTTTGCGCGTCCTGGGGGGGCGGATGAAGGCCCTCTTTGAGGAGTGTCTGAGGTCTGGGGTGTTCCCCGACCTCTGGAAGGGGAGTAGGATGGTCCTCCTGAGAAAGGAGGGGAGGCCTGCGGATTCTCCCTCCGCGTACCGGCCCATATGTCTGCTGGATGAGGCGGGCAAGATGTTTGAACGCATCATTGCCGCCCGCCTCACCAGCCACCTGTCCCGTGTTGGCCCCGATCTGGCTGACAGCCAGTTTGGATTCCGGGAGGGACGATCGACCGTAGACGCGGTCGATCGCGTCAAGTCCCTCTCGGACAATGCTGTCAGCAGGGGCGGGGTGTGTTTGGCGGTGTCGCTTGACATCGTCAACGCCTTCAACACCCTGCCCTGGCCCGCCATAAGGGAGGCACTGGTACGTCACCAAGTGCCTCCCTACCTTCAGGCGGTGCTCGGGGACTACCTGCGGGACAGGGGGATAGAATTCCCGGGCCGGGACGGGACGATGCGGAGGGAGGTGGACCGTGGGGTCCCACAGGGGTCCGTTTTGGGCCCGCTTCTGTGGGATCTCGGGTATAACACGGTCCTGCAGGCCTCGCTTCCCGACGGTGCCACCCTAGTCTGCTACGCGGACGACACGCTGGTGGTGACCGTCGGGAGCACGTTCGGGAGGACCATCCGAAGAGCGGAGGTTGCGGTGGCAGCCGTCGTCCGGAGGATCCACGACCTGGGGCTGAGAATAGCCCCGGAGAAGACCGAGGCCATATGGTTTCACGGCCGGCCTCGGTCCAAGCCTCCGGCGAGGTCGTGGATCCTGGTAGGTGGAGCCAGTGTCGAGGTGGGTTCCCGGATGAAGTATCTGGGACTCATCCTCGACAGCCACTGGAGTTTCGAGGCTCATTTCGACCGCCTCGTCCCCCGAGTTGAAAAGGCAGCGGCCTCCATGGGCCGTCTGCTGCCGAATCTCGGGGGACCTGGGGATTGGGTGCGCCGCCTGTACTTAGGCGTGGTACGGTCCATGGCCTTGTATGGTGCCCCTATATGGGCACCGGCCGGGATGGCAAGCCGGCGCAACAAGCAACTGTTGCGTCGGCTGCAGCGGACGATGGCCATTCGCCTCGTCCGCGGGTACCGTACCACGTCCACTATGGCGGCGCTGGCTCTGGCTGGGGAACTACCCTTCGAGCTGCTCGCGGCGGTGCGCGCCTATATTTATAGGCGCAACAGCATTCGCCGCAGCGCTCGGGGGGCCCCGCTGGAGCCTGAGGCGGTCCAGGAACTGGAACTCCAGGCCCGGGGACGCATGTGGGAGGTCTGGCGGAGGGAATTGTCCTCCCACGCCAGCGAGCGCGTCCCCGGGGCCATCCTGCCACACCTGCAAAGGTGGCGGGATCGGCGGCATGGTAGGCTCACCTACCGGCTGACGCAGGTATTCACCGGACATGGTTGTTTCGGTGTCTACCTGCGTCGCATTGGACGGGAGGAGACGGCGGTTTGCCACCATTGTGGGGAGGAGGAGGACTCGGCGCAGCACACGCTGGAGGAATGCCCCGCCTTTTCAGCGCTGCGTCGAGTCCTCCGGTGTGAGATTGGAGGAGACCTCTCGCTCCCAGCAGTAGTTGGGGCAATGCTGGAAAGCGAGAGGAACTGGAAGCAGGTGGCCTCCTTCTGCGAGGAAGTAATAAAGCAGAAGGAGGCCGCCGAGCGGGATCGGGAACGATCCGATCCCGCTCGAAGAACCCGGGGGCGGCGGCGTGTGCGGCCTGTGAGAGGCCGCGCCGTGGGACCCCCGGACTAAGGAGGGTAGCTGACGGCGGGGGGTGGATCACATCTGGGGTCCCCTTGTTCCCCCGCCGTTAGCAGATCGAGACGTGGTAGTCGACGGGAGCGGGGGGACGGCATGTTGAACGCCGTCCCCCCGGGCGGCCGTGTTACCCAGGGCGGGGGCCCTGGGTAGTGGATAAGCGGCCGCCGGGATGGAGCGGTGCGGGGCGCGGCCTCCCTGCACTGCGGAAACAGAGGTCATAGGAGGGGGAGGAGTAAACTCCCCCTCCTCGGGACGCGGCCGGTCATCAAAGGATAGATGACCGGCCATGGCGAGGGGGAGTCGCGGTAGTGTTCTCTAAGAGTTCCCGTGACTCCCCCGAATCCGCCAGAGGTGGAAGAGCGTCCGAAGGTCGCCGTGGAGGTTTTAGTGGGTCGAACCCCACACTACCCCTCTGTCGCTCCCCCGAGCGGCAGGGGGGTGTCTGCCGTTCAGATTTCCTCCACGTAAAAAAAAAAAAAAAAAAAAAAAAAAAAAAAAAAGGGTTAGGGTTAGGGTTAGGTTAGGTTAGGTTAGGGTTAGGTCAGGGTTAGGGTTAGGGTTAGGGTTAGGGTTGGATCCACGACCTCCGGGCGCGGATGTCCACCGCAACCCGGCGCGTCCCCAGGTGGCGGATAGGGGAACGGCCAGCAGATATGTTGGTTAGCTGCGAAATAAGCATCCTTCGGGGTGACGAATAAGCAGTCGCGGACCAAATGGACTAGGGGAAGGAACCCTGATTTCAAACCAACTATGGAGTCAGTCTCGTCTGGAGTATCGATTACGGTGCAGGGGCTCGGAACCCCAGTGCCGGCGTCCGCCGTGGGTGCGCAAGCAGGCCCCCGGACGTCGTTATCTTACGACTGCAGTGCTACACAGGTGGACCGCTTGGCCTGTGTAGCATCCCATGCTACAAGTGAGGGCGTGACGGTTGGGACTCCCACCGTCCGTTTGGAACGCATCGCCGCTCCGAGGCCACGGCCTCGGTCGCGCGATGCGAGTGGAGACCGGGATCGGTCTCCGGTTCGGCGAGCAGATGGCGCGGAGAGGATAGGGGATTCCTTCCTCTCCCGTCTTGCCGCCGAACCCGGAGCGGCGAAGGAAGGAGAATCGGGGGAAGGCCGCAAGATGCGCAGCGGCAAACGTTGCGCACCTCCCACCGATGGCGAAGAAGAGGACAGCGATGCGGACTCGGACGCCTCGTTCGAGTCCGTACGATCGACGACAAGTAGGGCGTCGTCGGTCGCATCGACGAAGAGGAGGGGCCGGCCACCGACTACCGGCGCGTATGTTGGCCTCGCGGAGGCCAAGATGAAATATGTCGAGGCGTGCCGCCTGGAGGCGGAGACGCGGGAGGCGGAAGACCTACTGGACCCGTCAGCCACCCCGCGTAGACCGAGCAAGGGGGCAATCCCCCTGCCAGACGAGACGGAAGTGGCACGCGACCTTCGTCAGCGCCCGACGGCAGACGTGGCGGCTGCCGTCCTGGAGGCCCAGGCCGACGTAGAGAAGGTCGCAGGCGTGTCGAAAGGCCTGAAGGGCAACCTCGCTAGGGCCCTTCGACTGGCGGCGTTAAACACCCGCGCGGCGGTCACAGAGCTGGCCACCAGATCGGCCAGCGCCGCCACACGGAAGCTGGAGGAGGAGAACAATCTCCTCCGCGGGCAGCTGGCGGAGATGAGGGCCGAATTGGCCCGCCTACGGCAGGAAATGTACAGCGGCCGGGCACTGATGCCGCCGCCGCCACGGCCACCTTCCCCGCCGCGGCAGCCTCCGCTGCCCCAGCGGCCGCCTACGCCGCTGACGCCCCAGCGGCCGCCTACGCCGCCGACGCCCACGAGGCGCGCGGCGCCGCAGCAGAGGACGACTCCAGCCCCCCCGCCGGTGGAGCCCACACGGTCGCCGCCAGCGGCCAATGATCTGCTTCAGCAGATCAGCTCCCTGATCGACGCCAAGCTGGCGTCGTTCAGGAGGGAGCTTGGGCCGCTGGCGGGCCCAGCACGCGCGGCACCCACAGCCGCTCCCTCTGCGCCGGCCAAACCGCCGGCGAAGAGGAAAAAGGAGGACAACGGGCCCGCCCAGCGTGCGGGTCCGAGCAAGGCGCCGAGCGCAGCGACCAAGGAGGCCAAGGCGGCGCCACAGCCGCTAAAGGCGACAGTCCCCCGACCCCCAGCGGAAGAGTGGGCCAAGGTCGTGGGCCGAAAGGAGCGGCGTCGGGCCGCGGCTGCTGCAACGGCCGCCGCCGCAGCCCCCACCCGCCCGGAACAGGCCGGCAAAAAGGCTCCAGCCGCGGCGGGGGCCAGCAGCATGAAGAGGACAGCGAAGGGAGCTGCTGGGCAGACGAAGAAGGCCCTCCCGGCGCGTCCCCCCCGGACAGCGGCCGTCACCTTGACGGTCCCGCAGGGGGGGAAGGTGTCTTATGCGGAGGCGATGGCGACCGCCAGGTCGAAGATAAACCTGGCGGACGTGGGCATCGCCTCCCTAAAGCCGAGGAGGGCGGTGACCGGCGGTCTCGTTTTGGAGGTCGCCGGCCCGGAGGGTGCCGCGAAGGCCGACGCATTGGCGGCCAAGATGGCAGAGGCGCTGGAGGGCACCGGGGTGAAGGTGGCCAGGCCGACCAAGACGGCGGAACTGAGGATCCGCGGCCTGGTCGACGGCTCCACCCCGGATGAAGTTGCGGCGACCGTCGCTGCGACTGGAGGGTGCCGGAAGGAGGAAGTGCAGACCGGACAGATCCGGTCTACCTCCTCCGGTCTTGGCACCCTATGGGTCCGATGCCCGGCCGCTGCCGCCAGGAAACTGGCGGTAGCTGGGAAGGTGTTGGTCGGGTGGACCCAGGCGACGGTCGAGGCCCTCCAGGCCCGACCCCTGCAGTGCTACCGCTGCCTAGAACTTGGTCATACCAGGCAGCGGTGCACAAATACGGCGGACCGCACGGGTCGCTGCTATGTGTGCGGCGACCCGGGTCATGCGGCGAGCGCCTGTACGGCCCCCCCAAAATGTCCGGTATGTGCGGACCAGGGGAGGCCCTCGGCGCACCGCCTCGGGGGTCGGGGGTGCCCTGCCAATGCCGCCAAGGCGGCCGGCGGCAAGGTGAAAACCGGGAAGAAGAAGAGGGCGGGGGCCAAGGCAGCGGCCCCCGCCCCAACGGCAGTGGCGGGCGTATCAGCCCCCACCGCAACCGTAGAAGGCGGGCCCGATAAGGCCCCTGCGGCCGCCGCTCCGGCGGTCGCAATGGAGGTTGTCCCAGAGGTGGAGTGATGGGGCCCGCTGGCCCCGTACTCCAGGTCAACCTAAACTGCTCGGCCAGGGCGCAAGATCTGCTGATGCAGACCATGGCCGAGCAGGGGGCCGGGTTGGCCGTGGTGGCGGAGCCATATAGAGTCCCCAACCATCCAAGTTGGATGGGGGACTCCGCGGGCTCCGTCGCCACCCTCTGGGGAGGGAGGCCAGGTGCCCCGCCGTGTACGCTGCTGGAGCGTGGGCGGGGTTACCTGGCGGTAGAGTGGGAGGGTTTCGCGGTGGTGGCGGTATACGCACCTCCGAGTTGGCCCCTCGAGCAGTTCGAAGAGTACTTGGACGGGTTGGGGAGATGCGTCTCCCGCTGCCATCCCCGTCCGGTACTCGTCCTGGGAGACTTTAACGCCAAGGCCACGGCCTGGTCGTCTCCCAGGACAGACTCGAGGGGCAGTGAGGTGCTCGACTGGGCGGCGGGACTGGAGCTCCGTCTGTTAAACACGGGCTCCGTCCACACGTGCGTGCGGTACAACGGGGGGTCCATCGTTGACCTTTCGTGGGCAACGCCCCCCGCCGCGCGCCGTGTTTCGGGGTGGAGGGTGGCGGAAGAGGTCGAGTCGTTATCGGATCATCGATACATCGTGATCGACCTCTCCGCTGCCCCCCAAGCGACGCCCCGACGTCGCCCGGGAGGACAGCAGCCACCACCGCGATGGGCGCTACGGCGCCTGGACCGGGACGCGCTGATGGCGGCAGCCCAAGTCGTGGCCTGGCCCGAACATCCGGCCGGGCCTGTCGACGGGCGGGTGGAAGCCCGATGGTTCCGGGGTGCTATGACGTCCATTTGTGACGTCGCTATGCCCCGGGCCAGGGTCCACCCGAGGAAGGCGGTGTACTGGTGGTCGAGCGAAATCGCGGAGCTACGCACGCAGTGCGTCCGCGCGCGACGCCAGTACACCCGCGCCCGTCGACGACGACGACGAGACGAACATCGGGCTGCCCAGCTGTACGGGGACTACAGGGAGAAGGTAGTCGCCCTGCAGCTGGCCATCAAGCGAGCGAAAGCCCAGGCATGGAAGGATCTCCTCGGCTCTCTGAACAAAGATCCGTGGGGGCGCCCTTATAAGATGGTGATGGGACGTTTACGTCCTTGGGCGCCTCCCATTTCAGAGAGCCTCGACCCCCAGTTTCTCGGGAGGGTCGTGGACACGTTATTCCCCCCTGGTGGGGAGTTGTCCCGACCCCGACCCGAGACGGAGGCACGTTACACGTCCTCCGACGTGGGGGTCACCGAGGAGGAGATGGTCGGCGTCATCCGTTGGCTCCGGGGCAAGAACACCGCCCCGGGGCCCGATGGGATACCCGGCCGAGCCTGGGCGCTTGCTTTGCGCGTCCTGGGGGGGAGGCTTCGTTCCCTCTATGGGGAGTGTTTTATGTCGGGGATGTTCCCCGACATATGGAAGAGGAGTAGGATGGTCCTCCTGAGAAAGGAGGGGAGGCCTGCGGATTCTCCCTCCGCGTACCGGCCCATATGTCTGCTGGATGAGGCGGGCAAGATGTTTGAACGCATCATTGCCGCCCGCCTCACCAGCCATCTGTCCCGCGTTGGCCCCGATCTGGCTGACAGCCAGTTTGGCTTCCGAGAGGGACGATCGACCGTAGACGCGGTCGATCGCGTCAAGTCCCTCTCGGACAATGCTGTCAGCAGGGGCGGGGTGTGTTTGGCGGTGTCGCTTGACATCGTCAACGCCTTCAACACCCTGCCCTGGCCCGCCATAAGGGAGGCACTGGTACGTCACCAAGTGCCTCCCTACCTTCAGGCGGTGCTCGGGGACTACCTGCGGGACAGGGGGATAGAATTCCCGGGCCGGGACGGGACGATGCGGAGGGAGGTGGACCGTGGGGTCCCACAGGGGTCCGTTTTGGGCCCGCTTCTGTGGGATCTCGGGTATAACACGGTCCTGCAGGCCTCGCTTCCCGACGGCGCCACCTTAGTCTGCTACGCGGACGACACGCTGGTGGTGACCGTCGGGAGCACGTTTGGGAGGACCATCCGACGAGCGGAGGTTGCGGTGGCAGCCGTCGTCCGGAGGATCCACGACCTGGGGCTGAGAATAGCCCCGGAGAAGACCGAGGCCATATGGTTTCATGGCCGGCCTCGGTCCAAGCCTCCGGCGCGGTCGTGGATCCTGGTAGGTGGAGCCAGTGTCGAGGTGGGTTCCCGGATGAAGTATCTGGGACTCATCCTCGACAGCCACTGGAGTTTCGAGGCTCATTTCGACCGCCTCGTCCCCCGAGTTGAAAAGGCAGCGGCCTCCATGGGCCGTCTGCTGCCGAATCTCGGGGGACCTGGGGATTGGGTGCGCCGCCTGTACTTAGGCGTGGTACGGTCCATGGCCTTGTATGGTGCCCCTATATGGGCACCGGCCGGGATGGCAAGCCGGCGCAACAAGCAACTGTTGCGTCGGCTGCAGCGGACGATGGCTATCCGCATCGTCCGCGGGTACCGTACCACGTCCACTATGGCGGCGCTGGCTCTGGCGGGGGAACTACCCTTCGAGCTGCTCGCGGCGGTGCGCGCCTATATTTATAGGCGCAATAGCATTTGCCGCAGCGCTCGGGGGGCCCCGCTGGAGCCTGAGGCGGTCCAGGAGCTGGAACTCCAGGCCCGGGGACGCATGTGGGAGGTCTGGCGGAGGGAGTTGTCCTCCCACGCCAGCGAACGCGTCCCCGGGGCCCTCCTGCCACACCTGCAAAGGTGGCGGGAGCGGCGGCACGGTAGGCTCACCTACCGTCTGACACAGGTATTCACCGGACACGGCTGTTTCGGTGTCTACCTGTGTCGGATAGGACGGGAGGAGACGGCGGTTTGCCACCACTGTGGGGAGGAGGAAGACTCGGCGCAGCATACGCTGGAGGAATGCCCCGCCTTTTCAGCGCTGCGTCGAGTCCTCCGTTGCGAAATAGGAGGAGACCTCTCGCTCCCAGCAGTAGTTGGGGCAATGCTGGAGAGCGAGAGGAACTGGAAGCAGGTGGCCTCCTTCTGCGAGGCAGTAATAAAGCAGAAGGAGGCCGCCGAGCGGGATCGGGAACGATCCGATCCCGCTCGAAGAACCCGGGGGCGGCGGCGTGTGCGGCCTGTGAGAGGCCGCGCCATAGGTCCCCCGGGATAAGGAGGGTAGCTGACGGCGGGGGGTGGATCTCTTTTGGGGTCCCCTTGTTCCCCCGCCGTCAGCAGATCGAGACGTGGAAGTCGACGGGAGCGGGGGGACGGCATGTTGAACGCTGTCCCCCCGGGCGGCCGTGTTACCCAGGGCGGGGGCCCTGGGTAGTTGATAAACGGCCGCCGGGATGGAGCGGTGCGGGGCGCGGCCTCCCTGCACTGCGGAACCAGAGGTTATAGGAGGGGGAGGATTGAACTCCCCCTCCTCGGGACGCGGCCGGTCATCAAAGGATAGATGACCGGCCATGGCGAGGGGGAGTCGCGGTTGTGTTCTCTAAGAGTTCCCGTGACTCCCCCGAATCCGCCAGAGGTGGAAGAGCGTCCGAAGGTCGCCGTGGAGGTTTTAGTGGGTCGAACCCCACACTACCCCTCTGTCGCTCCCCCGAGCGGCAGGGGGGTGTCTGACGATCAGATTTCCTCCACGTAAAAAAAAAAAAAAAAAAAAAAAAAAAAAAAAAAATGGATCCACGACCTGGGGCTGAGAATAGCCCCGGAGAAGACCGAGGCCATATGGTTTCACGGCCGGCCTCGGTCCAAGCCTCCGGCGAGGTCGTGGATCCTGGTAGGTGGAGCCAGTGTCGAGGTGGGTTCCCGGATGAAGTATCTGGGACTCATCCTCGACAGCCACTGGAGTTTCGAGGCTCATTTCGACCGCCTCGTCCCCCGAGTTGAAAAGGCAGCGGCCTCCATGGGCCGTCTGCTGCCGAATCTCGGGGGACCTGGGGATTGGGTGCGCCGCCTGTACTTAGGCGTGGTACGGTCCATGGCCTTGTATGGTGCCCCTATATGGGCACCGGCCGGGATGGCAAGCCGGCGCAACAAGCAACTGTTGCGTCGGCTGCAGCGGACGATGGCTATCCGCATCGTCCGCGGGTACCGTACCACGTCCACTATGGCGGCGCTGGCTCTGGCCGGGGAACTACCCTTCGAGCTGCTGGCGGCGGTGCGCGCCTATATTTATAGGCGCAATAGCATTTGCCGCAGCGCTCGGGGGGCCCCGCTGGAGCCTGAGGCGGTCCAGGAGCTGGAACTCCAGGCCCGGGGGCGCATGTGGGAGGTCTGGCGGAGGGAGTTATCCTCCCACGCCAGCGAACGCGTCCCCGGGGCGCTCCTGCCACACCTGCAAAGGTGGCGGGAGCGGCGGCACGGTAGGCTCACCTACCGCCTGACACAGGTATTCACTGGACACGGCTGTTTCGGTGTCTACCTGTGTCGGATAGGACGGGAGGAGACGGCGGTTTGCCACCACTGCGGGGAGGAGGAAGACTCGGCGCAGCATACGCTGGAGGAATGCCCCGCCTTTTCAGCGCTGCGTCGAGTCCTCCGTTGTGAAATAGGAGGAGACCTCTCGCTCCCAGCAGTAGTTGGGGCAATGCTGGAGAGCGAGAGGAACTGGAAGCAGGTGGCCTCCTTCTGCGAAGAGGTGATGAGGCAGAAGGAGGCCGCCGAGCGGGATCGGGAGTTATCCGATCCCGCTCGAAGAACCCGGCGGCGGCGGAGGGTGCGGCCGGCCAGAGGCCGCGCCATAGGGCCCCCGGGATAAGGAGGGTAGCTGACGGCGGGGGGTGGATCACATCTGGGGTCCCCCCTTGTTCCCCCGCCGTCAGCAGATCGAGACGTAATAGTCGACGGGAGCGGGGGGATGGCAAGTTTAACGCCGTCCCCCCGGGCGGCCGTGTTACCCAGGGCGGGGGCCCTGGGTAGTTGATAAACGGCCGCCGGGACGGAGCGGTGCGGGGCGCGGCCTCCCTGCACTGCGGAACCAGAGGTCATAGGAGGGGGAGGAGTAAACTCCCCCTCCTCGGGACGCGGCCGGTCATCAAAGGATAGATGACCGGCCATGGCGAGGGGGAGTCGCGGTAGTGTTCTCTAAGAGTTCCCGTGACTCCCCCGAATCCGCCAGAGGTGGAATAGCGTCCGAAGGTCGCCGTGGAGGTTTTAGTGGGTCGAACCCCACACTACCCCTCTGTCGCTCCCCCGAGCGGCCGGGGGGTGTCTGCCGTTCAGATTTCCTCCACGTAAAAAAAAAAAAAAAAAAAAAAAAAAAAAAGGGTTAGGTTAGGGTTAGGTTAGGGTTACGCTCCAAAGAGCGGGCCGTGGAGCAGTGAGTAGTGTACCCGACTCTCACCGAGAAATCCCGGGTTCGATCCCGGTGGCCCGCTCCCATTTTTCAAGCATGGTTTTTCAAGCCTAAGGCTTGTAACCTCAAGGGTAGTTGTAATTGAATTACATAATCTGCGATCTTGTTCGCTTTCTATATCCCTCTGCCCTGTATTCTGGTTGCTTGAGATTATTAGGTGCCATTTGGCTATGGCACCTTCTTACGGGATCACTTGCATATTGATCCAGACTAAATGTCATAGGGGTCGGCTGCGGCCGGTTCCCCTTTTTTTTGGACGGGTTGGGGAGATGTGTCTCCCGCTGCCATCCCCGTCCGGTACTCGTCCTGGGAGACTTTAACGCCAAGGCGACGGCCTGGTCGTCTCCCAGGACAGACTCGAGGGGCATGGAGGTGCTCGACTGGGCGGCGGGACTGGAGCTCCGTTTGCTAAACACGGGCTCCGTCCACACGTGCGTGCGGTACAACGGGGGGTCCATCGTTGACCTCTCATGGGCAACGCCCCCCGCCGCGCGCCGTGTTTCGGGGTGGAGGGTGGCGGTAGAGGTCGAATCGTTATCGGATCATCGATACATCGTGATCGACCTCTCCGCTGCCCCCCAAGCGACACCCCGACGTCGCCCGGGAGGACAGCAGCCACCACCGCGATGGGCGCTTCGGCGCCTGGACAGGGACGCGCTGATGGCGGCAGCCCAAGTCGTGGCCTGGCCCGAACATCCGGCCGGGCCTGTCGACGGGCGGGTGGAAGCCCGATGGTTCCGGGGTGCTATGACGTCCATTTGTGACGTCGCTATGCCCCGGGCCAGGGTCCACCCGAGGAAGGCGGTGTACTGGTGGTCGAGCGAAATCGCGGAGTTACGCACGCAGTGCGTCCGCGCGCGACGCCAGTACACCCGTGCCCGTCGACGTCGACGACGAGACGAACATCGGGCTGCCCAGCTGTACGGGGACTACAGGGAGAATGTAGTCGCCCTGCAGCTGGCCATCAAGCGAGCGAAAGCCCAGGCATGGAAGGATCTCCTCGGCTCTCTGAACAAAGATCCGTGGGGGCGCCCTTACAAGATGGTGATGGGACGTTTACGTCCCTGGGCGCCTCCCATTTCAGAGAGCCTCGACCCCCAGTTTCTCGGGAGGGTCGTGGACACGTTATTCCCCCCTGGTGGGGAATTGTCCCGACCCCCACCCGAGACGGAGGCACGTTACACGTCCTCCGACGTGGGGGTCACCGAGGAGGAGATGGTCGGCGTCATCCGCTGGCTCCGGGGCAAGAACACCGCCCCGGGGCCCGATGGGATACCCGGCCGAGCCTGGGCGCTCGCTTTGCGCGTCCTGGGGGGGAGGCTTAGATCCCTCTACGGGGAGTGTTTTGTGTCGGGGACTTTCCCCGACATATGGAAGAGGAGCAGGATGGTCCTCCTGAGAAAGGAGGGGAGGCCTGCGGATTCTCCCTCCGCGTACCGGCCCATATGTCTGCTGGATGAGGCGGGCAAGATGTTTGAACGCATCATTGCCGCCCGCCTCACCAGCCATCTGTCCCGCGTTGGCCCCGACCTGACTGACAGCCAGTTCGGCTTCCGAGAGGGACGATCGACCGTAGACGCGGTCGATCGCGTCAAGTCCCTCTCGGACAATGCTGTCAGCAGGGGCGGGGTGTGTTTGGCGGTGTCGCTTGACATCGTCAACGCCTTCAACACCCTGCCCTGGCCCGCCATAAGGGAGGCACTGGTACGTCACCAAGTGCCTCCCTACCTTCAGGCGGTGCTCGGGGACTACCTGCGGGACAGGGGGATAGAATTCCCGGGCCGGGACGGGACGATGCGGAGGGAGGTGGACCGTGGGGTCCCACAGGGGTCCGTTTTGGGCCCGCTTCTGTGGGACCTCGGATACAACACGGTCCTGCAGGCCTCGCTTCCCGACGGCGCCACCTTAGTCTGCTACGCGGATGACACGCTGGTGGTGACCGTCGGGAGCACGTTCGGGAGGACCATCCGACGAGCGGAGGTTGCGGTGGCAGCCGTCGTCCGGAGGATCCACGACCTGGGGCTGAGAATAGCCCCGGAGAAGACCGAGGCCATATGGTTTCATGGCCGGCCTCGGTCCAAGCCTCCGGCGCGGTCGTGGATCCTGGTAGGTGAAGCCAGTGTCGAGGTGGGTTCCCGAATGAAGTATCTGGGACTCATCCTCGACAGCCACTGGAGTTTCGAGGCTCATTTCGACCGCCTCGTCCCTCGAGTTGAAAAGGCAGCGGCCTCTATGGGTCGTCTGCTGCCGAATCTCGGGGGACCTGGGGATTGGGTGCGCCGCCTATACTTAGGCGTGGTACGGTCCATGGCCTTGTATGGTGCCCCTATATGGGCACCGGCCGGGATGGCAAGCCGGCGCAACACGCAACTGTTGCGTCGGCTACAGCGGACGATGGCCATTCGCCTCGTCCGCGGGTACCGTACCACGTCCACTATGGCAGCGCTGGCTCTGGCCGGGGAACTACCTTTCGAGCTGCTGGCGGCGGTGCGCGCCTATATTTATAGGCGCAATAGCATTTGCCGCAGCGCTCGGGGGGCCCCGCTGGAGCCTGAGGCGGTCCAGGAGCTGGAACTCCAGGCCCGGGGGCGCATGTGGGAGGTCTGGCGGAGGGAGTTATCCTCCCACGCCAGCGAACGCGTCCCCGGGGCCCTCCTGCCACACCTGCAAAGGTGGCGGGAGCGGCGGCACGGTAGGCTCACCTACCGTCTGACACAGGTATTCACCGGACACGGCTGTTTCGGTGTCTACCTGTGTCGGATAGGACGGGAGGAGACGGCGGTTTGCCACCACTGTGGGGAGGAGGAAGACTCGGCGCAGCATACGCTGGAGGAATGCCCCGCCTTCTCAGCGCTGCGTCGAGTCCTCCGTTGTGAAATAGGAGGAGACCTCTCGCTCCCAGCAGTAGTTGGGGCAATGCTGGAGAGCGAGAGGAACTGGAAGCAGGTGGCCTCCTTCTGCGAGGAAGTAATAAAGCAGAAGGAGGCCGCCGAGCGGGATCGGGAACGATCCGATCCCGCTCGAAGAACCCGGGGGCGGCGACGGGTGCGGCCTGTGAGAGGCCGCGCCATAGGGCCCCCGGGATAAGGAGGGTAGCTGACGGCGGGGGGTGGATCTCTCTTTTTGGGGTCCCCTTGTTCCCCCGCCGTCAGCTGATCGAGATCATGTGTTCGACGGGAGCGGGGGGACGGCAAGCTTAAAGCCGTCCCCCCGGGCGGCCGTATTACCCAGGGCGGGGGCCCTGGGTAGTAGATAAGCGGCCGCCGGGATGGAGCGGTGCGGGGCGCGGCCTCCCTGCACTGCGGAACCAGAGGTCATAGGAGGGGGAGGATTAAACTCCCCCTCCTCGGGACGCGGCCGGTCATCAAAGGATAGATGACCGGCCATGGCGAGGGGGAGTCGCGGTTGTGTTCTCTAAGAGTTCCCGTGACTCCCCCGAATCCGCCAGAGGTGGAAGAGCGTCCGAAGGTCGCCGTGGAGGTTTTAGTGGGTCGAACCCCACACTACCCCTCTGTCGCTCCCCCGAGCGGCAGAGGGGTGTCTGACGATCAGATTTCCTCCACGTAAAAAAAAAAAAAAAAAAAAAAAAAAAAAAAAAAAAAAAAAAAAAAAAAAGGGTTACGCTCCACCCCGGATGAAGTTGCGGTGACCGTCGCTGCGACTGGAGGGTGCCGGAAGGAGGAAGTGCAGACCGGACAGATCCGGTCTACCTCCTCCGGTCTTGGCACCCTATGGGTCCGATGCCCGGCCGCTGCCGCCAGGAAACTGGCGGTAGCTGGGAAGGTGTTGGTCGGGTGGACCCAGGCGACGGTCGAGGCCCTCCAGGCCCGACCCCTGCAGTGCTACCGCTGCCTAGAACTGGGTCATACCAGGCAGCGGTGCACAAATACGGCGGACCGTACGGGTCGCTGCTATGTGTGCGGCGACCCGGGTCATGCGGCGAGCGCCTGTACGGCCCCCCCAAAATGTCCGGTATGTGCGGACCAGGGGAGGCCCTCGGCGCACCGCCTCGGGGGTCGGGGGTGCCCTGCCACTGCTGCCAAGGCGGCCGGCGGCAAGGCCAAGAGTGGGAAGAAGAAGAGGGCGGGGGCCAAGGCAGCGGCCCCCGCAACAGCGGCAGTGGCGGGCGTATCAGCCCCCACTGCACCCGTCGAAGGCGGGCCGGATGAGGCCCCAACGGCCGCCGCTCCGGCGACGGCCATGGAGGTTGTCCCAGAGGTGGAGTGATGGGGCCCGCTGGCCCCATACTCCAGGTCAACCTAAACTGCTCGGCCAGGGCGCAAGATCTGCTGATGCAGACCATGGCCGAGCAGGGGGCCGGGTTGGCCGTGGTGGCGGAGCCATATAGAGTCCCCAACCATCCAAGTTGGATGGGGGACTCCGCGGGCTCCGTCGCCACCCTCTGGGGAGGGAGGCCAGGTGCCCCGCCGTGTACGCTGCTGGAGCGTGGGCGGGGTTACCTGGCGGTAGAGTGGGAGGGTTTCGCGGTGGTGGCGGTATACGCACCTCCGAGTTGGCCCCTCGAGCAGTTCGAAGAGTACTTGGACGGGTTGGGGAGATGCGTCTCCCGCTGCCATCCCCGTCCGGTACTCGTCCTGGGAGACTTTAACGCCAAGGCCACGGCCTGGTCGTCTCCCAGGACAGACTCGAGGGGCAGTGAGGTGCTCGACTGGGCGGCGGGACTGGAGCTCCGTCTGTTAAATATGGGCTCCGTCCACAC
The DNA here is from genome assembly GCA_943735885.1 of Stelis phaeoptera. Classification (NCBI taxonomy): domain Eukaryota; kingdom Metazoa; phylum Arthropoda; class Insecta; order Hymenoptera; family Megachilidae; genus Stelis; species Stelis phaeoptera. Next base: position 3,000 of record CALSEM010000060.1, on the reverse strand, counting down.
GTGCGTGCGGTACAACGGGGGGTCCATCGTTGACCTTTCGTGGGCAACGCCCCCCGCCGCGCGCCGTGTTTCGGGGTGGAGGGTGGCGGAAGAGGTCGAATCGTTATCGGATCATCGATACATCGTGATCGACCTCTCCGCTGCCCCCCAAGCGACGCCCCGACGTCGCCCGGGAGGACAGCAGCCACCACCGCGATGGGCGCTACGGCGCCTGGACCGGGACGCGCTGATGGCGGCAGCCCAAGTCGTGGCCTGGCCCGAACATCCGGCCGGGCCTGTCGACGGGCGGGTGGAAGCCCGATGGTTCCGGGGTGCTATGACGTCCATTTGTGACGTCGCTATGCCCCGGGCCAGGGTCCACCCGAGGAAGGCGGTGTACTGGTGGTCGAGCGAAATCGCGGAGCTACGCACGCAGTGCGTCCGCGCGCGACGCCAGTTCACCCGCGCCCGTCGACGACGACGCAGGGATGAGGAGCGGGCTGCCCAGCTGTACGGGGACTACAGGGAGAAGGTAGTCGCCCTGCAGCTGGCCATCAAGCGAGCGAAAGCCCAGGCATGGAAGGATCTCCTCGGCTCTCTGAACAAGGATCCGTGGGGGCCCCCTTATAAGATGGTGATGGGACGTTTACGTCCTTGGGCGCCTCCCATTTCAGAGAGCCTAGACCCCCAGTTTCTCGGGAGGGTCGTGGACACGTTATTCCCCCCTGGTGGGGAGTTGTCCCGACCCCGACCCGAGACGGAGGCACGTTACACGTCCTCCGACGTGGGGGTCACCGAGGAGGAGATGGTCGGCGTCATCCGCTGGCTCCGGGGCAAGAACACCGCCCCGGGGCCCGATGGGATACCCGGCCGAGCCTGGGCGCTCGCTTTGCGCGTCCTGGGGGGGCGGATGAAGGCCCTCTTTGAGGAGTGTCTGAGGTCGGGGGTGTTCCCCGACCTCTGGAAGGGGAGTAGGATGGTCCTCCTGAGAAAGGAGGGGAGGCCTGCGGATTCTCCCTCCGCGTACCGGCCCATATGTCTGCTGGATGAGGCGGGCAAGATGTTTGAACGCATCATTGCCGCCCGCCTCACCAGCCATCTGTCCCGCGTTGGCCCCGATCTGGCTGACAGCCAGTTTGGCTTCCGAGAGGGACGATCGACCGTAGACGCGGTCGATCGCGTCAAGTCCCTCTCGGACAATGCTGTCAGCAGGGGCGGGGTGTGTTTGGCGGTGTCGCTTGACATCGTCAACGCCTTCAACACCCTGCCCTGGCCCGCCATAAGGGAGGCACTGGTACGTCACCAAGTGCCTCCCTACCTTCAGGCGGTGCTCGGGGACTACCTGCGGGACAGGGGGATAGAATTCCCGGGCCGGGACGGGACGATGCGGAGGGAGGTGGACCGTGGGGTCCCGCAGGGGTCCGTTTTGGGCCCGCTTCTGTGGGATCTCGGATATAACACGGTCCTGCAGGCCTCGCTTCCCGACGGCGCCACCTTAGTCTGCTATGCGGACGACACGCTGGTGGTGACCGTCGGGAGCACGTTTGGGAGGACCATCCGACGAGCGGAGGTTGCGGTGGCAGCCGTCGTCCGGAGGATCCACGACCTGGGGCTGAGAATAGCCCCGGAGAAGACCGAGGCCATATGGTTTCATGGCCGGCCTCGGTCCAAGCCTCCGGCGCGGTCGTGGATCCTGGTAGGTGGAGCCAGTGTCGAGGTGGGTTCCCGGATGAAGTATCTGGGACTCATCCTCGACAGCCACTGGAGTTTCGAGGCTCATTTCGACCGCCTCGTCCCCCGAGTTGAAAAGGCAGCGGCCTCTATGGGCCGTCTGCTGCCGAATCTCGGGGGACCTGGGGATTGGGTGCGCCGCCTGTACTTAGGCGTGGTACGGTCCATGGCCCTGTATGGTGCCCCTATATGGGCACCGGCCGGGATGGCAAGCCGGCGCAACAAGCAACTGTTGCGTCGGCTGCAGCGGACGATGGCTATCCGCATCGTCCGCGGGTACCGTACCACGTCCACTATGGCGGCGCTGGCTCTGGCGGGGGAACTACCCTTCGAGCTGCTCGCGGCGGTGCGCGCCTATATTTATAGGCGCAACAGCATTTGCCGCAGCGCTCGGGGGGCCCCGCTGGAGCCTGAGGCGGTCCAGGAACTGGAACTCCAGGCCCGGGGACGCATGTGGGAGGTCTGGCGGAGGGAATTGTCCTCCCACGCCAGCGAGCGCGTCCCCGGGGCCATCCTGCCACACCTGCAAAGGTGGCGGGATCGGCGGCATGGTAGGCTCACCTACCGGCTGACGCAGGTATTCACCGGACATGGTTGTTTCGGTGTCTACCTGCGTCGCATTGGACGGGAGGAGACGGCGGTTTGCCACCATTGTGGGGAGGAGGAGGACTCGGCGCAGCACACGCTGGAGGAATGCCCCGCCTTTTCAGCGCTGCGTCGAGTCCTCCGTTGTGAAATAGGAGGAGACCTCTCGCTCCCAGCAGTAGTTGGGGCAATGCTGGAGAGCGAGAGGAACTGGAAGCAGGTGGCCTCCTTCTGCGAGGAAGTAATAAAGCAGAAGGAGGCCGCCGAGCGGGATCGGGAACGATCCGATCCCGCTCGAAGAACCCGGGGGCGGCGGCGTGTGCGGCCTGTGAGAGGCCGCGCCGTGGGACCCCCGGACTAAGGAGGGTAGCTGACGGCGGGGGGTGGAGCTCTTTTGGGGTCCCCTTTGTTCCCCCGCCGTCAGCAGATCGTGACGTGGTAGTCGACGGGAGCGGGGGGACGGCATGTTGAAAGCCGTCCCCCCGGGCGGCCGTGTTACCCAGGGCGGGGGCCCTGGGTAGTTGATAAACGGCCGCCGGGATGGAGCGGTGCGGGGCGCGGCCTCCCTGCACTGCGGAAACAGAGGTCATAGGAGGGGGAGGATTAAACTCCCCCTCCTCGGGACGCGGCCGGTCGTCAGAGGATAGATGGCCGGCCATGGCGAGGGGGAGTCGCGGTTGTGTTCTCCGAGAGTTCCCGTGACTC